>OY728135.1:1070142434-1071392434 GCA_963277665.1 Viscum album | reverse complement strand
CTATGTATCCTATAAGTACACAACCATTTAAAAAGATTTAATCAATTACCTCATTCCCTTTTTATCACTTTCACATTAACTTAATTAATTCTTTAAACATAAATTAACAAACAACAATTCCACATTAAATTTCATTAGAATCACACCCAAATTACATTGTTCCATCAAATCACAACCTCAAAATTATGCCCCAACAATCTCCAAACCCCATGGGTTCACATCATTTATTAAATTATTTATTTACATCAATACTTTCCCATATTCCTAGGAATTATAGAAAAAAATGTACGCTTCTAAACACTAGGGGATCAACATGGTGGGTAGATGAACTACCCATCGAGTCTTTGCCAAATATAGAAATAGAGTAGTCCCATCCTCCCTTGAAAAGCTAAACAAGGAAATCACATGGCATACCCCGCACGTCTTCACCCATTTCGGAATAAGGGTAAGAAAGACCAGATGCCTTGAGAAGTGGGGAAAGTAAAGAAGATAAATATCAAAGAAGAATATGTAGAAAACCAAACATTCACATACAACCCATTTTATCATACCTGGTGTCCTCCCTAGCACCCACATTCATAAATTGATGCATCTCCCCACTCTAGGCATCAACTACTACAACAACCCATTGGCCTCAATGCCCCCACATATCACAACATCCATCTGGTTTCACATCACAACACAAGCAACAGGAAAAAAAACAATCATATTAGTTGGGATATTGGCCCTTAAACAAGAAAGCTGGTAACTCAAAACCCTTCAAGGAATTTTCAAACAATCATTTCATTAATCCATCTTGATCTAACTAAATTAATATTCGTAGGTTCCATATTCAGGAAACCTAAACAGTAAGCTATCCAAAAATAAATTAAACATGCTTACTACACCAATTTGACTATCATAAAAAAAATAAAACAATAAGATCTATATTTATTTTCATGCCACTTTATATTTAGCCAAAAAATTATCAATTAATTTCTTTCTACGTTATTTACCAATTTCCATCATGAAAGAACAGCTAAACAAAGATAGCATAGATATCACACTATCTAGCAAAAACAAGATGCAATACCATATGATTGATATCAATTTATTTATTTGGATCAAATATTTATCATGTCATTTCCATTGTGATCTAATGGATAAAACATTCTAACTCTATAGTTTCACAAAAAAATAAAATAGAAGGAACGAATGCCCTACCATAAAAAGGTTCTTAGGGATCTTTATAACAGAATGATCCACACAACGGATCATGATTGCCTCCTCCCATGACAACTGCATCCACCCGGGGATGTCGTGGCATGAATGCACCAACAGAAACCCAAGAAACTCTTTTAAAAGAATGCATATCACATGACATTATATGTAATGGAAAACAGGATAATATGAACCCAAAATAATAATGAAAAATCATACTTATATCAAAGATTAATGGATACTACATTGTTGCACCAAAACATGGGGTGCACTTGCAGCAAGAAGAACGTCAAGGGAAACCAATCCACTGAGAAAAGTTTGATATCAAAATTAATACACGAAGGATGGAAATGATCGAACATCTCGCACAAGAGAACAAGGAGGAAGAACAAGGGATGAAGATATATTGTCCCTGTAGATGATTTAACAGAGCAGCGGTCTAAGATACTGTAGATTTTCCATTAAAATCAGATCACATTAAACCACGTTGTTTGACCAAGTAAATGCATCTCAGGCCTTAAGAAAATTAATATATGAATTATGGGATTTGATTTATCCTTAAATCCCCTAAAAGAAGGCCATAAATGCTTTTTATGTCAAAGAAAACGTTAAATTGACGAAAATGAAAAAATCTGGAAATTTGGCAAAGGAAATATGAGATAGTTTTGGAAACACTGTTCATGAGTTGTGACATCATTTCTGACTCACCATTTCTGTCTCTCCATTTCTGACTCACCGTGACACCGTTCATAAAATAAGAAAAACTATTCACAGAACTGGAAATTTGGGAAAGTGTTAGGGATGAGTAACCATGACCTCTGAGAACACCTCAAACACCATATTTAGCAAAGGGATAGACTAGAGATGTTTGAGCCATTACATCAGATACATCTCAAAACATTATCATCCTCGAGAATCCAAAAAACCCAAAAAGAAACTAAAAATTGGTTTGAACAACCACTCCTCAAGATACCTCTCAAAAGAGATCAAGCCATAAGAAGCAAAAAAAAAGAAATTCTTCTTATAAAAATGAAAGTATATAAACACAAAGTGGACACCACTAAATGAAATGATTTTAGTCACCAAACAACTCTAGGTACTAAGCACGTATTTGTGACTCACATTTCTAGGTACTCTCTTCCATGCCACCATGTACCCACATGACACGAACTAAGGGAATAGAATGCCCACGAAACACCTTCTCTTTACGGTCTTGGATCTCCACATTCCACTCCTTGAAGGTTGTATCATCATCAACATCAATCTCTCCCCAATCAAAAATGTGAGAGTCACCATGAAGATAATGATGGAGTTGTGACACATGAAAAACATCATGTATTTGTCTCATCTTCCAGGGAAGTGCTACTAGATACATCACATCTCCAACACGAGCTAACACCTCGAAATGCCCAACAGACCAAGGATAAAGCTTACTCCTACGACCAAACAATCGGTATCCATGACAGGGAGTCACCTTTAGAAACACATGATCCTGATCATCAAACACTAAGTGTCTCCTCCTTTGATCGATATATGATTTCTGACGATCATGCGCTGTCATCATCCTCTGACGAATCAACTAAACCATCTCTGTTGTATTCTATACTAGTTCTAGTCCTAGAATTAGTGACTCTCCAACCCTAGTCAAGCACAATAGAAAAGGGAAAGGAAGACCATACATGTCTTCAAATGGAACCATATCGATGGTGGAGTGAACAATATTAATGTAAGAGAACTCCCCTGATGGTAAGTGCCTCATCCACAAACCTACAAAATCAAGAACATAAGAGTGTAACATGGATTCAAGATTCTGGATGGTTCGCTCTGTCTGACCATCTGTTTGAGGAAGAAAAGCAGTTCTAAGGCATAACAGAGAACCGAAAGAATTATAGAGATCTTTCCACACCTGAGAAGTAAAGAGAGGATATTAATAAGAAATGATCATCCTTGTCACTCCAAGAAGTCTCACCACCACCTCCAGATACTGCCTCAACAAAACTTCCACTAAGCTATACCCCTTGATCTCTATGAAGTGGGTTTATTTTGTTAAATGATCCACTACCACCCAAATAGCATCATTTCCTCCTGCAGCTTGAGGTAAACTAGTAACAAAGTCCATTGAGATATCCTCCCACTTCCACTTAGGAATATCTAATGGCTGGAGAAATCCACCGGTGACGCGGTGCATAGCCATGACCTTCTAGAAGACTAAAAATCGTGAGACAAACTCTGCAACCGTACGCTTCAACCCAAGCCACCAAAACTGACTCATCAAGGCTTGGTACATCTTCGTCACACCAGGATGCACTACTAAAGGAGAACTATGGAGATCTCTAAGAACCAACACAAGAATTGTCAAAAGAATAAAAATACATGCATGATACAACACTCAGTGCTGTTTATCCTCAGTCCATCCATCTGTGGCCTCACCAAAAACAACTCATCCTCTTTAGAACTCCACCTCATGATCCCTAAACTGGGACTCCTCCACCTGATGTAATAGAGATGACTGCACCATCATCTGGAAAAGACAAACTCTGCCCCCAAATTCTTCCATATCAATATATAATGATGATAGTTCTTCCATTATTCTTCATGAATCACTGAATTCACGCACTGCATCACTATGTTACCTTCGACGTAGTGCATCGGCTACAACAATCCCCTTTCCTGGTGTATATGATATTTCAAAGTCGTATTCCCATAATAACTCTATCCACCAATGCTATCATAAGTTCAAGTCATGTTGGGAGAAAATATACCTCAGGCTCTTATGATCGGTGAAAACCACGAAGCGCTCACAAATGAGGTAATGTCTCCACAACCTGAGAGCAAACACTATGGTTGCCAACTCAAGATCATGGGTGGAATTGTTACGTTCATGAGGAAGAAACTACCGATACACATAAGAAACAACTGATATTTTCCGCATCATAACACAACCTAACCTCATATGTGAAGCATCACATAAAATATCAAACTGAAGACCCGCTATTAGGAGACAATGAACTAGAGCACTTGCTAACTTCTCCTTTAGATACTCGAAAGCTACCAGACACTGATCAATCCATATGAATGTCTGATCCTTGTTATTTAAAGCTATCAGAGGTGTCACAACATGAGAGAAATCATCTATGAACCTCATGTAGTAGCTTGCGAGACCAAGGAAACTTCACACCTCTTCCACTGTCTTGGGGGATGCCAATGAAACAACTGCTTTTATATTCGAATGATCCATAACTACCCCACACTGGGACACAACATACCCCATGAAATGGACTTCTCAAGCCCAAAATTCACACTTCAACAACTTCCCACATTACTGATGATAACGATGAACTCCCAAAACCCTGTGTAGATGCTCTGCATTCTCCTCCTTAGACGTGGAGTACACAAGAATGTCATTGATGAAAACCACAAATAACTTGTCCAGGAACATATGGAACATAGTTTTCATTAGTCTTATGAACACAGCTGGAGCATTCATCACAAAGACTAACATTATGACAAACTAATAATGCCCATGAAGACAACTGAAAGCAGTATTCAGGATATACTCATCATTTACACGCATTTGATGACATCCTGACAGAAAATAGATCTCTGAGAACCATCTTTCACCCTTTAGTTGACTGAATAAATTATCAATCCATGGAAGAGGATATCGATTCTTTACTTTCACATTTTTTAGGTGACTATAATTGACACACAACCACCGGTTTCCATTAGCCTTCTTCACGAACAAAACTGGTGCGCCCCACAGTGACACACTCGGCCAAACAAAACCGCTCTATAACAGACCTTCAAGATATATATGTAACTCTCGAAACTCAGATGTGGCCATCCGATATGGGGACATAGAGATAGGAGACACTCCTAGTTGTAGCTCAATCCAAAACTCAACCTCTCGTTTATGGGGTAATGTTATATACTCTTCGGGAAAGACATCAGGGTACTCTTCTACGACCCTAGGTAATACCAACTACTGAACCTCTAATGAACTCAGCATCATCTCATACATCATGGATTATAAGGATGGAACATGCCTATGACCCATCTGAGGGTCTCGCTCTCCAATGAACACCACCAGCTCTCCAACCGCATCAAAGAACACATCCTACAACCTGAAGCAATCCAAGTTAGCCTGCACCGAATACAACCAATACATTCTAAGGATGACATCATATGGTTGTATTCGTAAACATGGGAAATCTTCCCAAGGGTGGGGCTACCCCAACACTAGCTAATAGTTTCTACATACTTCAAACAAGTCAGGTCAACCTCCAACTGGCATAGTCATCACCAAGGTAACTGAAGGCCTCTCTACCTCAAGTCACAAAGAATGGAAAATGGTACGTGATATGAATGAATGTGTCTCTCCTGAATCAAAAAAGGATTACACCATGGTAGAAAATAATCAAATTGTACCTAAAACGACTTATGGATCGCCCTGTGCTAGAAATGCTACAGAATTAAGCTGACCATGACCTCCTCAACAACCTCTCTGACCCTGATGATGACCACTACCACAGCCACAATCTTCTCTTTGAGGATGGTGAGAATCAGGGGCTGTCTTCAACATGCCCCATCTACCCTATGCTGATCTAAAACTACTGAAAACATATACTACTTCCTCAGATGGAACTTCATCAGCGGAAAAACATGGAGTAGTGAACCTGGTTCACAATTACTTCTCTGAAAGGTGGGGCACTCTCGCTACTGATGACCTCGTCCAACACAAGAAAAACAAGCACCTGATCCCTTGGTATTGTCCTGAGAGATGATACCCCCCAGAGAAAAGATATGTTGAGGGCTAGGAACTACCCACGGATGAACAGAAACTCTTCTGCCTTGAAAACTGGATACCCCGGACCACAACTCTACTTCATGAGGAATCATGAAGACTCCCCTGTCTTGATGATATGGTTCTAGCCAAAGACTACTCGACAACCCCTTCCTTTTCCAGTACCTCAAGATATATATTCTTCATATGGGGTGACCTTGCACTGGATCTCTCGACGGAAAGCCTCATCGAAATGCCTCACCCTATCTTCCTAATCTGGAAATAGTTCTAAAGAAAATCACAAATAGTTCCTAAAATGGATTCCAAACTCTTACACACTAGAGCTCCCTGTCGAAGGGTAAGAAGCTCCTGGTGATGGGACGCCTTCGTGGTAGAAGAAAGAAACTTGACTCTAAACATGTCTTGGAATTCCTCCCATGAGATCGCTGACTCCTAGTGATCCCCGAGGAACAAGAACCACTACTACCTAGATGATCCACGCAGCATCGTCACAACCAATGACACCTAGTGCTCCATCTGAGCACAGCTCAAACTCAAGACTATCTCGACCTCCTCCAACCAGTCTTCTATGACTACATCAGAAATGGAGCTCTCATACTTCTGCAGACTTTGTTGCTAAAACTCTCATAGTTTCCTCCTCCACGTGTCATCATTATTGACCTCTATTTGGTGGCAATCTGCTAGCATAGCCTGCATGAAATCTCTATGTGATCCTAATAGGGACGTCGATCTGGATCCATACCTCTAAAATAACAAATAGTTAGAGATTTTAAACCTATAATATGGGAGACTCATCATTATTTAATTATTTAATTATTTTATTTTATTCATTTTTGGTTAACCAATCTCAAGCTCTACCCATTGAAACACTGGCACAAAGAACAATGAATCATGATCCTTTCCTAGGTCTCTACCCAGCAACAATTATCATCTTGTTTAGTTGCCATTGTAAACATAAAGGTCCATACATCAAATCATAGCGTGCCCTAAACGCCTATGTCTCATCCAGTCTCATGTGTTTACATCACTTTCTAAACATGAATGTCACTGTTTCCCTACCAACCCATGCAACCTCATCTATTCCTAACTCCAAACTCCATCATATCTCTCAACATGAGCCTCTGATACCACTCTGTCACGAACCCCTCCCCAAAAAGTGTACACCATCAGGGCTGGAAATGTGAGAATGAAGATAATAACCCCCGAGCCCTGCCTTGTGTAGGCTCCTAGTTGGATACTAGTACTGAGGGTACAATGAACACACTAAATGGAGGCATTAACCTCTAAGAAAACACATGAAGAAGAGATAGATAAGAAAAACACCAACCAACTCCAACTCAACTAGTAAGATAAAAGAAATCCCAAGTACACATATGAAATATCATGCAAAACTACTACAACTGGAAGTGGAAAAAATGCATATACCCAAAAAAAAGTAAAATAGCAGCAACCACATGCCCAAACAGATCCTGCAACCACAAGCTAGTAGTAACCAGCCTGATCTCTAACCTACTCCATGTGACCTGAAAAGAAGTTTATATATACATAGGGGGAGTATAAAAATAAACTCAGTAGGATCCTCCATGAAGCCTCTCATGCAAAAGTAATGAAATCATGCAAAAGCACAGTGAACAACAAGTGAAAATAACTTGTCACCTAATCTGGTATACTATGTTCCCAGCCACCCCATGGAAACTCTCACCAAGTAATGCACAAAAGAGTATATAATATAATAATGAATATCAAGGGTACCCCATTACTACTTCCCCACTAGTTTTCCGCTTTTCCCCAATGTCACACGTCCTAAGAATCTCTCTCCAAAAAGCTTTCCCGTAGACACCTGGGCGAAGCACCACAACATGCACCTCGTGCAACAAAACCACCACATCCATGTAAGCAAAGTAACCAGGTAGTTTCTGGGAGCCACCATAGCTCGCATAATGTGTGTCATACATCGAGTATTATACCTCAAGCCGTTAAATTCCATACACCGATCAAGGATCCCCAACCCATCATAACCTATACACGTTACACCTATAGTAGTCCATAAAAAAATATATCCAGAATGTATGTGTGTCAATAACCACAAGCCTTTAAATCCCTCTACACACATATATGGGGAAAACTATCCAATGTGCCTGTCAGCACAAGTAACTACCAAGAGATGAGAGTGGGGCCAAAAGGGATAGTCAGCCATCTATCCTCCCATCAGAATATTTGGGAAAACAACCCCCAGGGATCAGAATCCACGAGGTGTCAGTTTCCCTTACTGACAGGGCAGATTATCATATAGAAACACAAATGGTACAGAATATACTATTGCTCACAACCACATTATGGGCATAACCTAGTCTTAGAATCCACAACAGCTAATGTCTCTCAGACTCTGGGCTACTACTTCTAAGACTAGGTATCCTATAAGCACACATCCATTTAAGGAGAATTAATACATTACTTCATCCCCTTTTTATCTGTTGCACTTTACGATAATTAATTCTTTAATGTTTAATTAAACAATAACAATTCTACTTTAAATATCCTTAGAATCACAACCAAAGTACATTTTTCCTTCCAATCAAAACCTCAACATTGCGCCCAACTCGCTCCAAACCCCGTGGGTTAGCAGCAATTATTCAAATATTTATTTACCACATTACATTCCCATATTCCCAGGCATTCTAGAAAAACAATATACACTTCTAAACACAAGGGGCTCAACATGGTGAGTAGATGAACGACCTGTCAAGTCAATGACGCCTATTTCAAGAGTGGAGACCCATCCTCCCTTGAGAATCTAAAAACAAAAATCACATGGCATACCTCGCACGTAATCACCCCTTTCAAAAGAAGGGTAAGCAAGAACAGATTCTTTGAGCAGTGGGAAAAGTAAAGTAGATAAACAGCAAATAAGAATCAGCAGAAAACCAAAAATTCACATACAACCCATTTCATCATCCCTGGTGTCCTCTCTAACACCCACATGCATAATTTGATGCATCTCTCCACTCTAGGCATCAACTCCAATAACAAACAGTAAGCCTCCTTTCCCCCACATATCACAACCTCCATTCAGGCTCACATCACAACACAAGCAGCTAGAAAAACACAATCATATCAATTGGGCTCTTAGCCCTCAAACATGCAGGAGGGTAACTCAGAACCCTTCAAGGAATTATAAAACAATGAGTTCTTTAATTCAACTTGAACTAACCGATTTAATATTCATTGGTTCTATATTTGGGAAACATAAACAGCAAGTTATCACAAATAAATTAAACATGCTTACTGCACCAATTTTACTAACATCAAAAAAAATTAACAATATAAACCAGATTCATTTACCTACCTCTTTATCTTTATCCAAACAATTATCAATTAATTTCGGTTTATGTTCATTACAAATGTCCATCGAGGAAGAGCAGCTAAACAAAGCAATCATAGATATCCCACTATCTGGAAAGAATAAAAAGCAATATCATAAGATTGAAATCAATTTATTTATTCGGTAAAATTATTTATTATGTCAATTCCATTGTTATCTAGTGGCTAACACATGCTAACTCTATAGTTTCACATAAAAATAAAAGAGAAGCAATGAATCCCCTACCTTAAAAATGTTCTTATGGATCTTTATATGATAATGATTGACATAACAGATCATGATTGCCTCCCCCCGTGACAATTATATCCACCTGAGGATGTCACAGGACGACCGCACCGACCGAAACCCAAGAAACACCATTAGAAGCATCGAGATCACATTACATAATATTTCAAGGAGAAACAAGAGAAGATGCACCCAAAATAACGATGTTAAATCATACATTATATAGAATATTGATGGATACCGCTTGGTTTCACCAAAATCGGGGGTGCACTTGCAGTAATAAGAACGTCGAGGGAAACCAATCCACCAGAAAAGTTTGATCCCATGATTCCTAGAAGAAGGAAGGAAAGGTTTGAGCGTCTCACACTAGAGAATAAGTAGGAAAAACAAGAGAGGAAGATATCTTATCCCTTTATAATATTTAATGGAGTAGTGGTTTAAGATATATTAGATCATCCATTAAAATCAGATCGCATTAAACCACGCGGCTTGACCTAGTAAATGCATTCTAGGCCTTAAGAAAATTAATATAGGAATTATGGGATTTCATTCACCCTTAAATCCCTTATAACAAGGCCATAAATGTGTTTTACATAAATGAAATTTAAAATTAGAAAAACTGGAAAAATCTAGAAATTTGGAAAAGAAAATATGAAATAGTTCTAGAAACAATGTTCATGAGCTGTGACACCATTTCTGACTCACCATTGTTGTCTCACCATTTCTATCTCACCATTTCTGTCTCACCATTTCTGTCTCACCGTTTCTGACATACCGTTTTTGTCTCACTATTTCTTTTTTCACCATTTCTCTCTCACTATTTCTGACTCATACTTTATGTCACTCTATTTCTGTGATACCATTTCTGACTCACCATTTCGGTCTCACCATTTCTATCTCACCATTTTTTTGGCACTGTTTCTGACTCACCATCTGTGTCTCACCATTTCTTTCTCAGTGTTTCTGAATCTCTGTTTCTTTCTCACCATTTCTAACTCAACGTGACACTGTTCATATAACAGGAAACACTATTCACATAACCAAAAATTTGGAAAAGTGTTGGGGATGGATCTCCATGACCTCCTAGAACACCTAAAACACTAGATTTCAGTAAAGGGATGGACTAGATAGGTCCGAGGCGTTATAGAAGCCTTTAAAAATAGTCTATTCCATTTAAAACACTTCGAAAACTTATAAATAAAGTATAAAAATATGTTAAATACAATTTCCTTGAAAATTAATTAAAATAATATAAATAAATATTGATTTTTTTTATAATCCATTTCTTTGAAAGAACATTGAAAACTTCTATATAATTCTTAAATTGTTTTTAGAAAATATAGTCAAAAAATATAAATAAATCCTAAAATATTTTTATAACCAATTTGATATAAAGTAATTTGAATACTTATAATGATATCTTGAAAAAAAAATTCAAACCATTTTATAAAACATGGTTTCCAAATAACACAAATTTCTAACCGAAGGGAGAGGTAACGTCATAATTTCTTAAAAAGAGTTCTTAATAGTCTTAGGTATCAAAGAGTGAAAAAAAATTAACAATACATGAAGTCTTAAAGAATATAAAAAAATAATAAAGTTAAATATCCATTGATATATGTATCATAATATTTCATTAATGGAAATAAAATCATAAAAAATCTCGATAAATGATGAAATTGTTTCAACAAACTCTTACCATTTGGTAACTTTGAATTATAATCCCAATGTAAGAATGTGAAATTACATGAAGCCAAATATTTTAGGAAAATAAGGAGTTTCATAATTTCATGTCAATTTTAGTATATCCACCTCCTAAAAAATATAGATGTATAACATGGTATGTGGTTTAATGAATGAAAATCGAGACAAATTTACATTACCAATTTCATAAATTTTGAAACATGAACTCCATGAAATAAATTTAAAAAGATGGATTTGAAAATAACCATAAACATAATTGTAATATTAATATAATAAATACATAGGACTTATAAACAACACCCAAAAGAAATTCACAGTGAATAAGGCATGAATCTCATGAAAATAAAAAGTGAGATGAAACTCTCTTACCTTGTTTCATGACTCTCGGCATACTCATACAATCCTCCTATATAATAAATATAAGTTTATTAAATACAAATTAAAGAACTATATTATTATATCTAATACCATATATGGTTTTATTAAGACGTTATATTACCCTATTATTAACAAATCTATCTTAATTATATATATATTTATAATAATCTATAAAATATAGAAAAATTAAATGTAATAAACCACTGATGGGGATGGTCGGTCGTACCTAATCATGAATGTTGTTTCTGTTTTGTTATTGTATTTTAAAAAAGTATTTTCAATGAAATATATGTATATATTAATATAATATCATTAATTAGAATTATTTTGTTAAATATATCATATATTTTCACTAAAATCATCATTAACACATTCGAGGTACAATTTTAATGAATCATATTGCTTTGAGGTGGCGGTAGTCCACACATCTAGAAATGATGTTATCGTATTTACCCAATATGTTAAGTATAAATTTATGTGTTATGAAATTATTAAAAAATTATTAAGACATAATTAATATAATATATATCATATATAAATAGTTTTTCCAACATAATTCCCATCCATGAAATGTGTTATTGGAAAAACAAACTATCATCATTTCGTGAGGCGGTAGTTTGTCATACACATAAAGAGTATATTGTTTACCCATTATATAGAATTTTTGTAATAGTGGGAATAACCCTTATAATAAAAAAAATTGTGTATATTGAGGGTAACGTTTTTCTGTATAATCATTTTAAAAGTATATTTTATGGTGTGGATAATGGAAATAAAACTAAAAAGCATCAGGAAATATATTACCTCTTCTATGGGTAACTCCTTCTGGTTTTCACCAAACAGTTTCCTTGGAAAGATTTCTTCTAATAGTGAGGCTTCTAATATGAGTTCAAGCATGTTTACGAGATATTTAGTAAAATAATTCTTGATCCAAGTTGTCTTTTGAGGTGTGAGGATGTGATAGAATAGATGCACTTTTTATAGTGGCGGAGGAGTGGAACACATGATCATTTTTTAAATGGGAATTACACCCATGTTTTTTTTCATTGAAACAAGTTTCAATAATGTACCAAATTAGATCAATGGTGTTATAGGGTCAAAAATTGTCCATGAAATATATTTTGGACATGTTTCTATGTCTTTTTTGGCCTTAAATATATGGTTTCGTTCAATATTAATGTAATTTTTCACTTAACCGTTATAATTAATTTTAATAAATTTCACTAATTGTTTTTCTCAAAAACAATGTTTACCATATTAGATATTAAAAATTACTATTATTATAAATAAAGATTCCATTTTTTTAAATTCCTGTTACAGATGTGGAAGAAATTAATTTAAAATTAATCACACAAATGGGATGAGAGAGCATGTTTTTGAAGTAAAAATATTGAAATGTTTGTGATGTTTTTTATTCTATTTTAAAGACAAATTGATTAAAATGACCAAAATAATATTAATTCATAAAAACATAATCGGATTAAACTTCAAAATATTTTAAAAATATAATTTAACATATTAAATAAAATCAATGAAAAAGACGTTCTAAATTAAAATTCATTATTTTCACTATTCATTAAAAAATGAATCTTTAAGGAAAAATAGAAAAAATTTACCCTAAACTAAATTTTACATTTCACTTTTAAAAAATATTTTTATATTTAAATATAATATTTATAATAGTTCCAAAAATTTTACATAAAATATGTTCTCCATTAAAAGGTGGAAAAGTGCCATTATAAAAATATTGATATTTTTTGTTTAATATTGGGTTTTATCTTATCACATGCTTATCAAATAAATCATATTAATATAAAAAAATATTTTATTTAATATATAATATATATATTTTATTAATAATTTTTTTTAATTTTATATAATTTAATTTAATAGGATAAAATAACATTGTGAGTATAAAACCAGTTTTCTATAAAATTAATTCCTTATATTCAACTGGTTCTTATATCTATATATATTAAATTTGTAACAAATTAATTCAATTGATATTCTTTTAAAACCACATATTTTCATCATTTATTCAATACAAATCATAATCGTAAACTTAACAACTACTTTATATCTTATTATATTAAATAATAATATTTTAATATAATATTGTTATTTATTAAAACTCAATAATACGTGTAATGCTAGACAATGAAGAAACTTTTTCTTGTGTGCGAAACATGCTATCTCAGTATCATTTCCATTGAAATATATATATATATATATATAATATTTATTCACTAAAATAATATTAATTATATTGTAAAGTATCGTAATAATGTATTCCTTTATGTGGTTGGTGTGGCATATAACGCAAGTTGAACTTGGTGTCTTGTATAACCCAATCCAAACATATCACTTTAAAAATGATCTATATTTTTGTGAGAAATAAAAAATATCTAAAAAATATTAAATTAAATCACAAAAAATATTTCAAAAAATCTTGAGGTGTTGCAAGCATGGTTGGTTGCACTTCATGGTAGCTAGTGGAAGTTCATATGGATGGTAACCATATCTACTATTTTGTTAAAGGTTGGGGATGAAGCCTCATTTTTATTATTAAGGAAAAGAGCTCTTATTATTGGGTATAGGGACACCCACTATATACCATGAAGGCCCAAGGCAAAGGTTTCCAAATAAAAGGCTTGAAAGTCCATTTTTCCCCAAAGGGCATTTTGGTGAATAGTACGGCTGCAGTACTTGCGCTGCTATAGTCCCCGCTATAGTACCACATCTACTAAAGAGCCCTATTACATTACTATAATAGTAACCCAAATATTCATCTCTACCCAGATTTGATCCTGGGACTTTTGGATGCCAAGTAGGAACTTGTAAAACATGGGTACATGCTCTTCGGCAGGTATCCATATCTATGGTATCATGATAATTTCCTAATTTTTATTTTCGGACATGGTATTTTTCAATTGTTAGTGTAGTGACCATGTATATAATGGTCACTTCCATGCTTTTTCATTTTTCAACCTATAGAAAAAAGATTCATTTTTTAGTTCATTATTAAGAATCACTCAAAATATTTTATAAGAGATAAATAAAATCCAAATTATGGATTCATCATTTATATCAAAATATGAATATATTTTTAAAAACAATATTTAGTAACAATTTAAAACTAAGATCAAATTTTATATTGTAAAAAAATCACCAATTACCAATTATTTATTTAATTAATAGTTTTTTTCGAATAAAAATCCTATAATGTTTTTGTTTGAAATTTTTTTCACGTCATATGTGTATAAGTGATCATGATACTGGATCAAAACTATTTAATCATTTGTTTTTTAAAAATTTATAATTATTAAATTTTATTTAAATTATATTTTTTAAAATTAAATATGATGGTTGTCATCCCTATCTCTTTTATTATGTTAGACCAGTGTGTTCAAACTGGTTTTATATAATTCTTCATAAACAATGTTTTTTTTCACCTCGCTAATTTATGCGTTATAATACACATGTAATAGAATTATTTGATGGAATATGGTGTTGGATCAATTTGTAGATGAGACCGAGGTACTTAATGATGCAATCAAGACTGAACCAATAAGCGAAATACAAAGATAGATAGGTGGGATGTTGAAAATCATTCCCAGAAATAGTTAAATAATTCATCCCTAGAGTCATTGGTTTATTTACTTTCCTCTTAATAAATAAAAAATTAGAAAAATATCTTGATAGTTTCACTTATTTATTAATTATTTATTTTATTTCTACATTAACAATGAATTATTTGGTGGATGTAAGATCTTTATCGCAAAAATAAATATAAGGAAAACATAGACTTGAAATAGATTATTCATACATAAATATTTTATCATAACATGGTAAATACCAATTTTAAAATCTAATTTAATTTAAAAATACTTATAAAGTAAAAAATTAGTAAAAATTTATGCATAATGAATAATATCTCTTATCATAAATTTATGTTTTACTAAGCCTTTATTAATTGATTAGGAATGATACCATAAAACAAAATGTTTGACCAATACTAATTGGGATGCATACATTAATGAGGGGGTTTTTATGATTCTTTATTGTTGAATTAACCAATTTAAATCAAGAGATGCAGTCACCGTTATACTTGATTTAACTTGGAGGAAAGTGTTGAAGAAATACAAGTTAGAGATTCTATATTGGGTAATCCACACAATGAATCATGGATATGGAATCCTACTATTTTAAATGACCTAGATACCTAAAGAACATCTATATAATTGATTTATCCCTTTCATGGGATATGATAAGATACATATTTTTCCTTTCTACTTGAATCTATGAGAAACTACACATTTCAAGTTTTATGGTGGTGGTTATTGGTTGGGGTAAAAAAATTATTTTTATTAACAGACATATATATTATTAATAAAAATCTAATCATGTAGTAAAATTAAGTAAACATTATAAACTCTATGAAATATTCTAATTATACCAAAACATGATAGTGGATTTAGGGAACTTTTCTTAGAGACGAGTTGGATAATTCAATTTCACCTGTGTGTTAATGATCTGCAACTATTTGAAGAAAAAACAATCCAAAATAATTAAACCTACAATAACCCATAAAACCAATTTTTATGGGTTATATAATAAATCTCAAAAACAATATTGGACCAAAGATTTTTTATTTTCGATTTTATCAACATCGGAAAAAATAATGGGGACATTACTACCATTGTGCATAATCTTAATAATGTTATGTAAAGTATGTCATCTACATATTATGATACCAAAAACTATTCTTCTAGGAGGTGTGAAAAAATTTAGTAAAAAAAATCCACAAATCCTTGAATCATATACTCTAATAATTACCTCGTACTACATCCCTCATAATATAAATATGTATTACATTTCCCTTTCTTCCCAAATCTCATCATCTTCCTAACTTATCTGGGACACTAGAACATATAAATATAGTGAGATATGGAGGTCCTACCCAAACACGGGAACACCAATGTACCCCTAACTCCTATTGCATTCCTTATGAGTGACTCCTCAATCTATATCCACCATACCTCCATATGCTACCATGAAACTCACTTCACAATGTCCTAGACTCACCACCACTAACTCGACTTAGTTTCTACCCTACACTTCTAGCTATCTATTGCTACAAATGAACTTTTATATATGTAAGAACCCATCAAACGTTCTCTATACAATATGTACTTCATCTTCTCTATGAAGGGAACTATCCTAAATTCATTGAACACTTGCCTCTACTTCAAAAGAATCACCACCATCCTCTACCACTATAAAGCCAATGCATTATTTTTTGAATATCAGTATGTATCTCTCACCATTGGAGCCCTATACATCATATGAAACATACATCCTAGAACCCACATGAATCTCTTCTTCATCATCAATGATGTTTTCATTCCTACCAGCACCCACTTTTGGGAGCTGGAATACCAGTAGCTCATGGAAGGAGGAAATGTAGAAGGACATGTCCTAGTGGCTGTTAACGTGGAGGATTATTGGGCCCTAATTGATCTGAATTACACTTGAATAACGACATTGATGTTGGGGAGGAGCCTGATGCTATAGTGGTATAAATTGTAAATATACCCGAAAATTAACCCGAATTCATTTTATCACCCAAAGGATTCTCTCACATCACTCAATGGAATTTTAAAATGCACCCCAAGATTTTTTTCACTCAACACCATTAAGAATTTTTCTCTATCCTAATGGAATTTTAATCACAACCATGAATATAAAATTTCATTTTATTTTATACCATCGCAACTAAAACTTGTCTCCTTATATCCAAAACCAAGACAAAAAATCATACATGTCTATGCGTCCTGGATCTCTTTGTATGTCGTTGTCAAAAAACCACTCTCATTCCTCAGGTGCCATGGTCTTCAACTTAATTTGAATTAAATTTTTGATAGCTGTGAAACCAAAAAAGAGGATCCCACTTCGTTTCCTACCATGAAACTACACATTTTCATCTGTCTTTATCCTGAATGAATTCTGGTGAATCCTTCTATCATCAGGGCACATCGTTCTCTCAAAAGAATATATCTAGTTTTTTAAAACTCTCATCATGTCTTTTCAGTCAAACATTTTTATCTCACTTTTTTTTATCCATCTCATTTTAAATATTTTTATAATAATCCCATAAGTATTCAACCAGATTTAAAATTTTAATACTCCATTATCAACTCAATCAATATCACCATGATTCTCATCTCCATAATTGACTCGAACATGATCTGATATATCAGATAAACTCCACCATATTTAGATCTTCATTTTCTTCATATCATCCATTTTGACACCAACATGATTCCTCATACCCAATATATGTTTCATGATTAAAGATATATGATGATCTCTTTAATTGGACATATTCACTAAATCTCGGTCTAGTCAGTTTAGAACCAAGAACCTCTTTTGATACCAGTTATTGGGATGGAGCCTAATGATCTAGTGGGTCATCATTTTCACTGGTAGGGCACCCTAATACTTGTGATGATAGAGGTGATTGAATTATTAGTGTTCTGAGTGATGTATGGATGTGGCATTAAGTGTGAAATAGTGTAGGAACTAGTGTGTCAGTGGCAGGTGGATTTGGATAGACATACATGGGGTGAGGGGTGATGTTGAAGTTGTTATAGGGGTGAGTTTTTTTCTCTCTATCCGACATCAATGTGAATGAGTCAATGTTGGGGATGAGAATTCCCCAAAATTATCAAACCATAATAGAAATAATGATTAGGTGGGGATGCATGATAAGGTAGTACCTCAATAATAAGGATGAAGAATCTTATAATTTTGGAGAGGAGAAGGGGAGGGTGGTGGCAGAGAGTGGTTCCTTGTAAGAAACACCAGCATGGTATATGGGTTTGGGTATAACAAGATAAAGGACCAGTTGATGGATGTGATCATATCTGCTGAATAATACATCAATAGTATGTAGTTAGAGGTAGGGATGTACAGGAACCCATGGGTGAGGGAGGTCTAGTGGTGGTTCTACTGCATCCACATTGGGGGTTGATCCCCTATGATTTCTTTAGTACCATCAGTCGTATTAGCCTTAAATAATTAAAGAACAACTTGTATCATTGTATAAGAAATATATTGGGGATTAGAGTCCCAAAATAGTTGGTGGTTCTAAAAGAGTTGCCTAAGAACTCCACCAACAAGGTTTAAAAGTTCAATATGATGTCCATGGTTACAGTAATTGTCTTTGGAATTCTGTCAACTAAATCACCATGAAGTAGTTATTTTATACAACATTTTGGAGGAGATGATTGCCTCTCATCTCTTAATTAATGCCACTATTTATTTATTCTACTAGAAAAATTTAAAAAAAGTTATTGTGAATTTGTTTGGATGGGCATAATTTATAATGTTATTTGTAATCATTCAATGGTAATAACAACGATAAATTAGTATTTTATAATAGAGAATTTTTTTATCAGTATGTAATATTTTTATTAATTATCAACTGTATTTTCTGATCTTAATTACTAATATATAATTATGTTGTTATAATAATAAATAGAACAATAACTAATATTAATAATTTTTTGTGAATTTATGTTAGAAACAATTATTAGTAATTTATTTAAAAATAATATATGTGTTAATTATCAATTTAATTATTTATTATTAATTATTTAAATTTAATTATCTGATTAAAAAAATTTATAATATAATAATTAATATTTATTGTTTAATAATATATATAAAAAAATTCGAGTTGAATAATATATTTACTAATTAATAATTATATTAACATAATATGTTATTGTATGTTTTATTAATTAAGTACGTATTTAAATAACAATATAACATTAATTATTCATATTAATTATAATTATTGAATTCATAATTAATAATAATATTTATATTTAACAATAACATTACTATAATTATTTAAGATATATGATATGGATAATAATATAGTAATAAATTATTAATTTTTTAAAATAATAATAATAATAATTACTAATGTAGTTAATAATAATAATAATTGTTTATCATTCAGGAACATCTGTTTTGTTCTCTAATTATATTAATTTCTTTGTTTTATGTAACAAACTATATTATATTAGTAGGTTCTTAATTAATGTAAAAACATTGTTTTAAAAAATATAACATGTATCAGTCTAATCTGCAACACTTTCTTAGGTCCTACTCTAGGCCATAGCCAGGTGTGTAGCTAATGTTTTCACGGCGTGTTTGTTGATATGCATACTCTTTCATATGAACATTTTGTGTAGCATCTTCAGTATCTATGTTCATATGACTAGAAGTGGATCAAAAGTCTACTTTCTTATACCCTGTCCTAACTACATGTAAATTGACTTCTGGAAAGAACTATTTCAAACAAATGAAGAAGATAACTATTTTTTGTGGATATTTTTGGATTTAATGGAAATAAAAAATGCATGATTGACCATAGATCGCCTATCCCTATTGAAAAATATGGCACATTAATAGACTGTGTAGTAGAATTATTAACAAATGTGTTGTATCCCTCTGAATGAAACTATGTGTATATGGATATAGTTATACCTATGTCTGTTTATGTGCCTTTAACTATGGTTATGGATCATATACAATATGAAGTTGAGAAACATTTGGATGATGATGATGAATATCATCCCCATGTGCCACATCATCATGTGTTGTATCCATAAAAGGTTCATCACCCTTTAACACATCTATATAAAGCACATAAACATTAGCACTGACTTTCACATTAAATAAAATAACATGATAAATCTCAATCATGTGAAGTAGTGTCTCACTCACTGTTATGTGAAAATAACCCTTTGTAAATTCAACTCTATATGCTTGATCATAGATGTGAATGAGATGTGCAATATAAGAAACTATTAAAAAACTACTTTGTTTATTAATGGATATAAAAATATAGTTAACTCGGTTATGGAAGACTTTTTTCTAGCTAATGATAGCCTCATCTAAATTACTTAATATATATCCAAGCAGACATGTGGAAGGTGGGGAAATAATTTATCTGGTCTGATATATTCATGCATACTTGGTATATCCCTCATAATCGAGACTCATAAAGTATTTCACACATATTTAATATAGCATGCAAGATATTACCTCTAGGTAATGTATCACTTCCCTATCAATAATAGGTGATTATGTGAAAAACAACTACCTAGGTGGTGTAAGAATTAGCTGATAGAAGCTAAAATACATCATACCTTATTCAACATGATGTCACTCAACAATATGAAAAGAGTCATAGGTATGATGCATAAGCTAGAAGAAAGATTTTCCATACAATAAATTGGGATAATCCATATTATGGGCTTAATATATTAAATCCAGGAATCCTAAAATATAATAAAAAATGAATAATAATATAATAAATGAATTTATGTGTGGTAAAAAATAATAATATCACTATGTAACTAATAATCACATTGATCATCTATTGGAGGATTGTCCCAAATAAGTCTCTATGAGTAAAAATTGTGTTTTACAGAATCAGAATATCGATGTGTTTGACACCACTTATAGATAATAAATTTATTATTAAAATTTCCTAATAGAAATATAATCAATTGATTTCCACTTTACAAGGAATAATTTATCATCATCCACATGGGGACTCACATAAAATATCAACAGGAAATAGTGCATGGTCACGTAGAGAAAAAATGAGGGGTTCACACTCTATTAATATTGGGATAATAATTAAATTTTTTTAAATCTTAATCTAATCTATGTAACATTCCCCACATTGAAATCTATATGTATATGAAAGTCATGAAAGCCCTCAGATATATCACCATATCTGGTCCATGTCCTCAACTAACTGTAAATACATCATGTGGACAAATGAAGTGGAATGATTGATGAATATCGTTCAACTAATAAGTCTTAGAATGTTTAAATGTGAAAACATCAACATGATGAACTCATTAACATCACCAACTAGATGGGTGACATTCTCATCTATACATGGTACTCATTATTGACTCCCTACAATGGACCTACTATCATCCTAGACCATAATTCCTATTAGTTTGTGAGCTAAATCAGACAAATCCATACTAATTCAACCCATCCTTACCACAACCTCTATGGTGGTTTCCCATCATAATTGAAACATCCTAATGTGTAAATATCATATATCCCTCTAGAAAATCAAATTTATGTGTCTCTGGAATGCATCTCTATACTAGGGAAATAATGAGATGATGATCGATGAAGATGGAGTCACACATCTCTACACTGTAAAACCCAGAAGGATGAAGATTAGGGATGATTGTGGAGGCTGTGAAACATGTTTGAAATGATGATACCTTTGGACCCTTATAGTAGGAAACTGATGTCCACATAATACTAAATGTGAAACATGTCTGTCCTGGACTGTGAATAATGAAATCCCTTGTATCTGTACATTTTAAATATCAATTAATTTTATACTTAATTTAATAAAATTTATAAAACATATTTTAAAAACTACCAGAATAAAATTTGGTAAAGAATCAATATTCATAATAAATCATTGTGACGAAAAACAAGTTAAATAAATAGATGTGACCGATTTTTTTAGCTTAGTCTAGTAATTTCTTATTATAGTGATCTCCTATCATGTAATATTTATCTCTAACTAATTTCATGTATGTCGCCCTAGATCAAAATATTTAAAACTATATGTTAGTACATGATATATTCAACTGACTTTGTTAGAAGGGTTGTGTAGGTTCGGGGCATAGTAGATTCCCTTAATGGGGTATTCCCTACACTATTGTTTTCATAATCAATGATTAAGCCGAAATATATATCAATGATAAACTCCAAGACGAGTATAATTGAATCAAGGATTAATTGATGTGATATCACAAGAACCGGAACATATAACCATCAAATATTATTTATAATTAAATTAAAAATTAAATAACTAATGTGAGATTAATTATTTCTTCACTGAGAAATCTCTCAATGTCTTTACGTTGTACTATCATTTCATTATAGGAATCAAATTAAGATTCCCTCTATTTGTGATCTACACATGTTCAATGAATATCTGAACTTCATTAGAGGAATGTCTAGGTTGTATCATAGTATATCTTTACAATTATATTGTACATATTTGACCACCTTGAGAAGTAATTCCAGAAGGATTATCCTAGATATCTCAAGAATCGAGAGTGGCGGTGTAGGACAAATTCCTATTATTGTTGATAGTATTAATTATAAGGGATATCTCCAAGTCTATGATATAATTCTATAAATGTTGTTGTAGACAACCAAAGAAAATGGGAAATAGAAAATGAAGGTAATATAATATGATTTATATACTTTTAGGGGTTGAAGAAAATATTATAATATGTACCCTAATTATTTCTATAGTACCTAAGGAATCTTCTGTCTATAATACTAATATTATTATTATTTTCCAAAATAAAAAACCTAATGAATTAACTAAATATTATTTACTCATATATTATTTAATATATATATTATTTATCACCATTCCATTAATCTTTATCAGTCATTCCTCCAAAATATTTATCTAACCATGAATAATGGCTATTTATTTAATAAAAAAATAATTTTATTATTCAAAAATAAATATATAAATATTATATGAAGTAAATAGTAAATTAAAATTTATGAAATATTATTTTCATTAAATATTTTCTTGAATTACTTGTGATGGAATATATATGATCATGTAAACGTTAAAAAGTATTATACCACCTGCAAGAATAATATTTATTCAACTCATTAAATAATTAATAATATTATAATTTAACTGAGGTTCTAGATGCACATAGTGTGTGACCCTCTATGCCACTTTCTAGATAGAATTAAGGGAAGAATACCAAAGTCCAAGGATATAATCTAGAAACATTCCATGGCACCCATAAAAAATAATTTAATTTCACAATAATATAAAACCTCATAAATATTCTTACTATGTAATATAATATCATTATCATGATATCTATAATCAAGAAGGTTGTGTGCTGGTGACATAAACCATTGTGATCGATGTCTATTTTGTTGACTTTTAGGAAATCAAACATTCCTACAGAACACCAGGAATATGGATTTATTTAGGATGTATAATTTCTATAAAAGGTCATGAGATATCAACTTACATTAAAAATTTACAGGAAAATACATTCTCTTATTATTAATTAATGAAATATATCTAATGATTCTCCTATTGTCGGGAACATCTGCGATTCATGAATACATAAAATTTCACAACTCATAATATCAATTAATAATAATCTCAGAGTTTATGTATAATAAAACACATATACAGACAGGAGAAACCAAAGACTCATATAAATGTGGATTTCCTACTAGAGTGTCTCATTCTTATTATCTCATACACTGAGAAATACTATGGGTGTAAACCACAAAAAGCTATCTCAAAAGTCATATCAGTATCCTCCCATTATATCCTATACCATTTATATCCCTTAAATGAATTATTCTGATAATAGAAAATATATATAAGTATGATATCATGAAACTTACGGGATCTCACAAAAGAAATATGTTTTCTAGCGTTTCATTATGATAGTTACTCTCAAGAAATTATCCCATATTACGTCACATAGATGAAAAATAATGATGTGATAAGTAGTTTTTAAATATTAAAAACAATGATTACAGATAATCATAAATTATATGAATGTGTTTTCTAGGGAACTAACTCCAACAGACTCCGACTTTCACTATATTCAACTACTTATAACCTTTAATCTGTTATCTCTCACATGATAATAATGCTTTAAATGAGATAATGACTTATTCAAGGGACCAACCTAGTTTTCTACCTTGGAATATTTTCTTATTGAATCTTCACCCCTCTAACATAAATCCCACAATAGGTAAAACTTTTAAAGTATGTTATTTTTTCTATTGGTGTGAAAATAATTCATTTGAAAGGTCCACCAATATAGTGTTATAACAATATAATGTGATAGGTTCATTACTATTTGGTACTACATCAAACTCCATTACAATAAATTAAAACCAAGAACATTCATTTTCCATTTCAAAATCCACTATATACTCTCACACCATTATAGAATCAGCAAACACTTGTTTTATGAACTCTTCCATCTCACAAATCCATTGTTGAGAGTTAAAACATAACTTGGCCATAACTTCATATAATTCTAATCTCTCTTAAAATAGTATCAGTATAACCCCTAATGGCTAGTTCATCATATCCACTATACACCACAAACATATCCTTAGTTATTATTAGTAACTTTAGTATGGATTTAACATCAGAGCATTTTTGTTCATTAGGATTAGATTTATATCTACCTAACAATCCCAAATCATAGGCAATATCATGTATAGAATATGACTTGGAATATATGACTCCTCCTATCACTGAAATGTATGTAATCTTACTCATTATATCATTATCCTATTGTATCTGAAGACATATTTTATTGAAAAGATGTATACCATGTGACCCTATAACCAGTTCCCTCTTAGATTTTTCCATAATAAATTTATATAGGGAATGTGTGCACCATGAGTTAGTCCAAAAAGACTCTCAGATCTATCAGGAATGATCTCAATCCATAGGAAGTGGTATTCTTCACCAAAGTCCTTCATGGAGAAGCATTTGTTTAACATTTCCTCAGCAAAATATAAGGTGACAATTTCATTTACAATATGTAATACTTCGTTAATATATACTAAAAGGATAACGACTACATTACCACTAAAATTTTTGTAAACACATATCTCACATTCCTTATTAACTGAACCAAATTATTTTATAGCCTTATCTAACCAAATTTTCCCTAATCTAGATGTCTGGTTCAATCCATAAATGGATATTTATAAATTTTATAACTTTGTGGAATGACCTTGAGTCCCAATCCCTTGTGGTTTGGACATAGGGACATCTTTTTAAAGGTTCAGATTAAGGATGATTGTTTTAAAATCCACATAAAAAATTTAATGGTCAAGGGAATCCACTATAGTAAGAATAATTATGGTGGAATTAATCCAAGAAACTATATAAATGGTTCTATGGTAGTTAATATGTAGATTTTTTTAAACCCCCTTATCCACTCTATGTGCTTTAGGGGTTCATTATTTACTTTCCATATTCAATTTTCTATGAATGCCCATTTACACCCAACAAGATTTACATCTACTGGAAGAATTCCCCAAACCCACTACTAGGTCTGATACATGGAATATATTTCAAAATTCATAAATTATTTCCATCTATTACCTTATGATGTCCAAATTTCCTCTTTGTAAGAGATATGTTCATTATTTCCAACCAATAACGAGTCACAATATTTGATGACTAAAAACATATATCACTGGTTATATTACCTCTATGTTGTTCCAACATTGTACTAGTGTTTCATGAACAAGATCATTTATCTAGAGCTTTGGAATCTATTCTTATACCAACTACTGTGTATCTTGAGAATAAAATTATTTCTATTCCATATTTCTCCCACTATCATTATTATTTATTTTCTACTTCACAATAAAGATGGTGTTTCTGGTGACTGTCATATTATTTTCTTAGGAGTTGTATTTTAATTATCCACTTTTTTCCATAGGATAAAATATAATGATATACTTTACAACCTAGGTTTCTTTTTTGTTTCATGATATGTCCTTAACAAATTCATCTAATCCCCATACATGATTATGTGATAAAATGGATATATTTACACTCCATTAATCAAAGGGGATTCTATGTTTTTCATTAGTTGGTACTTAGTTTAATTTCTGTTCAATAATTTTTAATGCATATCCTTGGAAGGATAATGAATGTTCTACATGACTCATCATAGACAATACCATGTCTAGCATGGTGTGGTTCCCCCTTCAAGGAACACCATTCCATTATGGTGTGTAAGGCGGTGTGAGTTGATAAATAATACAAAACTCCCATCAAAATTCTATGAAATCAAAGTGAATATATTGTCTACATTGATTAGATAAAATATTATTTATCTTATTTCTATTATATTTTCTACGTCATTTTTGAATTATTTTAATTTCTCAAATTTCTTGTACTTATACATCATGAAGTATACAAATCAATATCTACTAAAAAAAAATTTTATGTTATGAAGTAAATGTTTCAACCTCTAGATTCTATAATAAATTTCCCACATGATTTTTTATTTACTATGTCTAGAATCTAGGTGGCCATTTCACCATATCCGCCAAAAAGTGGTTTCATATTTTTTCTTTGAAAAAAAATCTGACATCATTCATGTGGTATTAGCTCAAAAGAGTCTAAACAGTCATCATGAATGATATTTATCCAATGATTATTGTTTACAAGAAAAAGATGGTGAATCCATTATTTGGTGTTATATGAGTCTCTTGAAAATGACTCACTATAAATTTTGAAATAAAATTGCAATTCAATACATATACATCGTTATCTAAATATTTTATTCCATAAAATATTTTTTCTTTCTAAAAGTGAGATCTATTATTTCCTAAAAATATAACAAAACCATTTTCATCTTAGAAGGGTATCAGAATTATGTTTAGGAAAAATTCATTTCATAATAAAAATATCTTAAATCAAATATCATTCCTGTTCGAAATGGAATATGATAGTATTTAATGGAGTAAGAACCCGGGTTTTCCTGGATAGTCGTTTTGAGCAGAAATTTTGAATTTTTTTTGTTGGATTCTAGTGAGGGGTAAAATGGTCATTTTACCATAACAGATGACCTCGGATAATTTTACCGACAACTCTGTTGGTTTCAGAATAGGGTGTTTACACTAGGATAGGATTTTGGTGGAAATTTGAGCTGTTCGAATTTTAGTGGAATATTTAATATTTAATATTATTAAATTAAATAATAAATTATTCACTTAGTTTAGTTTGGTAATAAATTTTAAACAGAGTGTCGCATTTAGTTTTCATCTCCGTAGTTGAGTCTGGAATGGGGTGTTTAGCCTAGGGAAGGCATAAACTCATGTCGGGCATCGGGACTGGCCTGAGCCCCTTTTTCTTCCTTTTCATTTCTTCTTTCCTTTTATTTTATTCTCTCTTCTTTCATCCTACTCGATGCGGATGTCTCCTATGCCACCCCTTTCTCTGTGTCATATGGGAGATATAAAGATTGTGAAATAGTGAGAGTTGGAAGCCAAGAAGGTTACCAATTCAAAACACTCGACGCGCCGAGTCGGCGTGCGGCAATCGGGAGCCGCAAAATCAACCGAAGCATCGGCGGTTTCCACCCAAAGGTAGGCCCATTTATGTTTTCTCCATAGATCCCTATTAAATTTTTTTATTTCTTAAATCCTTATATTTATTTCTTGTATTCCCATAGGGCTCTATCTATAGTTTCAGGGGTGAAAACGGGTGAATCAGGTGTTTTTAGGGATTTCCCATCAAAAAACCTAGTATACACTGCGTGTGTTCCAGGGGAACACACCGTGTGTTCTTAACGTTTGGGTAACATTACGTTTTATTATGTACATGTCGTGTACTTTGAGTACACACCATGTAGTGGGTAGCGGTGTGGCAGGCCGTATGAAATACAACACGGAATAATGGGATTTAAGGAGTACACATCGTTTACTTTAAGTACATGTTGTGTAGTGGTACATGGGCATGTGTTCAGGTGAAAACAGACACGGTGTAACTTTTTGTGAATAGTACATGCCATGTACTATTACACAAACTGGCCCATTGTGCTCTGTCCATGTACTCTGGCCAGGTACTACTTCAATTTAGTAATTTTGAGATATCTTGAGCTCTGGATGTCAGAATTGAGCACGTGAGTAGTCGATTTTGAGAGTTTATCCATGTATATCGCAATGGTGGAATCCTTTTGACATTTAGATGTCATCTATAAGGGGTTTTGGGGTTTCTATCTAAATGGAGGGGTTCTTCCTCCACTTATCGAGCTCAGTTGTCACCTGAGAGTGAGACTTGGTGTGGATGATAGGTTGGGTGTTTGGACCAACATATTTGAGACCATTATTAGGAGATCAGCTATGAGGTATCTATCGTATCTTATAATTTATAGGACTTTCCCCATGTAAGACGTTCCTTTCTGGCGTATGTGGTATTGAGACCAGGTACTTCTAAGGATCCCCTAATCGATGCCTTTGCATCTGTGCTGACCTAGAGAGTCCCTTGTAGGATCTCTATCTTATTCTTCCTTTGACCAGAACCATGTTATTTAATTCCTATGTTGTCCTTCCTTTGATAATCCAGTGTAAGATTCCTCCCTTAATCTTTGCTAAGGATCTCGTGCAGGATGCATTCACTCGTGTTTACCCGGAGGATCCCGAGTGTGATGCCTCCTCTGTGTTTGACCTGAGGGACCCAGTGGGTGACCATTGTTTGACTATCCCTAAGTTGTTATGTCAGGCTCTGGGTAGAGATAGTGATCAAGTGTCACCTAGAAAATTTTCCAAACAGGTAACCCCTTTAGGCTTTGGATGTATTGTTGGGTTGGGCGTTCGGGCCACCCACACTGTTTGTTTCTATCCGACTTGGTTTGATGATGTTGTAGTGTTTACTAGATGTTCTTCCTAGTTGGTTGTAGCTGAGCCTGACGTGATGCATCTTTATTGTTATTTGGATGCCTACTTTTCCTTGTGTTCCTAATTTGGTGGTTTGTTTCCTTACGTTGAATGTCTTTGAGTTTTGTGCAAAGGTGTCGGACACCCATGTATCAGGTATCTCGGGTTAGGGTTTTGATCCTGCATTATTATTTTCCATAGATTTCTTGTATTCTTGTGGCTATTAAATGAATAATGTTTGCTTGTTATCATGTTTGAAGATCACCCCATGGGTGTTATCCATTTTTGGCTGTTTGTCACCGTTTGGCCCAGTTTTCCTGTAAGGAAAACCATATTGCATATGCTAGTGTGCTTGATATAACTTATTTAATGTGTTCCCTGATATTTATATGCTTTATATGCATTGTAGATATTATCCAAATAGTTTTTGATGTTACATAGGGATGCTGATAGTCGATTATGGATGACTAGATTACTCACAGCTGTGTGAACCTGGTGCGGTAGACTAAAGAGTGAATTGATTATTAAGGGATTCCCTAGAGAGTCAGTTATAATTAGTATCATTCACAAGACCTACGGGAATTGGACTTTGTTCTTCCTCAGAGTTTCCATAGTTACTTATCAAGAGTACAGGGGGAATTAGATTTAAGTTCTTCCTCAGAGAGTCTATAGATATCGTTGCAAGACCATAGGGGAATCGACGTCAGTGCTTCCCAGAGTGTTTGTGCCTTTTTTTGTTATCAGACTATAAGGGTAATTGACTATGAGTTCTTCCCTGGAGATTATATTCTTTAGCTAAACCAAAGGGGTGAGACTGTGTGTGCTTCCTAGAGGGTAGCTTGTGTTGCTAGGTAGGACCAGAAGAGATAGGCTGTGAGCACTTCCCATAGGGTTAACTATTGTGTAATCTATTTTCCTGTGTTTGATTGGTTAAACTAGAGTGGACATGATGTGAGTACTTCCAATAGGTTTACTTGTTTTTGTTTATCTTATTCAGATACATATTTCTGGCATTGGATGAAGCAGGTACATGTCGATGGGATTACAGACCTGGAGATCGACTTAATGATACACAGATTGAGTGGCACGACGTCCAGCTCAATGCCCTTGCATAGGATTTCTTGGAGATTGGGCTTATGGTCCCATGGATTGACTTCTAATGTTGTTCTTATTAGGTGAATCACTTAATCATGAATATTCATATTTATATACATCTGTATAGTAATTTCATTGTACATGTGTATGTATATAGATATAGACATCCATGGTGGAAATTTCCCATTTGATAGGGTTTACATACCCTATGATCGACGGTGGTTGCATGTTTGGTTTACTTCCTTTGTTGTGTTCCAGCTAGGCTGAGCAAGTTGTTGTTACATACACATAGCATCAACATTATAGGTTGAATTTCGAGGAGCACTACTGAGATTATTTCTCACTCCTGCACATGCACCTTGGTGTACGTGTAGACCATATGTCTGTTTTTCAGGTTGAGCACGATGTTCATGGTGGATAGGGCTGAGGCCCAATGTTGCATGATCGAGCAGAGCTGCTCGAGTGGTTCTACTGATCAGGCTGTTGCAGTTCGATATTGTCTGGAGATTGGGTATGTGGATAGGCTCGGAGTTAGTAGCAGAGCCCTGCAGATTTAATTTCAGTTTATTTTGTACTTTTATCTGTATGGTCGGCCCAGTGGGTGACTAGTGTTGTAATGTATTACATAGCTGTTCGGGCTTTTACATCACATTACTATTACAGCTTATTCTATTTCAGTTGTTTATTACTTCCGCACTCTGTTTACTTTCCGCTGTGTATGATACATAGTTATTTCCACTATTTTCTTACTCTTGTATGAGGTCATCGTCTCCCCACTATCACACCCTAGTCCCTCGCTGCTAGTCGACAGCCTCTGGCGTATGGGGAGGCGCGCTTGAGGCCTTGTTGCGAATCGGCACGGAGCACCGGTTTAGTGGCTTTCGGGTCAGGACGTTACAAAGTGGTATCAAAGGAGTTTTCTTTCTGGGTTATTACTATTTGTGATATTGTATACATGAGTATTAGGAATGTGTCGGAACCTGTGATGGATATCGGGCTGGTGCATCGCGAACACATGTTCCGGTAAGTTGTCCTGGTTGCTAGGGTTTGGGATTGCTATTTTGGTTTTGTGATGTTACAGTGGTATATGATTTTCACCTTGAGTGATGCACATGTTGTGTGGGGTTTTGATTTACTATGAATCTCTGGATCTTCACCAATGGTAAGATGTCAGGGATAGATTTTTCCTATTATCCAGAAAAGGAAACAGGCATCTCATAAATCATACTAGGAACATTGGATTCATAGCATATAGGCCTGCTAGTGTGTGTTTTTACTGACGACTAGGACCTTTGGGTCTGCTTACACATACTGTTCTACTCTGATGGCAGGTTATGTGGATCTACTTTGAGGAGTCGGTGTGTGGATTATGACTCTATCCTTGTGCACAGATGGTGTAGTGACCCCAATTGGACAATATGTTACGTGATGCCTTTCTGTTAAACCCTTATTTGGTGTTGTTTCACAGGTCTGTGGTTATCTAGTTGGATCGTTGAGAATGATGTTGATAGATACCAAGGATTGTTTTGTGAACTAGACCTCCTTGTGGTATTGTTATATACAGATACCCAACATGTGTTAGCATAGCTTGTCTCTTCTATTTTGGTTGTGACCATTACAGAGTAGTTCCTTCTGAGGATGCTCGGAGAGTATCAGGGCCCTTATGACCCAGTTGAGATCTTTACCATTTTTTGAGTGGTTTTGGATCTTTTGGGATTAGTGGTTAGACATTATGACCTAGTTGTGATGCTTTTTCTGTAGGGATAGGTGGAAGACAGAGATACCCATGGTTTTGACTTGAACCCTTGTAGGTTGATTCCTTTTTTTTTTCTAGGGAAACCTATGTGTGAAAGGTCGGCCAACCTTTTCCAATGCCATTTTGGCGGTGTCTATTTTCCGCAATTGGTTTCGATGAGAAGGCATGTTTGGGTGCCTAGCCAGGTCAACTGGTGTTTTGGATGTTGTTGTTGTGGGTAGCATAATTTTAATCTAAATTGGTGAGTGTTCGGGTGTAAGCCGAGGACCGGTGTTTCAATACTTTCATGTGGTCTCAGATCCTAGAGGTTGTTTTGGAATGTCCTTATGTTGTAGAGGTTACTTTGTAAAATTTCATGTTACCATGAAATTTTTGACCCATGCTTGAATCATGGTCGGGTTTTGGTAGGATGTTATTGTGGTTCGGAGGGAGCTGAACACGCCTTTGGTGAAATCTTAGTGTACTCCTGTATGAAAAGATTATACGCTATCTTCATTCATCTTGAGTATGATGAGAGTGGTTCAACCATACATCGAGATCCTTTTTTTCCTTAATGTTTTTCCATGTTGAGGATGAAACATGTTCTAGTTGAGCTCTCAGAGCCATGTAAAGAAAACAATATGGTGGGTAGTGAACCATTGGCCTTTTGAGGGTGGTTTTCCTTGTTTAGGTTAAACTTTGAGGTTTTGCAATGGGTTTTTGATCTCAGAGTTTTCTTTTAAGATGACAACATGGGTGTTCCTATGGTGGGGAGTACCAGTTTGTTCATAGTTGAATATCTTCTATATAGAAGGTGGTAGTTACTGCTATAAGGCAGGTCATTAGACAGTCTAGATAGCTTGGTTGTGCAGATGCTCAGGTTATGAGCCTGGTTGTAGGTTCTTCCACTAGGTTTCTTGGGGACGAGAAGGTTTATGGTGGGGAGTTTCTAAGAGCCCCTGTTTTTCCGTAAAGTCGTTTTGAGCAGAACCTTTGAATTTTTCTTTGTTGGATACTCATGAGGGGTAAATGGTACTTTTACTCTACCATCTAACCATAGATAATTTTTCTGACCACTCTATTGTTCCTGGAATAGGGTGTTTACACTAGGATAGGAGTTTGGTGGAAATCTGAGCTCTTTTAATTTTAGCGGAATATTTAATATTTAAAATTATTAAATAAAATATTAAATTATTCACGTAGGTTCGATTTGAAATAACTTTTAAAGGGAGATGCATATGGAGTTTCCTTCTACGTCGTTGAGTCTAGATTGGGGAGTTTATCCTAGGTAAGGCATAAACTGATGTCGGGCGTCAGGGCCTGCCCGAGCCCCTTTTTCTTTCTTTTCTTTTCTTCTTTCCTTTTATTTTCTTCTATCTTATTTCCTCCTCCTCCTTGCACACATATCCTATGACACCCCTTTGGGTGTGACCTATGGGATATATGGAGTTTGATAAATAGTGAGAGTTGAAATCCAAGAAGGGTACAGATTCGAAGATCTCGACGCGCTTAGTCGGCATGCGGCAACTGGGAGCTGTGAGATCAACTGAACCTTCGACGGTTTCCGCCCAATGGTAGGGAAGTTTAGGTTTTTCCATATATCCCTATTAAACATGTTTTTTAATTCTTTAAAGCCTTATATTTCTTTCTTTTATTCCCATGGGGCTCGATCTATTGTTTCGAGGGAGAAAACGGGCGAATCTGGCGTTTTTAGTGATTTCCCGTCGGGAAACCCAGTATACATTGCATGTGTTCCAGGGGAACATGCTGTGTGTTATTCCCGTTTGGAGAAGACAGAATTTTCTTAATTACACAGCGTGTATTGTTTATCCATTTGGTTGGCCATGTGAAATAGAACACAAAATAGTGGTTTTTATGGAGTACACGCAGTGTACTTTAAGTACACGCCCTGTAGTGGTACATGGGCATGTGTTCGGGTGAAAAAGGGAACGACGTAAAATTTTGTGAATAGTAAATTCTATGTAAAGTAAATTACATTCCATGTACTATTACACAGGCATGCCCATTGTGCTCTGGCCACGTACTATGGCCATATACTACTTCAATTTAGTAATTTTGATATATCTTGAGTTCTGGAAGTCAGAATTGGGCATGTGAGTAGTTGTTTCTGAGCGTTTTTTCATATAGATCGCAGTGGTGGAATCCTTTTGAAATTTATAGGTCAAATAAAGGGGTTTTATGGGGTTTATATCTAAATGTAGGGGTTCTTCCTCCACTTATCGAGTTCAGTTGTCACCTGAGAGTGAGACTTTGTGTGCATGATAGGTTGGGTGTTCGGACCAACATAGATGAGGCCTTTAATAAGATATCAGCTATGAGATATCCCCCATAACTTATGCTTTATAGGACATTCCTCTTTTGATATGTTCCATTCAATCCTATGAGGCTTTGAGACCAGGTACTTCTAAGGATCCCCTGAGGGATGCCTTTGCTTCTGTGATGACCTAGGGAGTCCCTTGTAGGATCTCTCTCTTATTCTTGCATTGACAAGAACCATGTTATTGAATTCATATATTTTCCTTCTTTTGAGGATCCTGTGTAGTATTCCTCCCATACTCTTCGCTAATGATACCGCGTAGGATTCCTTCACTCGTGTTTACCTAGAGGATCCTGAGTATGATGCCTCCTCTGTGTTTGACCTGAGGGACCTAGTGGGTTCCCGTTGTTTGACCGAACCTGATTTGTTATGTCAGGGTATTGGTAGAGATGGTGATCAGGTGACACATAGAACCCATTCCATACTGGTAATCCCTTTGGGCTTTGGATGTATTATTGGGTTGGGTATTCAGGCCAACCACACTGTTTGTTTCAATCTAACTCAATTTTCTGATGTTGTAGTGTTTAGTAGAGGTGCTTCTTTGTTGGTGGCGGCTGAGCCTGAAGTGATGTATCGTTCTTGTTATTTGGATGCCTACATTTCCTTATGTTCCTATATTTGTGGTTTGTTTCCTTACATTGAATTTATTTGAGTTTTTTTGCAACGGTTCCAGATTCCCATGTATCAGGTATCACATGTTAGGGTTTTGATACTGAATTATTATCAACCTTAGACTGATTGTATGCTTGTGGAAATTAAATGAATAATGTTTTCTTGTTACCATGTTTGAGGATCACCACATGGGTGTTATCCCTATTTGGCTGTTCATCACTGTTTGGCCCAGTTTTCCTGTAAGGAAAACCCTATTAGAAATTTTAGTTTTCTTGTTATTACTGATTGCATGTGTTTCCTGATGTTTATATGCTTTTGATGCATTGTAGCTATTAGCCAAGTAGTTGTTGAACTTACTTAGGGCTGCTGACAATCGATTATATAAGACTAGACTTCTCAGGGTTGTGTGAACAGGGTGCGGTAGACTAAATAGTGAATTCAAGATTAAGGGCTTCCCTAGAGTGTCAGTTATAATTAGTATCATTTGAAGGACCTACGAGAATTTTACTTTGTGCTTGCTCAGAGTGTCCTTAGTTACGTATCGAGACTACAGGGGGAATTAGACGTAAGTTCTTCCTCAGATAGTTTGTAGCTATCATTGAAATACTACAGGGGAATCGACATGAGTACTTCTTAGAGTGTAAATGCGTTTGTTTGTTATGAGACTATATAGGAAAATTGATGATGAGTGTTTCCCCAGAGAGTCTATGATTTAGCTAAACTAGAGGGGTGAGGTTGTGTGTGCTGCCTAGAGGGTTGCTTGTGTTGCTAGGTAGGACCAGAAGGGATAGGTTGTGAGCACTTCCTAGAGGGTTAAAGGTTGTGTTATCTATTTGATTGTGTTTGTTTGGTTGAACCAGTGGGGACAGGCTGTGAGTACTTCCCATAGGGTTACTTGTTTTTTATTATCTTTTTCATAGTCATATTACTAGCATTGGCCGAAGTAGGAACATGTCGATGGGATTACGAACCCAGAGATTAACATAATGATACACGGCTTGAATGGAACGACGTCCAGCTCAATTCCCTTGCACAGGGTGCCCAGGAGATCGGGCTTATGGTCCCAAGGATCGAATGCTAATATTGTTATTTTTATTTGAATCACTTAATCATGAATATTCCTATTTATGTATATGTGTCTAGGTATGGGACTGTACATGAGTACATATATAGATATGGACATCCATGGTGGAACATTCCCATTTTATAGGGTTTAAATACCCTAGGTTCGACGGTGGTTTCATGTTTGGTTCACTTCCTTTGTTGTGTTCCAGCTAGGCTGAGCATGTTTCTGTTACATACACATAACATCAGAGTTATAGGTTTCTTGTCGGGGTTCCCTACTGAGATTCTTTCTCACCCCTGCATGTGCACCTTGGTGTATGTGTAGACTTTATGTCTACTTTTCAGGTTGAGCACGAGTTTCATGGTGGATATGGGTGAGGGACATTGTTGCATGATCAAGAGGAGATTCTCGAGTGTATCTACTGATCAGGCTACTATAGTTCGATATTTTCTGTAGATCAGGTACATGGATTGGATTGGGGTTAGTAGGAGAGCCTTGTACTTTACTTTTAGTTTCTTTTGTACCTTTATCTGTATGGTTGGCACATTTGGTGACATGTGTTTTATTGTATTTCATAGCTGTTCTGGATTTTACAACATTTTACTCTTACATCTTGTTCTATTTCAGTTGTTTATTACTTCCTCGCTCTGTTTACTTTCCGTTGTGTATGATACAAAGTTAATTATGCTTTTTTCTTACTATGGTATGAGGGAATAGTCTCCCCACTATCAAACCCTATTCCCTCATTGCTAGTCGGTAGCCTCTGGCGAACGTGGAGGCATGCTTGAGGCCTTGTGGCGAACTGGCTTAGAGCAATGGTTCAGTGGGTTCCTGGTCGGGAAGTTACAAATGGATAGAGAAGTCAACCATTCACCATTGGCAGACTAAAATCCATTTTTCATCTTACTATATATTGAAATCTATGTTATTGTTTCATTTATATATATATATGAGAACCAAAATATACATATAACACCCAATTTATAGATATTAAATTATTACACTAGATAATGGACACACCATTAGCATACCCATACTTATATGTGCAGTTCCTCTTCTAGTGGCCTTTCTTTCATTATAAAAACATACTAATGACTTTTCTTTTCCATGCCTATGGATCATCATGTTTTTTAAAGGATAGTGATCCGAAGATTTAGACTTGTTAAAATTTGTTTCCCCCTTATCATTGTCCAAACCTTTCTTATTCACTATAATGAAAGAAGGTACATCTTCCCCCAGGTCATTTTCCTCTTAAATAATCCGTGTAAGAAGTTCATAAATACTCTTTTTTTAATTTCTCATGTTTTTATTAACATTAATATTAAAAAAGGTCAAGGGCACTAAATATTGTATGATATATTTTCACAACACGTTTTTGAATTTAATTCATGTGATGTCTGAGTGATCAATGTAGCCAATAAGCCTGAATTCATTAGGCCCAACTCTCACCAACACATTATGATTACAGGTAAATAAAAAATTGGATATGTCATATCTCTCCTGTTTCACATTATCTTGATTGAGATCTGAAAGGTGAGGCCCAAATCTATATGAATCCATTTCATAGTGTATCTTTAGAATCTCATTGGTCATGGATGTTATCTCGAAACATTGAAAATATATGGCATTGATTAAATGTTTATTATAGAAAAAAAAAATCTTCCTCATTGTGCACATGGACAGGGTTTTCAGGAATAGTTTCATATTGTACAAATAATTTACATTCATGGTGTATGATAATTTATACGTTCCTTTTCCATTTTTGAAAGTTATTGTTAGTGATAAGGTTATCATTCTCTAGTATGAATCCCAGTGATATGTTTGAAGTCATATTTTCTTTCATTTCTATAAATTAAAATGACATAATTTTTATACATTATCTGATAAAAGTATATCATAAATACTATATAATATTTATTAATCTCCCCCTATTTTATCAAAACTGAATAGGCAAAAAAATTATATTTATAATGTCTTGTTTCATGAACATTTTAGTTGCAAGGCACAAATTCCCTTTCTTAGAACCCATACATGGGGCTGACAAGGTATTCTAAGGGTTTTATGTATACATGTAAAGCCAAATCTATTAACTCATAGTTCACTTATCTATTGAGTGGGCTCATGAGTCCTTAAATCCTTAAAATGGAATTCATCAACCATTTACTATTATTTACACCATGCTGTAATTTGGCATTAATCCCTTAATCTGAGAAAATGTAAGTCAATCTAATACTTAATTTAAGAATTCCATGATAATTAAAAACACCCCAACATGGGCCAGTCAAGAAATTTGTTTTATAGAGTGATTATAAATTAAGTAGTTGAAGACTATACAAAATAAATATATAAATTTGAGGGATTTTTTATATTTATGAATAAATTTCCCATTATATAATTATTAAATCAATTTAAATAATTATTTGATTTACTTAAGTGATAAATTATGTTTTATATAATACTTACTCACAATTGAATTTATTTTAGTTCCATATTTCATGATCGTCATTAATTAATTAATGTGATCAGGACAAAACATTCATAACAAAATTAATAAAGAATATTAATAGAAATTAAATAATAAAGTTGTATGATCATGAACTTTTACTAATTTTTTTTATCTTGAGGATGATAAACTAATCTTCGACCTTGGGAAATACACTACAAGCCATGGAATAGTTCATGTGATAGCTTTCCAAATATCCCCTAATGTTCCTTTTGGATTGGTTTTGACTGGGCTCCAAAAATGATCCTCCTCCATTTTCATGGGAGATCCATCCATTATATAAGATTTTACTAACACACATATGTGGGAAACCAATGGATTGGTTAAGGGATTTATATAAAACATACCATGGGAATGTAAGAACCTACATAATGAGAGGATGGATGACATGTAAAAACATTAATTAACTTATTTTTAATAAATTAAATAAAACCTATCACATTAAATGGTCTGCTGTGATCTCATGATCATCCACATACACAAAATAGATTAAATATTTAATTAAATTATCATTAAATTATTATCGTTATTATTTTAGATAAATAATGATGGAATAAAATCATTATATTCTTAAATTAATAAATCATTTTTATATTAATTATACTCTATAATTTATTGAGAATCTCATCTATCATAATTTAAAAAAAATTATTTAAAATTCACTTTTTAAAAAATATGTTCCTTGGAGGAAACACATTGAATACCCATCCAAAAAACCAATCATGCATTATATTCATATACTATTCACTCATAAGGTAAGTGGCATACACGAATTATCATATAATTTGATGGCATGTAGGTATTAATATAAATCAGAAATTAAACACCTATGATTTATGTATTGTATAATGTTTTAATTCACATATAGTAATCATCGTATTATGAATTATACATGATATCTAGTTCCAAAAATTGGGTAGAAATTTATATATTATCCCTCACATGGCAGATATCTATTCAAATAAATGAATCCCAGAGGAAATGCTAATTAGGTTTAATCAATATAATTAAATAACTTTTAATTTTTCATATTTTGGTATTATATATTATATTAACTATCCAACTACTTGATGATTTTATTTCTAAGCATCTATTCATCAAAAACTCATTGGGATAGGGTGTTTGAAAGTTCTAATTAAAAAATGGAGTAAACAATTTGTACAAGGGTTATATGGTTTTTCGTCTCTTAGTTACATGGTCACAAATCATGCAGGCCATGTAAGGAAATAAATGACCAATTTTTGACTAAAGACTGCATGTCATGTATGAATCTAACATTATGTGTAGTGTAACTGACCATGTATTAGCTAGGCCTAGTCAACACATGATGTATTTAAATACACACCTTTTCTAATAAATTTGGAAAACTCTAATTTATTATCAATTAATTGATGTTGAATTAAATATGGTTACAGAGCATGTAGAAATGAGATAAATGGTGTGTACTCTTGTGTTATCAAATATGAATCATTTGAACCATCGAATGAGTTCATCTAATGTTTTTCATTTATAAAATTATAAAAAAAAAATTATATTTTTTGTCAAAAAGATAATTAAAATAATATCTAAAAATATATATGAGGTAAAAATAAAAATAGACATCAAAACCAATGTTAATTTTTTATATAAATCAACTAGAATTAAATAATTTCTAAATAATTCTATGATGCCTTGGATACCCCTAGTTAGTTTTACACATAGAAGAAGTGTCAGATTGGTATTACCAACTTGGTTTATTTCATTTTAGATGATTAATATCATATTCCCATTGACGATAAATGATGTGACCAATGTAATTGAATAAAAGAATAATTGATTTTATAATGATCGAACCAAAATACAAGATCAAAGCATATTATTAATAATTAACTTAAACAAATAGGGAATTACATTGCGATGAATTATTTCTTCATTGATAAATTTAATAATTTCCTTATGTCATATCATCATTCCATTATAAAAATCATTATAAAATTTCCTCCACTAGTGATCTACATGTGCTCTATCATTATATGAATGTCACTGTTTGAATCTCTAGGATCTAGAATGATAGATCCAAATTCATTCATCGTTTTTCCTTAATCACCTTCAGAATCACGTCATGAAATATTTTCCCTAATCTCCCAATAATCAAGAGTTCCGGAGGAGGTGTACCGCTTTTTATTCTTGAGAGAATTCTAGGAGATGTTATCTCTCTAGGGCCTTGAGATAATTATTGGAATTTTATGTATCCCAACCAAAATAATTGAAAACACACAATTAAAATAACTTAATTGGGTTTATATACAACTACGTTTAAAAAATAATAATTTCATATACACCCTTATTATTTTCATAATACCTATAGAACCCCATGAATATAATAATAATAATATTATTAATATTTCGTCTTGACTTGTGAAAAACATTATAATTAATTACTTAAAATTTATTCAAATAATTTTCAATAAATATATTATTTCTCACAAGACCCTTAAAATCAATCCTCCATTCCCCTTAAATATTTATCAAACCTTGAATAATGACTATTTATTGAATAAGCTAATATCAATTATCCATTATCTAATAAAAATTTAATAAAAAGATCACTAAATAGTAAAATTAATATTTATTCAACACCATGCTCACAAAATATTATATCGAATTAAATTTATTGATCTTTTAAGATTGATACAATTTGGATAATTACTGAACCACATATGAGAATAATATTTCTTCAACATTTTAAATTTATAAATAATATTATTATATAACTGTTGCTTTTCATACACTTAATGTGTGACCCTCTATGCCACTTCCTCGGTGGAATTAGTCAAAATAGTACAATGTCGAGGGTTAACATGTAGAAATAGGAAAAATTCACTCATTGTTAAAGAATTTAATGTATCAATGACATAAAATATGTGATGAATGATAATTGTATAAAATAATCCATTTATCATGATATCTATAATAGAGAAGGTTGTGTGTTAGAGCCATTAACATATGTGATCAATTTATCCTTCATTGACGTTGGGGAAAATGAACAATCCTACCGATCACCATTGGAATGGATTTTATTATGCATTATTGTTTCCATCAAGGGTAAAAGATATAAACATCCATTAAAGAAAGTAAGGGAAAATCATGTCAATAATTATTCATTAATGAAATATCACTCATGAGTAACTAAATGTATCACACTTCAATGTAAAACAAAATTGTCATGGTTTTAATCAATTAATAAAAATATGCAGCTCATAACATCAATTAGTAATAATCTTAATGTATAAAGATCCATAAAAACATCCATATATTAAAATTCTAATGGAACATATAAATTTTTATTTCTTATTGGCGGGTCTCATAGTCATATTCTCCTAAACTAAAAATTACTAAGGGAATACACAATTAGATTGTTTCTCTAGGTCATAAGAGTCTCAACCCTATAACACTATTTCATTTGTGAACCTAAAATGATTTCATCTCGCTAATGAACAAACAATTGATAATATAATCATGTCACTTCCCAGTTCACATCATAGTTGGAAACTGCATTGACCTTTAAGTGCCACAATTACTATTAGGATAATATCACATACTATGTCATGTTGAATGAAAATATTTATTTAAAAAGTACTTTATAAATATTAAAAGGAATGAATATAGGTAATACTAATGTAAATAGATGTTGGTTCTTGGAATCCATCCCAATTTGTATGTTGTCATTCATTGTGATAACTCTTTGATTCAAAGAATAAGTGACGCCATATTTTCCTACCCAAATCAAAACAATCAAGAAAAGATCATTGAGGATGTTTCACATGATTTCCAAGATATAAATAAAGAAAAACAATATAGAGGCTATCCTAATTTCAATTCCTATCAATTTTGTGTTTAATTTCTTAATAATTGGAATACCATAAAATTATTTTTGATTCAATCAATAAATGAAACAATCCAAAAGTGAAAAAATCAAAAAATTAAACAATATAGAAATGAAAGAATGTAGAAATTAAATAATACATAAATGAAAAATAATGAATATATAAAATAATTACATAGTAATGATAAAATACAAAAAAATGATCATTGAGGTTTTGATGTATATTTCCTTTCATCACCTCTAGTTAATTTTTTATTTTTATTCCCTTATGTTTGAAAATGCTAATATGTAGAACCAGTCCTTAATATTGAGGCCATCCCATATCATTTCTAATATGAGTGGACTTTAGTCCACCTTGATATTTCAACCGAGTAATAATAGGAACCATATTCGGCTAAATAGAAGGTATGATAAAATTAAGAAATATATTTATATTATTCCTTATTATATCCAAAAAATGAAATAGTCTAGAGATTAAATAAGTCATTAATTAATAAAATATAGATATGAAAGAATCCATAATTCAAAAATCCTAAATACCAAAGTATTTAATATTAGGGATTGTAGTCCAATGATCAGCAGGAAAGGTAAAATTATGGAAACGAAAAATAGGATTTTGAAGTGAACTATAACAGTCAACCAGAGTGATCATGTGATACATGGGGTCAATATATGGTTTCGATGATAATTTCACCAATGTAAATTCTATAAACAAATGTGTAAAGGTATTTGTCATTGCTTATAAAAAACCTAAAAAATGGTACCTACTTACCAATAGGACCACTAGAACATGGAAATTATTTTCTATGAGTGGTTCATGGCACTCTATTATCTTAAAGTGTATCCCTATCTAGTCAATAATTCAAACAGAGAATGATTTTTCATCATGAATTATCATACCAATGTTACTTTTGAAATTCTGACGAAAATGTATTCCATGTTTCCTCCTCTAATATTACAGCTAGAAAAGGTCAAAAAATTCCTTCACACATATATAAAAATTATATTTTAATGAATCTATAATTGGTATATTATGAAAAAACATGAAGACCCCATTTATTAAATCCTCAATATTAGCAGCCATATGAACATATCTCCTACAACATCACAAGAAAATTAAAATATCTCTTCAGAAATTAGAATCAAATAATCATATTCATCTTGATTAGTAGTATGAATTTATTTAATTTAGTGATCAAGTTTTCCTTATCATGTCTTGTATGTCGAATCTGGATGTCACTAATGTATTTAAGTGTTTATTAAATTTTTTATTCCAAAAAAATAAATGTTTATCAAAACCTACACAAATTTATGATTGCTTTACTTATTACATAATATATAAAATTATTATTCACATTAACGGAAATATGTATGATTAAATAACAATGATAAGTATTTAGTACTCTCTATGAAACTCCATCATTATTAAGTGACTCTATAATTCCTCAACGATGATTAGATATTTGACAAACTCCATATATTTATTAAACATGGATGTGTTTATTGAAAAAAAACTAACTCCAGGATTTAAAATTATCCTTTTCTACTATAACATAATGTTATAATATTTTGTGAACTTTTCATCTCATTCTTTCAATCCATTTTTTTGTGATTTAGGCCTTTTCTGGATGGAGAGAAATTTTTAGGGGAAATGTCCTAATGTGTGGGGATGAATGTTTTTTTAAATCATTGGAGCCCGACTAAAAATGTGAAAAAGTATTTTTTTTTGGTATTTGGATGTTTCATGAAGGTTTCTAAAGACTCGGAATTTTCTGTGTAATTTTTTTTAATATATGGGAATTTTAAGAGTCTGCAAAAATTAACGGTGTCTGATTTTGAGGCCCGGTGTACCTGAAATGATTTTCTAAACTTTTTTTCGGGTACATTCAGTAAACGTACGAGTGGGTTTTTATAAATTTTGAACTGGTGCTCAGAATTGAAATCCAAAGGCACTGTTGAACTCACAATGCTGATATTTACTTAAGGAGACCTTCACCTCGACTGCAGAAGGTCGAGGGTGGAAGATAGCTTTTCAAATATTCATGAATGAAAAAAATAAAATAAAATGGTGTAAATTTTTATTTTATTTATCGTTGGAATCCCACATTTTGATATTTCACAGGTGGGGACCACCTGAACAGAAACCACCGATGAGAGGTTATGGAGGTGGGGACCACCGAGCTTAACCTCCCAAGAGTGGTTATGGTGGTGGGGACCACCTGAGGATTAAGACTTTTTGAACTCCTTCATAAGTGTGGGGAAGTCTGTTAATCTTCCCCACTTAAATGGTTCCACCTTATTAAATTTATTATGCCAACCTAGTTAATTAATTTATCCAATTTGAATTTTGTTCCAACAACCTAAATAAGAGATAACATAATCCATTATTTTGTTCTACATTTTATTTTGTTGGAATTGAGGGAAAATGCATTGCAGAGGGGAGAACATTGGAGACATGGTAGAAAGATCTCCAACGAAGAATATCGACGCATGAATTATTCCTCGTGACATCCTCCAATGTGGGTCTTCATCAACCAACGTCCATTTTTCCTCCTCTTGGACGTCAGCAAGTAATCAAACGATGCAGGGGTTTATTTGTGTATTATTTTTTTGCGGGAAGTTCTTGGGTGGTTGTTTGAAATTCTTTTATCTTACACATTCTTGATTAAAAAATGGTGAACCACTTGATACCGCTCTAACACATAGGGTGTGGGCCAAAAAAACATGGCCTGACTTGTCCACCATTCTTCCTTATTGTGTTATTCATGATGGAAGAAGGTGGCTTAGTCCACGATGACGACCGAAGAGAGCGGCTGTCTAAATCAGCCACGGATGGAGGCTTGACACCCTGTCACCCTACAGCTCCGCCATCTGCGCCCTTTGCACCCTGAAGCCTCGTCGCCGCCCGCAACAACGCTGCCGCTGTCTGTGGACCTACTATTGTGCCCCACGGCTTTGTCATCCTCTGCCTCATCGTGCGACCCTGCGGCTGCACAGCCCCATGGCTGTTCGCACTGCCTCAAGGCCTGGAACGCCGCCCCATGGCTTTCTATGCCAACTTGCGGCCTTCCGCTCTGCCTTGCGGCCTTTTCATGTCGTCGTGGCCCTCCGTGCCTCCCAGAAACCTCATTGCGTCGCCGTTAATTTCAAAGCCACCCCATGGAAGTCTGCGCCGCCTCTCGTCCTGCAGTGCCATTGTGGCCCCCGAGCCGCCCGACGGCCTCACGCCACCTGCAACATCAAATGCCCCCCCATGGACTCGCAACCTCCACGACCCCTGCAGCCCTCAAGGACCGAGCTAGGCTGGACCCTATGGGTCAGGACGGGTCGGTACGACTGGGTTAGCCCAGACCTGGACCCCCTTCGACCCATTTACACATTTTCGGAAATATCATTGGCACCTAACATCTGATTGAAAAAACGCCAGCAGTGATGGAAAACTTGGAGAGAGACGGTACCTTTAGTGTACCACACAAGAGATTTGGATAATGTTGGGAAATGGTCGGGTTGGATCATGCACGAATCCAACTGGGCCCTCGTGACTAATAGGCTAATAACTCACAGATTGAGCATTCGATTGACGGAACATATATTGTGTTGAGACCCCTATGATGTTGCTGTCCTCTGAGATACATCATCGTGGGACTTCGTGGATGTTGGAGAATAGACCAGTGGCTGGGGGAGTAGGCTCTCGCAGAGATGATCAAACCTAGTGTGGGAACCCAGTAGCTGGCTATGATGAGATGCCTGACTACCGACCCTTTGTGGGTCATCTATTAGCGATCCTGTGTGGGTCAGCTCCTTGAGATCATGTGTGGGTCAGCTCATTATTATCCTGTGTGGGTTAGCTCCTGGAGATCCTATGTGGGTCTTCTCTTAGAGATCTTATCTGGGTCAGCTCCTAGCGATCCTGTGTGGGTTAGCTCGTAGTGATCCTCTGTGGGTCTCCTCCAAGAGATCTTGTGTGGGTGGTCTCCTAGTTATCATGTGTGGGTCAGCTTCTAGCGATCCTGTGTGGCTCAGCTCTAAGTGATCCTGTGTGGGTCATCTTCTAGTGATCTTGTGTGGGTCAGCTCTTTGAGATTCTATCTGGGTCAGCAGCAGATCCTCTTAATAGTGTAAGATGATTTAGTAGTTATAACTAATCATCTCTACTACTGTAAATAAGTTATGCATGGTGTGAGGTGAGTGTGTACCTCTGTGTTTCATTCCTTTGTGGTAATAACATGGTGGTATTCTACTGTGTGGCTTACCTGTGTGGTACTTTCCTTTGTGGTTATCCTTCATTTTTGGAATAGTTGATCTTTGAGATATTGGTTTGGACCCTAGTTTTCCTCATGATTGAGATGGGTATACTTGACAACTTAGGTATATGAATGGGAATATACCTAATTAGGGTTTAAAGTTGACTTCAAAAGTTTTGGTTTATCCCCTCTCGATTTGTGATAGCTTGAGGGTCTCGGGGTCCCTACTGAGTATCATTGTACTCACCCCTGCATGGGCTACACTTGCACATCATTGTGTTTGGTGCAGACGGCAGATAACACAGACTGAGGACGAGAGTACTAGGACTGGATGGTACCTAGAGGTGGACCATATGGCATGTCGGTATGCAGAGGATATGGGCAGACGTGGAGTGTTGAAGAGGCGATCTGTACCTACCCTTCATGTAGGAACCTCGGAGGACGATCTGGAAGTCATTATTTCTCTTTCTTCATTTGTATGTGCACCTTTACTGTTGGGCTTGTATTCTTACCCCCTTTTACTTTCAACACCCTTTTGGTGATACAGTTTTCTTGTGTTCGTATCTTACTGTGTGCTTGGCTACGTGCGTTAACAAGTTATAAAGGCAATGCCTTCACATTTTTAGGGAAAATGCCTTTCAGTGCTAGTCACTAACCCCTGGCCTATGGAAGGCGGGCATTGGGTAGTCACAGAACTGGCCCCGGGGGATGGGTCATGACAAATTGGTATCGAAGGAGTTAGTTCTACTAGAAAACATAGGAATATAATCGTTCATTTAACAACAATATTGTTAAGTGTAGTGAGTGTGGTTATCAGTTTAGGGAATCCAGTGTTGGGGCGGGGGTTGACGTATCCATACATAGGGACCTAGACTTCTGATTTCTGAATCAGTGCATGAAAACACTAATTGCGTGTGTGTTTTCAAAAGATTTTTTTGTAATCTATGGAGTTAGATCGCTAGGTATAAATTAATAACTGTGGAGCACCTATATCTTTTCAGGAAACCTCCAAGAAGACATCCAGCTAGGGTTCTGAGAGTTGTATGCACTGATGCCACCAGCTCTAGCAGTAGAGAGTGGATGCTTCCTGAGCGGTTGTATGAGTTCCAGTGCCAGAGGTCACCCCAATTTAGGGGACAGACAGACCAACAGGCAACTAAGGATTAGTTGGAGGCTGTGGTGAGATTCTTTTGACTGTTAGGGACACTAGATGATCTCACAGTGATCCTTACCTCCATCCTTATATATGCAGCAGTAGGCAGATGGTGGAACTCGATGCTCCAAGTTCACTATGAGGCGACGCTTCTCTGGGTAGAATTCAAGAACCTGTTTTGGGAAGAGTTTGTTACAGTGACACTTAGCGCAGTACACATTAATGAGCTACTTCATCTGCAGCAGGGAAGCATGACTATTGCTCAGTACTCAGTTAAGTTCACTGAACTCACATGCTACTCCATAGTTATGGATTGGGACCCATACTTTAGCACCCGAACCTTTGAGAATGGAATATGTAATGCCCCGACCCCAGCTACCCAGAGTCGGTGCATTACTTCGTAACATTGGCATGATCACAAGAAAGATCAAATCTCGAAAGACCGATTGGTTTAGTAGCCTTGGAAACACTAGATATATTCATAAGTTTTACATTACATCATAAAATGAAAAACTACTACAACAACATAATGTTTCCACAGTCCACACTATAATCCCCTCATAATATCCCTGCAGGTCATTCATAACTTACATCTTCACTTCCTGGGAATAATAAAACATAGAAAAGGGGTGAGCTCAAATGCCCAGTAAGGATAACAATATAGCGGAAACTTTCATCAATAAGAATAAACATTTAAGGCAATGTATAACTAAAACAAAAGCCTTTTAAACATGAACTTTCAACATGGTATGGCATAAATAAAATGAAATAATTCCATTTAATTATTCACATGGATATTCTACTAATCGAATAATCACATGCAAAAATCAATAACCACTTTCATAATGTTGGAATGCATAATGCCAGACTATCATAACCACATAGCCAAGGCCTCGTGCCAAGACTACAAATAAGATTTTGTCAAGGCCTTATGCCAAGACACTAGTTTGTCTCATGAGACCTACCGATGCATCGAGAAGCTATAGCAGGCTCCACCCGTCACTTACTAAGTCCAATGCATTCCCATATGAAAAGGTTTAAAAATAACATAAACATTCGTATTAAAACTAGCATACGAAATGTCAATAATATAACCCTAAACTATGAATGGTATAAAAATAGCACATCCACAGTCAAACATATCACAAAACCTTCAATACAATTCAGAAGCTTTGTATTACAATAAATCAACTTCAAATAAGCGTAAAATCCATCAAAGGATGTTGACATAGATGAAATCAAAATTCTTTTTAAAGAAATATCTCTTCTTATTTTGAAATCATTTAAGATCCATATAAAATAAAACATTTTCTTTGAAAATATTCTTATAATCTTGTAAGGAAAGATTTGAAGATTTTATAACGGCGGAAAATAACCGCACCCGCCGTATAAGTTAAAAAAACATTCTTACCTTAATTCTGTCGAAAAGGTTAAAAGGACCTTGTTTTGAAAACGACGGAAAGATTCCTCTTATAAAAAGTCAAAAAAGGGTATAAATGACTTTAAGCCATATTCTTGTAAATAATAAAAATGTTTTGAATTACATTTTTAAGAAAACATGGAAGTGGATGATAAAGAGATCCCAGTAGATTATTACATATAAACAACCTCGGATAATGAAGAGATTGTGAAATAACCCTTACCTTGTACTTTTCCTTGGTTGGGGTAGGTTAAACTCCTGTATAATGGTGAAATAATTGTTATTAAATTATACAAGAATCATATATATTAATATGATATCATATATGATCTTTTAACATTGATTTGTTAATAATATCATAGAATTATCGTCGTTTCGGGTGTTAACTTATTTGTTTTCTTTTATATGTTTTGTTACGTAAGACATGTTTGTAAAGGATAGGTTGTATATTATTCATATCCAGAATGATATCAAGTCCTTAAACATCATTTTTAAATCATCAAATGATAATTATACTTGAATGGATACGATGGAGAATGAATCTCATCGCGTTCGTGGAGACGGTAGTCCGTACGTACGCACGAGCGACAATATCATTCTTTTGATATTAAAATAATATATAAATGGATGGTATATCATATATAAAAAATAATTAAAATGTTATATTTATTATTTACATGAGTTACACATCATTATTATACCCATCCAAATAATAATATATTGAATAACAATTACACCATGACGTGGAGACGGTAAGCCGTACGTACGCACGTATGGTGACATGTTATTCAAAGGTTGGATAGAATACTGAATATGATTGTACCATATATATAATAACATCACAGTATATGTGAGATACTGGAGTTATTATTTTAGAGGGGTAAGAACAAAGGAAGAAGAAGTGGAAGAAGAAATGAACTTGGAGAAGGGTGGTGAAATCATTACCTCTTCTTCGGGTTCTTCCTTTTGATTTGATCAAAAGGGCTCCTTAGGTTGGCTTTATGATCAAACTAAGGCCTCTAGGTTGTAGTGAGGGATGTTGGGAGAGTATTTGGGCAGAGTTTGGCCGAGCCAAAAGGCTTTGAAGGTGTGAAGAAATGAGAAGGAGGAGTGCCCTTTTATAAGAGGGGTGAGGGGCACCTTTGGAAAAGTTAGAAATATTAATTTATAATAAATTCATATTCGGTTTCTAAAGGCTCCAAAGTTGATTATTCAAAGGTTAAGGTGGGGATAGGTCGAAAACCACTCAACCAATAGAATTTAGACAGGTTTGGGTACTTATATTAACCTTATCTTTAAGTATTAACTCTAAGTTAATTAGTTTCACTTTTACAATGTCTCTTTGTATTTTTATATAATATGGTTAATAAACATACTATATACATCCAAGAGACCCCCAAGTGGTCCATTAATGATGAAACTATCCTTATATAAGTCTCTTGGCCGAACCTTAGATTATTATGAATTTAATATCAATTAATAATATAATTTCTGTTTTAAAAACTCTTTTATGTCAATTTTGACACTATTCAATAGTTGATTTTTGTGAAACTCATAACAGATTGATTACTTCGAAAAAACTCATATAAATCAATCCTAATATATCATATTATCCTAGAAAATTAGTTTAATTCATTAAAAGTTTCATATTATATTTTTTTGGGTATTTATAATATCACTTATTTTAATTTTTCACTATTATAGTAATTACTGCATCATTATTGTGTCATAAATAAAGTAAATTATTTAATGTCTAAAAATTATAAATAAAATATCATTATGTAGGAAATCTTTTTATCTTTCTAATGAATATTTATAATCTAAAATCCAACTTATATAACCCTATGTAACAATTGTTTTGCTAAAAGATATATGCTTGTGTCATTTTTGTATTCATTTTGACTTAATTAAAATAAAGTGTCATTATCACTTACAAGTGGATCCATGGGGTCCCGAAATCGACCCAAAGATGCCCATGGTCGACCATGTATCAACCAATAGGTTTAAGACACGTTTTAAGGTAATTTAGTATTATTATAATATTATTTTGTTAACCCTTATTTACCGGATTTACCCTTAACCATGGTAAATAAAATATTTACCGCAGTAATTATTCAAAATGTCTAAAAATAAAAGTTACCTATTTACACAATTTGAACATCCTGATTCCAAATATGGAATCCATTTTCCTAAATTCAAAACACATAAGTGGCAGAAATTAATTTAAAATTAATTCCCGCTGTCAAAACAAAAAGCGTGTTTTTAAGAGATAATAACTATCAAAAGATTGACACTTGTTTATGTTCGGTTTAATTGTAAAATTATGTCCAATGACCAACATTATATTAAATAGTAAAAATATATTCTAAATATACTTTAAAACCACTCAAATTCATAATTTATTACTATTAATTATTTTGATTAAAAAAGTTTTTTTTAATTATAATTTAGTAATTTTCATTATTCATCAAAATATGAAAGTTATCCGAAAAGTACCAAAATTTCACCTTAGGCTAAATTCGATATTCCGAATCCAAAAAAGAAGTCCATTTTGAAATATAAAATATATATATTTTCAAAAAGTAGGTATTACTATTTATAACGGCTAGTTTGATTGGTTATGGTGTGTTAGAACTCGGTGTTGCGTACAACACACGCTATCACATTATTCAAAGGGAAACGTACCGTGGAAGCTTGGGGTGTTTCATTTTAAATTTTTGATGTCCCCATTTAGTCAAAAAGTTTAAAATATTGTATTTAAAAAGGTTTCACTATTAGAAGTTGATAAAAGTGAAATACTGAAAATGAATCTGTTCTTGCATTATGACTAAGAAACTCATAATAGGGATTCTAAAATTATAAGGATTATATAAAATTCAAAATGTAGTTAATACTATTCATGACCTCTTTTAATGGTGTGATTGAACTCGGTGTTGCGTGTAGTGCAAGTTATTGAATTATTTTGAAGAAATAACACACTATGAAATCTTGGGGTGTTACATTCTCCCCTCCTTCAATAAATTGCGTCCTCGCAATTTGAAATTGTTCTTCAAAAATAAAAGGTTGAAAGTAGAAAATATATTTGTGGGAAAACCCACATCGGAAATTGGGTTACTAAAATTTAGTCTTAATATGAGGAAAAGAGAAATCAAAGGGTCACCACCAAATTATGATCTCGATTAGGAGAACATTGGTGGAAATTAGAGACATATAATCGGAGGAAAACGTAAATATTTATAGGTAGTGATTGAGGTCATCAATCACAAACAAGTGTATAATTGAGGTCCTTAAATTCATCAATCTATGATTATTTGAAATACCATCGGTTCAACAAAACATAGGGTATTAGGATAACACATTTTTGACGTTTCAAAATATCTTAGTTGAAATCCCACATCGAAAAATGAATTAATGAGGCCTCTATTTAAAATAAAGAGTGGAAAGTATGAAGATTACCGAAAATAACACATACTAGGGTTCCATGTAAGAAAATATGGATATGGAAGAAAAATCTAGCCATCAATTATCTGATGGAGAGTGGTAGAGAACATGGCTATGAAAAGGCCAACAATCCCAAAGCCATAAATTAGTGATGATTTAAGGTACCATCTAGGACAACATTTTTGTTCTAAGTTCCTTTTATTAATGATGAGGAATTTATTTATGAGATTGGCTAAGATCATAAGGAGATATACTTAGTTTATAATTAGAGTTTTATCCATTAATAAATTTCTACCAAAACTCATCATTCACTCGTAAAAAAAATTCTATTTATACTATTCATAGAGGGTTCCAAAATAAACGAATTTATAATTCATCTACCAGATATTTTAAAAAACTACTTTATTTAATCCAGGACATCTCATGGGATAGTGGTAGGTGATACACCCTTGTCGCCCTTTGGTTGCGGGTTCAAGTCTCGCAGCCTTGCCGGATGCGACGGGTTGCCGCCCGACCTCCGGGTTGTCCTTTTATGGCAATCCAAAATAATCCAAACTCGAACTATCCAAAATACTTCTGTCTAAACTCACAGTCCAACATTTATAAGGAAGGTAAACATAATATAGATCCTTTTTACCCCGTAATAGAATATGAATACCTTCATCATGTATTACCATATTCCTTATTGATTACATTCATGCTCCCTTATTCCATATAGAATGCTGGATATACTTCATTAATCCAAAAATGTTTTAAACCCCAACAATGATGGAATATACAAATCATTAATCAGTTCCAAGGTAGTCAAGAATATCCAATATAATTTATCCAAAACAATCACATATTATTCCAAAATCACTACCTCAGTATCAGAACTATATTATGATTTATCATTCTCTCAACCATATATTTTCCAAAAATTTATCCTGCTATTGAGTCACTTTTCTTTGTTCCAGACAATCTCAAGTCCTTAATGAAATAGTACTGCAGTACAATCCTTATATACTCCATGATTATTGTAACAAGTACATTGTTGATACAACACTCAATTGAAATAATCAACATAAGAACTCTAATCATCCCTCTTCATCTGTGGTAGTATCATAACATGATTATTATCCAATAACATCATTTGCGGTATAGTCTGATGACTGGGACATAGGTTCGCGTAGTGTCCAAACTCCTTGCAAATGAAGCATTGTACATTTGAAACCATTTTCTTACCCTTGCAGTCACGTACTTTGTGCCCTTTTCCTCCACACTTATAACAAACTCCCATTCCTTTCAGGCCAGCTCCAGGGTGTTTCTTTCCACAGTTACCACATATGGGAAAATTCTTCTTTTCCCTCTTACTTTTATCCATCTTTCTCTCTTCCATCCTTTTCTTCTCTTGCTTCCCTTCAAAGCCATAGGACTCAGTAAACTCTTTACTTATCTTATCAAGACATGATATTATTTTTTCATATCATGATAATACATGGGAGACTATTTCTCTTATAAATTATAGCTTAAGACCATGAAAGATATGATCCTTCCTTCTCTTTGGATCATGTGCATTTCTGGAGTTCTCATTCCTTCTACTGGGCGCCATTTCTAAACAATGGAATAAACTAGATTAGTTTATGAGTCAAAATACATAATCCCATACTTATAAAACACTTAACATAAATTGAACTATTTATGGATATAATCCATAATCATAAAAATGTTTTCTTTGAGGAAGTATATACTCATAAACCCTTCATAATGGTTTGTAAAGAAAATGAGAATTATCCTAAGCATATCCCCCGGGAGTGTCGTAACCAAGAGTGCAGCAAGGCCCGTTGTCGTGAACCGGTTCCCGTTCGAGTCTATCTCAAAGCGGTGTTTTCGGGTTTTACCCCTAGGTACATCTGTGCCAGAGCCGCCTCTACCTGCTCGTATCCAGACAGGGATGTATTGCTCGGAAAACTCACAAAATCTCTACAAAACCAAAATTCTAGGAAAGTTCTTCTATACTAATCCTCAAAGTTAATCTTAGGTCTACGTGCTCTAATCAGAGTTTATCTAAATCTAGCATCCAAGGTTTGTACTAAACTTCCTCTGATACCAACTGTAACACCCCGACCCCAGCTACCCAGAGTCAGTGCATTACTTCGTAACATTGGCATGATCACAAGAAAGATCAAATCTCGAAAGACCGATTGGTTTAGTAGCCTTGGAAACACTAGATATATTCATAAGTTTTACATTACATCATAAAATGAAAAACAACTACAACAACATAATGTTTCCACAGTCCACACTATAATCCCCTCATAATATCCCTGTAGGTCATTCATAACTTACATCTTCACTTCCTGGGAAAAATAAAACATAGAAAATGGGTGAGCTCAAATGCCCAGTAAGGATAACAATATAGCGGAAACTTTCATCAATAAGAATAAACATTTAAGGAAATGTATAACTAAAACAAAAGCCTTTTAAACATGAACTTTCAACATGGTTTGGAATAAATAAAATGAAATAATTCCATTTAATTATTCACATGGATATTCTACTAATCGAATAATCACATGCAAAAATCAATAACCACTTTCATAATGTTGGAATGCATAATGCCAGACTATCAAAACCACATAGCCAAGGCCTCGTGCCAAGACTACAAATAAGATTTTGTCAAGGCCTTGTTCCAAGACACTAGTTTGTCTCATGAGACCTACCGATGCATCGAGGAGCTATAGCGGGCTCCACCCGTCACTTACTAAGTCCAATGCATTCCCATATGAAAAGGTTTAAACATAACATAAACATTCGTATTAAAACTAGCATACGAAATGTCAATAATTTCACCATAAACTATGAATGGTATAAAAATAGCACATCCACAGTCAAACATATCCCAAAACCTTCAATACAATTTAGAAGCTTTGTATTACAATAAATCAACTTCAAATAAGCGTAAAATCCATCAAAGGATGTTGACATAGATGAAATCAAAATTCTTTTTAAAGAAATATCTCTTTTTATTTTGAAATCATTTAAGATCCATATAAAATAAAACATTTTCTTTGAAAATATTCTTATAAGATTGTAAGGAAAGCTTTGAAGATTTTATAACGGCGGAAAATAACCGCACCCGCCGTATAAGTTAAAAAAACATTCTTACCTTAATTCTGTCGAAAAGGTTAAAAGGACCTTGTTTTGAAAACGACAGAAAGATTCCTCTTATAAAAAGTCAAAAAAGGGTATAAATTACTTTAAACCATATTCTTGTAAATAATAAAAATGTTTTGAATTACATTTTTAAGAAAACATGGATGTGGATGATAAAGAGATCCCAGTAGATTATTACATATAAACAACCTCGGATAATGAAGAGATTGTGAAATAACCCTTACCTTGTACTTTTCCTTGGTTGGGGTAGGTTAACCTCCTGTATAATGGTGAAATAATTGTTATTAAATTATACAAGAATCATATATATTAATATGATATCATATATGATCTTTTAACATTGATTTGTTAATAATATCTTAGAATTATCGTCGTTTCGGGTGTTAACTTACTTGTTTTCTTTTATATGTTTTTTTACGTAAGACATGTTTGTAAAGGATAGGTTGTATATTATTCAAATCCATAATGATATCAAGTCCTTAAACATCATTTTTAAATCATCAAATGATAATTATACTTGAATGGATACGATGGACAATGAATCTCATCGCGTTCGTGGAGACGGTAGTCCGTACGTACGCACGAGCGACAATATCATTCTTTTGATATTAAAATAATATATAAATGGATGGTATATCATATATACAGAATCATTAAAATGTTATATTTATTATTTACATGAGTTACACATCATTATTATACCCATCCAAATAATAATATATTGAATAACAATTACACCACGACGTGGAGACGGTAAGCCGTACGTACGCATGTATGGTGACATGTTATTCAAAGGGTGGATAGAATACTGAATATGATTGTACCATATTTATAATAATATCACAGTATATGTGAGATACTGGAGTTATTATTTTAGAATGGTAAGAACAATGGAAGAATAAGTGGAAGAAGAAATGAACTTGGAGAAGGGTGGTGAAATCATTACCTCTTCTTCGGGTTCTTCCTTTTGATTTGATCAAAAGGCCTCCTTAGGTTGGCTTTCTAATCAAAATAAGGCCTATAGGTTGTATTTAGGGATGTTGGGAGAGTATTTGGGCAGATTTTGGCCGAGCCAAAAGGCTTTGAAGTTGTGAAGAAATGAGAAGGAGGAGTTCCTCTTTTATAAGAGGGGTGAGGGGCACCTTTGGAAAAGTTAGAAATATTAATTTATAATAAATTCATATTCGGTTTCTAAATGCTCAAAAGTTGATTATTCAAAGGTTAAGGTGGGGATAGGTCGAAAACCACTCAACCAATAGAATTTAGACAGGTTTGGGTACATATATTAACCTTATCTTTAAGTATTAACTCTAAGTTAATTAGTTTCACTTTTACAATGTCTCTTTGTATTTTTATATAATATGGTTAATAAACTTACTATATAATCCAAGAGACCACCAAGTGGTCCATTAATGATGAAACTATCCTTATATAAGTCTCTTGGCCGAACCTTAGATTTTTAGGAATTTAATATCAATTAATAATATAATATTTGTTTTAAAAACACTTTTATATCAATTTTGACACTATTCAATAGTTGATTTTTGTGAAACTCATAACAGATTGATTACTTCGAAAAAAGTCAATTACATCAATCCTAATATATCATATTATCCTAGAAAATTAGTTTAATTCATTAAATGTTTCATATTATATTTGTTTGGGTATTTATAATATCAATTATTTCAATTTTTCACTATTATAGTAATTACTCCATCATCATTGTGTCATAAATAAAATAACTTATTTAATGTCTAAAAATTATAAATGAAATATAATTATGTATGAAATCTTTTTATCTTTCTAATGAATATTTATAATCTAAAATCCAACTTATATAACCCTATGTAACAATTGTTTTTCTAAAAGATATATGCTTGTGTCATTTTTGTATTCATTTTAACTTAATTAAAATAAAGTGTCATTATCACTTACAAGTGGATCCATGGGGTCCCAAAATCGACCCAAAGATGCCCATGGTCGACCATGTATCAACCAATAGGGTTAAGACACGTTTTATGGTAATTTATTATTATTATAATATTATTTTTTAACCCTTATTTACCGGATTTACCCTTAACCATGGTAAATAAAATATTTACCGCAGTAATTATTCAAAATGTCTAAAAATAAAAGTTACCTATTTACACAATTTGAAAATCCTGATTCCAAATATGGAATCCATTTTCCTAAATTCAAAACACAGAAGTGGCAGAAATTAATTTAAAATTAATTCCCACTGTCAAAACAAAAAGCTTGTTTTTAAGAGATAATAACTATCAAAAGATTGACACTTGTTTATGTTCGGTTTAATTGTAAAATTATGTCCAATGACCAACATTATATTAAATAGTAAAAATATATTCTAAATATACTTTAAAACCACTCAAATTCATAATTTATTACTATTAATTATTTTGATTAAAAAAGTTGTTTTTAATTAAAATTTAGTAATTTTCACTATTCATCAAAATATGAAAGTTATCCGAAAAGTACCAAAATTTCACCTTAGGCTAACTTCGATATTCCGAATCCAAAAATGAAGTTCATTTTGAAATATAAAATATATATATTTTCAAAAAGTAGGTATTACTATTTATAACGGCTAGTTTGATTGGTTATGGTGTGTTAGAACTCGGTGTTGCGTACAACACACGCTATCACATTATTCAAAGGGAAACGTACCGTGGAAGCTTGGGGTGTTTCATTTTAAATTTTTGATGTCCCAATTTAGTCAATAAGTTTAAAAAATTGTATTTAAAAAGGTTTCACTATTAGAAGTTGATAAAAGTGAAATACTGAAAATGAATCTGTTCTTGCATTATGACTAAGAAACTCATAATAGGGATTCTAAAATTATAAGGATTATATAAAGTTCAAAATGTAGTTAATACTATTCATGACCTCTTTTAATGGTGTGATTGAACTCGGTGTTGCGTGTAGTGCAAGTTATTGAATTATTTTGAAGAAATAACACACTATGAAATCTTGGGGTGTTACAGAATCAGAAAGAATATCTGGGCTTCAATGATCTCACTCTTCATCCTGATGCATTTGGGGGTGTTAGAGTGAGCCCTCTTATTGGATATTTTTCTTGATGATTAGTCACCAACAATGATACCAACCACCAGTCGTCACATAGCGGAGTCTTCTACATATGGCAGTAGAGAGATGATGTAGAGGTCCAAGAAGACCAGAACTATATGTGGACGACTGATGGATTCAGGGTCGGTTGTACGAGGCACCTGAGGTAGAGACGGTCATGCCTGGAGTGAGAAGTGCTACACATGCGGTGGACAGGGTCTCATGGCTCATGAATATCCAAACCACCGTATGGATGATCAGCGGACGGTCTAAGGACTACCCAGGTAGAGACAGATATTTGATTGAGGGGGTCTGAATAGGGTAGAATGATGTGGCAGAGGAGCTGGTCGTGCAGCTGGGGGTGGGCAACGATTCAACATGTTACCGCCACCACCACCAGGAGGTTCACCCCGACCACAGGGGTCAGATGGGCAGGGGAGAACTCATCTACAGGCAGCTGAGGACTACAATCATGGCGCTCCAGAGATTATACGATGTACGATATATGTCTATTCCACCTTAGCATCAAAACTTATAGACACAGGTTCCCGTCATTCTTTTATTTCCAATTCCCTCGTTCAGATCACGGAGATTCTGATTGAGTCATTGGCTTGGTCCTTAATGCTAGAGACTCCTACGGGAGAAGATTTGATGATTACACACTAGTTCAAGCACTTTTATCTTACTCTAGGATGTGAGAGCTTTGGCTGGGATCTCGTAGTAGCAGCATCGAGGCATTACGATGTCATCTTGGGTATGGACTGGTTATTTACAGTCCATGCTCTGATTGACTATATTAGGCACAAAGTGTGGTGTGTCCAAACGGATGGGACAAGGCTTACCTTCACTAGAAAGAAGGGAGCCTTTGCAGCACAGGATGGACTTACCCGAGGGAGGGTGCAACCAATTACACATCAGTTGGCTAGCCATACCCTCATCGAGGTTGATGTTGAGAGTCCGATTTATCCTATAGTGGTGGACCAGTATGCAGATGTTTTCCCTGATTATGTTATGAGTCTACCTCATTGTGGAGAGGTGGACTTTTACATTTACTTGTTCCCTGGGACGACACTAATATCTACACCAGCATATCGGATGGCTCCCATGGAGCTTTGTGAGCTACGAGTGTAGCTAGAGGACTAGTAGGGAAGAGATTCATTCAACCCAGTGTTTTTCCTTGGGCAGCCCTGATTTTGTTCGCCAAGAAGGCAGATGGGAGTTTGATACATTGTGTCCACTATCGATGCCTGTACCAAGTGACCGTGAAGAACAAGTACCCAGTTTTTGAGGACTGACAACCTCTTTGATCAGCTAAAGGGAGCACCGTGGTTCTCGAAGATAGACATTAGATCAGGCTATCACCAGATCAGAGTACGAGACGAGGATGTCCAGAAGATGGCTTTCAGATGTCGGTGTGGCCATTACGAGTTCTTGGTTATGCAATTTGGTGTAAACAATGCTCTAGTAGTGTTCTTGGGTCTCATGAACATGATCTTCTAGCCATACAATGATCTCTTTTTAGTAGTCTCCATCGAAGACATCTTTATCTACTCGGCTTCTAAGGAGAAGCTTACATATCATTTGCAGGTTGTACTAGACACACTCTAAGAGAACCAGCTTTATGGTAAGCTCTCAAAGTGCTAGTTTTGGATCCGAGAGGTTCACCTTATGGGATATGTCATATCAGAGGTAGGAGTTATAGTGGATCCATCAAATATTGAGGCATTAAATTTTTGGCATCCACCTAGGAGTGTGATGGAGGTATTGAGTATCATGGGTTTGGATGGATACTACCGGAGGTATGTGCCAGATTTCTCGAGATTTGTAGCACCACTATCATCCTTGATGAAGAAGGGGAAACCCTTCATGTCATCAGAGAGATGCCAGCAGATTTTTCAAGAGCTGAGGCAGAGGCTGACTAGTTCCACCCCATATTGAGGATTTCAGAAGAGGGCATATGGTACGTAGTCTAATACGATGCATCAGGGACCGTATAAGATTTTTCTTGATGTAGGAGTGAGAAGTGATCACAAATGGTTCTCGACAACTAAGACAACATGAGGAGAAATATTCTACCCATGATCTGGATTTATCTGCAGTGGTCTTCACCTTGAAGATGAGGTGACATTACTTGATGGGAGAACGTTTGATAGCGTACTCTGATCAAATGAGTCTCTGGTATATCTTCTCTCAGAAGGACCTGAACCAGAGACATCGATGTTTGCTTGAGATCCTCCAGGACTATGACTTCGATATAGTCTATTCTCCTTGGAACATGAAAGTTGTAGTAGATTCTCTTAGTAGGAGGATAGGTATACAGCTGTTAGGTGAGGCAACAGAGCAGTTGGCCACTTTGTAGATATCCTTTGTAGATCGAGATAGAGAATCTTTCCTTCAGTCTCTTACAGTCACTCCCCCACTTCTTCAGCGAGTTAGGGAGGAATGATGTGGGGATGCTAAATTCGAGATAGGACATGCACGGATATCCACATGACATGTACCTGGTATATTTTCTGATGTTGGGTCACATGTCATCCTCTTCAGAGGATGTACCATGGTACCAGTGTCACTTCAAGAAGAAGTGTTCAGGGAGTTCCACACATCCCCTCTAGCAGTACATCTAGGAGTGGCCATGATGTACCAGGATCTTTGATGACAGCACTGGTGGTTAGGAATAATGAAATTTGTAGCATAGTTTGTCTCTCGATGCCTCACTTGTCAGCAAGTGAAGAAGGAGCATCAGGTACCAGCTGGCTTGTTTCACCCTTTTGAGGTCCTAGAGTTGAAGTGGGATGAAATATCCATGGAATTCATGACAGTACTTCCACATTCATCTAGGGGTCATGACTCAATTTTTGTGATCATCAACAGACTCACCATGTCGGCCCACTTCCTACCGATCAGAGAGCAGGGTTTAGTAGAAATCATGGGACGTCACTATGTGCAGAAGATTGTGCAGATACATGGAGTACCCTTGATGATTGTTTTCGACAAAGATGCACGTTATAATTCCAGACTATGGAAGTGGTTGCAGGAGGCATTCGGGATGCAGCTTCATTTGAGCATAGCCTTCCATCCTTAGATGGATGGCCAGACTGAGCAGGCTATTCAGACCCTCAAGGACATGCTAAGTTCATGCGTTCTCGACTTCAGTCGTAGTTCAGGGGATCACATGACATTGGTGGAGATTTCAGTCAATAATAGCTATCACTCCACCATTGGGATGGATCCTTTTGAGGCATTTTACGAGAGACCTTGTAGATCACCTTTGTGCTGGACAGACCTAGGGGAGTCAGCACAAGTGGGACCAGAGATGGTACAAGCTACCACAAAGAAGGTGCAGATCATCCAGGAATGAATGAAGACTGCACAAGGTAGGTAGAAGTCGTATGATGACTGGAGATACAGATCTCTCAAGTTTGAGGATGGAGACCACGTCTTTCTATGGGTCTCACCATGACGAGGATTGAAGAGATTTGGCTGAGGCAGAAAGTTATCTCTGAGATTCATCGGACCTTTTCAGGTCCTCAACAGAGTTGGCGAGGTGGCATACCACTTAGCACTTCCACCTCAGTTTCACCAGGTGCATGATATCTTCCATATATCCCATTTGAGTATATACATGCAATACCATTCCCACATCATCATCCATGTAGAGCTGGACGTCGATGATGGGGATACTTTTACGGAAATTTCATTATAGACTGAGGATCGATAGGAGCGGGTCCTTTGTGGATGGTCGATACCCCTGGTGCACGTTCACTAGAAACACGAGAACCTCTAGGAGAGCACATGGGATTGAGAGGCTCAGAAGCATGCTCAGTTCACCAACTTGTTTAACTAGTTTGAGATGTGGATTACAGGGATGTAGATCCCTAAGGTACAATGAATGTAAAGACTTGGAATTTTCCATGTAATATTTTTTAATATATGGAAATTTTACGAGTGTGTAAAAATTGACGGTGCGTGATTATGAGGCCCGGTGTGCCCATAATGACTTTATGAACTTTTTTGTGGTACGTTCATTAAACGTACGAGTGGGTTTTTCTAACTTGTGAACCGGTGATCTGGATTAAAAATTGAGGGCACTGTTGAACTCGCAGTGTTGTTATTTTCTTAAGGAGACATGCACCTCGACTATAGTAGGTCGAGGGTGGAAGTTTTATTTTTCACATATTTGTGAAAAAATTAAATTTTATAAAATAGTTTAACTTTTTATTTGATTTTTTTTGGAATTCCCCATGTGGATATTTCACAGTTGGGGAACACTTGAAATAAAACATCCCATGAGAGGTTATGGAGGTGGGGAACATATATCCTAACCTCCAATGTGAGGTTATGGTGGTGGGGACCACCCATGGTTTAAATCCCCTTGATCTCCTTCATAAGTGTGGGGGAGCCTCTTAAACATCCCCACTTAAATGGTGCCACCCCCTTAAATTTATTATGCCAACCTAGTTAATTAATTTAGCCAATTTTAATTTTTTGTGAACAACCGAAATAATAGATAAAATAATATATTATTTTGCAATACCTTTCATTTTTGTGGAATTGAGGGAAAAGGCTTGGCATAGGGTAGGACTTTGGAGACTTGGGAGAAATCTCTCCAACGAAGAACTCTGACGCACGACTTCTTCCTTGGGACATCCTCCAACATGCGACATCTTCAACCAACATTCGTTCTTTCCTCCTCAAAGACATCAACAACCAATAAAATGAGGCATGAGTCTATTTGTGTATGATTTTTTTGTGGGAAGTTGTAGTGTGGTTGTTAGATATTCTTCTCTCTTACAGGTTCCTAATTCAAAAATGGTGAACCACTTGCAACCGCTCTAATGAGGAGGGGGTGGGCTAAACAAAGATGGCCTGACCCCACTACTGTTCTTCTTTATTGTCATCTTCATGATGGAAGAAGGTGGCTTAGACCATGATGACAAACAAAGAGATATTTTGACTAAATAAGCCTCCGGCGAAGGCGCGCTACTCCGCCGCCCCGCGGATCTGCCGTCCATGACCTCCGGGTCCTACGGCCGAGCCGCTGTCCGTGGCCTCTCCAACCGAGACGCCGCTTCTGTTTGTGGCCATGCCGCATCATCCCGCGGCTCCGCCATCTACGACATCGCCACAACCCCCATGACGGCACCACCCCGTGGCCTACCACGCCACCCTGAGGCCTCACCGCGCTGCCCCGCTTCCAAGACATGCCACCCCGTGACCTCACCGCGCTGCCCCACAGCTATCTGCACCACCCCATGGCTGTTCATGCTATCACGCTGCCCCGAAGCATGTCGCGCAACCATGTCCCAAAGCCGCCCCGCGGCCTCCCGCCACCCTCGGCCTCTAGCGCCCCCCACAACCACGGACTTAAAGACCCCATTGTCCCTCGTGCCCCTTTCAGGACAGGATGCCTAGTGGGGGTTGGGTCCGGCCGAGTCATTCCGACCGGGTTGGACTGGACCCAAACCCACTTCATCCCATTTACGCATTTTCAGCCATATCTTTGGTACCTAACGTCTGATTGGAAAACCTCCAACGGTGATGTAAACCTTGGAGCGAGATAGTCCTTTTGATATACCCCAATATGGATTTGGATAATGTTGTTAAATGGTTGGGTTGGATCGAACATGAATCCATCTGGGCCCTCGGGACTAAAAGGTTAATAACTCACAGATAGTGCGTCTGATTGATGCACCATCTATTGTGTTGAGACCCCTATGAGCAGACTCTCCGGGAGATGAGAAAAACTAGTGTTGGAACCCAATAGCTAGCGGTGATGACAAGGCTGGCTGGCTATGCTATGTGGGTTAGCTACTACCGATCCTGTGTGGGTCAGCTCCTCACGATCATGTGTGGGCCAGCAGCTAGCAATCTTGTGTGTGTCACCTCCTAGTGATCCAGTGTGGGTAAGATCCTAGCGATCCTTTGTGAGTCAGCTCCTAGCGATCCTCAGTGGGTTAGCTCCTAGCGATCCTGTGTGGGTCCGCTCGGAGCAATCTTGTGTGGGTCAGCTCCTAGAGATTCTGTGTGGGTCAGCAGCAGAGCCTCTTAACGGAGTAAGACGATTTAGTGGCTATAACTAATCATCTCTACTAATATACTTAAGTTATACCGGGTGTGAACTAAGTTCATACCTGGGTGGTACTTCCCTTTGTGGTAAAACCATGGTGGTATTCTTCTTTGTGGCATACTTGTGTGGTACTTGACTTTGTGGTTTTCCTTCCATTGTGGAATAGTTGAGCCCCGAGCTTTTGGGTTGGACCCTGTGTTTCCTCATGATTGATATAGTTATACCTGATTACTTAGTTATTTGTATCTGAATATACCTATGTAGACAGTTGACTTCATACAATGTGGTTTATCCTTTGTGGATGTGTGAGACCTTGAGGTTCTTAGGGTCCCTACTGAGTATCGTTATACTCTCCCCTACATAGGTTACACCCATAATTCATTGTGTTTGGTTCAGACGATGGACATTTCTAACTGAGGATGAGAGTACCAGGACTGGAAGGTACCTAGAGGTGGACCATAAGGCGTGTTCATATATAGAGGAGACGGGAAGCCGTGGAGTGATGAGGAGGTGATATATACCTACCATTCTAGTAGGAACCTCGTAGGACAAACTAGTAGTTTTCTTTATCTTTTTCACTTGTATTTTATTTTAATTTTACTTGTTCCTTTACTGTTGGGATTGTATTCTTACCCCCTTTTAAATTAATCACTCTTTTGGTTATACAATTTGCTTGTGTTCGTGTCTTGTTGTTTTCTTGGTTAAGTACGTTTATAGGTTATAAAGGAAATGCCTTCCTAGATTTAGGGAATATGCCTTTATGTGCTAGTTTCTATCCCCTTGCCAATGGAAGGCAAGCTTGGGGTAGTCACGGAACAGGCCTTAGGGGACTGGTCATAACAAAAGTTCAATAGGGTTATATATATTTTACTCCCTATAATATATATTTAAACCATAAATAACTGGATTATAGATAAATATCATCATTCAGAACAAGTTGTGGAACTGGGTCAGGCTAAAAAACTAATCAGGCCGTAAAATTGGTTTTCACCATAAAACCAATTATTAAGAAGTAAAATCATCATTTAGTATAATTTAACCTAAGGTGACATGTTTTTTGGTGAACATGAGTTACAGGGAAATTTAAGAATGAATACTGATAATTTCATCATCAATCTCACATTTCCAATGGGTTTTATTTGATGATCATTGAACTCCATCTCATTTCATGGTGCACCCAATATCCCTAATACATAAGTAAATCCTGGTGTGTTTAGAGTTTTTATTTCCTTCTAGAAAATTTTTCTTGGTGTGTTTAATCAACAATGCGGTGGGTTTTCTTCATTTTGGAATATGTTATCTCTCTATCTATTTATATTTATTCATATATGTTTTAATGTGGTGTGAATAATGTAGTTTTTAGTTTCTAATAACTTATATGTGATTATGGAATATCATTTTTTTCATTAATTTTTATCTGTAAATGGTTGTTATTCATGTTTCCAATATGTGTTGTATAAGGAAATCAAGATTCCTCTATTCCATATGTAGGTGTCTCTATAAAAAGGTTTAATTCTTGGATATTTTAATATTCTTGTCGATTACTAATGGTTATTAAATTAAAAGTATTCATATAACATTGGAATGATTTTTTATGTGATTCGTGTATTTGAAGGGTTATCCTTTAAAAATAGTTGTTTTTTCACTCCATGTATTTCATTATGTTCTTTTAATGGAGGATTTTGTTTAGAAAATGGTCTTCAATCCCCAAATAATGAAGGGATTTATTTGAAAATGATTTATTAAATTTGAGAAATGTTTTAAAATGGATTTTCAAAAACATAACATATTGGGTATCCATGGGTGTGTCAGGAAAAATACTTTTCACTATTTGTCAGTGTGATGACACAATAAGTTTTATGTCTAATTTGTATGTGTAATGTGTGTACATGATATATCAGTTAGATCCACCTTACGTAGGGATTTGTGATTTCATTTTTGGTCTTGCATGTATTCCAATAGTATTGAGACCAAATATTGTGCTTTTTCATTTCTGGGTTTTTTATCTCATAATGGTATTTCAAGGTTAATTTCTCAAATTATTATATTTTGTGGTATCAATTGGTCCATACATATTTTCCCTCACACATTACATCTTCTGTGATTTTGTGAATATGGTATGATTTTATGAAAATGAAAGGATTTTTTTAAACAGTTTTACATTATGAAAATTATTTTTCAATTGGATTTTCTTAAATCTAGAGATAATGTTGTTATATCCCACCCATAATCATTGGCTTGAGGTAAGGAATTTTTTTTACAAATCCTTATGATACATATCCATGGTTACAAAGTCTAGAAAAAAATTCCAAGGGTTCAATATATTGGGTGAAATATTTTCTCTTAGAAAATAAAACAACCACAAAAAAACATCCCATAACCAAAAACCACTATATGATGCATGATAACAATGTAAGAAAACTAAATTTATAGAAAACCAACTATATCAGAGTACTAAGTGGAAAAAAATCTCAATCTCAACCACAATATTGAATAAAAACACCCAAAAAAACTCCAATGACTCAACGAAATCAACTCTGCTACTCAAACAAGATCCAATCTCTCAATCTACCATCCATAACCATGTATCATGATGTACCACTATAGATATTTGATACCTTCCCTTTATCTGTATCCCAAAAGAAAATGTCTATAAATTTTACTATGTTCTAATGTAGTGTTTTGTAATAAACTCAGTAGACATTACCCAAATGACATCCCCACTCACGCCACTAGGACAAAACATGTTATCACGTATATATAAAAAAATATGAAACAATTTGAAATAGATAACATAATAATATAAAACAATTTCCATACCAAAATAGTTACCAAGGAATAAAAACAAAAATAAACTCTTTTAACCAATTCATATCTCCTTTTTTTAATACCATTTTCATGATTCACCCAAGCACACACACACACAAATTTGTTCTTCATTGATATTTCCAAACTCAAGAGTGGTTTCTCTTATATACCCTATTTCATCACTATGTAGCAAATAACATCATGTACCAATGAAACATTCCCCCTATATAGGGTCATGAAACTATGTACCCTAATGGTACACATCCCCTATTCACATTCATATCAAAAGCATGAATCAACACAATCCATGTATTCCAAAACTGTTTCAATGAATTTCAATAAAACATCATATTTATTTAAGACCATTACACAAATCCTTTTTCCAATAAACAATAAAAATCCATGTTTTTAAATAGTCATTTTAAATTCATAAACAAACCAGTTTTCATAAACTATTTTCCACAATATACAAAATATCAATAAAGAGGGTTTCTACCATACTTTTCACATCAATTTCACAATAAATTTCATATAATTAATTAAATATGAAACTAATAATTTATCTTCTAATTAAAGTTTTCATTGTGAATCTACCTACCTCCGAAATTATAGATGAAATGAAGAATGCCACTAAATATTCAAAAAATATGGGTAGAATCTCATAAAACCCAACTTAGATATATGTCCCCAACATCATTATAGCCATATCTGAACATGATTGGAATAAAACATCATAGATCTATCCCCAATAAACTGGATATAGTATTCTGACTGAGATAAGGAAAGTATATCTAAAAAACTACCAAAAACATTGAATTAAAGGGGGAATAGTGCTTCAATGAATCGAAAGTTTCCTTTGGATTTATTCTAGTTTGAAGGGGAGAGAATACAAAGTCGTTGGGAGTGAGAAAAATCATATTAGGGTTGAAATGGTGTAAAAAGATATACTTATTGGTTAATCTGGGTGAGATCCACTCTTTTAGGATATCACTTTTAAATCATGCAAAGTTTAGTTACATGATTTGGAATACCGTGTGCTAACTATGAGCCAACTTAGGCCTAAGGTAGCACCTCACATGGTTTGATCACATGGTTTATACAAATATAGTGCCTGCCATGCAGAATCCTTCTATACCAATGCACAATGTTACTCTTAAGTGGTTGAATGGTTTGGAAAACATGTGTGCCTTATTGTGTGATGGTATGAATCCCCTTTCGGACATTGTATAGTTTCTTACAAGATTTTCTTGGTTTCAACTAACCATTATCAAATCATTCCCCTTTAGAAAACAACAAAATCATTCCAAATGTCTTCCCAATCCTTCCAAAATTCACCCAAGTACTTCTCATAATTAAGATACATAACAAGAGGGTTACTTAACTGAATCCAGTTGTGTTACATTCACCCCACCATATCACTTTCCATTACCAATATGTACAAAACAATCATTTCTCTGATAGAGTTAAGGACAATACCCTATCATCTCCTTCCCCTGTTCCAAAGTTTGTTCCAAAATTTGGCTATCTTTCCACAAAACCCACACTACAGTAATGGTTTTTTGTTTCTATACTTTCTCCTTCCTATCCACAATCCATATCGGAATTTGTACCAATGAAGCATTGGAATTTTGTTCAACGTGATCTCATCGAATCACATGGTCAGGATAAGGGTGATAATTTTCCAACAGAGAAACTTGAAACACACTATGAACTACAATGAACCATGGGCTCAAATTAGACTATGTATTAATGAATTAAATTTACCTATATGCAAAAAATTATTCCCAATACATTGGGATATGCTCAAGAAAAAATGATCACTCACCATGAATGAAAACAACCATCTGTGATGATCTTCATATGACTTATGATAACTATGAGAAATGTTTATTCTTTTCCTTATCTAATAAATATTCTCTATTGTCTCTTAGACAAGGCTCAACAATACTAGTGAATTCTCAAATTTTTCCACTAAAAAATATAAAATGATAAGGAATCCCATTCAATTATTCAAAATAATCCATATACATCAATGCTTGAAAACATTTGTGATATAAGAACTATACTAATGGTATGTGTTCCCCCATGAGGAACCAAAATCCATTTAAATAACCCACAACAAATCTTCCAATGTTAGTATATTCTATTTGGATTATCCATCTCTCTAAGGATGACACACCGTACTCATTCTCAGCGGAGTCCTAATGTCTTCTTATAAAGATTTAGATAACAAGACATAAACCTTATATCTCAGTCTGATAATTTAGAAACTAGTATGCCATTATCCTTTACAATTATTTGGTATATATTTTTTATAATTCCTCCACTATATGAGATTAATAAATATGGATGAAATGGGTCAAATTTGTGAGTCAATCCGCTATCACCCATATCGAATAGTGTTTATAAAATATTATTGTGTGACTTATTAAAAAATTCATGTATATTTATTCCCAAGTCCATATAATAATAGTTAAATACAAAAACATACTTTTTTATTAATGATTCTATTCTTTAACCTATGTGAAAGTTAAGAATCTTGAAACAAACTCATCCAACATGCCTTTTATTCCCATTACCCCAAAAATATTCTTTAAATTATTTATTCATATTTTGTATTCTAGGATGAACAACCTATATCAAATTTTTTTATTCATATTGATGTTGTTGTTAATAATCCATAGTCATAAATATCTGAACTCTGAACCAAAACACTGTAGTCTCATGCATTATCCATCACTCAATGGTCTCCGCACCATTGTTTTTTGATCTCATAGAAAAACATTATAAATTTGATATATGTTCCACTTTAACAATCTTCAACAAGTAAGGAAGAAATAGAAATGGAAATAAAACTTCAACATTACCTATATCTTCACATTCAAGGTTCATGTAGACTATAACCAACATCAATTACCACTGATCTGAATCCTCTATTTCAAACAATGCATATGAATATATAATTATTTAATCTTCCACTGAATTTCCTTGACCCATTGTATAAATCAAGTAAACATAAAAAATTTAGATATACTCCAACCATCTTCATTAAATAAAATTCAAATACCATTGTCGTAAAATATGTTTCATGCTCTAACTATTCATGTACATGGTAAATTTCACAGCAATGTGGCAGTAATTCCATTTTTTCAAAGCATGGACTACATCAACTAACTTTGAATAATGTTTTGAATATTAATTTTCAACAATACATAACTTTTATGAGCTACAAGTAACAAAATTATCTCCCTTCATCAAAAGACCTCACAACCTAGATCCCAAAGCATCACAATACACCATGTATCCATTTCATGATTTTGGAAAAATGAAGATTAGTGTTGGTTTAAGGATAATATTAATCCCTTGAAAAAACCTTTTCCATTCTAGTTTCTTATTGTAATGGAGCATTTTTTTTCTCATCGATGTTATCATTGTTGCATCTAGTCATGTTATATCATTAAAAAATGTTGTTAATAACCATCTAGACCAAGAAAATTACATATATCGAAGATATTATTTGGTAGTTTCCAATATATAATAGCCTCTGTAATTTTAGGGTCTACAATAACTCATATTTATAATAGTACATGGCCAAGGAAACATAACTATTTTATCCAAAAGTCACATTTTGATAATTTTACATACATAAGAAGCTCTCTAAAGATTCCCAACATTTTCGCCAAGTGTTTTTCATTCTCAAGACATGACCATGAATACCTCAATATGTCATCCACAAACACCACCAAAAAATAATCTCAATAACTTTGAAATATATTATTCATAAATTCAATAGGAACTAGTTGTCCATTAATAAGACTGAAAGGCATCACCACATATTCATAATGTTCATATCTACACATGAATGTTGTCTTTAGAATGTCCTCCTCCCAAGCCCGTAATTGATGATATCCTAAGAACAATGTAATATTATAAAAACACTAAACATCCTTATATTTACCAAATAGATCATAAATTAATGAAATTAGATACTAATTATTTTTCATAAGATGGTTAATCTTATGATAATAAACACACAACCAAAATTTTCTATCCACCTTTTTTACAAACAAGACCGGTGTAGCCAATGGAGAACTACTAGGTTGAATAAACCCGCTTATTTCCATCTCTTCCATCTGCACTTTAAATTTCCGTACATCTATAGGTTCCATTACATAAGAAAGAGGTGAAATATGACTAGTCCCCAAAAGTAGATCAATCATAAACTCAACATCTCTTGTGGGTCTAATCCTAGAGAAATGATTTGGAAAAAAACATAAAACTCGTCAACAACCAATGGAAAACATCAATTATCGATCTCTTACATTTATTTTAATGTCAACACAAAAAATGAAATGATATTTTTCCAGCTACTAGTGTCAATAAAGATGTTAAAACATTCTATATATTTTGGTCCCCTCTAAATATTTTCATGATTCCATCATCACATGTAAAGCTATACCTTCACTTATAACAGTTGATGTGATCATCGAACAAAGTCAAACAATCCATACATATGATTATAGAAAAGAAATTATTCCCCATCACTGATAAATCTCATTTCAACAAATCTCCATCAACTGTTATATTAAATTCTCTACACATAATGGAACGATATTCTCTATGACTATGATGAGTTTGAAGTTTCCAAATAGAAGGCATCATCAAAAAATTCATCTCATTAGATCAATATCAAGAGAATAAATAAATGAATGGGTGGCACCCAAATAAAACAAAATAGTTGTTTGAGTAGAATTGAAAATAATCATACCTATCACAATCTATGTTATAGAATTATCATCTGTAATAACTTTCTCATCTCCATATAATTTCTTACTGACTACACTTTGTTCCTTATTTCCATATTAACAATGACCTTGTTGAGGATTCATGGTATTCCTTGAATCACTATGGCTATCTAGGTTCTACTGAGGATTATTATTCAATATACCTCAACCAATAAAATCATAGGTCCTCTAGGACACATGAGATGTTTTCCAAACACCCAACCTAAGAGCATTGTGGTAATAACACTAAATATTCTCCATCTTGTTGCAATTGTGACATGATCAAGGTGGTGTTTTTCACACTAGCTTCATGTGGTTGAAAGAATAACATTAAAAACATCAAACCTTAGTCTTGGGACATGGAAGAAGATTCACTAATCCAACTATTTGTATTTTATTAATCCTCATACATTGGAAATAGGTGTGCCTCTTCCTCTTTCTCCCAGAATTAGAGTTCTCACCATTTCCTCTAGAAATCAGCATGCTTCTACTCATTGTAGGTCATTCGATTTCTTTTTCTGTCACTATCTCTCTGTTTACCATCTCTGTATAAGCCATGATTCCAAAATTTGTTCCTTTAAGGACACACATGAAGTAGCTTCAGCTGTAAATATGACTAAATAAGTTAATTTTCCCTCATACATTGTCAAAAATATTTTTTATTTCTTCAATATTAAAAAGCCTTGCATTATATCAATTTTGAGTGCATGAGGATAGAATTATTTGTTGAAAAAATCTCCAAAATCATCCCATGAAAGAACATGGTCTAATATAGCTAGAAATGCTAAATCCCAAAATCGGTGTGCAATATCCTCAAACATATAAATCTCTAAATAGACATTCAGATCTACTGGTGTGCCAATGAATTTTAAAATTTAATTCATTCTATTCATCCATAACTTTTCCTTCTCCAATTCCAAATCACCCTAAAATATGGGTGGAATCTTCTTTTATAACTGAACAGAATGATCCACTTGCCTTGGGTGACCCATTCAGTTACCACTACCCACATACTATAAATGTTGGACTATACAATAAACTAGTTATTGGTTCACATGTGTCTCTGGTGAAACCACATTTTTAACCACCTCTTCTGGTATGTTTCTTCTACACATTATGGGTGACATTATCAGGAAACTCAATAAAATCTATAAGTCTCGCTCTCTAGTTACTAAATGCATAATAATATCATATTATACCACATCAAACCTATCATAACAAGACTTTCAAAAATTCAACAATTTTCTTATTAAATCAAATTTTTATGTTTCAAATATGATTTTGAAAATCAAACCAATTTCAAAATATTACTATCATTACTTTTTCAAAAGCTCACATTTGTAAAAAATTTCAACAACGTTTAAAAATAAATATGCTTTCACTAAATAATAAACTATTACAAAAAATAAACAATTATCTATTAATGGAAGGACAATTATATGATACATTTCATGATCTTATCATTGATTAATTAAATGAAAATGAAATTACATCTCCAATAAGTTTCTCAAAACCACTTAGGTACCCATATCACTGGTAACATGATATGCAGAATAAAGAGGTTAGATATGTATTTTTTATGCTCTAAATTTCAAGCCTGGTAAATCCCATTAAATTATATGATCCAAACCCAATAACCAATCAAGATTTGTTTTTTCAAATCCATGGCTGATATAACTAATGTCCACGAATCAAACAAACAAATAAATTTTATATTTTAGGGACCAAAAAAGATTATACAACATGTCACATACCTCCCCTCTTCATTGGCTTGAGGTGGGGAAGAATTGTTACTTCTCTATAAGAGACTCCCACAAGTTGCTAATGAATTGAAATAAATTCTTAGGGATTCAATAAAAATTGATGATGATTTTTCATTTGAAAATAAAACCACCATACCCAAAAATCCAATAACCAAAAACCACTATCTGATGCATGATAACAACGTAAGAAAAACCATGAATAAAAAACATAGAAACAATATGATAGTACCAAGAATAAAAAAAATATCAATCTCAAATACATTGTAGAATACAAGAACAATAAATCTTAAAAGTAACAATGACACAAACTCTAATATTCCATCATGATCCATGCTCAGACTTGACCATTCGTGCTAGAGTATCACGAAGTTGAACTTGATAAATTTGACACCATCCTTTAATTTGTATCCCAACAGACAATATATTAAAAAACAACATAGTTACAAAGAATCCTTGTGTAAGGAAAATCATTAGGACTTCCCCAAATTATTTCCCTAATCACACAAGTAGGATAGAACAAGTTAGCAAATTTATATAAAAAATTTATATAAAATTTTTTGAAATATTTTATATAATAATATAAACAAATGTCTATACTCATAAGTGGTTTCTAATAAATCCTCTAAGTCTTTACAGTGTGGCCAATTATCTTGTGTCCCAGTGACATGCACCTCTTATCCAGGGTCATTTCCCTTTGTACCCAAATGGTACCCACCCCTTATTGAAGTTCATGATGAAATAATGAACTCACAAAAACCATGTATTCCAAAAAGAAAAAAAACATAAATTTCAATCAATTTAAATTTGATATAAGTTTTATTGAAAACCATTTGAGAAATTACTTTTCAATAAACCAAACAAATGCATTATTTTAAAATCACCATTTTAAAATTCATAAACACTACGCTCTGAGAAAACCAATTCCCATAATTGAAAAACCATTACTCAAGAGTGTTTATTTCATATTTTTCACATCAATTTAACTAAAAAATATCAAGAAATTAAATTAATTTGAAACTAAGATTTTATGTTATAATAGGAGGATTTGATACTAAATCCACCAATATTAGAAATTATGGTGAAAATGACCAGTGAAACTAAATATTCAACAAAACTGGGTAGAATATCCAATAACCTACCTTATATCCCTATACCTAAAATCAAAACAACCATATCACATAATTATAGGAATAAAATAAAATATATCTAAACCCAATAGACTATATCTAGGATTTTGGGAGAGAGATGAAAATTACATCTGAGAAAAACTACCATAAATAATAACATACAAAGGGAATCTGGACTCAATGTACCAACACATTCCTTCCGATTTATTACGGTCCAAAGTGGTGATACTCCACAACCATTGGTATGAAGTAAATTAGAATTATAGTTGAAATGGAGAAAAATAGTGTGTCTTATTGTTAAATTTGAGTGAGTTACCCTTTTTAACGGTCTCACTTTTAAACCATGCCTGGTTATCCACACAGTTTGGAATACCATTGTTTTATCCTCAGCATCAAGGATAAACATTCATATTTGGTTCATGAGGTAATAAGAACCATGCACAAAACACAAATAATACTTCATTCCAACATCAAAAGATTACTCCTAGGTGGCCGCATGGTTTTGATAACCCTTGTACCTTACCGTGTGCCTGAATAAAAGCCGATATATAAGTCTCTGTGTTTTCCTATAGGTTTTGAATTTTTTACACTAACCATTTTCAAACCTCTAAACTTTATAAAATCCCAAAGTCTATTCAAAAGTCTTCCAAACCCTCCCATACGTCAAACAAACACATTATATACTTAAAATACATAAAGAATGGGTTACTTACCTGATTCCAGGGGTGATAAATTTGTATTAATGATATTATAACTTTTATGGATTCTGTAATGGTATCGTAATGGGGATTTATTCTCAGACCCTATATTTTTCTCTATATAGTTTTACATGTTGTTTGGTAGGCATCCGATAATGGGAAGGGCTTTATGTAGAATTTTTTATTCTCTTATCATCATCATCATTATTATGTGATGGATTAGTGGTGACAGATGATCATATGAGCACTTTTTTATACATGTCTCATTTTATATTTCCCGTTTTTCTATTTGGATTTTATTTTTATATCTCATGGATATGATCTATTCCTTCTAATATTTATCCTGTTCATTTTCCATTCTCCGGTTTATCATGATATAAGTTTCTTCTAATTTTTTTTCTTCACCATGTATTGGAAAATCTTATGTCAATTGTCTAGTATTTTTGAGTTAGATTTTATAAAAATTTTATTTGATCCATTACCCAGACTTACATGTTTCCCCATAAAATGGTATTGGTTTAATGTCTTGGAAAACTAGAGTTGGGATCATTAGAATTTGGATTGTAAGGTTTTTAAATCCTCTAGGCCAGCACACTCTCATGACTAAATTTGAGTTCCCATGGGTGTTCAATCATTTTTTCCAAGCTTGAGAAATGGTTGTAGAGGTTATTAGAATGAACCAGATTTGTGGTCCATTTAAATGGACATGTTCATTCCTTTTATTTATTTTTTTCTAATAATTCATAATTGATTTAAATCATTTTTCCTAAAAACATAATATAGATTCCTAAAGATTTTCTTATGGTTTTGGAATTTTCTCTTAAATTGATTTGTTATTGCTTTTTGATTACAAGATAATGTCTTCAAGAAGGGCTCTTACAAATCTAATTGAGTAAGATACATTGCAATTTCAAAAGTTTAATCATCTAGTGGGACTTTCTTTTTTAGAAGATGTAATCTAAACTATTCAAATACTAGGTCAAGCAGGTATCATGAACCCTAGATTAGTTGTGGTACATGTCTATAGATATACAAATAGGAATCTACCCATCTTCTATGGTGATAAAGGGACCTATGAATCTGAGGGGTGGATTGAGTGGATTTATATGATGATAAAATTTATGAAGACTATTCAGTAATATTTTTTTGGGTATTCCATGTATAATCTTGAGTTATCATAAATGAGATAGTGTGACTTTACTGATCATGATATTTTGGGTAAGGATATTACATGGAATTTCAACAATAAAATATTCAACCTATTGTTATATCATGAGATGTTATGTGTGGAAAAGACTCAACTGTGTATTTCCTTAGAGAAAGGGTAGAATATCATTCTAGAGTATTACACTTATTTTCCTAATTGGATGTATCTGTAATAGGATATAGTTACCAATTATTACATAATGGATCAAGGGTTTTGATTTTTGATTAATGGTTGATATTTGGTTGATATTTTATTATCATATGCCTTCCAAACATTATAGAGGTTATCGATAAGGAATATTTATCCGAGTTAGTCATTTCCAAGGAAATAGTTTTGGGTGGAGCTTTTGTTGGTGATATTGTTAGATAGGGTGTATCTTCTAGCTAGAAAATGAAGAAAAAAGTTAGTCAGTTTTCATCAGGTCCAATTTCATGGGCTTCGACAATATAGTAGTAGGTTTTATGCTATAAATTTATATTTCCTGGTAATACCATTTTAATTATATGGAGTCTCCAAAAAATTTCATTGCCATCAATTTTTTATTAATTGGGAGAAGAAAAGTACAAGCAAAGCAAGAGAAGACAAAAGAGAAGCCAGAGGGAGAAATTAATGCAACCCAAGGGAATCCCCTCAAATGATGATAACCCACTCAGGCCCCAAAAAATTCAAGTTATATAATAAAGACACGCTGGGGTTATGTGCCACTGGAGAGGAAAGTTGATCCGCCACTTTATTCCCCTCTCGCTATGTTTGAACCATTAAAATGTTGGTTGATAGAATGCCTCTACATTTTCTGATGATATAGGAAATTGACCAAGGAATCAACCCAATGACTTGTAGGTAATTGAGGATTATAAGGGAATCAGTTTCAAATTAAATGATGGGGATGTTCCCCTGGTGGCAGAGGGAAAGACCAGTGAGGAGGGTGTGAGCCTCTGCTAGTAGAGAAGAGCCACAGCCAAAGTGAGCAGTGAATTCCACGTTAACTGAGCCTCTGGTGTCATGGATAGCCCCTCCTCCTTTCACTACTCCCAAGATACAGGACCCATCTGTATTGAGCTTTAGTCCTATAGGGGGAGGAAGCCATCAGATCCATTAGCCTCGCAAGGCAATGCCACAGGGAAGAGGGGATTGGATATTGGAATAAAGTTGGTGGACGGATGGAGCATCATATCATTTTCAAGAGAGCCTAGAAAGGTCAAGAAGAAGGTTTATGACTCTAAATATGATGCCTCTTGCTGAGGATTGGATTCCCTTCATCCTCGCTCTGTTTCTGGCCTGCCATAAGCACCAACATCCTACATGAAAAATGATGGAACATGCCATTTTCTCTGGAACCCTATCACCTAAGCCATGGAACTAGCTGGCAAGAAAAGACTCTTCATTCAGATTATTGGAAGAGAAGGCAGTGAAGTCTCAGAAGAATGATCAGACGTCGCATACCCATTCACCCTTGAAGATAAGGTGGCCCACACATTCCATTTTGTGATTGTTGTATAAAGAGCATCGTGAAACCATGTTGTCCCGCATCTTCTGATGTTCTCATCGGTGAGGATCAAATTTTTTCTTTATCTTCCATGTTAAAAAGTTGATCATATTGGGAATTTCCTTCAACAAGACCTCTCTGCAACAATCAGTGTGCCCCTGGAGAGAAATGGAATTGTGATAATCCTTTTTATAGAAGGCCCCTGAGGAGGACAGATTAAACATGCACAAATCTGGGCTAGAGGTGAGCTCGATAAGGTTACATACACCTTGTTGTTCGTCGTTCTGCACTACCATGATGATTTTAGGGTATTTACTTGCTCCCTAAATGACATGTTGGTAGCTGGGAGTCCCAGAAATCCAAGTACCATGTCAGCCCAGTTAAGATGCCAGAAGTTTATATCTCCCTCTCCAATAATCCATCGGGTGTGAGGAATCAGTGCAATAAAATATGGAAGGATATTGGAAATGAAAGGAGACGTGAGGCTTCCATGCATATCAGAGTAATCTACACAATTGTTGTACATGACCCATGCACCAGAGGGAACACCACTCATGAATTTCCAAATAATGTTTTGCGTGCATGTAGGGAAGAGTGTTTGCAAGGATTCAAACATTAATATTTCCTTTTTGAATGGGCCTCTCCATCATCTCCCCTGACACCCAATGGTGTTTTCCTTCAGTGAAAGCATCCCAGATGAAGTAGGCCAAGATGTAGTCAATATTTTTGATGACTTTTTTTGGAACTTTGATGTAAGATATGGCATGGATAGTAGACTCCAGAAGAATGATATTAACTAGCATAATCTGACCCCCAAAGGAAATAAATATGTTCTTCTATTTGATGATACGATCAGTGATCTTTTTGGTGATATGATCAAAATCACGAATCCGAAGTCTGCCTGATGAAATGGGAGATCAATGATAATCCATGGGTAAAATTCCTCTCTGCATATCCAAAATATTGCTCAAGGAGGACACCCGGCTGGAAGATCATTTTCTAGAGATGAAAAAGTTTCTATTAGACCTGTTAATAGCCTACCCACTGCAATGGAAATATTCCCCAAACACCCTAATGAGGCCTCTGACAGTCCTCTTATTGGAATTCATGAAGATTAATTTATCTTTATAAAACATGAGGTTAGAGATAGGTGGAAGATTCATCCTTCTCCGGAATGAGAGGATCCCACCATTGCTCATGCCGCTATGGATGAGGTGGCTGAGGTTGTATTGTGTGAGTATGAAAAGGATCAGTGATAGGAGATCACCCTATCACAGAACATGGTTTTCCTTAATGAATCCATGAGACTTCCCCATTAAAGAAACATTCAGCCACAAAAAGCTAAAACATCAAAAAATGAGGTCAGTAGTCCATGGGAGAAACCAATATCTAAGATCACCTTGTTGATGAAGCTCCATTCAAGACTATCAAAATCCTTGTTCACGTCATGTTTGATGGCTATTCATGAACCATGAGTCATTGTATTGAGATATATCATCATATCTTGGGCCAATGCAATATCCCCTTGTATAGATCGACCCTTCATAAATTCTTGTTGTTCCATAGAAACCCACTAGGGAAGGTGAATAGAAATCCTTGAGTTGATAATGCTCACCAAAATATTGTAGGGGAAGTTTCACATACTTACTGGTCTATAATGAAAAATGGAATAGGGGTTCCTTATTTTGGGAATGAACACTAGGGTAGTATCACATTCCACTTTAAGAAAGCTACCTCCCCTGAAGAAGTCATGAATGGCCTCTGATAAATCAGTTTTGACCACATCCCAAGAGTCATTGTAGAACATACCTCGAAAACCAGTCAGACGTGGCACGTTTTCCGCTTTGAGGTTCATAGAAGCCTTGAATATTTCTTTCTCTTTGGGGATGGACCCCATCCTCTCATTATCCTAGATAAAAACATGTTTGGGAATGTATTCCAGAATCCCATCATCATCTCTTGGATATCCATTAGACATCCGTGGATTTTGTCCAGTAAGAAGATCTTTGAAGAAGGAATGAGCAAGGGACCCCACAACATCTCTGTCATCGGAATATGTATCATCATCCATCTTGATATTTGGCTGAACAAAGTGTTTCCTCTCTTTGATACAAGCATTGAAATTGGCAGTTTTCCTATCACCCTCACGAGGCCATCTAATCCTCTATTTTTCCCTCACAAGGCGCTCTTGTTTAAGGATCACGACTCCAAGAGTATCATTCTTATAGGCAAGGTCTTCAATGATCTGATCATTCCATGCCTCCTCCAAGCTAGACTCTAGAAAACCAACATCTTGCATGATCGATTCAATATCCCCATCACTATGTGGTATTTCCTTCGATCAATCCTATAAGTAAAATTTGAGCCTCCAAAGTTTATTATGAATGAAAGACCAATAATTCCCCCGAGTAGGTTCACTCCCAGAGTCACTAACCAACTGCTGGTAATTTGGGAGGTCAGTCCAATACTGAAAGAACCTAACTTGATCATGGGTCCCCTAACTCGTAGAGAGGGAGACCAGAATCGGAGAACGATCTGAGATCCCATGCACCAGGTGTCTGGCCTAAGTGTTGGGATACAATGTAACTGCTTTCATGTTTCCATGGCATTGGTCTAGGAGACTCCACAAGCATCGCTCCCTACGTTGGTGGTTGCATCATGTGAAACCATCACCAGAGTAGTTGAGGTCCATGAGGCCTTTTCCAGCCATGAAGTGAGAAACGTCAAAACCAGCTTTCTTGGGGAATGGTCCTATGCGTTTTTCCTTTTCCAGGTTGGCAATGACATTAAAATCTCCTCTAACAAACCAAGGGAGGATACTGGGAATGCAGGAATTGAGAGAATCCCAAAAAATCTTCTTATGTTGGGTGTCATAACTCCTAGAAATGAAGGACACAAAAATGATCTATTATCGTGTGTAACCTTGGTGGTGATATGCTAGTCTCTTTCTAGAACCAAGTCCACAGAGAAGTTTTTTTGCCAAAAAATCCTTATATGGTGGTTGGATGGGTCTACATGCATGGAACCATGTAGCCTAATTCTTCTAGAAAACTCATTGACTTTAGATATATTCTACTTATGTTAATGGACAGAAACAATAGAAACATTTATTTTGCAGATATTATAAGAATTAAAATCCCTTTTGACCTGGGTGCCAAGTCCACGAGCATTCCAAATAAGGATGGGAATCATTGAGAAAAGAGCACCCTGGCATTGGCCCCTGGGTTCATAGCCTTATGAAGGTGGGAGGAGGGATCTTATCTTAATTTCATGGACTTGGATCTTTTATATATACATGTATTCCTAGAGGGAGGAGATGTAGTGGGGGTGGAAAAATCCAGCTATCCAGGGGAGTCTACATTTTTGACCGAGGTGGGGGACCAAGGCCTATAAGTAACATCACAGTTTGGGGATCCACAGATAGGATGGGGGAGGGACCAATGGGAGGATAATTACTCTTTCACTGCTAAAGGATCTAGAAGAGGGGACATATTATCTTTATCTTGAACATGGATGGAGAGAAGACCTAGCAGGTTATAGAGGACCAGTGGGGGCAGGACAGGGAATGCAGGGAGGGAAGCGGAATGATCCCTCAAATATAGAACAATTCAGAAGTCATTCGACATCAGATGTTAGCGAACCAAATAAACCAAGGGAGTAGGCTGGAGAGGCAAAGACCACCTGTGGTAGGAGGACAACAAGGCAGATAAAATGCCACTATCTTGAGACGGTGCTGAAGGAGGAACTAGATCAAGAGCTAGTGGGGCAGTATGGACTTCCACTAAAACGACATCGAGAAGCACCACTAGATGGCCAGGAAAGGGGGTGATGACAGAGGGAACCTTGGGAGGTCCTTGATTCCCATATTGATGTTTCTTTCTACAGACCTAATGATAATTCCCCTAGAGGAGACAAGAGGGGCAGAACTGCGGGTAGATCAGATAGAAGATTCCCTGGGACCAGCAGAAAGAATACATTACCCAAAGAAAAATCATATTAGGAAGAGGATTTGAAATATACAATTCAACACAAATACAGGCTACCGATCCCTCAGCAAAAGACCAGGTGCGGTCATCTAGAAAAGAAAACCACCCAGGGAATCACAAATTGCCTTGATAAAGCCACCATTCTGGAAAGGCAATGGAAGACTAGGGAGGCTGAGACAAATAGCTGCAATAGGGTTCTATTTCCCTTTGTGAACCTCCAACGACCACCGAGTCAGGTTGAAGTTCCATGTTCTCCAGGAAATAGGTTCCTTGCACCAAGCATGAATGATGTCCGAATCTGAGCAAAGAACCGGATAGAAGGTATTCCGTTGGATGACTGAAATCTTCACTGGAGAGAGGAGCCCCCAGGATAATTCAATCAACTAGAATTCCACGATCGGAGGGTTCATGGCACCAAATCATTCAATAAAGGTCCATTTGTGGCAGGATCTGACCTCTGCAAATGCATAAGTAGGGACTTCGAATGATAAGAGGGCCCATCATGGGAGACGAGTGGTGGAGGCAATAAGAAAACCAGGGAACAAGGTTGGGAGGGGGCGAGATCCAGGTCGCACAATGCTTCATTGAAAGAGACACCAGGTCCGGGAGTCACGAGGTCAGGATATAGTGAAGATGAAGGCACTAAAGAAGTAGCAGCACCATAAGAGTATCCTAGATCAAAGGCCACTTGTAGTGTTGGCACCGATATAGGAGTAGCGGTCGAGAGAGCAACAGAGAGAAAATTTTGAAAATCAGGCAGTGTGTGGGGTGCGTTCCCATGAGCCTAGAAAAGCAAGGCCATTATCGGGGTCTCATTCCAAAAAATGTCATCATTACGGAAAATATAGACATTTGAGGTGTTTATATAAATGTATTTCCAAATGATGTAAGGCAGGATCATTCCTCACCAAGGGTTTTCAGGTTGATATCATTGATTTCAAGGGTGATGTGTCTTATCCTCAGGCCATGGGTTATGTTAATGTGGCTTTGAAATCATAGGGAGGAGAAAATATCAAACAAATTTTTATGGTGGAGTCTTTACTTGAATAATTTGAATTTATCCCAGATACACATTGAAGTTTGATTCTTATTTCATATTCTATGTTATTATATTTTTGTGATATAGGTACTACTCATTAATTTATATCTTCCAAGATAGTTGATGTGATGGGAGTGTGACTCAAGTATATATCATTCTTATTGTAACATTCCACATATTTAAAAATGAAGTTTGAATTTGGTTTCAATTGTCCTACATATTGAGTGACAATAAATTACCATGAGGAAGAGTGGGATTTCATGGTTCTTGATCTTGATATCATCAACCTGATTTGTAGCATGGATTTTATAATTAGAGTTAAGGACCAAATATACTATTATCATATTTGTTTCAAACTTTATATCTATATATAATCACTCATTTTTTTAATGGTGTGTGGGATTCTAGGTCTGGGAGAGTGGGGCCGATTCTTCAATTTCAAAATTGGGATTCATTGGTATGTAATGACCGATTTTTTCCATTAATGAATTATTTTATGAATAGATGGTATGTTTAGGGGAATAATTTAGGTTTTTGAAACTAATTCCATCTGAGTAAATCCTTAAGGCAGCATCCTTCTGAACAATCATAAATTCTAGATCAAATACAAGGTCTCCAAACTCCACCCTTAGATTGATTTGGACCCATATATTTATCTCGATTTTGTTATAGCCCTATAATATTATGTTGTAAGGTAAGAGTTTGTACTTAGTATTTCCTAGATGATGATGTGTACACATGAATGAGATTAAATCTACATACTTTGTTAATGAAAATCCGTTGAACATTGAAACTATTTATCCCACCAAATAAGTAAAAGGTTCTGATTTGTCTCTTTATAACTTCTTCTTTATCTTGATCCATAAAGGAAATAACCATGTGACATTCTACATGATCAGTTTATGTAAGAAATAATTTTATGGTTAAACATCTATCTAAAACTATTGGGGGCTTAAAAAATCATTTATGAGTGCTTACATGATATCTTTTGATAATCTCTGGGAATCCCTTATAAATAGTGCTAAATACTTCATGATATCATAATTTTGGTATAACATCATGTGAAACCAATCATGGGGATTCTCTTTCATTATATACATAGGGTATGAGTACCTAACATGGATGGATCATCCCTCAAAATAATATTTGGTAGCGATAAAGTCTTCGGTAGGTTTAGTCTGGTGTGTCTACATGCACACTGAGGGTGATTTGAAACTTATACCCCCACCAATTGATAATAAAAAATGATCTGGTTTGAGTGGATTTTGGAATATTCATGGGGATTATCCTACTCCTATTTGACTCTGGTAAATGCTCTTCCTCATGTTTATGCAACATTTAAAATCTTAGTAGGGGCATTTCTAGAATTTTGGTTCCTATCGAGACTATGCCTTCCTTGTAATCCTAATTTTTTATGGCCACTTCTTCTGGTTCCCTGATAAAGAGCTGGGAAATTTGGTTCATAGGAATACTCTTCATTGGATAATGGATCCATTTAATGAATGACATTAATGGATCCAAATTTCAATTACCTGTCTAGTGATGATTTTTATTGGAATCAATTTTCTGGGGTTACCATTCGGGGGGGGGGGTAACTGTTGTTCCCAAATTGAATGTATAAAATCATAGAGTGTCAAATAAAATATTGAACATAATGTTTCTTTATCATTATATGTTTTCTCCCTACCATTCTAGCCAGGTTTCTTTTTGAAAGGCTAGATTTAGGATACGTTTGGCATCGCTGGCATCAGCGGTGTTGTACCAAATACAACTGGGGAAAAAGTTTGTTGTTTCAACTATTCTTGAAGAATAAAACGATTTTAGCTGATTATCTTTAAACTCATCCAACTAAGGAAAATATTTTTCAATTTTTCTAAAAATATTTATTATTCACCTCCTTCCTCAGTGGAAGTAGTAGAAATGTACTTTACATGTGTGAGAGGCTTTCTCAGTATCACATTCCTAGAGTCAAACATTTTTTGAAGGATTTCATTGAAGATAAACCATTCTCGAATGGTGTTCCCTAGTGACCTATAGAATTGGAAATAATAAGGATGATCATTGATGCTTACCTATTCTAGCCAATTTGGATCCACTAAGTAGAGCAAGTCATTATCCAAAACATTATTAAATTATACACATTCTTTATGAGTGTTTAATTGAACATGATCTTGGATAGGTGAATCATTAGGTTGGACCTGGAATGAAGGTTTATCTTTTTTTGGATGATATCTAGCAGGGGACACCATCTCATTGTTTTCCTAAATCTGTTTTAGTTATCTCTGTAAAATATAAAAATCTTGATATCCAACCATAATTAGGTCTAGGTAAACTGATGGTCTAGGCACCACTTTAGGAGGATTTCCTAGCCCTACATCTGTCACATGGATGAACCCTTATTTTTGAGTTAAACATATTGGAATTTTTTTTGGGAATCATTCCATGGATCATATTTTTTATTAATTCTACCTATAAGTAATTCAATGATGAGTCTCCTCAACTCTTTCATTTCATCCTCACATCAATCTAATCATTTTCAAGTGTTAGTATCTCAACTACCTCAAGAGGTTGGTCATTTTTAACCCTATATTTTCACATTTAATTATTACTTATTTTTTGAGGAGGTATACATGGATTAGTTGAGAGATCAACCAAATGCTGGGTGATTATTTGCTTCTAAGTACTCAGACATCCTTCATTTATGTCAGTGTGAACAACATTCTAGATTGAACCATCCCTTCGCTACTCCTCCACGTTTGTGTCATCTTTATCTCCATATGAAAGATTAATTCTTATTATGTTCACTAAAAAATTATTAATTTCACGTTTTATAATAGTTCATGAGTGATAAGAGGTTTTTTTTCCTTTAATATCATTCTATAATCCATTCTGAGATCCTATTTGAGCTTATTCAAGAAGAGCGGCTCAGATGTAGCCTCTATAAAACCTGCTCATATTCCTATATTATGAGGGAAATGGGTCATGATATGGTGTATAGATGGAGATAATAATTATTTTTCACATCAGATATAGGAATAGATCGATTTATATCGAAGGGGAGGTTGAAGAGAAATAATACATCTATCCTTGTGGGTTTGGGTTTCCCCCATTCATTTATGTTTTATCCTCTGGATGATTTTGAGAGGCTTGGAGGTCATTTTTATTAGAAATTCACCAACCCTACGTGATGGGGATAATCCCTTACTCTGACATCGACTTCTATGACATCTAATCCCTTTATCTTGTTCATCCTAATTCGAGCATCATCTTGGTGCCATGCTGGATGTGCATGTGAACTAATCACTTCTAAGGACATTATAAGTGCCTGAATATTGGCATCCTATAAGAGAGGAGGAAACTGAATGTTCTCATTCTCCTAGTTGTGGAGTTTCCAATGTTTTTATCTCATCGTAATTTCGGATTTAAAGACTTATTAGAGGAAAATTTTGGCTGATTTTGGCATCTTTCTTGAGAGGGGGTCTTTCTTAATGGCCATAATATACTAATGACCATACATGTTGTAATTTATAGTGGGTTATGTGGAATGGGATTCGGGGTGAAATGAAATGCTCTATGTTCCCCCATCCCTAGATATTAACAGTAGCTGGGAAATATATAATTAAATAATACAACTCACATAGTGCCTTATGGCACGTGAGTTGAAGATATTTTCCCCACATCTCTAAAAAAGGATGCTGCCAAGACAGAACAGATTCTATATCAGTAATAAAATGAAGATCTACCAATATTTTATCATTTTCTTCATACCCTTTATAAGGAATGTTCTTTCATTCAGGTCGCTTAGATGTTTCCATAAAACTAGACGGATGTTTTGTATGCATTCTTCAGACACTGCCTCTAGAATGTCGAACTAAGAAGTACCTAAGGAGAAAAACATTATGGGTATATCATCCATGTCTAATTTTCTTTTCATGATAATAATATCATTTTTTCTTTCTTCCAAATACTCCTATACTTGATCATTCCCACATCATCCCTTCTTGTCATTTTTATCACATTTATTGTGCCTAGTAGAGGTCTCATTGGCATAGAAATTGTCGAGAGGTTGTTCAGAGGATGACGTTTTCCCTGATACATCATCAGGGTGAGAGATGTTTTCTATTGCCAATTAAAAAGTATCTATAATTATTGTATACATACTTTTATGTGCTTTGGGATATTAGATCGTTCCCATAAATGACTCGAGAAAAGGTAGGGTCAACTTGTCGAAAACAAATTTCATTGCAGGGTAGACCTTCATAGTGAATGCCAACATGGAGAGGACTAGCATCATAGAACAACTTATGACTGTATGAAACATTTCAGCATCTTATACCATGGGGAGGTCATTCAGGGTGAATTGTGGATAATGGAGGTCCTTCTTACTGTTTCATCTTCTGGTTGCGATGAGGGAAACAATGACACGCGTCAAGAGATATACTATCATGATTGATCTATTTGTTCCCATTAAGTAATCCTTCTTGGTAGATACAATAGGGAGGAGCTCTATAACTACAGGTAACAATGTTGTGTGTAGGACCTTAATCACTAAAAATGATACATCCATACTTTCTCAACATATTGGATGGATCATGGACAATAAGTGATAGATATTTAATAGCCTCAAGAACTCAATCCACCAACAGTGTAGGGTTATGAGTCTGGCCTTAATTTTCCAGATAACATTGGTGAGAATACTTTTCAGGTTCTTTATTGTGGGTGAATAGGGCCACATTCTATATGTGATGACCTTTATATATAGGTTCTTGTTAAATTTGAATATAGTGGTTATGATGGAATTTTCTTATAAACTTCCATAATTATATCATGGTTATATGCATGCTCAATAGTGGTCAATAGAGTGAACTATCAACCCCCATTTGGAACTGGTATTTATGTGTGATTGTATTGTGCATTTATTGCTGAGTATTACTGATCACCCTCTTAGAAGTGAAGATGGGTTAATATCTACTCTTGAGTGATAATCCCATTGTGTGGATTTGTCAGCCAATTTGAGGAGGTATGTTGGATTCTCGAATCATATCCATTTCTGCTCACATGATTAGATCCTTTTATGTTTTTATGATAATGTTACAGACTGATGCCTGGACATCCATCATTGTTACGACATGTTGGGAGAGTTATGTGGAGGGAACAGGGATATATTCCCATTCTGGTGTTGGAGTAGGGATATGTTCGAGATCTTGTCCTCTATTTCCCTCCAATGAATACGAAGGGTCCTCCTATATGGAGGAAAATTTGAGAATGAACTCTTAATTTACAAATGGGATATTCCGTCTTATTTCTCCAATGTATTCCATATTTTAATGGAAGTATTTATATGAATGAGTAAATATTTTGGTTTTCTAATAGTGTGCTTCCATATTTGACAAACATTCTTCAAATTCATTTGCAGAAATTTGTATATTCTAGTGTTGTTTAACCATATATGAATGTTAGGATTGATATAAATGAATATGTATATTAGTTTACTAGTAGATTTCCACTGTATTTGATTGGGGGGCTTGATATTAATGAGAATGTATTTCCATCATATCATATAATTCCACTGTATTTGACTGGAATTCTGGATATAAACGAGCATGGATTTGTGTCCTCTCATATGTGTTTTAATATTTAACTAATGGGGATGGTATGAATGACCAATGATTTGTGTTTACACTTTTTTTGCCTTTGTATTTGATTGGTGATCATTTTTATTAGGAACAGGTTTGATGGAATGTTCTTTATTGTATGATCTTCACGCTCTGTGAGCCATCTTTGGTACCCGGGTTCCAATGAAATTGGTTGTGGCCTATAGGTTTGGTTCCTCATCATGGTGAAAATGTTAGGTCACATTACATTGTTTGTGATGATTACTGGTAGGGGTCCCCATGTGGGACCTTCATTCTTCTCAGATGATTTTTTTGGAAGCCACATTATCATGAACTCTATGGTAATGTTGGAAATTGTTATCATGTTATGAGGGTTGGCTCTAAAAATAGTTTGAGGTAGCTATTAAGGATATTGGGTTCATGACCACTGATTATTTTTGAGAATATGGATGGGGGTCTTTATTATCTAGAGAGTTTTTATAGCTTCCTATTTGGTTGGTAGAGTACAATTATAGTGGTACTCCCAAAACAATGCATTTGATACCTACTGTTGAAGATTCTCAGGGGGCGATGGAGTCCTATGTTCGATTGAGGACCCGACATGTGTAGTGGAAAATGTAAATTTCGGTGAAAAATAATGATATTGTATTTAATTAAAGGTGGTTTTGGGGAATAGTTACATTAATATAAGTGAGAAAAATAAACAAAAATGACTCATCAATGTAGTTTCTCCATAAATAAACACATGACTCATCAATCACTTTATTTTTTCCTCATCCCTTTTAAGGGAGAAAGGGGCCTTCCATGAAGGTGATGTTTTCAAAATGTGTTAAGGATTTATAACATGTTCACTATTTATATTTCCAATGAGAATGAATAGGTATTTTTTAAGGAACTAATTCTTTTGATGGGAACCAATCATTTCATCCTAGTGAAAAATGTTAAGAATATTCTGTAGTGAAATGATTTCACATACGTTTTATCATTGTGTTTATTATGAATGTCATGGTAACATTAGTATGAATGTTTTTGGGATTTGGGGAGGGGGTTGAATACTTAACATTCATTCAAATTGTGTTCACTACACTCAAACAGATTTTAACAGGTCATTCATAGAGGCAGAAACAACCAAAATTTCCATCATTCGAGATGTTTCATGATCCATGTTAAAAAAATGTAGGTTCTTATTGAGAAATGTTACCCAAAAATCTGTAGGGACTCACATTAGTTGAGGTAATGGGTGGATTCACTCATCACACCCTTTGGAAGGGAATTTTTACCTATTCTGGGAATCTCTTGTAGATTTAAGACATGTTCACAAATCCCTTATTCATTACCACATATGATGTGAATCACCCAATATTAATGAATAATTATTAGCATATTTGATTTCAAAATCATATATATGTATACAAGTTTTTTTGGACAACATAGTATGTGAAGATTTTATTTATTTTGAATGATTGTCAATGGATGTCAATGATGACCAAAATGAAGGAAGAAACTATCCTATGTAAAAGGGAGAATGGAAACCAAAATTTTTGTTGATCTTGATCATAATATTCATATATGTGTATCAAGAGTGATACATTGTGTACAAAAATTATTGATAGTTTTAGTGTTCTTTGGATGGAGTAAGAGAAAAGGAGAAGAAGAGGTTGCAGAGAAATTTTAGAATGGTGGTTTGGAATTTTATATTTTTAAACACTTATTTTTACAATAAGAAGTTATTTTATTGCCTTTACCAAAAATGAAGGGTCCATCCAAGAAGGACAGCTGAGGTCCTCACCTTATGAACATGCGAGAACCGAGGGGTAAACTGCACTCATGGGAATCCCTCAAGGCCAGCCCTGCTTGAGGAAGGGTGTGCATGGGCCGTGTATAAGCCTGAAGGTGCCACACGGTGGTGAACCTGTGCAGTATGGGCACTAGGAGCGTGCCTGAGGAGCAGCATGGTCACTAAGAGTACACTCACAGGGTGAACACGGTATAGGGTGGTACCATGTAGGGAGGAGGAGAATTCTGAGCCATTGCTGCCGTGAAATGATTGATAAACCATGAGAAAACATCACGATGTTTCGATGTGGGTTGGAATTTTAAAAACATACGCATGATCTGCACCGTCCATCTGATCTCATGGATGATCTCAGCTGCACGGTCCATCCCATGTCCTGCATTCTAATCAAGGTCATCTATCTTGTTGCACAGTTTGGGATTCAACCATCACCATCCGATCTCTCCACCGATGCTATTTTCAAGCTCCGAACACCCACATGAACCTGTGAACTGGTGATCGAGCTGAACAACAATCCCACCACTCTATTCATCAATTGAGGTCAGTTCAAATGCACAGTGATCATATGGATGCTATGATAATATTAAAGGAATTATATTTTAATGCATGTTAATGAAACAAAGAACGAGTGAATAGCCAATGAAAACGATCTTTCAAAGGACATGTGGATTCGATTAGAGATTCAAAAAATGATACATTCCAACTTGAATACATGAATGATCTGCGATAAGGCAACGATTTTGAAAAATGAAACATCCAATATATACGGAATATCTCCACATGGGTTTGAAGGTATTAAAAAAATTAAGATCTCTTTTATTCAAAGAAGAATCTTGAAGAGTGTATCATGAGGGTTTTGGATGTGGAATGATGTGATATATACTTATAAAAAGAGTCTCATTGATTCAAGAAGCGGCTACTGCTCCCTATCTTTCGAGAGATCCTATTTTTGAGAAATAGAGTCTCTTTATTATTTCAATCCTAAATGGGTAATAATGATCCCCGAACCATTTTGGGTTCATGAAGAGAGCCATATAAAATTATGGTATGTGAGGAAGAGAATCCCCACATTCCATTCATGTTCATGAAGTGAAGTTTCAGGTACCGATGTGGTTGGCAAAGAATGGAACCGTGTACTGCATCAGTATGCGAGGCTAGAGACCCATGAACTGTCCTAGGTTCACAAAGAGTGTTTCCATGAACCATTCTTGTTTTGGGAGGAAATGGAACCATGTACTATTTTAGTTCTGTGAATAAGAGGTCCCACAAAACAACAGAACTGCGTACCACTTGGAACATGAAGGAGGTCTGCACTTCATGTGCGAGGGAAGCTTGCACATCCTTAGTGCAATGAGGTCTCGAAAATCATCTCAGTTACCAGAGGATACAATCACACTTCTTCATACCAGAACTCTATTCCTATGGTGTGTAAATGGAAAAAACAAACACCATGCCATACGAAAATGCACACATTGATGTTTCAATAAAATCACATTCATTTAAATATAATCAAATCAAAGTGAATAATTGTTTGTTGAGAAATGGAGAAGGAATATTGTTCATGATGGTTGGAAATGCATGTATATATTATTATGTATGATTTGAATAAGTACATACATAAGGTGTAACTACATATGACCCAAGTGGTAAGAAAAGAAAAGAAAGAAGAGGGGAAAGGAAGTTGCATGTGTGCTTAATAGAACCATATCCATTTTGGAGCTTCAAACAAGACAGTTGAAGAGGAAGTGAATGTATTCATGCATCCTCATGAAAATGACAATACTATGAAGAGAAGAATCCAAAATTGAAGGTTAATGTGTATAAATAAGTGAATAGAAATACCACATCTATATTGTCACGTGAATGGTCGCATGCATAAATGGAATAAGAAATGTTCATTCTGATGATGAGTTGTGAGTTGTTTTTCAGTGTATGAATAATCACAAATTAGTTTGTGATTCTGGACAAGAATAATAATAAGTATTAGTACTTCTAGTTGACGCACAGGAGAGGAAGACTAAATGTTAAATATCATCAAATTTGGACCTTGATGCAAGAAAAGTCTCATGCTAAATAGGAGACAAAGACATTCATGAATATCAATTGAAGGGACCTTTATGTCCATAAACTGAGTTTCGCATCACCATGGCGGTGAGCTAGGGGATAAATGAAGTGATCTGAGGGATGTAGTGAGCTATCCCTGAACTTTTGTAAAGGCAATGTGCCTCAATTTGAGTGACAATACCAAAACCTTGTAATCCACAACTTATGAAGATTAGTGGAATTAGGTATAACTGGCTACCCGTCGGCGTATGATACATAGACGTATCCCTTAGTGGTGAACCAAGTAAAGTTGATGTGTTGTCCTTCTATATGTGAATGTTTTAATTAATACCCATATCCATCATACAGGGTTAGTTATGTTCTTACCAATGTGGGAACAAGATCTAATAAATATGAGAAAACGTTGACACACTTATTCACCCCCCCTCTGGGTGACCTATGGTCTATCAATTGGTATCAGAACAAATTTTTTTACGCATGTTGAATACTCATTTGAAATTTTTTTCAGAAAATGATTTTATTTTTTCATTTGTGATTGAATAATGAAGAGTAATCTTGATGAGAGAACATTTATCTATGACCAGAAGTCTATACCCTGCAAGACCCTGATGAATAGAAAAAAGAAAGAGAAGAATCATTTTAAGAAGTACCTCATTCCTAAAGATGATGCGATTTCTAGTTCTCTATGCCCTTCTAGCAATGAAGAAATAGCAGTCTTGAGAAATAAAGAGAAGGTGGCTCATGTTTTTTAAAGATATAATCAACAAACTTCTATCTCATTTTCAGGTGATCATGAGAAATTAAGAACCTATCTACGTGATATTCCTAAAGAAAGAGATGTTGTTATTTGTAGAATATTTCAATGTATGTAGGCATATATCACCCAACTAGGAAAAGAATCTGATAATATGGAGGAGGTCTTAGAAAATAAATTTTTATAATGTTATAATCTCTCCAGAAAAATTGATGTGTTTTAAGATAAATAGAGTCAATAAGACTTTATAAGGAAAGATCCATGAATTTAATAATGAGCTAAAGAAGACCACTAATGTCAGGGTTCTAAATTTGGAAGAAAATTCCAAGAAATTCTCGAAATTGAATCACTGTTGCAAACCAAAGTCATGTTTCTTGAAGATGGGATTGACAAATTGAAAAAGTATTGTGATGAAAAGATGATCATTATTAAATATTAAAAGATGATACATAATATATAATGTATAAAATTGGAATACCAGTTGACTAATCTTGGGAAGAAACATATTGAGACCTCATAAAATAATTATATAGTTGTGGTTGGTGTTCAGTTTTCACTGGAGGATTCTAAATCCAAAATTCCTCCAAAATGTGATAAGAAGATCATGAATTCACTCGTTTATCTATTACAAGTAGATGAGAAAGTGAAGGCACCATCCATACCAACTTGTTCTATTCTTTATAAATACATTTTTAGTAAAAGTGCAGGTTGGAAGAAACTTTATAAACAAGTATGGATGAGAAAAGGAGAGGAGAAGAAACCAACCACCATGGCTAGGGTGGATAGGAAGAAGAAGATTGAAGATGGTTCCTCCAGTAAAGCACATAACATTAAGAAAATTCCAAACAAACTTATACAGAATATATCAAGAAGACAGTATTTGTGGGTCAATGTTGGTGTCGTAACAAATTTGGTCATTGTGAACTAGATTGTTGGCACAGTCCTTTAAATGAAAAATCACATAGAAAACCTATGTTTAAAAGGATAAAACAAAAGAATAAAAGGCTACATCAATAGATCCAGAAGCATCTGTATACCTAAAATACATTGGGAATTCTAGAAAACTTCTGTTATGCATGCCATATGAATGGTCATTAAAATGGACCAGGCTTATCTCAATATATATCCAGAGTAGATAAGAATAGATGATCCCATAAGCCCGTTAAGAAAGAAGATGAAACCTTAAGAAGAAATCAGAAGAATGTTGCAAATGAAAATTATCCCAAGAAGAGTCCAAGAAGTATAGTTGAGAAGTAATTGGATTCATAATCCATGAAGTTGAATATTGGTACATAGAAAATAATTTCTATAAATGATGGCACTCTGAAGATTTCATGTGGAAAATCCAAAATTACTGCCATTGTTCCTAGAGCCATATTGGTTATCTGTCCAGTATATTTGGAAAGAATGATAATGAAAAGAGATTCACTGGCTAAGGCTATTGAATCGGGAAATAAAAAGACTCCACATAATGAGTGAAAATTCATGTGGGAGAGGTAAAACAAGGATGGACACACTGTTATGAATTGCATTGTACTTGTTCTATCTTAAGAAGATTTCCTCTAGAAGATGAAAGTTTCACTAGGAGATTCTAGTTCTTTGAATGATCCCAAAGACAGAAGACTCACAAATAAAGAGATACAAGAAATAATGTAATCCCCACAACCATAGACAGAATTGAAGATTAAATGTGCTAGTGTGAGGAGTGAAGCAAATAGAGTATCTTGGTTGAGAAAATAATCTCCGCCTTCCAACTCATGTTTAAGAAGTAAGGAGGATCCACCTTATTCACTTAACACATTGCGTATTGTACTCATTTTATAAGGAATTGAATGTGAAGAAAGAACTCAGTGGGATAACCTAAGAAGTGTTCCCATGAGGGGGAGATACATTAAGAATATTCCAGTGTTATTATTTCAATTAGTATCAAATTAAGTTGGTATCAAATTGAATTACTCTGAGGATTGTATAGAGAACATTTCATTAGAAAGGGTATGTAATTTATCAATCTATCATCCCTGGTTACAAAAAATAAACATTATTTTATAAAGGGGAAAAAACTAAATCAATCGGTGACATAAGAATATTGTGATGGTTCTTGAATACAAGTACATGAGTTCTCATAACATGATGTATCATGATTATTTGATAATGGATAGCCTTGTTTTCTAGATAAAATCCTATTGTTTTCCACCTCGAGCATCTCTCAAGTAGACATAGAGTGAAAAAATTAACGGCATAATTGATTAATTATGGATTGATACCCTCCATAACATAAACATAGTATTTATTGTCAATAAAGGGGAGAGAAAGTGAATTGAAAGTTGAAAAGTTAAAGGGAGAGATAAGATAGAAGAACTTCATTTTTACATTGACATGCTCATTTTAGAGAACGTTTAAGTACTGAAAGCAAACACAAAGGGGGAGATTGGTGGGACCACATAGTATGTGAATATTTTATTTTTTGTCAATGAGTGTTAGTAGATGTCATTGATGATGAAAATGAAGGAAGGAAATCTCCAATGTAAAATGGAGAATGGAAAACAGATGTTGGTTGAGCTTGATCATATGTTTCATATATATGTATCATGACTGATACATTATCTATAACAATTATGAATGGTTGGAGTGTTATTTCGATGGAGTAAAATAAAAGGAGAAGAAGATGTTCCAGAGGAGGTTTGGAATGGTGGTTTGGCATTTTATCTTTGTAAACACTTAGTTTTACACTAAGTAGTTATTTTATTGCCTTTAACAAAAAGAAAGGAGCCATCCAAGGAGGCCAACCAAGGTCCTCACCTCAAACACATGTGGGACCCGAGGGGTCCACTGCACTCGATGGAAGCCTTCAAGGCTATCCCAGCATGAGGCAGGGTGTGTGTGGGCCGTGTATAAGCCTGCATTTGCATCGCGAAAATGAACTAATGCAGTGTGGGTGCTAGGAGAGTTACCAAGGAGCAGATTGGGTGCTAGGAGAGCGACCGAGGAGCAAATTGGGTGCCAAGAGCTTACCTGGAGGGTGAACACGGTGTGGGAGGTACCGTGGAGGGAGGATGGGAATTCTGAACCACTTTTTCCATGATGTGATTGATAAACTACGAGAAAACATCATAGTTTTTTGATGTGTGACAACATTTTAAAAACAAGTACACAATTTGCGCCGTCTATATGATCTCATGACTGATATCAGTTGTATAATCCATCCTGCATCCCATGTTCTAATCAAGGCCATCCATCTGATCGTGTGGCTCAGGAATCAATCAGCACCTTCTGATCTCACAACCGAGGTTGTCATCATCCTCTAGAAACTCTCATGCACCTGCAAACCAGTGCTTGAGATGAACAATGATCTTACCACTCCGAACATCAATTGAGCTCATTTCAATCCCACAATGATCGTCTTGATTCTACAATCACATTCATGCAATTAAATTTTCATGCATGTGATTGAAATGAAGAATAAGTGAATGTGAAAGGAAAACGATGTTCCCAAGGACACATCAATTTGAGTCGGGATTCAAAATGTGATACATTCCATCTTGAATGGATGAATGATCTGTGTGAAGGCTTCGATTTTGAAAAAAGAAAAACCCATGATATACAGCATATTTCCACATAGATTTGATGGTATTAAAGAACTAAATATATCCTTTATTCAAATATGAATCTTGAAAATAGTATAGTTCGGATTTTGGATACAGAAATATCTAATCTATACTTTAAAAAAGATAACCACCAATTCAAGAAGCGACTACTACTCCCAAGACTTCGAGAGCTCTTGTATTTGAGAAACAGTGTATCTCTATTCTTCTAGTCTGAAAGGGGAAGCATGATCCAAAAACCATTCTATTTTTTTTGTAGAGAACAATTTACCTTTCTTGTTTGTGGGAAAGAGAATACCCACATACCATTCCATTTTTCAAAGAAAAGTCTCGTGTAATGATGTGGTTCGTGAAGAAGTGATTCGTGTACCACTTTGGTATGTGAGGTAAGAGACCCACGAACTATCATAGGTTTGCGAAGAAAGTTTCGGTGAACCATTCTCGCTTCTTGAGGAAACAGTACCGTGTAATTTATTATTTCTACAAAGAGGAGGTCCTGTGAACCAACAAAACCACATTCCACTTGTTACTCAATGGTGGTTCGTGCTTAATGTTTGAGGGATGGCCGTGAATCCTTAGCACATCAAGCCATGAATTATCCTAGTTTATGGAGGAGACATGCACACTTGTGCATAAAATAACTCTAAACCAATGTTGTGTAAAAGGAAAACAAGAAACACCATGCCATACCAAAATAAACACATTGATGTTTGAATAAAATCACATTTATATAAATATCAAAAAATCCAAGTGAACAATTGTGTGTTGACGAAGGGAGAATGATGATAGTGCATGACTATGGGAAATGAATGTATATTTTCTTATGAAAAATTTGAATAAGTACATAGATAAGGTTTTAATAGATCCTGACCATGTGGTAAGAAAAGAAAATAATGATAATGGGAAAGGAAGTCATGTGTGTGCTTAAGAGAACCATATCCTTTTTTGGGCATCATGCAAGAGAGTAGTAGAAGAAGTTCATGTATTCATTCATTCACATCCATATGAGAATAATTTGAAGTGAATAATCCTAAACATTGGGTGCACATGTCTAAATAATTGAAAAGGAAGAGCAAATCTATATTGTCACATGCATGGTCACATGCATACATGTGAAAAGAAGGGTTGATTATGATGATGCCTTGTGAGATGTTTTTCAGTGTTTGAATAATCACAAAATAATTTTTGATTTTAGAAAAGATGAAAAATAAGTCTTAGGTCATATGGTTGTTGCACTGGATAATAATATTTCACATTAATAATAATCAACTCTAAGCCATGATGAATGAAAAGTCTCATGCTGTACAGGAGACAAAAACTTTTGTGCTTATCCATTGTGGGGACTTTCACATCCATAAATAGAGTGTAACCTCTCTATGAAAGTGTTTCATAAAGAATCAATGAATGTTATATGAGGGAAGACGTGATTTATCCCCAATATTTTGAAATGACAGTGTTCCTAGGACATAGCAACTGTACCCAAACCTTGTAATCCATAACCTGTAAAGAATAATGGAATTAGGTACGACCGACTACATGTTGGCATATGCTCCTTGGACTTATCCCTTAGTGGTGAACCATGTAAAAGTGTTCTGTTTTACTTATTCATTTGAATTTTTTAATTACTACACATATCTATCATACAGGTTTAATTATGATCATACCAATTTGGGAACAAGATCCAATAAATGGGAGAAATTTTTGACAACCTGATTCACCCCCTCCCCCTCAGGGTGACCAAGGGTCCATTAAATATTCCATCAATGGGTAGATCTATATGTGTCTAAGGTTCCCAATCAATAATAACATTTTATATAGGGTTTAGATAATCTTTTATTGTTGTTCATTATGAATCAGGTATTAAGCCATGTTATGGGGTGCTGGGGTGTTCATTTTCATCATGGAAGATGAAAGTTTTTTTCATATTGAGATAAAAACCATAAAATTATATTCCAATATATCATCATAAAAGGAATCACAACCTACGTAGTTCAATTCCAATTAATTGGATACATCATACATTTAATGATCATGTCATAAATAACCAAACCATGTCGTTTAACATGTCGGTGTGAGGACATCTAAGATAAAGATACCAATATAATGATTGCGTGGGACTTATACTGATGCAACCCGATGTTCTTGGAAAATATGTGGTCTCCTAGTTGGGGGCATGATCTTTCTGGGGATAGGACTAGGTATGGATGGTGTTGAAATGGAACTTAGAGGAATATTTCCATCTAGGTTGGATGCAACCCCACTAAGAATATAGCTCTGGGAATATTAAGATGAATATGGGTGTTGGGTTTGAAACTCAATGTTTCTTCATATGTATCCTAGTTGGTTAGGAATCTAAGCATGTGTAGTTCAGAATAGATAGATATTATACCCATAATGATGCCCATGTTGTGCTAATTCCATGAGAATATGAACCATTGACGATTGAGGTATGGTTTCAGGGCATAAATCATATACACGATCCATATGAGGATTGTTATTGTATAGATTTCATGATCTCTAATAACCTTTATGTCCATGTGAGTAATGATCAATGTGATAAATAATATGAAAATGAATACTTGAAGATCAATCAATCCACTCTACCCATTGGTGGATGGGGCCTGGGCCCAGAGGTAGTGAGAATGATATAGGTATTTTAGGTGCCCATTTCCTCGATTAATATTACCCTAGTGTAGTGAAGAGGATAAAGGGGTGTCCTTCCCACCTGCAATACTAGGAAAATACATCAAGAGGGATGCTCAGGGACTGGTTCCTAGGGATAAGAGGATTATATGGCATTAACCATCAAATGGAAAATCAAGTGTGATCATTTCCCTCCCCAAATGGAAGGACGGCGACCTCATAAACACAGCTAATATTATGAACCTCATAACCATGAGAATATAGAGATGATAATAGCATATGAATACACCAAATTATGGCGGTTACCAATAGAAATATTCTTACCATGGGTATGTATACTCGAGAGGACACTACGATGTGTCCACTGATCTGGTATTAAATATCAGGTGGTTTATGAAGATGCTTTATCCAGATTACATTTGAATGGTTCGTGGAGGGTCACATGCAGTGCCCGATTGTATGAATAAAGGAAGTGATGGGATATAGAGAAAATAACACCTTAGAAAGTCCAATTTAGAAAATTAGGTCCTTATGTGGGATGTGGTTCCCTTAGCAGAGCATGTTTCTAAATGGGAAAGGGAGAAATCCTTGTAGCATTGTGTTATGAAGACTTGGGTTCTTCTGAAATAGTGTTATACTATATAAAGCATGGTTATGCCCACATAGTGTTTTTCTATGTCGTCCAGGGTTCCTAATAGATACCATTTTTCTAAAAGGTGTCATGTTCATCCCATATATGAATTTCCTATGTTGGGGTAGTGGACTGTAAAGGGGCCATCTACTTACTCTTCATAGAATGATTTCAGTAATGGGGTTTTTGGTTTTAGGACGTTCAGATGAATTTATTTTTATTTGATGGGTTTTAAAACGGAGATTCTATGGATCTTATTCCTTTTCCATTTTTAGAACCAATGTACATATGTTTCCCTATCTCACTACTAAAATACATAATTGTTTATTGGTTCGCCTCATGGTTATTTAATAGAAGAATAGTGGGGCCATATACTGAGATGTTCAGGCATCCACAGATTTCATATTCAGGGGACCAACAAGGACACCATGTCTAGGGAATGATTTTATTCATGCGGGATGGCAAAGGCCATCTTTGCCCACAAATGACTTATTATTTTTAGGGGTTGTTGTATGTAGGGTATAAATCAAAACATTTTCCCAAAAACAACTTTTCTTTTGTTGGGAAGGTTTCTCACATGGTAATATATCACTATCATTGTCCCATTAATGAATTGATTTAATTTTTGGGAACTAGAGATACCATCTCTTCCCATGAATGGATCCATTCATGTGACACCTTGGGGTGTGGTGGAATTCTATTCCAAATGGCAGTTCACATAGGGAATGATTCTATGTTGACCCTCTCCATAGTTTTTTTATTATCCTCGTTTTAAAATTTTCATGAAAATATTATTTGGGTTGGTTTCTTAAATGTTACCCGATTATTGGAAATTTATTCCTCTTCCATGAAGAATTTTTAGTACCAAAAATTATTCCTTACTCCAGATTGATGATATCGTTGATCATCTTACAGAATCTCATTCGATTTCAAATATTGACCTTCATTAAGGTTACTACCAGTAGAGTGTTTGAGAATAATATAAACCTAATACATCATTTAAATAGTGTTTTAGGCATTTTGATTTTTTGGTTATGCCATTTGGTATCACCAATTCTCTAGAAATATTTATGGGTTTTATGAATCAGATCATTCATAGATTTGGGACACTTTTGTTTTCTGTTTTTTGATGATATTTTTGTGTAATCTAAGTCAAATCAAGAGTACATGAAATATTTTGATATTATTCTAAAAACATTGAGGGAAAATCACTTGTGTCATAAGTTTTATAAATGCGATTTATTTATTTAAGAGGTAACGTTTTCAAGGAAAGTTATATCTAAAAGGGGTGTATTATATGATCTTGAAAGTATACTTGTGGTTATTTCTTGGGATTTTACCATAAATGTGTTTCATATTTGAGGTTTATTTTGAATACAATGTTATTATAGGTTGTTTTTTTGTGGAATCCATGATTACATGTTAAATGAATGATTTAACTCATAAGGGTATAAATTATTTTTGGACTGAAAAATGTAAAATATCTTTTGAGAAACTGAAGAAGAGGTTGACTTCAACTCTAATTTTGATTCATTCTAAACCAATCTTGGGTGATGGATTTATATATTCTTTTAGTAAGGGTTTTGGGTGTTTCTTGATTTAGGGGAGACATTTTGTGTCCTATGTCTCTCAAAAATAACACCCACATAAGAAGAACTAACCTACCCAAAATCACGAGTTAGCGTCGGTAATGAATGCACTGAAAACATGGTGTCGCTACCTATTTGGATAATGGTTTATATTATGTTGTGATATTAAAATCATGAATTTTATTTTAGTTAGATGAAACTGAACATACGACATTGACCCTGGGATGACTATCTCCAGACTTTTGAAAATTTTATTTCTTATAATCTTGGGATGGAAGGTGTTCAATGATGCATTGAGCATGAAATTACAGCTAGAATCAATTAAGAAATTAGTTGAACAATGGTCCAAGATGATTTTTTCTATGATGAGTTTGAGTGTGGAAAAACTCATTTGGAAGATATTCCAGACTTTGATAAAGGAAGAATCGTTGTTTTATAATAGGTTTCATCATTAGAAAATATATTAAACTGAGTGATAATATGTTAAAGAAATACAAAATAGTGGGTAAACCTAGGGCGAGTGGTCTTAATCTCCCAATAGAACTTTATGTTTCTAAAATAGGTAGGTTGTTCCTTTTTTCTTAGGATGAAGAAGATGGGATGTGGACATTGTTCTTGTTGGCCCATGTACTCTAGGTCTAACAAAATGTTTCATGAATTGATTTGTTAGTATTGGTGGATCAAGATAAGATGATTGATTTTGGATTATGTATCATAGTGTCTTATATGTTAAATTGTTATAGGGGACCACCAGATACATGTACATTTGATACAAACCTTACCCATTCTGATAAGTATGTGGGATGATATTTCCATAGAATTCATCATTGGTTTACCATTGACTCCTTGAAGGAAGGATGCGATTTTGGCTATCATTGAATGACTCAGGAAGTCAAATAATTTCATCCCTATAATGTAGAATAAAAAATTGGAGAAGATTGGGGACTTGAATGTCTAAGAGGCTGTGAGACTTCACAGGGTTCCTTTGTTATTTTTTCTAACAGGGTCTTATGGTTCACATTTAGAATTTAGAATGTTTTTAAAGAGGAAATGGGTTCCAAATTGAAATTGAGAATAGAATGTAATCTGCAGATGGATTAGTTGATATATTGAATGAACTAGTTTATTTAGGATATTCTTGGGACATGTGTTTTTCATTTTTGTCGATCTTGGTAAAAGAATTTTCCTTCAGTCAAATTTTTATATAAAAATAGTTATTAGTCCTCAATTAATATGGATCCCTTTGAATAATTTTTTGGGAGGCTATGTAGATCTACCTTGTGATGGGAAGTTTAGGAATAATGGTCCTTGGTTGGGATATTTTTTTATAGGAGTTTAAAAAGGTGTATTTGATCCCAAATGGATTGATCTCAGTATAGAGTAATCATAAATCCTATGTGAAAATTCATCATCTACCACAAGAGTTTTAATTTGCAGATCATATTTTTACTAGAGGTTCACATTTCTTTAGATATTTTCATTTCGGTGGGATGGTAAATAAATCATGAAGGATTATGGCCCATTTCAATTTGTGTGGGATCTTGGAAAGATGGTGCATCGGTTGGAAATAAAATATTATTTGACATTTGTCTATGGTGTGTTTCATGTTTCTCAGTAGAGGAGGTATCAACTAGATCCTTCACATATGGTTGAATGGTAAGATGTTGATCTTTATCCCTACACTATTTTTGTTCAGAAACCAATAAAATTTTTGGATCACTGAGAGGTTTTAATACATAATAAAACAATTATGTTGGTATGTGATCTATGTAAGAGTAGTTTAAATAGATAGGATAAGTGTAAGCGGGAATTGTTAATTAGGTGTAATTGGAATTCCCTTTTATTATTCTAGTATCTTAAGGATTTTTTTGACCAATTTTTTTTATTATGGGTAAAATTTAATATCACATTATCATATTCTATTTAATTTTTGGATCTTTCACTTATTCTCTTTTTGTCTGGGTGTGTTTCGGGCCTTTGGGAATGGAGAGTATTTTTTGGGGGAAGAAACCTAATTCCATGGGATTTTTTATTTTTTCAATAAATGGTTTCTATGTATAAATGTAACAATTTAATTGAAGGTGTTATGGTATTCATGGGGGGGTTTTTGGGGTTTTTTTTCGAATTGTGTGTATGACATATTTACAAAATAAATGTCTATATTACGTAGTTGGTTCAGCAATGGGTACAAGCTATGGAAATTATTTGGGTAATAAAATATTTTAGATCATAAAATTGGTTTACATATTCAAAACCATTATTATGACATAAAATCTCCACTCAGGATAATTTAACATGAAAAAACATGTTTTTATACATACATGATTATCGGAATTTTTTAGAATATGACTAATATTTACACTATAGATCTCCTATTCCCAATGGGATTTATTTGATTCAAACAAAACTCCCTATTTTTTATGGTAAACCCCAATAACTTGATCCATAGGTTTCTCACTGGTTTTATTGGATTTTCCCCTTATAATCATTTTTATTATTAGGATTGATCACCAATACATAGGGTTGAATTCCTTCAAATATGTATGCTCTCTCTCTCCCACTCTCCCTCTGTGTGTTCATATTTGTTGATGTTAATTTAGATGTTTAATGTGTGCTATTGTTTTAGGGTCTCGTATCTAGGACATGATCTTGGTTGATCCTTTGTAATTCTCCCTAGTTCCTTCTCTTTCAGAGGATAATCTACATGTTTCCAATCTCTGTTGTTAAAAGAGATTTTGTTTCTATCTTTCTTGTGGTAGGTGTATCTATACAATGGCATAATTCTTGAATTTTTATATACTCATCTCAATTAATTTGGGTATTTAAATGATAATGTATCATATTAAATTGGAATGGATTCATTTGATGAGATTAATGATTTTAAAGGTGGTTTATTAAAAATGGATTTATGCACACCGAGTGTTTGAATAAATGGTTTAAAACGTGGTTTAGATTTTAAAACACATATTAAATATTGGAATTGTAAATTATTTAATGTTAAATTGATTTTCAAAATATAAGGATGTTTTTTAAATTGATTTTGAAATACTCATCACATTGGGGTACATTATGGGTGTTGGTTAATAGATCGTTCATTCTTTGTGTGTGTGATTTACAAATAATATATATTAGTTATATCTAACATAGGCCACAATTAGAACATTTATTTTATATTGGGAATATATATATATGTAGGTTAGATTCAAAATGGTGTGATTTTTCATTTATTATTGGTTTACCACATTGTTATATTACAAGGTTATTTTCTCATGAGTTTAACATCTACTTCATCTTTGGTTTCATACCAATTTTTCTCACACTTGATAAATTCCTAGAATTTGTGAATATTGTATGATTTTTGGAAAACTAAAAGAAATTTTTTAAATATGGTTTTAGTTTATGAAAATGATTAGTAAAATTGATTATTTAAAATCTAGAGTTGATTCATTATTGATATTAGATCTTGTATAGTTTTTTTCACACCATAATTTTTATTTTGGGTTTTTGTAAATATTTTTTATTGAACTCATGTAGTGGGAAGGGAATTAAGTAATATATCTTCTTCTCTTTTCCTAATCTCTATAGTTAGATGGTATGGTGGAAATGGATTATAACCACCCAAAATTTTATTAGGGTAATTTATCCCTTATTATAATAATTCTACATATCATAATTCATCAAAAATATCATAGAGAACAAAATAAAAACATTATAAATGAATAAAAAATGAAATAATTTGTATTTCTAGTGTTAAGGAACACATACTGATGAATTAGTAACTTGGACTTATGAATAGTAATATGACTCTTATGAATAGTAAATGAGAAAAATGAATAATTGAATCACTCATTAAGGTACAAATTTATTTTTTTCATATATAAATGAAAAGATATTATAAATATATTATGGTATAAGTAAGTAAATATTTTAAAAATTATTAATTATGTGTTGGTATTTATATAAGTAATAAGTATTTATTTAATTGTTTTTATGAATTTAATATTTTAAAAGAAAATTTATTTTATATAAATGCATTCATAAAATAATATTTAGTTTTTTTATGGATTTATGTTTATTTTTCTAGAGCTTAATTAATTTTTCAATTTTTTTCAAAATCAGTTATTATTTTTAAAGCTGTATTTTCCATGTAAATAATGATTTTAATTAAAAGTTAAATTTATCCGAATTTGAAAAATATTTCCATAAAATTGAGTATATTTTTTAATTCTATACACTGAAATATTATTTTGGGTTTTTGTTTCTATTTTTTTGAAATACTGAATTTTTCTGGTGATTAGTAAAATACGATAATTTATGATAGATGATAAAAACCCAATTTTTTACACATTATTGAGTCGTGGATGATGTAAATTAATTATTTTTCAAACCATATACAGTAATTAACATATTGAGTTAGAACAATCCTCACTATTTCATGTCTATAGAAAAATAATAAACTAATGACTAAAATAATAAGAAAACACCCCTCTCCTCCCCTATAAATACAACCCATAAAAACCAGTATTCCTCACACTTCTATAGCTTTGAAAAATTCCTAAATTCTACCCAATACTCTTCCCTAGACCCAAACGCAAATCCTAGATCTCTTGGTCTCATTAAATTTCCAACCATGGGTGATGTGATGAGGATCCTACGAGGAGAACTGAAGAGGTAATCCTCTCTCTTTTCTTTTTAATATCCTTTCAATTTCATTTTATTTTATTATTCCCTCCTCACATACCTTTATTAAAATGTAATGATATCTACAGTACCTTAAATATACTATTATTATATCATGTTAATGGAAGATACATCATTGAACTCCACTATCTCTATCGTTTATCTTAAAAATGAAATCATCGCCCGTAATGTGTCAATTTACCTACATCATGGGCGATGGACTTCCATTTTACATAAAAACATTGAAGGATATTAATAAAAGAAATAAATGGTTTAAAAAAATTGTAAATTTTATTTTATAACCATTTTTTCTGTAAATAACTTATATTCAAAATACTAAATGATAAAACAAAATGATTTCATTGTGCTAAAAAATTGCCAAAATTACCCTAAAATGATGATCATTAACATTAATCTAATAAATCATCCTCATGGTATATTACAAAATCATTTTCTAGATCATTTTATAATTTATAGGATAATTAATAAAATATAATAATAATTTTTTATATTCATCCTCATTTTAAATGAACTTCCATTCATGTATACAAACGAAATGATCTTGAAAACTGTGAAAATAAACACTCCAAAACGATGAAATTAAACTTTATAAATTATCCAAAGGAACATAAAAGAACTTAATAAAACCCTAATGAATTTTATTAATGAATAAATTCTTCTATAATTTTTAGTTAATGAATCTAATGTGATTATATATGACAAAAAAATGTAAAAAGTGGTCGGACCCAGGGTAAGGGGAATTCTCAAACCCAACACTGTGGGTTTTACCTGTTTCACCACATTTTCATTATGGATTTCACTTAAATATAATTTCATGGACATTATATTACCTTTTCTAGGATATAAAAGTTTTGTAATTGATATTTGGAAAAAAATCCAAATTAAGACTTCATTAAAAAAACACACTTCTCAATATTGTTTCTTCTTTACTCAAAGTTGATGATTCTTATATCATGTATGTTATTCCCAATTTCATTTGGGAATACAGAGTTTATTAATGTATTATTTATGTAATAAAACCCTTCCATCCCATGTGTTATTTTTTTAGGATTGATATATGTTTTATGTGGCTTGCATGATAGTGTAAATTTTATAATTTGATGGGTGCACCCGGAATTATATAATGAAATGTAAATGATAAGATGTGATGGGTTCACCCAGAATTATATTCCACTCCAAGGAATTGGGTAATATGATTTATCTCATTAGGAATGTGAAATATGCATTAACATGATTCTATCATTATTCACAACTATGCATGGTAGTTGACCACTATGACATGATATTTCATTAATATGTTTTGACAGATTCCATTCTATTATCTAATGCTTCCCCCCATGGTGATGATGTTATGATTATGAGAACCACATTTCATATTATTTCATGATATTATGTATCCCATTACTAGGATTTTTTATCTCTCCATTTTTTATTTATATCCTCATGTGACTACATGTAATAAGGAGAACAAACAGGATAATAAGAATCTAGAGAAGAAGGAATTAAATAAAAGCTTCTATTTTATATTTTAAATGTTATGTATAGTCCTAGTTTTCCCAAGAAACATAACCATTGGATCGTTGTTTTGTAATGTTATTATATTGATGATTTTAAGGTAATGTAAAAAAATAGGGTTCTATATAGTTGGTATTAGAGGACGGTTTAGCTAATTTGGGAATTAGGATTAGAGAACATTAGTGGAACCCATAGTATGAGACAATGTATATGTAAGCACACAAGATGATTTGATAAACATCAGTGACCACTAAGAAATGTATTTAGAGTTAATTTTACCAGGGTATAGATTATTTATGAATTATTGACTTATATTTTTATAACCATTTATATTTTTGAAAATAGTGGAAACCAGAAGAAACTAGGCCAACAACCCATGCGAGGGAAAATGTGGTGATTGCCTGATAGAATCCATAATGCTTTGGGTGGTGGAGTTCAGAATTTCATGGTGATACTTACCTATCTATCTCAGGTTATGAATAATAACCTGAATAATTTGGAATATACCCCTTCACCAAAGAGGCAAAAACTAGCTACTGAGAATTTTATGTGGAAAACCCCACCTATGTTTAGTGGACCTTCTGATCTGCTAGTTATGGTACTATGGGTTAACTTGATGGAGAAGATCTTTTTTCTATTATTCAATATTATAAGATGTATAATGTGACTCTGGATGTTTATTTTCTACATATAGAGACCTAGAAATGGTGTTCATTGATTAAGAACACACTGATGAGGGAAAAATTGAAGATATTGAGTGGGAATAATTTAACATAATGTTTCTTAATAAGTATTTCCCTCGATATCTTCTTACAAAGATGGAGAGAGAATTCATGGAGCCAATGAAAATGGAAGTAGATTCTGTGATGACTTATGTGGAAAATTTAACAAGTCACACAAGGTATGATTTGAGTTTTTTATCAACAATGATAAAAAAATTGATATATTCTTCATTAGTTTAAAACCACACCTTCTAAAGGATCTTATAATTCAAAACTTTTGGATTTATGAATAAATTGTTTTGTTCAGATCTCAAAGTAAAGATGGATTTTGGATAATTGTTCCATATCTATGATGATATGAAAAAGAAGATAGAGTTTCATGAATGATGATCTGATGATAATGGTGGAAAGAAAACACATTCTCCCACATGTCAAAAACTTGGGAAGAAGCATCATGAGCGATGCCTCAATGGGTTGGGGAAGTGCATCATGTGTGGAAGATATGGCCACAAAGATGATGGATTTAAAAAGGCTATGAGGAAGTAGGATAATGTGGTGGAGGAATGGAGAGAACCACCCATGATTTAATGATACAACTATAGGGATCAGGGGAACTATGCAATCTAGTGCACAAGACATTGTGTCCTCGAGGGCATTCATCGTCAGTAGCCAACAAAGACAAAGTAGAATATCAATGCTTATTCCATCACCACAACTGAAGTGAAGCAATAAAATTAATTCATACAGGGTACAAATCTTATTCAATCAATAGTAGAATAATTCTTATTCAAATATGGTACTACACATTCCATTAAATTGTGAAAGTTTTCATGAACTACTGAATCAAACCCCTGAATCCTTGAAGTAGATATATCTATAAAATCACCATATGGTGAAATCACTATAACCAATGTTTTGGAATCTCCTCCTATTTTCATATGTGAGAAGATTATTCTGGAAAATCTCATCATACTTTCCTTGTTGGAAATCGACGTTATCCTGGTAATTGATTTCCTCTTGTTATATAAATCACACATCAACTATCAATAAAAATAAATAACACTAAATATTCTGAAACATCCCATACTATTATAAAAATTGAAGGGATATCATGAATCTCATTTGAAAAATCCTTCAACACTGTGGTTGTCGATTCCCTGTAAAGAATAAAGCCTCACTCAAATGGTTTTTTTAGAATAAAGTATCAACTATAGGGGAAATTCTCATTTTGAGGTAATACATAGATGAATTTCCGGAAAAGTTACCTGGACTAACCCCATATAATGAGGTAGATTTTACAATAGAACTCATGCTCGGATCTACGCCTACCTCAATGTGTCTCTATGGGATGGATCTTATCGAACTTGAGGAGTTAAAGAAGCCACAACAAGATAACTTGGAAAAATGGTTCATACACTATAGCGAATCACCAGGGGGTGCACCAGTTCTCTTTTTCACTGATAAGGATGGATCAATGTGCCTATGTATTGATTATCATAAACTCAACAAGATCACAATAAAGAACAAGTATCATATTCCCATTATAGATGACTTTATTGATTAGTTGAGAGGAGCTCAGTACTTCTCAAAAGGGGATCTTCATTCAAGATATCATTAGCTAAAGGTGAAAAAAGAAGATATTCAGAATATCGCCTTCCGTACAAGGAATGCGAACTATAAGTTTCTGGTGATTCTCTTAGGAATTACTAAATCCCTTGAGATCTCAATGGATTTTATTATTGTAGCCTTTCGACAGTACCAAGACTCATTTGAGGTAGTGTTTATTGTTGAAATTATCATCTACTCTAAGATCAATGTGGAACATGAAGAACCTATAAGGATTGTGTTGGTCATATTTTGGAAGGAAGGGTTGTATTACTTGTTTAGAAAGTGTGAATTTTGGATGTAGAAAGTCACATTATTTGGAAATGTGATCACAAGTTGGGGAATTTCTGTGGACCCCTAAAAAAGGTGATTGAGGAATGGCCCAGATCCTCTATTGTGAAAGACAAATTAAGTTTTAGTGGTTTATTAGGGTACTATAGATATTTTGTGAGAAATTTCTCATGATTTTCAGGCCTTCTAACTAAGTTAAAAATGAATGGGGTAGAGTATGTCTATATTGAAGAATGTGAGGAATGCTTCGGGGATCTTATGAGTGGGTTTATCACTACAAATGTTCTCACATTATTAAAAAGTGGAGAATATTTTGTGAGATATATTAAGGATTCAAATGAAATATTGTGTTTTGTAATCATGAAAAATGATAATTTGATTGCTTAAGCCTCAAGGTAGTTGAATATCCATTAGAATAACAACTTTATGCACAATTTAGATCTAGCAGTTGTGATTTTTTTCCTTTAAAATATATCAACACTACCTCTCTGTTGACAAGTGTGACATATATACCAATCGGAAGAGCCTAAAGTATATATTCACAGAAAACGATCTCAACATGAATAAAAGGATATGTTTAGAGAAAATAAATTGCTAATATTCCTCTATTAATTATCATCATATTAATATGAACAAGGTAGTTTATGCTATTAGAAGAAAAAACCATCTACACTATCTATGTTGCGGATTGAGAATGAATGAATATTAATGGATATGCAAAGGATAAAGTTGAAAATAATAATTAAAGTGAATACATCTTACCATTACCAAATGGCTTCCAAAACATCTATCAAAGAGAAGATTAAATATGAAAAAAGTGATGATCCATAGTTACAAAAGACGGTGAATGCAGGAAAGGAAGGGAATCTATAATATTTCCATATAGATGATGATGGTCTAATTCAGTTTGGAACAATGATCTGTGTGGCTTCAACACATGATATAGAGAATGATCTATTATATAATTCACATAGATCAACTTTCTCTATCCATCCCACAAGTACTAAGATGTACCATGATCTAAGAGAAAAATTATGGTGGGACAACATAAATAAGTTAATTACAGAGTATATCTCAAGGTGTTTGAAATGTTAACAAGTTAGAGCAGAGGGGTAGAAATCCAAAGGGATGATGCATCTGATGCCTATACCCTTGTGGAAATGAGATAAAATCACTATGGCATTTGTTAGAGGTATCCTGAAGACATAAAAAGAAAATAATTTGATTTGGGTTGTGTTGGACCAACTCACTAAGAATTAACACTTTATTGTTACTCATGATGACATCTCGCTTGAACAACATGAAAATATATATGTGAAGTAACTAGTGAGACAACATTGGGTTCCACTTTCAATTATTTCTGATCATGATCTGTAAAACCCCAAACATTTATGATAAAGATTATTTTTTAATTTATTGATGTCTTTTGTTTTATTCTACACCATGATTATCCTACACTATACGCAACACTGTATTAGCTTACAGTATATGCAACACTATTATTGGCTTGTTTTACGCAAAATTTTAAGTTATGTTTAAATAATTAAACACTAAATATAGATTTTATTCAAAGAAATAATATTATATTATGTTATATGAAACTTCAAATGAATGTTTCCTACATCACTTACTTAGCTTGCATTACACGCAAAAGTGACCTTTAGGGATGGCTTGTGATGTACGCAATACCGAGTTTCACTAAACAACAATATGATATTATAATATTATTATTAACTAGACATTATGAATAGTATTAACTTCATTTTTAATATTATAACATTATCATTCGTTTATCATATTTTATAGAACATGGTATGAGAATAAAATTAATTTTTTGGAGAAAAGAAGTATTTTTCAAAAAATATTGTTTTGTCTCCTTTGGATGGAACACCCATTTCTAAATATAATTTTTCACAAGATTATAAGTTTAATTTGAAAACAGAAACTTATTATTTTGAATCAGGATATAAAAATTTATGTTGGATAAATTGTTGACATTATTCAGATAACCATCATATTTTGATGAATAGTAAAAATACAGTAAATTTTAATTAAAAACATCATTCTTCATCGAGAAAATTTATATGGTTAAATTATAATATTGAATGGTTTTAAAGTATAATAGAATATATTTTTATTATTTAATATAATTTATTTCATTATCATTAATTTTACTTTGAATTCATAGGTAGAAACATTTCAATCTTTTTCAATGTTTTAAATTTTAAAACCCGTTTTCTCAACAACAAGATTAATTTTAAATTAATAATTGCAACTTCTGTGTGTTGAATTTGGAAAAATGGATTCTGTATTTAGAGTTTTTAGGTCCAAATTATTTTAATAGGATAATTTTATATTTTCCATTCTGAATTGTAATTACTGAATATTTTATTTACCAGAGTTAAAGGTAAATCAGGCAATTAAGGGTATAAATAATGTTATAAAGTTACCCTAACACTTGTAATAATATAATTGGATGATTATATTTTGTCCTAAAATATACTTGGGTCGAAATGGTATCTATTGGAACCCACATGGATGAGAATGAATCATTTAATTTATTATATTTAAAGTAATGTGAAATATGTCTCACTCAAACTCTGATAATTAAATTATTTTTCAACATAATGTTAAACGAAATAATAATTTAATTATAAATACTCATATGAAAGATAAATTTCATTATTTATCATGGTAATTTATTTTTAATTTTTATGAAATATATAATTACCTTAATAGCTTATACATTAATGATGTAGAAATTATTTATTTAGTGAAAAATCAATAATATAGTTTTTATTAAAATATAAATACCAATCAAAAGGCCCAAACACATGACCAAAACATATTGGCCGAGTATATGTACTCCAAATTCATCAATGTGTATAATTGTGGCCAATTACCAGCCTTATCAAAAAGATTATGACATTTATATTATTTTATTTTAAATGATGTCAATGTTCTAACCTTCATAATTTAAAAAACATAGCAATTTAAAAGTTGTGTATTTTAGAAGATAAATTTGAATAAAAGTATTATTATGAAATCTATTAGATTTATATTTGTCATAGTAGTTTATTTTTTATTTTTATGAAAAATATAAGTATATTAAATATTTATACAAAAAAGTTGTATTAATTATTTTATTAAGAGAAATATAAAATAAATGGGGTTAACAATATTAAAATAAATATTATATGAACTAATTGATTTTCTCCACAAATTTTTTAGACGAATATGACATTATAGGAATATATTAAATATTTTTTTGACTCTATCATCTATTTGGATTTATTTAAATTCAAATAAATGAATAGTGTCAAAATTGACACTATTGATATTTTATAAAAATAACATATTATAAAATTGTTTACAAATCACAGAAATATTTAAAAATTAAAAATTTACATTTATATGGTCCAAAATGTAATAAATTATCCAATTATTGAAAATTCACATAACATATTTAAGAATTTATAACCATTTAAAATTTAGAATATTATTACTATAAATAAAATTAAATAGAATAAATAAGGATAAATCAAAATGATAAGGTTTCAAATAAATTCATAACATGTATAAATTTGATTGGTTATTGATATTATAACCCTATATTAGATCATATTCTAAATTGAGTCACATTGGATGTTTTTAAATGGGGTTTGAGTTTATTATAAATTAATTTTTTGTAGGTTTCCAAAAGTGCCCCTCTACTCTCTTATAATAGGGCACCTCTTCCCTCTTCTCTTCACTCAATTATGAGCTTTAAAACTCGTCCAAACCCTACCCATTTCACTTAACAACTTATCTAGAAACATACTAGAGGTTCTTGTCTTCTTCAAAGACCAAATTTAGTGCCCTAAGGGGATGTTTAGAAGAGGCGCGTCGCAGAAGCGATAATATCCTTTACTGATTCTTTCAAACTTATTTTTTCTTCTACATCCTTTATATGATTTGTTTCATTATTAAGTAAAAAATTCATTATAAATTGTATACTGATATGTTATTATGAATATGAAATAACAATATTTCACCTTCTATCCATCCTATGAAAAATGTAATCGTCGTGCGTGCGTGCGTATGGCTTACCGTCTCCACGTCGTGGTGTGGTCTGTTATTCCACCACATTTCTTAGATGAGTATAATGGTGGAAATAATAACTATATAGGATTATTATAACATTATACTAATTATAATATATTATATCATCAACTTCAATTCCATTCAATAATTATGGGAATGATATCATCGCTCGTGCATACGTACGGATTACCGTCTCTAAGATGTGATGAGGTTCATTCCCATTTTAACCATTAAAGAATGATTATGAAGTATATATTATTTATAATAATGAGATATATGACATAATAAAACTATTGGATTTAGGTATATATATATATATTTGTGTCATCTACTTACTTCCATTCTAGTCAATAAGGAATGGAAAACAGCATTAATGCGCACATATAACCTACCATCTCAATGAATGGTGTATTTCATTTCATTTATATATATATTATATATATACCTTATATATATGTGATATATAAATCATGTTTTACATTCTAGAAGTATGTAATAAGTAATAATATCATGAACAACAAGTCCAAAAACGTACAATAAATGAAACGATTATTACCCAAACAGTTGCTTCAATATTGAATTGACAAATGAACTGGTAATATAAAGTCGTAATTGAATCATATATGATAACATAAATATGAATATTATTCTGGAATAATTTGATGACATTATTTAAATCATTATATAGTTGGTCCAGACATAGAAGGAAGAAATCAGACCAAAGGTAAAGGATTATTTCTCCTCACTTTTATTTCTGTGAGACATATGCCTTAATCACCATATATTTATTTTGTATGTTGTTTATTCATCCCATGAATTTTTTATGATTTATATTATAAAGGATTTGATATTTACATATGCATGTAATTTTTTTTTATTTTATGACAAGTATGATTCCACCGATCATAAATGGTAAGGTATAATTTTTCAGTCTCATTTTATCTGAGATTTCCTATATGTAGGTATTTAATGGGGTTATATTTATAATCCATGTCCATGTTTTGTAAATATGTTTTAATAAAGTATTTAATATTCTTACATGTATTTTTAGTGTCATGTTTATATCTTTTGGGATTTTATATGTGGTATGGAAGGAATCTTTCTTTTGTTTACAAAATGAGGTACTTTTTGACATTTCTTGTAAAAGTATGAGGAGATTTTTTTTGACTTATACTTCATGAAAAGATTTTTTTATCATTTCATAGAGAATTATTTCCATGAATATTCCTTTAAATGTTTTCAATATTAATTGAAATTTACTTCTTTTATCTTAAAATTGCATGACATATTGAGAAGAGAAATTGTTTTTGAAGAAGAAATGATATTTTCCTCAAGAACTATGTTTAAGTGTTTTATCAAAATTATTTTCCATATAAGATGATATAAGGTTATGTTTCTGTAAATATAATTACTTTTATTTGAATATATTATAATGGAATTATTCTTACGAAGTCCTTTTATCTTATATGGATTATGTTATGATGGCATGTTGTTTAAGAATCCCATTTTATTACATGGGTTATGCAGTGATGTAAGATTTATGATTTTGTGGAAAAAATAAGAATGGTTAAATTGTGTCATTGGTGGGACTTATATCTACCTCCAATGCATTGGGTAATGATTTATATCTTAGGAGATAGACATGGATGTAATTAAAAGTAAAACTGGTTCAGTAATATAGAGTTGGAACGACATGTAAAACCGGTTCATTAATGGACATTGTCCACTATGATGGTCTTGGAAGCAATGACTTGGCTACAATGGAAATCATATCATGTGCTTAATGGTTTTCCACAATTACATTTTTTATTACCATGATATTTTATCATGAATTATGTTCCTTTGTGATATATTCATTACATACTACGATGATTTATTTCTAGACTCAAGATCTTGATGTTTAAACATTATGTTCATGTTTTTAAGTTCAAATGAATATGTTTTTTTATTTTCTCTAAGATTAACCTTACTGAGAATTTGAGCTCACCCTTTATATTTTTTCTTTTCCCTAGGACATAAAGAAAGGTTTTACGTAATAAAACAAAAGGGGAAGATCATTATAGAATATTTTAATGACCTTTCACCATGAATAGAATATTATGTTCTGAGTTTCCAAAGACACTAAACTAATACGGAATTTGGGAATTTTTTTTGTTATGTATTATGTATTCCGAAAAGGTAATGTAATGTCCACGTACGTCATGCTTGGGTCCATAATAGTTGGTATCATAGTGAAATTTTAATAAACCTTCAGAAACTAGGATACGAAAACATTAGTTAGATCCATAGAAATATATATAAGGTATGTATAGGGACGTCTGTAAGGTTAAGTAAAAGTATAAGTTACAATAATAGAATTGTGATAATGATCATGAATAACCTGGGATTAAACCTAAGATATTAAATATTGAAAGTAATCCCCCTTGATTATGTAGTTTTCCTAGTATGAGTTTGGCCTCTTGTACTATTCTTTTTGGGTTTTAGGAAATGGCTAAAAATATGAGGATTCATTTTAATAGAGAATAAGATGGACAATGGAATGATATTATTCATGAGGAACCAAATGAAATGGTATTTGGAAGGTACAAAATAATTATTATACCTAATCAGAAATCTCATAATATGATCAATAATCTCATCTTTTGTAAGTTTCATGATGATCGTAGAGGAAAGAAAGTTAAATTTCCCTCATGTAAATCATGTGGGAAGAGGAATTAGTGATAATGTTTCAAAGGAACTAGAATATTTTTTGGGTGTGGAAAAGAAGGACACAATGCCACAAATTGAAATTGGAAAGGTTCATTTAACACAATGGACAAGGATAAGGGTATTTATAAGACATCAACAAAGGTTAATTTGTTTAAATATTGAATGTATGAGAATTATGCAAACCAATTCACTAAGGAAAAATCTCATGAAGAGAATAAACATTGTTTTATGGGTAGTATTTATGTTTCTGATGACGAAGAGACTAAAACTGATATATTAGATGAAAGAAGTGTTGATGACTGAAATGGTGAATCATAGTCAATGATTTAAAAAGGCAGTGGAATGATTGTATGTTTATCAAGAGTAATGTTGTATATGGAATTTAATGGTACTATGGAATAAAGAAACATCTAAAGACTATTAAAATATATTTTTTTCTAATGTATCTGAAATTATAAGTTTAATGGTGAAGGTAACCATAGAATGTTAATAAGATAATCTGGAAAGTAGATGATATGCGCATAATGATTGGATAAGGAGATAATGAGATATTTGGTAGTATTAATGAGATCATGACTGATATAAAGACAATGTGATATGACAGTTTGAGTATATAGAAATATTGGGATTTTGGTAAGTTGAAATAGTTAACTTTTGACAGTGTTCTGATTCTATGGTAATTCACGTATCTAGAGAATACACGATTAAGGAATTCGCAAATTTGGAATGTGACTAACAAGATATATCTTATGATATACGGGGGATAAATAATTGTATTAAATGCTTGGTAGATGCACTTTCTAGTTATTTTTTTCCGTATACAATGAGATTGGACAGAATTATTTTGGATAATCCTAAAGATTGTAATGAATTAAGTTGGACATCAGATAGTACTGTTTAAGGATACAACTTTTTTTTAATATAATTTTTGGAATGTTATAATCGTGTAGTTTTAGAAAAAGGTCAACATGCAAGATGAGAAACAACTCATCGCGTTCGACAAGGTTGTAGAAATCAAACCCACAACTGAAGTGTGGCAAGCCTTTATTTCCTACCACTGTCCTACAAGAAGTCATTGGTTGGTAGAAATTAGTTTTATTTTATCAAGTGGAATGATAGATGAAGTATAAGTCCATTATTTAGAAATCATATGTGGTTAATCTCACCATAGATGGACTTATGTATATTTAAAAAAAATTTCTAAACTTTTTGTGACAAATACAGATGGAATGACCAACCATTCTATCACATGATCTACTAACACTTCATGAATGACAAATTCAATATAATTTCTTTAAATAATAGAGGAAGTGGAAATTGATCATGGAATGACCAACGATGATATTGCACAAAAATCAAGTAAGTATTTCAATTTATGATAGAATTCATCAACTTTAGGGAAATGATCTTGAAAACCAAAAATGTTTTCCTAGTACCCTCATATCCGATGAATCAGATGGTACCTTAAATTAGAAAAAATTTATGGCTTTGTGATTGTTGGATTTTTCATTGCCATTTTCTCTACCACTCTCCATCAGAACATGATGGATATATTTCTCTTCCATATACATGTTTTCATATATGTTATCCTATGTGGAAACCTAGTGATGAGTTAATTTGGGTAAAAATTATATTTCATACATTAATTTCTAAAATTAAGTTTTAGTTTGCCTTTTTACGATGTGGGTTTTTATGAAAGAAACTTTCTTGTATTAAACCATTTATAACATTGACGAATTTCGAGGGAGAAATTCATTTTAAGGGGAGTAGAATGTAACACCCCACAATTTTATGAGAAATATTTTTTTAAATTTTATTGATGTCTTGTGTTGTATGCTACACCAAGATTATCATGCGCTATATGCAACACCGTATTAGCATGTAGTATAGGAACACTATTATTTTCTTTTTTTATGCACAATTTCAAGTTATTTTGATAAAATTAAACACAGAATATAGTTTTTGTTCAATTAAATAAGATTATATTATGTTATATGAAAAAAAAGGAATCTTTCGCACAACACGGACTTGGCTTGCGTTACATTCGAAAGAAACCTTCCTCGATGGATTGAGTTGTATGCAATACCACGTTTCACTAAACAAAAATATATTGTTATAATATCATTATGAACTAGAAATTATGTATATTATTAACCATAATTTTATTTTTATAACATTATCATTCATCTTAAATATTTTATAGAACATGGTATGAGAACAAAATTAATTTTTCAGATAAAAGATGTATTTTAAAAAAAATACAGTTTTGATGCCTTTTTATGGCGCACCCATTTTTAAATATAATTCTTGAAAATTTTATAAGTTAAATATGAATAATTAAACTAATTCCTTAGAACCCTGATATAAAAATTTACGTTGGATAAATGTTTGACATTATTCTGATAACCTTCATATGTTGATGAATAGTAAAAATATGCTAAATTTTTATTAAAAACAATTGTTTTCATTGAGATAATTTATAAGGTTAAATTATACTATTGAATGGGTTTAATGTATAAATATAACATATTTTTAACATTTATTATAATTTATGTCATTAGAATTAATTTTATATTGAATTCATAGGTAAAAACTTTTCAATCTTTTTGAATGTTTTAAATTTTAAAACCCATTTTATTAACAACTGGATTAATTTTATATTAATTACTGAAACTTAGATGTTTTGAAATTGGAAAAATGGATTCCATATTTGGAACCATTTGGTCCAAAATATGTTAATGGGATACTTTTATTTTTTTCAATTATGAATTGTAACTACGATAAATTTTATTTACCACAGTTATAGGTAAATTAGGCAATTAAGAGTGAAACAAATATTAGAAAATTACCCTAAAACTTGTCATAATATAAGTATATGATTATATATCGTCATAAAATATACTTGGGTGGATATGGAATCTATTGGAATCCACTTGGATGAGATTGAGACATTTAATTTTTTTATTAAAAGGAATGTGAAATATGTCTCACTGAAACATTAATAAATAAATTAATTTTTAATATAAGGTTAAATGGATTATAAATTTGATTATAAATACTCATTTGAAATCTAAAATGTTTTTAATTATCATGGTAATTTAATTTTAATTTATTAATAAATATAATTAATTAAATAGCTTATTCATTAATGATGTTGAAATTATTTACTTAGTTGAAAATCATTAATATAGTTTTTATTAAAATAATAATACCCATAAAAGGACCAAAATCTTGACCAGAACTTATTGGATGAGTATATGTAAACCATAATAAACCATGGGTTTATTTGTGGACCATTTGGAATATTATAAAACAGATTATGACATTTATATTATTTTATTTTAAATGATGTCAAAGTTGTCAACTTCATAATTTAATAAACATAACATTTTAAACATCGGCTATTTTTGAAGATAAATTAGACTAAAAGTGTAATTATAAAATATATTAGATTTATATTTATCATATTATTTTATTTTTTATTTTTATGAAACAAATAATTATATTATATAATTATAAAAAAATGTTATAGTAGGTATTTTATTAATGGAAATATAAAATAAATTGTTTTAACAATCTTAAGATAAATATTATATGGACTAATTAATGTGGTCCACGAATTTTCTAGAATAATATGACATTTTAGTAATCTATTAAATATTTTCCATTGACGCTATTATATGTTTGGATTTTATTTAAATTAAAATAAATGAATAGTGTCAAAATTGACACTAATGATATTTTATAAAATAACATATTATTAAATTGTTTACAAATCAAAAAATATATTTAAAAACTAATAATTGACATTTAAATAGTCGAAACATACATAAAGGGTGAAATTATGGATAATTAACAACATATAAGTAAGTATTTATTCTCATTTAAAATTTACAATATTATTACCACAAATAAAATCAAATATATTAAATAAGAATAAATAAAAATGATAAGGATTAAAACAAAATCAAAACATGTCTAAATTTGATTGGTTGATTATATTACAACTCTATATTTTCTCTTATTCTAATTTGAGTCACTTTGGGTGTTTTTATGTGGGGTTTGAGTTTATTATAAATTAATATTTTGTAGGTTTCAAAAAGTGCCCCCTACTCTCTTATAAAAGGGAACCTCCTTCCTCTTCTCTTCACTCCATTTTGAACAGTAAAACTCCACCAAAATCTTCCCATTTCCCTTATAAACTTATATAGAAACATCCTAGTGTTCATGGTATTTTTCAATGACCTACTTTAGTGACCTAAGTGGTGGTTTAGAAGAGGTGTGTCGTAAAATAGGTAATATATTTACCGATTCTTTCAAACTTATTTCTTCTTCTAATTTTTCTATATGATTTATTTTTTTATTAAATAATAACTCCAGAATCACATGTATAATTATATGCTATTAAGAATATGAAATAACCATATTACACCTTCTAACCATCGTACAAAAAATAAAATCACCGCGCGTGTGTACGTACGGCTTACTGTCTCCCTGTCGTGGTGTAATTTGTTTTACCACCACCACCTTACTTGGATTGGTATAATGGTGGAAATAATAACTATATATGATTATTATAACATGATACTAATTATAATATATTATATCTTCCATTCCAATTCCATCCAGTAATTATGTGAATGATATCATTGCTCATGCAAACGTAAGGATTACCCTCTCCACGACAAGATGAGATTCATTTTCCATTATAACCATTCAAGAATGATTATAAAGAATATTTAATTAATAATAATGATATATATGATATAATAATGATATTTTATTTATGAATATATATATATATATGTCATATACTTACTTCTATTCAAGTCAATACGGAAGAGAAACCAACGTTTATGTGTACGAATGGCCTACCGTCTTCATGAACGGTGTATTTCATTTCATTTATCTATCTACTATATATATACAGTTAATATATATATGATATATAAACCATGTTTTAAATTATGTAATTATTTTAATCATGATATAATTAATAATATAAAAAACAACATGTCCAAACACGTTCGATAAATGAAACGATTATTACCGAAAACTTTGCTTCAACATGGAATTAACAAATGAACGGGAAATATAAAGTTGTAAGTGAATCATATATGATATCATAAAAATGAATATGATTAATTAATAAGTCAATGACATTATTTAAATCATTATACTGGAGGTTTGGACACATAAGGAAGAAATCAGACCTAAGGTAAGGGATTATTTCGTCTCACTTTTATTTATGTGAGACATATGCCTTAATCACCATTTATTTATTTTTTATAGTGTTTATGCTTCCCATGAATGTATTATGATTCTTATTATAATGGATATGATATTTAAATATACATGTAATTTTCTTTATTTTTTGACAATTATGATTCCACTGATCATAAATGGTAAGGTATAATTTTGCAATCTCATTTTTATCCGAGATTGAATATATGTAAGTACTTACACGGGTAATATTTCTCATCCGTGTTCATGATTTATAAATTTTTTTATAAATTATTTTCTATTATTAAATGTATGTTTAAATTAATGTTTACCTCTTTTTGGCTTTTACTAAGTGTTATGGAAGGAATATTTCTTTTGTTTATAAAATGAGGTACTTTTTGACTTTTCCGATAAAAGTATGAGGAGAATGTTTTTTTAACTTATACGACATGAATGGATATTTTTATCATTTCATAAAGAATTATTTCTCTCAATCTTACTTTAAAGGTTTTCAATATTAATTTAAATTAACTTATTTTATTTTAAAATTGAAGTACATATTGAGAAAATAATTTCTTTTTGAAGAATATATGATATTTTCCTCAAGAACTATGTTCAAGAGTTTTATCAAAATTATTTTCCATCTAAGATGATATAGGGTTATGTTTCTATCCCTATTATTAATTTTATTTGATTACATTATGATGTAATTATTCTTAGGAAGTACTTTTATCTTATATGGATTACGTTATGATGGCATGATGTTTAAGAATCCCATTTTATTACATGGGTTATTCTATGATGTATGATTTATGATTTTGTGGCACAAATAAGAAAGGTTAAATAATGAGATGGGTGGGACCTATATCTCCCTCCAATGAATTGGGTAATGATTTAAATATCATGAGATAGACATGGATGGAATGGAAAGTAAATCTGGTTCAGTAATATAGGGTTGGAATGTCATGTAAACCTTGTTCAGTAATTGACTTTGTCCACTATGATGGTCTTCGAAGCAATGCCATGGCTACTATGGAAATCATATCACGATCCTAATGGTTTGACACAATTACATGTTTCATTTCCATGATATTTTATCATGATTTATTTTCCTTTGTGATATATTCCTTACATACTACCATGATTAATTTCACGACTCAAGATTTTGATGATTAAACATTATGTTCATGTTCTTAAGATAAAATGTATATGTTTTTTTATTTTCTCCATGCTTAGCCTTTCTGAGCATTTGATATCACCCTTTATATGTTCTCTTTTTCTCGAGATTTAATGAATGGTTTTTGGTAGGACAAAAAAAGGGGAAGATCTTTATGGGAGATGTTGAATAACATTCACCATGATTAGAAGATTAGGTTTTGAGTTTCCAAAGACACTAAAATAATACAGTATTTCGGCATTTTTATTGTTATATATTAAGTATTGGGTAAAAGTAATGTAATGTCCATGTACGTCAAGTTTGGGTATGTTATATGATCCTTGGTTCACATCAAAATTATGGATGATTCTTCAACATGCCTTGAGTCCTAAGTTGAATTTGAGCTTGCCCTATTACCCCCAAACTAATGGCCAATCTGAAAGGTCTATTCCGATGATCGATGAGAAGATAAGATAATTATATATATAATTAAATGGTTTATGGGATCATAATATCCAATTGGTTGATTTCCATACATAAATAGCTTCCACACAATTATTCAGACGGCTCCATATGGAGCTCTTTGGGGAAAGTGATACAGAACTCATACATGTTGGGATGATGTTGGTGAATGAATGATCCATGAACATGATCTTGATAAATATATGAAAAAAATGGTTATGTATATCCAACATCATAAAAAATATTCTTAGATTCATAAAAAGAGCTATGCCAACAACCATTGAAGGGACTTGGAGTTCGGAATTTGGCATAATGATTTCGAATATCACCCCGAAAGAAGCTTATGTAGTTTAGAAGGAAATGTAACCTTATCCCAAGATTCATTGGGCCATTTTATATCCTAGGTCGCATAAGATTCGTGGCCTATACACTTGCACTTAAAAATAATATGTCTCATGTTCATGATGTTTTTCATGTATCACTCCTAATAAAGTACCTTCCAGATCCCTCACATATACTGAACTTAGAGGTAGTACAACTTCAAGATTATCTCTCTTATGTGGTCCACCTAGTAAATATTTTGGACTAGAGAGGTAAGAGCCTATGCCACAAGACAAAAAATCTTGTCAATGTGTTTTGGAGGAACCATAAGTATAAAGATGAAACATGGGAACCAGAGGAGAAATTGAAGGAGTAATACCTTCGCATATTTATGTAAAATGAATTTTCCATGGTGAAATATTAAAAGGTGGAAGTATATAACGACCCAAACATTTATCAATGGAATTTCTCCCTTATTATAGTAAAGTCACATAGTAAAAATAACATAAAATAACTTAGAGAGAAAAATAAAAACATCATAAATTAATAATTAATGAAATAAGAAGTATTTCAAGATGTTAAGAAACCAATAGTGATGAAATAGTAACCTGACCTTAGGAATAGTAATATGACCCTTATGAAAAGGAAACTAGCCAAATGAATAGTGGAATCACCAATGAAAGTGTAAAATAAATTTTGGAATCTTATTAGTTAAAATATGATGTAATTATATGATATTATATGTAAGTCAATATTTTAATTATTATCAATTAAGTGATGGTATTTTTGTAAGCCATAAATATTTAATTTCTATTTAATGATTAATTTAATAATTTAAAAGAAAATTTATTTTCATAAATTTATTTTCATAAATTAATATTTTGATGTCTTATGGTATTATGATAACTTCATGATACCGTAATTAATATTTCAATGTGTTGCAAATAAATTATCATTATAAATTGTTTATTTTCCATGTAAATGATGATTTTAATTAAAAATTAAATTAATCTTATTTACTAAATTATTTTCATAAAATTTATTGAAAATTTTAATTATATCCATGAAAAAATGTTTACAGTGATATTTTCGTATTTTTCTGAAATACATAAATTTTTGGGGATTAGTAAAATACGATAATTTATGACAAGTGCTAAAAACTAGAATATTTGAGTCATGATTGAGTCATGGATGTTTTATGTGACATTGGTTCCAATTAATATGTTATAATTAATTTATTTAATCATAATAATTCTCTATATTTAATGTCCTGAGAAAAATAAAAAAACTAATGATTAAAATAATAAGAAAACATCACTCTCTAAGACTATAAATACCACCACTCACACCCTTTTCTCCTCACTCCTCCCATGTTTTGAACCTTGCCTAAATTTTACCCAATACTCTTCCCTAGAACCTACCCCAATTAAGAGAGCACTTTCCCTCATTTAAAGTCCAATCATGGGTGCCTTGAGGAATATATCAATAAGAGAACTCAAGAGGAAAATCCTCTCTCTTTTTCTTTTAATTTCCTTTATATTTTAATCTCTTTTCTTTTTATCTCCACACCTCCCTTCATCCAAATGGCATAATAAAACTAATTAATTACATATACATGAATAATATCTTTTTAATTTAAGATTCAACATTAATCCCATCCCTCACTCTCTCTCTCTTTAATTTTAAAAATGAAAGCATCACCTTTGATGTGCCAATTTATCGACATTGTGGGTGATGCACATTCGGTTACCTTAAACCAATTAAAATCTAGAAATAATAACATTCAATGGTTTAAAATATATTTTAGAGTTTATATTATAATATTTTTTATGTTTTATAGTAACTTATTCTCATAATAATAAATGATAAAAGAAATGGAGTTTGTTGTGTTCCAAAAAAATCACCAAAATTAACCTAAAACAATAATTATTAACATTTAACTAATGAATCACCTTCATGGTATATAACAAAATAACTTATAGGATAATTTATGATTTTTTAGAATCATTAATAATATATAATAACAATTATGTATGTTAATCCTCATTTTAAACCACCTTCCATTCATGTATACAAACAAACTGATCATGAAAACTATGAAAATAAACGCTCCCAAATGACAAAATTAAACTCTATAACTCATAAAAAGGACCATAAAAAGAACTTAATAAATATCTAATATATTATATTAATATATAAACGTTTATATAATTATTAATTAATGAATCTAATGTGATTATAACAGAAATTAAAGTGAAGAAATAGTTCCAACACAAGGTAAGGGGAATTTTGTAATGCAACTCTATGGGTTACCCCTTTTCACCCCATTTTCAAAATGAATATTACATAAATATAAATTATTCATATTTACGTTACTTTTTATGATATACATATTTTCCAATTGAGATTTTGAAAGACATAATGTTTTCTAAATGAACCATTCTTTCAAAAAAACACCACTTGATATTGTTTCTTCTTCACTTAAAGTTGATGATTCTTATATCTTGTATATTATTACTAATTTAATATGGGAACCCTATGTTTTTTAATTTATGCTTTATGAAATGTAATCCATTAATTTACATGGGTTATATTATGCCCAATACTGACATATTTTCTATGTGGCATGCATGATAATATAAATGTTATGATATGATGGTGCACTTGAAATTATATAGCACAACAAAAATGATAAGATGTGACCGGAGACCCAAGATTATATAGAACTCAAATTCATTGGGTAATGTGATTTATCTTATAAGGAATGTGAAATATTCATGAACATGATGCAATATTTATTTAAAACTATATGTGGCTATTGACTACTAATACGTGATGTTTAGTTTTTATTCATTTCCACATTCCTTACATTATCTAATGCTTCCTCTCATGATGCTGGTGTTATGATTATGATCACACCATGTAATATTATTTCATGATATTAACAATCCCCTTACTGGTCATTTTTTATCTCGTCACTTTTTGATTGTATCCTCATGCAACTACTTGTAATAAGGAGAAGACAAGGGATAATAATAAGCAAGGAGAGAAGGATTTTAACAAATGTCTATGTTTTATGTAGTAAATGTTATGTGTGGTCCTATTTTTTACATTATGATAAACATTTGGATCCATGTAGTGTAATTTTTTTGGATGAGGAAGTAATAGTAATGTAAAAAAAATTAGGGTCTCTATATGGATAGTCACACAAGGACTTGATTTGACTTTTTATTTTTTATCTTTAGGGATAATTCTATTTGAATTAAAATTATATGTATCATGGATATGATATTTTTCATCCAAATTGTTTTATATTGGTTTTTATTATTTATTTTTATCGTTATATATATTTATTTAACTTTTTTTTTCTCACCATTTTTCATAACAAATTTGGTGAAATGTCTAGTTTCCTCGGGTTGTTTCGTTATGTAAATAGTGGAAAATGAAACTTGTAAAGAAGAAAAGTTAACCTACTATATGAAAAAAATATAACAAATGTATAAATATCATAAATGAATATTTTATTAACTTTAATGAATTGTTGAAAATAAGGAAAATTAGTTATTTATGTCCTGAAAGTACAAAATAGATTCTGGATCATCACCCCTTTTGATCAATTATATGGTCTTGGGATACTTACACAATAGTGTATCGATAATAAATAACTTGATTGTTATGATATATAAAACATAATTATATGTGTAAAAACTGGATATGATTCATTCCAATCACCACATAGTTTCATAATTTCCTTTATTTTCATTCCATGAATTTCCATAGAATATCTTTTATTTGAACAATAATAGTATTCATTTCTAGAAAAGGCACACAGGAATAACAAGACACATTTATATCATCTCTAGAATACTATTTGATATAAGCATTGTATCATGCAAAGAGTGTATTATAGTTAGTGTACTAGAACCCACTATTTATACATTTAATTACATGTATATTCAAATAAGTGAACAACAATTAATAATATTATCAAATATTATTCCGTATTCTGTATGAATTTAATATAATTGTGACCTAGAGTATATGTTTCATTGAAAATGGAATAGTAGTTCCCTTGTATGATAAGAACATTGGAATGAAATGATGATATTTTGAAACCTATTTCTATAGACATATAACATTATATGATGGGGAACACAGTCTATTGGATATTATCCATGACTTCTCATATGTATATAAGACTTCATCTCATAATATTCTCACTTGTTAATCTACAATATGGGAGATTATGTGAATATAACCACCAATAGTAATTCTATATGTTAATGTGGCATAAGATATTCCCTTATATGAGTGTGTATAATTTTCCTTTTTATTTTATGATTATTATTAATTCATTCCATTAATTACACACTTGGATTTACTGACCAATAAAATAGGATACCATATGTCCACAAGAAGTACGGTATGTTGGGCTCATCATGAATCACATGTTATTAACGAATAATTCATCTATGTATTTGTCCCTTATTTATTTATGGAAGTTGATATCTCAACCATTTGATTAGAATAGAAAACTGACATTAAATCAAACGGATGTGGGGGAATAGAGAGTTTATTTCAGATAGTAAAATAGATATGTATCTAGAATATAGGTTTACGGAACACATATTAAAAATTATTTATGACATATTGTGAAAAACTAATTATATTATACAGAGAGTGCTCACATGTGGTTTTCAGTGTTGTGGCATTAACTTCTCTCTCTTGGGATCCCTATCCCTTTACTATATAACAATATCAGAACTTAAGAAATCCTAGTTAATTCCAACAAGATATAAGCATATATATTCACACTCTAAGTGTTTCTATTGAGATCAATTTTTTTGAATTTAAATATTATAATAAATATAATTTTCAAGACAGTGGAATAATTCTATTTCGTATTGATGATCACTTAAATTAAATAAATATTTATTCAAATAAAAAATTTTAAATTACGTGGATACATAATATTTATTTATTTATTTTATTTAGTTATCTAGTAAATGTCGAAAAGAACTAGTGGACAAAGATTTTTCCTAATGATAAATTTTGAATTTCAATATAGAAAAATAATATTCATCATTACTCTAGTTAGCACATTCCATGGAATAACAAATACTATCAATTTACTACATGGCACAGGTCTAATCATGTGTTTAAATTTTTAAGGGAACTTGTTCAATTAATTTATTTAAATGCCCTAACCCTAGGTTTACAAATTCACAGATAATAAATTACAAGATGTGATAATTGAGAACTCTTGTTTCCATCTAATTCCAATTGAGAATCAACTTCTTTCTTATCACATCATCTAAAAAATGAGAATATCCTGATATTTTCTTCAAGACCAATGAAACATGAATTGATCAATATGAACAACACATGATAATCAATCGTCTGTTCTAGAATCCAAAAATTCATCAATTTCATTTAACGATTATAGGATCATGTGTGGATCACCTTTTGATGGATTCTACACATATATCCCATAATAATGAAAACTAAATATCCAAAAAAATTTGATGATCAACATATACTAGGAATAAAGAACCTAAGGAAAAGGTAATCCTTATTCTTATTTCATTAATTTTATTATAAAATTTATATAAAAAAGTTCTTATCTTGGTTTTGGTGTCCTTTATTGTCAATATTTGAATGGAAAATTCTTGTTGGTCATGAATTTTATGTCATCAACAATATAAAAATGATATGATGAATCTCACATTTTTTTAGTCGGGATCAACCCTCATCTCTTCCTCTTCTATCCTCATAATAATAAATTGGTATCTGTGTGGTCAGAGTTAAATTTATATTTTTTATTTTATTATTGATAATTGAACATTTAAAAATAAAAAACATAATTTAATTTTATAATTAATTCTTGATCCATTGTTGAAATTTTTTCTTCCACTTCATTATCTTTTTCTCATATTACAATGATCAGATAATAATTAATTATGATCACACCTGAAGAACCCATCCAGCGGTGCTAGGAATTATATCAGGATAATAAATAATTACAGAATGAATAATAATTTTTTATATATACATTACCCTTGTTTATTTCCCATGGATTCCCACATATATTTTGGTTCATCATGTATGTAGTACATGATGTAGACAATAAATGCACCACCTTTTTGAAAATCTAGGTCAGCACTAGTCTTTTCAAGATTACATGATGCATGGATTGATTACATTATGTGTATTCGATTTATTTTCAAGGTGTAAAAGATTAGGTCAAACCATGTCATGTAATTATTACAACATGTGTATTTAATGCATAATGAGTACAGACAGACTAATGTGTAGCATGAGGTAAACACCGTGTATTATTTCCACACGCCATATAATTTATAATTTTTGTGAGAAATACATGCTAATTGCCTTGGAATAAATGGAATATATCTGATGAATTTATGTACATGATGTTTTTCTTGCATTCACATGCTTCGTAGTTTACTTATTTGTGTGGTATATTAAATTTAATTAATTACTCCATTAAACCTCATTTACCCCTATTTCATGGTTTATTAAGTTGATAGTACACCCTAACCGTTATAGTTTATATTATATTAATTGTTCAATACATTCTATGCAATATTTGGGAAATGAAATATTTATAGTAATTGTATACTAATGAATCAACAAATTATATTGTACATTATTCATAATTTTCATATGTCATATGTGTCCTTATATTGAAAATGTACATCATGAAATTATGTAACATTCCATGTATATATTATGCTGTATGATTCCATTGTTTACAACTGACAATATACTAATTCTCTTGGACAAGTATTCAATGAGTTTCCTCCAAGTAAAAATATATATACTATTTTATTTAGTTTTAAATAATAAAAAATTATTTATTTTATTTATAATCATGGTGGATGGACATTTCATGGTGATTATACATAATATGTTAAAATGATTTAGTTGAATAACAATATAATTAATCATATTAATTTATATGCATTTTATCATTTTATAGAATGAATATAAATGAATGTTATCTAGTTTTTTAAATGATTAATAGTTTCTTTTTGATGTGTTCCTATCAAGGGAACTCAAAAAATGAATTAACGAATCCAAGAAAAATATATTATAGTGTGAATCAGGATATCTTCAAAGAAGACAATGGTGTGGGTTATTTGAATTATGGTTTTAGTGGGTTCAAGTTTTCTTCAATTAGTGGGTGAAATTTTTAGGTTTTATTATGAATTTAAAAAATAGTGGTCTCTCCTTGGATCATTCAATCGTTATTCAATTGAATCATTATTAAATTAGACTATATTATTGCTAAAATAATTTCAAATCACATTGATTAATTTTATCATATTACATTGTTTTGGAAATAGAAATACAACGATAAATATATTCTCTTCCCATTCCTTTCATAGTGACTGGAAGCCTCCATTCACCATTGAATTCTCCTACTAATTCATATCTCAACCAGTGAATCAAATCAAATAGGAATGTATGTTCAATTTAGTAATTATGTATAAGAAATTAAAATCTAAAACTAGAAGATGCATCTACTGAATATAAATATTAATATTCATATAAGAGTTAGTAGAAACATTGAATGATCAGAATTAATCAACAAGAGGAAATGAGGGGATTCTCTTAGGTGGAACCACAATTGTCCTATTGTATGATTATTAGAGTATTAACAGAGGGTAATGAAAAGAAAATGAAAAATAGTAGCATAAAATATAATTTTTCATTAAGGGAGAGCATGAGAGAGTGTCCAATAGTGTGTAAGTTCCACAAATTGGGTGAGTATGTCCTCCACCTCATTTAAACGAATTTTTGGCTATCTAAGCATGCATCCCTCAACGTTAGGGGAATGAAATTATTCATGAAATTCATGAATGTCCCATGTATTCAATATGTATCAGATTTAATTTATGATGTATGATTGACATCTTCCCATCATCGAGGGACTAGACGATTTTTTTCAAGGTATCAGTGATCCTCCAATGATCAAGATGATTTTGCATTATTTGGTGGACTGATGTGGTGCTTTGTTGTACTATGGATGTCTCCATTTTACTCGATGGAAAAAATTGTATTGAACATTATTTTTTCTCGTATTCTTTAATTTAACCAAATAATAATTGGTTTTAACCATGAAACACCATTCAATACATCCATACACAACTTGGATGTTCCATCTTTTATCGGTGAATTAAAACTGTCTCTTGTTAGTGGTGATTTATTTATCTTCACTATTGATTGTCATGTATCCTGATTGCCTTTGGAACGATTCTCACATCCAAGGGTGGTTCTATTTTATGGTACAATGAATGTTTAAATATATTTGGAGAGTTCAAAAAAATATTTTCACACTTCTCCTCTATTTTTTTCAGTTTCTCATGGTATTTTTTTCCTTTTTCCAATTACTATCATGTTGATAGGAATCGATGTCCTTCAGAACTAGGTGGAATGTCAAAACATCCTCCTATGTGGTTTAACTAGAATTTAGTGCATATTGAGTTGGTGGAATCCTGATTTGTCTCATTGAGGTGGTAGATAAGTGGTGGTGGATACATTTGTATTTGTTCCAAGACAAGTGATTATCATAAAACTTCATTTTATAGGTATCTAGTTATTTAGGGGAAGTATATGATTTAAATAAGTGGATGGTCACACGAGATATTGATAAGAAGAGGCATTGTAAGAATTAGTTAAAAAATGTCATTGTAAGTATGCATACCAGGAGATGTGGTCAAATAATGGAAGCTAATTTTTTTTAAGACCAAGGAAAATTTTACTGAGTAAAGAAAAAACATATTACATGAGTCTGAATGATGGAATATTATTAAAATATTTATCAAAAAAAGGGATAAAATCACCTGGGAAATCATCCATCCAAGTAATGCCCTAGTTGAATCCCTTGTTGGAAAGACCATCAGAAACCATGTTCACTTAAAGAAAGGCAAGAGTGGAAATTTAGTTGACTTTCTTGAGCGAATTAAGACAATTCATCCATCAGGAAGTATGCAGCCAAGAATGTTGCATCACCCCTTACAAATATCTTAGACAATAGTGGTTGAATCACTTTAAATTCAAATATTGTTCTAACACTTTTGTATGGAAAAATCAACAGTAGGGATCACCCCCATCATTTCCACTTCCAGATACAAGGTCATACCACATCCGTAAAAGATCCATTTGTGAAATTTGCCAATATAATCTCTAAAAAGAGCACCACATCCTGTTGGACCTGGGTAGCCTTTAGATGCACCATCAACGTTCACTTTGACCCATCCAGGATGTGGGGATTTCCAGAATACCTCAAAGGTGTTTTTAGGATATCTGTATAAACTAGAAAACCTAATTCATTGAAGGATCTCAAAGTCACTAACACTGTTGTCACAATAGCCCTTTTGAATCGAGGCAGCATCATGTATGGTAATGAGAATCTGCATCCTACCTGCACTAATCCTAAATGATCAATTATTATGAATAATATTATATCTATCATACCAGATCACATGGAGGAGCTCAACAATATTAGTCAAGAAAAGATTCTTTATTTCCTGAGAAGATTTCAAATCTATACAACACTACAATTGTGGTCTAATAGAATCATAATATAACCATCTATAACTAAATATGTCAATAATGTAATTCCAAAGATTTGTAGCAGTAAAACATGGTAGAAACCATGGATTAGTTTCTTATATATGTTGGTTTCACACGTGACATTTAGAGAAAAGGTGGATCCCACAAGATTGCAAACAAACATCAGTGGGGACCCTATTAAGAGAAGTACTCCATACAAGAGTATGTTTTTGAGGATTTATCCTATGTTTTCTAAAATATTTCAACCAACATATGCTAGATTAAGAATTAATGAAATTGTAATTATAAAAAATTTGGGAATCAAGAACGCCATTATAAAAAGGATCCCAAATGGGAAAATCCTCAGAGTTGGGGAAGGCGTAGTTTTCAATAACATGACAGTTGTTATTAGGATGGATTATGTTGTGAGAGTTAAAAACAGACCTTATGGTGGAGTTGGAATTATCAAGAAGTTAATTGGGAGGTATTGTGAAGATTAAAGGATGTCTAGTAAAATTTTGTGGAAAACAATTCATGGAATAATTGGTACTGGCAATCCATCTATAGTTATCCATAATGTTGGTGAAAGATTTATTAATGGACGATCATATGAAAGAAGTGATGTAGTTCAAATTTCTATTCTTTAGTTCAGTAAAGAGAATTTTTTTTAGGAAAGTAGTAGAATCAGAGTTATTATGCAGTTAAATCATGTTAAACCTAGCATGGAGATTGTTATTAAAGAGTTTATGATTTTAAATTCCAAGACCAGCCATGTCGAATGGTTTACAAAATGTAGCCCAAGGGATGGTCACATGAATACTTTCAAGCATTCATCCAGTCCAAACAAATTTTTTAATGAAAACATTAATTTTATTAAGGAGACTCACATTCCATTTTTACACCATCATCGAGTAAAACATTTTGTAAATTATTTTAGATTTCACAAGACAAAGATAGGAATTTACTCTTCATAGAAGAAAGTTGATTGGTAATTTGATCCATAATGTTGTATATGTAACATGATTTATGACTTCCTCAAAAGATAAGAACACCATGATATGTGAAGGGAAAAGAACCTTCCTTGATACCTATGTAATTAATGATATCACTTTTTTTGTAAGAGGCAAAAATATTTATGAAAACAAATAGGATTTGATCCGGCTTATAGATTGACTAAAGATTTCATCATAATGTAGAAGAGAATTTTTATTATTTAGGATAATCCTTTTATCACTATGTAAGAATAGGATGATGTCATTAGTATATAAAAGAAGTGTGGGAACATTAAATTATATAGAATACTGAATAGGATTAATCTTTTTTTGATCTACATCTCGAGTGAGAAATATACTTCAGTAATCATCCTCCATGGCAAATATAATGGCAGAAAGAGGATCTCATTGCCTAAATCCTTCAGTTTATTTAATGAATCCCTTAGGGACCCATAGACCAGAACAAAGATTGAGGCTGAATTGAATAAATTTATTATCATACTGGTAAAAGATCCATTAAAACCAAAGCTGTTGAGAACATTGAAAATTGAAATTCCAATCCATGGTATCAAAATCTTTCCAAATTTCATGTTTAATGTAAACACTACCTCCTCTAGTTCCTTTTTTGAGATGTTATTGCATTCTGAGGCATGGAAGATGCAATGCTGAATAGACCTACCTTTGATAAAACCAAATTGATTCCAAGAAACAATTATATTGAAAATTGAAGTAAGTATATTAGCAATGAATTTAGATTTAATTTTGTAAATGGTATTAGCAAGTGCAATTGGATAAAAAATATAAATATCAGAAGTATTTTCCAAATTAGTAATAAGAGTACGGAATTGGGAATTTAACACATGTGAAATAATACCATTTGAAAATATATATTTAAAAATTTTCAAACATCCAAATGAATAATCTTCCAATAATGTTGGAAAAACCCATTGTTAAAATCATGAGGACCTAAAGAACTATCAGGATTAAGGCTAAATAAAGTGTCTTTGATATCATGATCAATATGGATGATTAACAGATAGTCATTATCATCACTTGTCACCATATTTGGAATGATATTCGGTAGGAGATCTTTACAAACATTCATACCATTGAACAAATTATGAAAATAAGATGCTACGTGATTAGAAATAGATTCCTCAGTGTTAAAGAGGGTGTCATTATCTATGAAAAAATATAAAGGTCGATAGAATTTTCTAATTCTTTGGAATGAATTGTATAACTTTATATTTCTATCTCTGTCTAAAAGCCATTTAGTTTTGAATATTTTATTTCGACAGATATCCTTTATAATTAGAATGGAGTTGAGTTTCATAGGGGTATTGATTTCTAGTGGATGATCCAAAGAGAAGTCCGAGTAATTATTAGAGTTTTGAATTTTATTAAACTCAGTTTCGAGAGAGGATATTTCCTTGTTGAGTTGTTTAGATTTTGAATTTCACCAACCCTTCATGCATTGATTGAGTTCTTTTAATTTAGGGATGCAATCAAAATCATCATTGTCATGCCTCATGCCATCCCAAATGTTTTTTATAATGTTAGTACTTTCAGGATACATAGACCAAGAATTATTGAATTTGAATGGAAGAGTGGGTTTAATACTCTTGGTGAAAAGGCTGACAAGAATGAGATTATTATTCGAGTTGATATTAGGTAGTGTAATTCTTTATATGGAGTCCCATACATCAAGAATCATAATATTAGTGAAGGCCCTATAATATTTTCTAGCCACTAACTTATTGTAGTTTCTTCCATACTAAGTGAACAGAACAATAGTGTGATTTATTTTCACATGATTAAAATCCTCAATTAAATATTTTAATTCTCTTGAGGAGTTAGGAGAATGGGATTGGACAATTTTTCCATTGGAGGTAAGAATTTCATTGAAATACCCAATCAAAAACCAGGGTTCATGTATAATGTTAGCTAGAATATTAAGTTCCTTGGAATGTGGTATTCCATATTGTTACATATTCTAAGCATATATCATAGTGAAAAAAGTGTGTAAACCATCAGTGTAAAAAACATAGGTAAATATATGTTCAGAGAAATTGAAAGCATTTACAGACTATAAGGATGAATGTTAAAAATCAAATGGTATTCAATAGTAGGACTATCTTTTTAAGGACTAAGAAAAGTATAACCACAAGAACAAATATGGAAGCATTTCGAGGAAAAATTATTTTTAGTCTCAATTATAGTATAGAAATTTGTCTTGTTAGTTAAAATAAATATTTTAAGAACATTATATGTCTTAGGGGTGGAAATACCCTAACAATTCCAAAAAACAATTAATTGGAACCTAGGTTTGGAGTTAGGAATCCCTTTTTTGAACCACTTGGGCCCTTATTCAGCTATGATCTTCTAAAAGCTTGAGAAGAGGGTGGGATTGTTTTCTTTTCCATTATACTAATAGAGGAAACAACATTTATATTATTAGTACCTGTATTATCATCTCTTTGTTTTATTTCAAATGTTTTGGCATGCAATGGGGTGGCCATTGGATGATATTTTGAAGGCATTGAAGGTAATTTAGCATTTTTTATAGGAGAGAATGTATAATTAGTAATAGTGGTATCATTGTGTGATCCCACCACCCTTGAATTTACATTAGATAAGTAAAAGGGGTATCATTGTGTGCACGCAATTCCACTAAAAATACTTTAGAATTAGTTACCTTGGTTTGAGACTTTTCTACAGCAGGCTTCCGAAGATCCACACCTATAATGGTTCCAGGGGATTGGATAGCTAAAAATTTGATTATGTCAGAGTTTCCACCACCTGTTTTTTGATTAGAGAGTAACATAGGGATCATGGGAGTTGCAGTAGGAGAAACATAACCCCCTGTTAGAGGAACCATTATTTCTATGACCTTTTTTCCAGGATCATCAAGCACGTGATTACACAAATTACCTTCATTGACCAATAGAAGTAGGCCATAATTCATCTTGTTGACCTCAGAAAATGCCATCCACCTGGTTCTATGTAGGGCCTGATTAGACACAACTTGGATTATTAGAATAAAATACAATGTTCATGGGTGTTGTAGGAGAGACAGCATCATACCCTATCAATGAGTCAGCAATTGGTGTAGCAAGGTGTCCGACATCTTCAGAGGTGAGCTTTCCCAGATCCTCTGCAACTTGTTCAGATTGATGTAGCTCATAGGTTTCTAAAACCAGATTCTCATGCTATTCTATGATTTCTTGATCAAGAGAGGCATCTTATTCTTCCTCAAGCATCTCAATATGGGTAACACCTGATGTCTCTCCTAAGATGGATGATTTCTTCACCCATTTCCCAAATTTCTTATTGTTTGCATCAGATTTCTCCAGGGTATTGGCCTTTTATTTTTTTCCTTATTAGTTGATTCTATCCATAAACAATCGGTAGCTCCACATGGTTTTTCACCACTCTAAAATTCAGCAAGGCATGCCCAACAATCTTACAGAACTAACAGAATAGAGGCTCGTGATTGTATTCTATTTTCACCTTAGTTTTATAGTCATTCGCATATAAGGTAATAACATTCAGAAGGTTGGTGTCCATATTGACCTCAACCTTAACACAATCATATAGCCTGAGATCCTCATTTAGAGTGTATTGATCAATTATTAAGGGTTTACCAATACAGGAGACTATGTCATTTATGATCTTGGGATGCCAGAAAACCAATTTTATCTATGTAATCTCACCCAGATTTGTGCAATAGTATTCCTATAGTTATGTGGGTTAAGTTCATAATCCCAGTAGGATAATCTAAGAACCCCAAGATTGAGATGAACATTACCTTGTTTCAAAACTCAATCAAGTTCATCTTGCTAGCTTAGCAGTATATAGAAATTCACATGACCAATCAAGACAATCTTCCAGTCAGTAAAACCGAAAATGTGAGAAATCCTAGGTTTAAGATCCATGGATGACCAGGGTTTATCTCCATTGATATAATAAATATGACCCATAACCAAATACTTACACATTTGCGAGAGTTTTTGCAGGGCCTCAAGATCTTCTTCCGCTATGTAGCATCCATCATCTAGTTTCTTGGATAGTGAAGACTTTGTCGAGTTTGTTTTGAACATATATGTTCCTTTGGGCACTTCAAGAAAATAAATCCCTTTAGATCTTTTAATCGGTGGGGTTTTTTTTGCGACTCCACATCCCTTTGATGGGTTTTTCCAGTTCAGGGTTGAAGGCTTCTATTTTGAGGAAGATCTATTGTGTTTACAGAATCTCATCACATTTGTTGAAGGCAAAACCAAGATATTTTGAAGGAGAAGCCAGTGCGAGATCTCTAGCATCCATTTTCCCATCTATTTTTAATCACTATAATCTTATGGTATGTGATATCTTGATATTATATCTATATTTTCATGTGTTTATATATATTGTTCATTTTAATATTAATTAATTAAGTTATATTTTCCTGGAATATATTGATGTTTTGTGTATTCTTATACATGACGTACATGTGGAAAAATATAGAGGTAAATTAGGAAATTGAGTAACATAAATTGACTTCTTTCAAAAACAAAAAAGAAAAGTGACTTGATAATGAATATATAAAGAACCCATTAATGAATACTAAATCCGAAATGACCAATATTCCCATTGGAAGAGGGTTTACCATTATGTTCGATGATCATGGGATGTTCCAGAGGCTCAAAACTAAAGAAACAGTGTAAAATGAGATATTATAGTGATGAGAACCCAATATAAACATCGTATAAAATAATTATATTATGTGAAATTGCAAGCTGTAAACTATTTACATGTTGTGGAGAAGAAAAAGCCAGCGCATATTGAATAAAAATTCTATCACTCAATGACAGATGTCATTAATTTTCCAAAAGACTATCATTTCATGAGGCATTCCATCAAACTTTATTTTCTATAACATTAAATTCTATGTAATGTTTACACTTTGTGAAAGCATCAGAAATATCGAAAAAACACTGATTTTCTATGTGTCTTTGACCATTGGTATAATGTTTGATCCAAGAACAACCACATAATGTCATTTTTGACCTTGGGAGACCATAGATTATATATTCACCTACATATATATCTGTATATGGATTACAGCTAGTACATTTCCCATTTCATTCTAAGCATGAGGAATGATCATAGGTAGGTCGTGATAGGGTTCTGACATAGAGTTCTTCAAAGATAGTTTTCTTTATTTTTTATTTTATTTTCCCTTCTTTAATAAACTATTGGATGATTTATTGTTTAATTCCATTAATTTATATTTTTTTAATTCTTCTATTATCTCCCCTATGGTTTTGGGTTTATTTTTTATTGTTGATCACATGAAGATGACTGGATAAACCTTTTAGGGTGAGGAATCAGTTAAAATGTGTGCATAAAATTTTTTATTATTTATTTATTTACTTGAAAAACAATTCTATTAAATTTTTTATTATATTTATACTCAAGTTATAAATATCATATTTTAAATTATGGAACATGTGCTCTTAGTAGCAGATAAAAACCAACATGAAAAAGTTAATTATTTCATGACCATTGAATTTACATATTCATTTACTTTTAGCATTCTGATATTAATTCACTCTGATTATTTTAATTATTCATTACACCATTAATTTTGATTCTACTATATATTAGTTGGGTTTGAACATCACTTCTATTAATTGAATATGATTTTTATGAATCCAATGAGTATTATTATTTTCCAAGGGCACTCAAATTTTCTTTTAAGTCACAATTGCCATGGAAACCAGTTCCCATATCTTTTGATATTCTATTATATTTTTTTATTTAAATTGTGTTGTTATTTAAATAAATTAGAACTGAAATCTGAGTTTCTTGACTAACATTTAAGAGTTTTTATCACTTTGTTCCCTGATCTCTGTCGGTTTGACCCCATACATCCACTTTAAAACATGTTTTTAGTTAGTGTTGTTATGGATAATATAATGATCTAATTTAATACCAAAAAAGTATTTAAAGACATATTCTAGATTCATTAATTATGGAATCATTTTCAAGGAGAATTGGATCTCATTTATCTTCTCAAAACTGACTTCTTAGGTCAAAAACTTTTCTTATCCTATTTCAGTTTACATAAGTTAGTTTAGTTTTTTTGATTAATTTACTATTATTAATATTAAATTATGAATTTATATGTTTTTGGTTATTTTAGAATAATTCGATAGATATGTCAATATTAGAACCCTCTACTAGCACATAATGAATTTTAGGAGTATCTGACTACATGGGAAACAATGAATACATGAGTGTGGTCTTATCAAAAAACAAGCTATGATGATTCATATATTTTTTAATATGGTGAATTACAACTTCATAGGAATTGTAAAACCAAATATAATACCAATGGAGAAGACCCCACTTTTCATGACTACATTGATTGATCCTGGGATGATCAGTACATCCATATAGAATCCTACATTGAACAACATCATGATCATCACATAGAAGATATAATTACCTTTGTTTTGAAATATTACATTAATGTGATTGACAAAAAGATGGATTATATTGAGGTAGAGATTAATAAATAGGTATAATTGACAAATAAAATATCTAAAGTCATTTTTAATTAAAAATCATTTTTTAGTAGTATACATATTGTTTCAAATACAGTTATAGGTTAGATTGAAGAAGACATGGATTATGAAGTGGAGTAAGTAAAATTATATTACAAAACAATACCTTAGGAGAAGTACAATCAAGAAGACCATTACATTAAGCCATCTCATGATAAAACATAGAATAAATACTTTAATTATTTATCACAAAGTAAATTCCAAAGTTGGCTAAGTGGATGAATGATTATGAGGCCCAACTCATAGAACTGAGGGAATTGAATATTCACAATTCTCATGTTATTTAAAATTTATGTTCCTTTTTGAATAATAAACCCCTAATTTATAATTCAATAAAGAAATATTTTGAAGTTGAAGAAAAACAATATTTTTCTGAGTATGTTCAATCCACTAATGAAACTAATAATAAAAATGAAGATGAGGATATTAAGGATAGGTTATTGAAGCATGTTGTGATCTATCGTAGTGATCATCATCCAGCTTATGATGGAAAAGTAGAACATGTGGGAACCGTTATACACATAAAGAAGGCTAGGATGATAAAAGAGTATACCATTGGTGACTCTGAGAATAATAACAAATAAATATGATGCAAATTTTTTATTGGATTTTCAAAGTGTAAAAGGATCACGAGTTTGAAGTGGTAAAATCCCTAGAATTTGAGGAAGGGGAAAAAAATATAGCACTACTAGAAAGTAAGTATGTACAAATGGTTTCAAAAAATTGGTATTGGAGGGAAAATCATTAGAATCACCAATACCAATGGGTTTCCAAACCATTGGTATAACGACCCATACTTTACATACAATGTTATTACTTCAGAATTGAAGCACACTTATTACAACATATAACAAAACCAAGAAAGGACCATATAGGTATAGTGTCTTTAGAAACTGGGAAACATAAACAACTAGTTCACAAAGCATCTAATTTTCCTCTCATTTATTTCATCATATCTAGAGTCCCTTTTTAGCATATTCTACTTAATAACTGTCTTCCTGACCTGGGGAAATAAAACATACAAAAGGGTGAGTTCAAATTCTCAGTAAGGTTAAACAAAAGAAATATCAATCACATCATATACATAAGAACATAACTTTTAGAAATCTTAACCTGCAAAAGAGATCATAATTTCATAACATGGGGTAAATCATAGTAGTGAAATGTAATCCCAATAATCATAACTTAAAACATGAAACTTTGAGGCATACACACATAATCATAGAGAATCATTTCTTATTAGTCAAGACTCATTTCCAAGACTATCTTAGTCTACAAAGCCCATTTCTGAACCGATTTACCCTCTTTTCAGTCCTGTTTCACTGAACCGGTATAACCTACCGTTCCAGCCATGTCTATCTCATGAGATATAAAATATTTACCCAATGCATTGGAGGGAGATATAGGTCCCACCCATCTCATAATGATACCATTCTTATGTGTGCCACAAAATCATAAATCATACATCATTGCATAACCCATGTAGTAAAAATGGGATTCTTAAACAACATGACATCATAAAACAATTCATATAAGATAAAAAAATTCATAAAAATATTTCCATCACAACATAATGAAATCCATGTAATAATAGGGATAGAAACCGAACCCTATATTATCTTAGATGGAAAATAATTTTGATAAAACACTTGAACTCCATTTTTGAGGAAAATATCCTTTCTACTTCAAAAACATTTTTCCTTTCTTAACATGTCATAAAATTTTAAACTAAAAGAAGTTGATTAAAAATAAACTTGAAAACTTGTAAAGGAAGCTTCTTGGAAATAATGTTTTAAAAATCCATTCATGCCGTATAAGTTAAAAAAACATTCTTCGTACTTTTGTCGAAAAAGTCAAAAAGTACCTCGTACGGAAAACGAAAAAAGATTCCTTTAAAATCCTTTACTAAAAACTCACTGAAGGGTAAAATTGGATTTAAAAAATTGTAGGTGGATGGAAATAATATTACATATTGATGAAAGAAGGATTTGGATGATAAAATACACCCCAGTAAATACCAAAGTATAAACAATCTCAGAGAAAAATGAGATTGTGATATTTCCCTTACCTTAGGTCCGATATGCTTTGTACGTGTCCGAACCTCCTGTATAATAATTTAAATAATGTTATTGACTTATTCCAGAATCATACTTATTTTTATGATATCATGTTTGGTCATATTCTTAGCTTCTTAGTAGTAATATTTCATTGCTACTTGTTATTCCGATGTTTATAACTTTTTGTTTTTATGCGTGTTTTGTCGAATAAATTCTTATTCTTTTCTTTAGGTTATAGATACCTCATTTCCAGAATGGTATTATTGTAATATATATCATATTCATTCATTCAATTTATTTCATTTATATAATCATTATGAAATGAAGATCATGTAGAACGAGTCGCATCACATCGTGGAGACGGTATTCCGTACGTACGCACGAGTGATGATATCGTTCCTATGATTGTGGAATTGTATTGGAGTGTATGTATACTATTTCAGAATCAGTATCACTTTATAATAGTCATATATAGTCATTATTTACACCATTATACCGATCCAAGTAAGGTGGTGGTGGAAAATAGATTAAACCACGGCGTGGAGACGGTATTCTGTACGTACGCACGCGTGGTGATTTATTTTTCCGTAGGATGGATAGATGGTGAAATAGGGTTGATTCATACTTATAATAACATATCAGTATATGAGTGATACTGATTTTATTACTTCATAACGAAACAACTAAAGAAGAAGATGTGGAAGAAGAAATAAAGATGAAAGAATCGGTAACGGACATTACCTCTTCTTTGAAGTGCTTCTTTGAGACCTCCTTTTAGGGCACTAAAATAGGTCGTTGAAAAAGACCAGAACCTCTAGGATGTCTCTAGGGAAGTGGAGAGGAGAAAGTGGCAGGGTTTTGCCGAGCTTGAAGGCTCAAATTGGTGTGAGGAAGAGAGGGAGGAGGTTCCCATTTATAAGGGAGGAGAGGGGCACCTTTGGAATAACAAAAAATATTATTTTATTATAAAGTCAAGTTCGGTTTTAAATTGCTCCAAATTGATTTATTTCGAAGATAAGGTGGGGATGGGTCTCAATCCTCTCATACAATAGAATTTAGACAAGTTTAGGTTCTTATTTTAACCTTATCATTTAGATTTAACATTAAGTTAAATAATTTTACTTTTACTGTGTCTTCTTGTGTTCTTATACTATAAGGTTAATAAACTTACTACAAGCATCCAAACGAACCCTAAGTTGTTTATTATTAATATATATAACCTTATCTTAGTCATTTGAACGAACCATATATTTTTAGGAATGAAATAACAATTTCTAATATAATATTTGTTTTAAAAACTATTTTATGTCAATTTTGACACTATTTAGTAATTAATTTTTGTGAAAATCATAACAGAATGATTAGTTCGAAAAAAGTTAATTAAATAAATAATAACATGTCATAGTAATCTAGAAAATTATTTGAATTCATAAAAAGTGTCAAATTACATTTATTTTGGTGTTTATAACATCAATTATGTCAATATTTCATTAATAAGATAATTACTGCATCATCTTTGTGTCATAAATAAATTAAATTATTTAATGTCTACAAATTACAAATAAAATACAATTATGTAGGAAATATTTTTATCTGTCTAATGAATATTTATAGTTGAATTTATCTTATGTATAACCCAATATTAAAAATGGTTTACTTATTAAACATTGATTTTAACTATTTTAACCCTTCTTTAAATAAATTAATAATAAATGTCCTAATCTAATCCAAGTGGGCCTAAATGGTCATATTTTATTCCTAAGATTGTTTTTGGTCGAGTTACACTTATCCAATAGAATTAGGACATGTGTTAGGGTAATAATAATATCATTTTTACCCTTAATTACCCTATTTACTTTTAACCGTGATAAATAAAAGTAAAAAGTTACTATTCACCAAAAATTATTTTCATCTCATTGGACCACATTTTACTTACTAACATCAACCGTTTCTCTCGGATTTTTTAAATTCCACTCACAGAAGTGGTAAAATTATGTTTTATGAAAAATTCAGATTTTTAACTACCACTTAGTGGTTTCATATTCATCAAAAATTGAAAGTTTTCAGAAAAATACCAAAATTTAACCCTAGGCTAATTTCGATATTACGAATCCAAAAATGAAGTCCATTTTGAAAAATAAAATTTATAAAATTTCAAAAAGTGGTTATTACTATTCATAACGGCTAGTTTTAATAATATTTTAATAGTATATTGTGGTTTAGTGAAACTCAGTATTGCGTACGACGCAAGATATCGGGGAAGGTCACGATTTCATGTTAATCAAGCCAAGAAAGTGTTGTGTAGAAAAATATTCCTTTGATGATTTATATAACATAAAAGTCTCGGGTGTTACATTCTACCTCCCTTAAAATGAATTTCGCCCTCAAAATTTGTCACTTTGTAACAAACAGATGAGGATACATCTCCCTCATCACATCCTCAAGCTCCCATGTATCTTATTCTAATTGGTGGTTCCTCCATAAAACATTCACCAATCAAGTGGTCTTGTTTTGTAGGAATTTTTCGCTATGATCCATAATCTCTATCGGTTGTTCTTCATAAGAAAGATCTTGCTCCAGCGGTACAACTTCTCAGCTGAGTACATGTGAAGGATCAGGTATGTACTTTCTCAGGAGAGATACATGGAACACATCATGAACTTGAGAGATATTCGGTGGAAGTTCCAATCGGTAATCTTCCTTCCCAACATGATCCAGTATTTTGAAAGGACCGATATATCTAGGGCTCAACATCCCCTTCTTTCCAAATCTCATGACCCTCTTCCAGGGAGATATTCGTAAGAACACTTTATCACCCACTTCAAACTCTAAGTCTTTTCTTCGGTTGTCGACATAGCTTTTCTGTCGACTCTGAGCTTCTCTTATGTGTTGTTGTATAGATCTGACATTTTCTGCCATTTCATCAACGAGATCGGGTCCTAATAGCTTTATTTCCGCAACTTCATCCCAGCAAGTTGGAGTCCTGCATTTCTTTCCATAGAGAGCTTCATAAGGAGCCATCTTAATACTGGAGTGAAAGCTATTATTATAAGAAAATTCCACCAAAGGTAGGTGTTTATCCCAACCACCTTTGAAATCCATAGAGCAAGCTCTGAACATATCTTCTAGAGTTTGAATTTTTCTCTCAGACTAACCGTCTGTCTTAGGATGATAAGTAGTGCTAAAACTCAGCTCTATATCCAGAGTATGCTGAAGACTTCACCAGAACATCGAGGTAAATCTCGGATCCTGATCAGATATAATAGAAAGGGGTACTCCATGCAATCTTACCACTTCCTTTACATATATCCTGGCAAGATGATCCAGAGAGAAACTCTCTCTTATAGAAATGAAGTGTGCAGATTTTGTAAGATGATCAACTATGACCTAGATAAAATTATTCCCTTTGGATGTTTTATGAAGTCCTGTGACAAAGTCAATAGTGATGTTTTCCCATTTCCATTCAGGTATGGGTAATGGTTGTAACATCCCCTTAGACTTCTGTCTCTCAGCTTTAACTTGTTGACAAACCAAGCATCGAGAGACATATTCAGCAACATCTCTTTTCATGCCATCCCACCATAAGTACTCCTTCAGGTCCCTATACATCTTCGTGCTTCCAGGATGAATAGAGAATGAAGAACTATGAGCCTCATCCAGCATCTCCTTCTTTAATTTGGGTATGGGAGGAAAACAAACCCGATTCCTAAAATTTATTATCCCATCACAATCAAGGTTGAATTCAGGAACATTTCTCACCTTCTTTTGTAACTCGACATCTTCTTTCTATGCCTCTTTAATCTTCACATGTATAGATGGTTGAACATTCATTTGAGAAAGATACGATTTTTCCCCATTCATTATAATTCCAAGATCCATCCTTTGTAAATCCATAATTATTTGATCTTTTGTGATCGTCATCATGAATAAACTAGCATGGTCTTGTCGACTTAATGCATATGCCACCTTGTTTGCTTTCCCAAGGTGGTAATGATTTGAGAAGTAATAATCCTTAATCAGCTCCAACCATCTTCTTTGGCACATAATCAGCTCCTTTTGTGTGAAAATATACTTTAAAATTTTATGATCAGTATAAATATCACACCTTTCACCATAAAGGTAATGCCTCCAAATCTTTAATGCAAAGATTACCGCAGCTAACTCCAAATCATGAGTTGGGTAATTTTGCTCATGTATTTTCAACTTTCGTGAGGCATAAGCTATCACCATATCATTTTTCATAATAACACACCCCAATCCCTTCTTGGATGCATCACTTTAGATCACAAACCTTTCTCCACTACAAGGCAGTGTGAGCACAGGTGCACTGGATAACTTTCATTTCAACTCCTTGAAATTATCTTCACATTCCTCCGTCCAAACAAACTTAACTCCTTTCCGAGTCAACATGGTGAGTGGATTAGATAATCGTGAAAAATCTTTCACAAAACGTCGATAATATCCCACCAAACCAAGAAAACTTCGGATCCTGGTTACTGTTGTTGGTCTCGACCATCTTTCTATAACCTCTGTTTTTGCTGGATCCACAGATATCCCCTCATTTGAGATTATGTGACCCAAAAATGCAACTTTTTGAAGCCAAAATTCACACTTGGTAAATTTGGCATAAAGCTTCTCCTTTCTCAGGGTCTTCAATATAATTCTCAAGTGGTCTTCATGTTCTTCCTTAATCATTGAATAGACAAGAATATCGTCTATAAAGACTACCACAAATTGATCAAGATAGTCTCTAAAGACTCTATTCATCAGATCCATGAAGATAGCAGGGGCATTAATAAGACCAAATGGCATCACTATATATTCATAGTGTCCATACCTTGTACGGAAATCCGTCTTTGGTATATCCTCCCTTTTGACCCTCAATTGATGATACCCTGAATGAAGATCAATATTGGAAAAGTATTGAGCTCCGCGTAGTTGGTCAAATAAGTCATCAATGCGTGAGAGAGGATATTTGTTCTTGATAGTGATCTTGTTAAGTTCTCGATAATCAATGCAGAGTCACATTGATCCATCTTTCTTCTTAACAAACAGAACAGGTGCTCCCCAAGGTGATGCACTAGGGCATATGAACCCCTTATCAAGATTCTCTTGGAGTTTCTTCATCAATTCCTGAAACTCAATTGGGGCCATTCTATAAGGGGTCTTTGAAATAGGCAAAGCACACGGTACAAGTTCTATTGAAAACTCAACTTCACGATTCGGTGGAAGACCCGGTAATTCCTCCGGAAAGACATCATCAAACTCCCATACAATGGGCATATTCTTAATCGTGAGTTTCTCACCAACCATTTGAGATAAATAACCTTCATTTAGTGGAATCAATACCCATAAAATGGAAGAAATTTTCACTGGAAGGTTATGTTCATCCTTGCATCGATAGACGATCATCGATTGATCTGGAATATGAAATGTGACTTCCCTTCATTGGCAATTGATATGAGATCCATGTAGAGAAAGCCAATCCATGACAAGAATCACATAAAATTCCACTATAGGAAGGACCACAAGATTTGTAGGAAGCACTTTCCCACAAACTTCAATCAGATAATAATTATAAACTTTTTATGCGACTGTTTTTCCATTAGGTGTTGTCACAGCTAACTCAACATCTAATTGTTGAGGTAATATGGTGATACCCTAAGAAAATTCTTCAGAAATAAAGGACTGGGTGGATCTAGAATCAAATAAAACATTTTCTACATTCGAGTGTATGGTATGTGTACCATTCACCACATCGTTATCGTACTCCACATCGCTGATAGAAATTGCATGTGACTTTCCTTTGTCTTTAGCCTTAAGAGTTTGTTGACATCGACCATCATCATCAACCCTTGGATTAGAGAATTTATTGTCATAATGTCTCATCTCCTTTCACTTAAAACATTGAAGTGTAGTAGGTTCATTCTGTGTATCCCTTCCTTTGTTTTCATCATTAGACAACTTCTTACCATCATCGCGACATTCAAATGCCCGATGACCTTCTTTTCCACATTTGAAACATTTACTTGTCCCTTTAAGACAACTCCCTCCATGTTTCTTTCCACACTTTGAGCATAAGGGAAAGCTCATCTTCTTTTCAGTGTGCTCTTTAGATTTTCCTTTGAATTCCATTTTCTCTTCTTATCAAACCCATATGACTGATGGGTTACTCCAATCTCCATCTCAACTTTGAGAGCACATCGAACGATTTCCTCGTAGCTATTGAAGTCCGTTATGGCTAAGGCCCATCAAAGACTTGGTTTTAAGACACTAAATAATCGATCGATCTTACTCTCAGGTTGGATAATAATACCAGAAGCGTACCTTTCAAGTCTTGTTAAATTTTCTTCATAGGTACCAACAGATTTATCATCCTTTTACTTCAGTTCAAGAAACTCTATCTCCATCTTTGTTCGGAGAATACGAGGGAAGTACTTATTGAAAAATAAGTTCTTGAACTCGTCCCATTCCATGGACTCAATTTCATCCCTTTGCCTCATATTCAAAATAAGATTCCACCATTGATCAGCATCACCTTCCAAACAATACACTACTAAGATGGCTTTATCATGATCAGAACATTTAAGAACTAAAAATATCTTTTCAGTAGTACTAATCCATTGTTCAGAAACTAATGGATCAGTAGACCCGATGAATGAAGGTGGACGCTGTCTCATGAAGGATTCAACAGAGTGTTGATCCTTCCTTTTCTCATTTGGAAGTCCTGCATGATTCATTGCTTGAGAAAGTTGTGTGAGCATGGCTACCAGATTTTTCATTCCAGCTCCCATAAGGTTTGGTTGCTCAGGGGGACAATCACTGCATTGCCCGTCACATTCCGCATTAACATGGTTCCTTCAGGTTCCAACCATTTACTAAAACCAAGATTAATAGTGTGAGAAACACTAATTATAATAGGAAAACCACATAATCAAGAATGAAATTTCACACTTAAGGTCTTATCCGAGGTTATTCATATCCAATTCTAAAACACTAATATTGTGTTCTATTCTTAGACTTACCCTTAGGGTTCTTACTAAGGATTTCACATCCTAGTTTCCAAAGGTTGACTATACCTTTCCTCTGATACCAACTATAACGACCCATACTTTACATACATTGTTATTACTTCAGAATTGAAGCACACTTATTACAACATATAACAAAACCAAGAAAGGACCGTATATGTATAGTGTCTTTAGAAACTGGGAAACATAAACAACTGGTTCATAAAGCATCTACTTTTCCTCCCATTTATTTCATCATATCTAGAGTTCTTTTTTAGCATATTCTACTTAATAACCTTCTTCCTGACCTAGGGAAATAAAACATACAAAAGGGTGAGCTCAAATGCTCAGTAAGGATAAACAAAAGAAATATCAATCACATCATATACATAAGCACATAACTTTTGGACATGTTAACCTGCAAAAGAGATCATAATTTCATAATAGGGGGTAAATCATAGTAGTGAAATGTAATCCCAATAATCATAAATTAAAACATGAAACTTTGTGGCGTACACACATAATCATAGAGAGTAATTTATTATTAGTCAAGACTCATTGCCAAGACTATCTTAGTGGACAAAGTCCATTTCTGAACCAAGTTACCCTCGTTTCATTCCTGTTTCACTGAACTGGTATAAGCTACCGTTCCACCCATGTCTATCTTATGAGATATAAAATCTTTAACCAATGCATTGGAGGGAGATATAGGTCCCACCCATCTCATAATGATACCATTCTTATGTGTTCCACAAAATCATAAATCATACAACATTGCATAACCCATGTAGTAAAAATGGGATTCTTAAACATCATGACATAATAAAAAAATTCATATAGCATAAAGGAATTCATAAAAATATTTCCATTAAAACATAATCTAATCCATGTGATAATAGGGATAGAAACAGAACCCTATATTATCTTAGATGGAAAATAATTTTGATAAAACACTTGAACTCCATTCTTGAGGAAAATATCCTTTCTACTTCAAAAACATTTTTCCTTTCTTAACATGTCATACAATTTTAAACTAAAAGAATTTGACTAAAAATAAACTTGAAAACTTGTAAAGGAAGATTCTTGGAAATTATGTTTTAATAATCCATTCATGCCGTGTAAGTTAAAAAAACATTCTTCGTACTTTTGTCAAAAAAGTCAAAAAGTACCTCGTACGGAAAACGACAAAAGATTCCTTTCATATCATTTACTAAAAACACATAGAAGGGTAAAATTGTATTAAACAATTTTAGGTGGATGGAAATAATATTACATATTGAGGAAACATGGATTTGGATGATAAAATACACCCTAGTAAATATCAAAGTACAAACAATCTCGGATAAAAATGAGATTGTGATATTTCCCTTACCTTAGGTCTGATATGCTTTGTACGTGTCCGAATATCCTGTATAACGATTTAAATAATGTTATTGACTTATTCCAGAATCATAAGTATTTTTATGATATCATATTTGGTCATATTATTAGCTTCTTAGTAGTAATATTTCATTGCTACTTGTTATTCGGGTGTTTATAACTTTTTGTTCTTATGCGTGTTTTGTCGAATAAATTCTTATTCTTCTCTTTAGGTTATAGATACCTCATTTCAAGAATGGTATTAGTGTAATATATATCATATTCATTCATTCATTTCATTTCATTTATATAATCATTATGAAATAAAGATCATGTAGAACGAGTCGCATCACATCGTGGAGACGGTATTCCGTACGTACGCACCAGTGATGATATCATTCCTATGATCGTGGAATTGTATTAGAGTGGATGTATACTATTTCAGAATCAGTGTCAATTTATAATAGTCATATATAGTCATTATTTACACCATTATACCCATCCAAGTAAGGTGGTGGTGGAAAATAGATTACACCACGGCGTGGAGACGGTATTCTGTACGTACGCACGCGCGGTGATTTCTTTTTCCGTAGGATGGATAGATGGTGAAATAGTGTTGTTTCATACTTATAATAACATATCAGTATATTAGTGATACTGATGTTATTACTTCATAATGAAGAAAATAAATAAGAAGAAGTGGAAGAAGAAATAAATATGAAAGAATCGGTAACGGACATTACCTCTTCTTTGAAGTGCTTCTTTGAGACCTCCTTTTAGGGCACTAAAATAGGTCTTTGAAGAAGACCAGAACCTCTAGGATGTCTCTAGGGAAGTGGAGAGGAGAAATTGGTAGGGTTTGGCCGAGCATGAAGGCTCAAAGTGGTGTGAGGAAGAGAGGAAGGATGTGCCCTTTTATAAGGGAGGAGAGGGGCACCTTTGGAATAACTAAAAATATTATTTTATTATAAAGTCATGTTCGGTTTTAAATAGATGAAAATTGATTTATTTCAAGGCTATGGTGGGGATGGGTCGCATTCCTCTCATCCAATATAATTTAGACATGTTTAGGTTCCTATTTTAACCTTATCATTTAGATTTAACATTAAGTTAAATAATTTTACTTTTACCGTGTCTTCTTGTGTTCTTATACTATAAGGTTAATAAACGTACTACAAGCAGCCAAACGAACCCCAAGTTATTTATTATTAATATATATAACCTTATCTAAGTCATGTGGCCAAACCTTATATTTTTAGGAATAAAATAACAAATACTAATATAAGATTTGTTTTAAAAACTATTTTATGTCAATTTTGACACTATTTAGTAATTAATTTTTGTGAAAATCATAACAGAATGATTAGTTCGAAAAAGTTAATTAAATCAATACTAACATGTCATATTAATCTATAAAATTATCAGAAATCATAAAAAGTGTCAAATTACATTTATTTTGGTGTTTATAACATCAATTATGTCAATATTTCATTAATAAGATAATTGCTGCAAAATTTTTGTGTCATAAATAAATTAAATTATTTAATGTATAAAAATTACAAATAAAATACCATTATTTAGGAAATATTTTTATCTTTCTAATGAATATTTATAGTCGAATTTATCTTATGTGTAACCCCATATTACAAATGGTTTACTTATTAAACATTGATTTTAACTATTTTAACCCATCTTTAAATAAATTAATAATAAATGTCCTAATCAAATCCAAGTGGGCCTAGATGGTCATATTTTATTCCTAAGTTTGTTTTTGGTCGAATTACACTTAGACAATAGAATTAGGACATGTGTTAGGGTAATAATAATATAATTTTTACCCTTAATTACCCTATTTACTTTTAACTGTGGTAAATAAAAGTAAAAAGTTACTATTCACCAAAAATTATTTTCATCTCATTGAACCACATTTTACTTACTGACATCAACCGTGTCTCTTAGATTTTTGAAATTCCACTCACAGAGGCGGTAAAATTATGTTTTATGAAAAATTCAGTTTTTTAACTACCACTTAGTGGTTTCACTATTCATCAAAAATTGAAAGTTTTCAGTAAAATACCAAAATTTCACCCTAGGTTAATTTCGATATTACGAATCAAAAAATGAAGTCCATTTTGAAAAATAAAATTTATAAAATTTTAAAAAGTGGTTATTACTATTCATAATGGCTAGTTTTAATAATATTTTAATAGTATATCATTGTTTAGTGAAACTCGGTATTGCGTACGACGCAAGCTATCGGGGAAGGTCGCGATTTCGTGTAAAGAAAGCCAAGAAAGTGTTGTGTAGAAAAAGATTCCTTTGATGATTTATATTACATAAAAGTCTCGGGTGTTACATTCTACCCCCCTTAAAATGAATTTCGCCCTCAAAATTCGTCACTTTGTAACAAACAGATGAGGATACATCTCCCTCATCACATCCTCAAGCTCCCATGTAGCTTCTACTAATTGGTGGTTCCTCCATAAAAATTTCACCAATCGAGTGGTCTTGTTTCGTAGGAATTTTTCGCTATGATCTAGAATCTCTATCGGTTGTTCTTAATAAGAAAGATCATGCTCCAGCGGTAAAACTTCTAAGCTGAGTACATGTGAAGGATCAGGTATGTACTTTCTCAGGAGAGATACATGGAACACATCGTGAACTTGAGAGAGATTCGCTGGAAGCACCGATCGGTAAGCTACCTTCCCAACATGATCCAATATTTCGAATGGACCGATATATCTAGGGTTCAACTTCCCCTTCTTTCCAAATCTCATGACCCTCTTCCAAGGAGATATTCGTAAGAACACTTTATCACCCACTTCAAACTCTAGGTCTTTTCATCGGTTGTCGACATAGCTTTTCTATCGACTCTGAGCTGCTCTTATGTGTTGTTGAATAGATCTGAACTTTTCTTCCATTTCATCAACGAGATCGTTTCCTAATAGCTTTCTTTCCCCAACTTCATCCCAGCAAGTTGGAGTCCTGCATTTCTTTCCATAGAGAGCTTCATAAGGAGCCATCTGAATACTGGAGTGAAAGCTATTATTATAAGAAAATTCCACCAATGGTAGTTGTTGATCCCAACCACCTTTAAAATCCATAGAGAAAGCTCTCAAGATATCTTATAGAGTTTCAATTGTTCTCTCAGACTGACCGTCTGTCTGAGGATGATAAGCAGTGCTAAAACTCAACTCTGTATCCAGAGTATGCTGAAGACTTCATCAGAACTTCGAGGTAAATCTCGGATCCCGATCAGATATAATAGAAAGTGGTACTCCATGCAATATTACCACTTCCTTTACATATATCTTGGCAAGATGATCCAGAGAGAAACTCTCTCTAATATAAATGAAGTGTGCAGCTTTTGTACAATGACCAACTATAAACCAGATAAAATTATTGCCTTTGGATTTTTTAGGAAGTCTTGTGACAAAGTCCATAGTGATGTTTTCCTATTTCCATTCGGGTATGGGTAATGGTTGTAACATCCCCTTAGACTTCTGTCTCTCAACATTAACTTGTTGACAATCCAAGCATCGAGAGACATATTCAGCAACATCTCTTTTCATGCCATCCCACCATAAGTACTCCTTCAGGTCCCTATACATCCTCGTGCTTCCAAGATGAATAGAGAATGATGAACTATAAGCCTCATCCAGCAGCTCCTTCTTTAATTTGGGGATGGGGGGAACACAAACCCGATTCCTGAACATTATTATCACATCACAATCAAGGTTGAATTCAGGAACATTTCTCACCATCTTTTGTAACTCGACATCTTCTTTTTGTGCCTCTTTAATCTTCACATGTATAGATGGTTGAACATTCATTTGAGAAAGATACAATTTTCCCCATTCATTATAATTCCATGATCCATCCTTTGTAAATCCATAAATATTGGATCTTTTGTGATCCTTATCATGGATAAACTAGCATGGTCTTGTTGACTTAATGCATCTGCCACCTTGTCTGCTTTCCCAGGGTGGTAATAAATTGAGCAATCATAATCCTTAATCAGCTCCAACCATCTTTTTTGGCGCATAATCAGCTCCTTTTGTGTGAAAATATACTTTAAACTTTTATGATCAGTATAAATATCACACATTTCACCATAAAGGTAATGCCTCCAAATATTTAATGCAAAGATTACCGCAGCTAAATCCAAATCACGAGTTGGGTAATTTTGCTCATGTATTTTCAACTGTCGTGAGGCATAAGCTATCACCATATCATTTTTCATAAGAACAGACCCCAATCCCTTCTTGGATGCATCACTGTAGATCACAAACCTTTTTCCACTACAAGGCAGTGTGAGCACAGGTGCACTGGATAACCTTCTTTTCAACTCCTTGAAATTCTCTTCACATTCCTCCATCCAAACTAACATAACTCCTTTCCGAGTCAACTTGGTGAGTGGATTAGATAATCGTGAAAAATATTTCACAAAACGTCGATAATATACAGCCAAACCAAGAAAACTTCGGATCTCGGTTACTGTTGCTGGTCTCGACCATCTTTCGATAACCTCTATTTTTTCTGGATCCATAGATATCCACTCCTTTGAGAATATGTGACCCAAAATGCTACTTTTTGAAGCCAAAATTCACACTTGGTAAATTTGGCATAAAGCTTCTCCTTTCTCAGGGCCTTCAATATAATTCTCAAGTGGTCTTCATGTTCTTCCTTACTCTTTTAATAGACATGAATATCGTCTATAAAGACTACCACAAATTGATCAAGATAGTCTCTAAATACTCTATTCATCAGATCCATGAAGATAACATGGGCATTAGTAAGACCAAATGGAATCACTATAAATTCATAGTGTCCATACCTTGTACGGAAATCCATCTTTGGTATATCCTCCCTTTTGACTCTTAATTGATGATACCCTGAATGAAGATCAGTCTTGGAAAAGTATTGAGCTCCGCGTAGTTGGTCAAATATGTCATCAATGCGCAGGAGAGGATATTTTTTCTTGATAGTGATCTTGTTAAGTTCTCGATAATCAATGCAGAGTCTCATTGATCCCTCTTTCTTCTTAATAAACAGAACAGGTGCTCCCCAAGGTGACGCACAAGGGCGTATGCAACCCTTATCAAGATTCTCTTGGAGTTGATTCTTCAATTCCTGCAACTCAATTGGGGCCATTCTATAAGGTGTCTTCGAAATAGGCAAAGCACCCGGTACGAGTTCTATTGAAAACTCAACTTCAAGATTCGGTGGAAGACCCGGTAATTCCTCCGGAAAGACATCATCAAACTCCCATACAATGGGCATATTCTTAATCATGAGTTTCTCACCAACCATTTGAGATAAATAACCTTCATTTAGTAGAATCAATACCCATAAAATGGAAGAAATTTACACTGGAAGGTTATGTTCATCCTTTCATCGATAGAAGATCATAGATTGATCTGGAATACGAAATGTGACTTCCCTTCTTTGGCAATTGATATGAGCTCCATGTAGAGAAAGCCAATCCATGACAAGAATCACATCAAATTCCACTATAGGAAGGACCACAATATTTGCAAGAAGTACTTTCCCACAAACTTCAATCGGACAATAATTATAAACTTTTGATGTGACTGTTGTGCCATTAGGTGTTGTCATAGCTAAATCAACATCTAATTGTTGAGGTAATACGGTGATACCCTTAGAAAATTCTTCAGAAATAAAGGAGTGGGTGGATCCAGAATCAAATAAAACATTTTCTAATTTAGAGTGGATGGTAAGTGTACCTTTCACCACATCGTTATCATACTCCACATCGCTGATAAAAATTGCATGTGACTTTCCTTTGTCATTAGCCTTAAGAGTTTTTTGACGTCGACCATCATCATCAACCCTTGGATTAGGGAATTTATGGCTATAATGTCCCATCTATTTGCACTTGAAACATTGAAGTGTAGTAGGTTCATTCTGTGAATCCCTTCCTTTGTTTGCATCATTAGACATCTTATTCCCATCATCGCGGCATTCAAATGCCCGATGACCTTCTTTTCCACATTTGAAACATTTAATTGTCCCTTTAAGACAACTCCCTCCATGTTTCTTTCCACACTTTGAGCATAAGGGAAATCTCATCTTATTTTCAGTGTGCTCTTTAGATTTTCCTTTGAATTCCATTTTCCTCTTCTTATCAAACCCATATGACTGATGGGTTACTCCAATCTCCATCTCAACTTTGAGAGCACATCGAACGATTTCCTCATACCTATTGAAGTCCCTTATGGATAAGGCCCTTCGAAGACTTGGTTTTAAGCCACTAAAGAATAGATCGATCTTACTCTCAATTTGGATAATAATACTATAAGCGCACCTTGCAAGTCTTGTAAAATTTGCTTCATAGGTACCAACAGATTCATCATCCTTTTGCTTCAGTTCAAGAAACTCTTTCTCCATCTTTGTTCGGAGAATACGAGGGAAGTACTTATTGAAAAATAAGTTCGTGAACTCGTCCCATTCCATGGACTCAATTTCATCCCTTTGCCTCGTATTCTTAATAAGATTCCACCATTGATCAGCATCACCTTCTAAACGATACACTGCTAGGATGACTTTATCATGCTCAGAACATTGAAGAACTGGAAATATCTTTTCATTAGTACTAATACATTGTTCAGCAACTAACGGATCAGTAGACCCGCTGAATGAAGGTGGACGCTGTCTCATGAAGGATTCAACAGAGTGTTGATCCTTCCTTTGCTCGTTTGGAAGTCCTGAATGATTCATAGATTGATAAAGTTGTGTGAGCATGGCTACAAGATTTTGCATTCCAGCTCCCATAACGTTTGGTTGCTCAGGGGGACAATCATTGCATTGCCCGTCGCATTCTGCATTAACACGGTTCCTTCAGGTTCCAGCCATTGACTAAAACCAAGAAGAATAGTGTGAGCAACACTAATTATAATAGGAAAACCACATAATCAAGAATAAAATTTCACACTTAAGGTCTTATCCTAGGTTATTCATGGCCATTTATAAAACACTAAGATTGTGATCTATGCTTAGACTTATCCTTAGGGTTCTTACTAAGGCTTTCGCATCCTAGTTTCCAAAGGTTGACTATACCTTTCCTCTGATACCAACTATAACGACCCATACTTTACATACATTGTTATTACTTCAGAATTGAAGCACACTTATTACAACATATAACAAAACCAAGAAAGGACCGTATAGGTATAGTGTCTTTAGAAACTCGGAAATATAAACAACTGGTTCATAAAGCATCTACTTTGCCTCTCATTTATTTCATCATAACTACACTCCCTTTTTAGCATATTCTACTTAATAACCTTCTTCCTGACCTAGGGAAATAAAACATACAAAAGGGTGAGCTCAAATGCTCAGTAAGGATAAACAAAAGAAATATCAATCACATCATATACATAAGCACATAACTTTTGGAAATCTTAACCTGCAAAAGAGATCATAATTTCATAACATGGGGTAAATCATAGTAGTGAAATGTAATCACAATAATCATAACATAAAACTTGAAACTCTGTGGCATACAAACATAATCATAGAGAATAATTTCTTATTAGTCAAGACTCATTTCCAAGACTATCTTAGTGGACAAAGTCCATTTATGAACCGAGTTACCCTCGTTTCAGTCCTGCTTCACTGAACCGGTATAACCTACCGTTCCAGCCATGTCTATCTCATGAGATATAAAATTTTTACCCACTGCATTGGAGGGAGATATAGGTCCCACCCATCTCATAATGATACCATTCTTATGTGTGCCACAAAATCATAAATCATACATCGTTTCATAACCTATGTAGTAAAAATGGGATTCTTAAACAACTTGACATCAAAAAACAATTCATATAAGATAAAGGAATTCATAAAAATATTTCCATCACAACATAATCAAATCTATGTAATAATAGGGATAGAAACATAACCCTATATTATCTTAGATGGAAAATAATTTTGATAAAACACTTGAACTCCATTCTTGAGGAAAATATCCTTTCTACTTCAAAAACATTTTTCCTTTCTTATCATGCCATAAAATATTAATCTAAAAGAAGTTGATTAAAAATAAACTTGAAAACTTGTAAAGCAAGATTCTTGGAAATTATGTTTTAAAAATCCATTCATACCGTATAAGTTAAAAAACATTCTTCGTACTTTTGTCAAAAAAGTCAAAAAGTACCTCGTACGGAAAACGACAAAATATTACTTTCATATCCTTTACTAAAAACTCACCGAAGTGTAAAATTGGATTTAAACAATTGTAGGTAGATGAAAATAATATTACATATTGAGGAAACATGGATTTGGATGATAAAATACACCCCAATAAATACCAAAGTATAAAAAATCTCGGATAAAAATGAGATTGTGATATTTCCCTTACCTTAGGTCCGATACGATCTGTACGTGTCCGAACCTCCTGTATAATGATTTAAATAATGTTATTGACTTATTCCAGAATCATACTTATTTTTATGATATCATATTTGGTCATATTCTTGGCTTCTTAGTAGTAATATTTCATTGCTACTTGTTATTCGGGTGTTTATAACTTTTTGTTCTTATGCGTGTTTTGTCGAATAAATTCTTATTCTTCTCTTTGGGTTATAGATACCTCATTTCCAGAATGGTATTAGTGTAATATATATCATATTTATTCATTCAATTCATTTCATTTATATAATCATTATGAAATGAAGATCATGTAGAACGAGTCACATCACATTGTGGAGACGGTATTCCGTACGTACGCACGAGTGATGATATCGTTCCTATGATCGTGGAATTGTATTGGAGTGTATGTATACTATTTCAGAATCAGTATCAGTTTATAATAGTCATATATATTCATTATTTACACCATTATACCCATCCAAATAAGTTGGTGGTGGAAAATAGATTACACCATGGCGTGGAGACGGTATTCCGTACGTACGCACGCGCGGTGATTTCTTTTTCCGTTGGATGGATAGATGGTGAAATAGGGTTGTTTCTTACTTATAATAACATATCAGTATATGAGTGATACTAATGTTATTACTTCATAATGAAACAACTAAACAAGAAGAAGTGGAAGAAGAAATAAAGATGAAAGAATCGGTAATAGACATTACCTCTTCTTTGAAGTTCTTCTTTGAGACCTCCTTTTAGGGCACTAAAATAGGTCTTTGAAGAAGACAAGAACCTCTATGATGTCTCTAGGAAAGTGGAGAGGAGGAATTGGCAGGGTTTGGACGAGCATGAAGGCTCAAAGTGGTGTGAGGAAGAGAGGGAGGAAGTGCCCTTTTATAAGGGAGGAGAGGGGTACCTTTGGAATAACAAAACATATTATTTTATTATAAAGTCAAGTTCGGTTTTAAATAGATCCAAATTGATTTATTTAGAGGCTAAGGTAGGGATGTGTCGAAATCCTCTCATCCAATAGAATTTAGACAAGTTTAGGTTCCTATTTTAACCTTATCATTTAGATTTAACATTAAGTTAAATAATTTTACTTTTACTGTGTCTTCTTGTGTTCTTATAATATAAGGTTAATAAACTTACTACAAGCAGCCAAATGAACCTCAAGATGTTTATTATTAATATATATAACCGTATCTAAGTCATTTGGCCCAAACATAGATTTTTAGGAATAAAATAACAATTAATAATATAATATTTGTTTTAAAAACTATTTTATGTCAATTTTGACACTATTTAGTAATTAATTTTTGTGAAAATCATAACAGAATGATTAGTTCGAAAAATTTTAATTAAATCAATACTAACATGTCATATTAATCTATAAAATTAGTGGAATTCATAAAAAGTGTAAATTACATTTATTTGGGTGTTTATAACATCAATTATTTCAATATTTCATTAATAAGATAATTATTGCATCATCTTTGTGTCATAAATAAATTAAATTATTTAATGTCTAAAATTTACAAATAAAATACCATTATGTATGAAATATTTTTAGATTTCTAATGAATATTTATAGTCGAATTTAGCTTATATATAACCCCATATTAAAAATGGTTTACTTATTAAACTTTGATTTTAACTATTTTAACCCTTCTTTAAATAAATTAATAGTAAATGTCCTAATCTAATCCAATTGGGCCTAAATGGTCATATTTTATTCCTAAGTTTGTTTTTGGTCGAATTACACTTATCCAATAGAATTAGGACATGTGTTAGGGTAATAATAATATCATTTTTACCCTTAATTACCCTATTTACTTTTAACCGTGTTAAATAAAAGTAAAAAGTTACTATTCACCAAAAATTATTTTCGTCTCATTGAACCATATTTTACTTACTGACATCAACCGTGTCTCTCGGATTTTTTAAATTGCACTCACAGAAGAGGTAAAATTATGTATTATGAAAAATTCAGTTTTTTAACTACCACTTAGTGGTTTCACTATTCATAAAAAATTGAAAGTTTTCAGAAAAATACCAAAATTTCACCCTAGGCTAATTTCGATATTACGAATCCAAAAATGAAGTCCATTTTGAAAAATAAAATTTAAAAAATTTAAAAAAGTGGTTATTACTTTTCATAACGGCTAGTTTTAATAATATTTTAATAGTATATCGTTGTTTAGTGAAACTCGGTATTGCTTATGACGCAAGCTATCGGGGAAGGTCATGATTTCGTGTAAAGCAATCCAAGCAAGTGTTGTGTAGAAAACGATTCCATTGATGATTTATATAACATAAAAGTCTCGGGTGTTACAATTGGGTAGCTTGGCATTGTGATAGGACCATACCAATAGAAATTCCTAAACTGTTGGTATATGGTAATGTAAATTCCAGTATTCCAACGGTTCTAAAACAGGCGTAGGAATAGAGTTATACTAACAATTTATTAACCATTGGTATATATAATCATCAGATAGTCTACCAACGGTTGATAAACCATTGGTAATGAGTTTTACCAATGGTTTTAATAAACTGATTGTAAGAATATATTGTTCAACACTATACCAACAGTTTAAAACTATTCGTATATGGTATTTCTAGAAATCTGCACAGTAGCCAGCTAACTCCCCTCCTTTGCATAAACTTACATACACCACATAATATAGCATAATAACAGCATGGAAATAGAAAAAAAATAGTATAATCCCCTCAATATGAAATTCATTTTGACTTTTTGGATCAACCACTTTTATTTACTCTTAAAATATTCTCAAAATACCTAGTAAAACATTACATGTATAAATTTTGTTAAATTTTTAACACTAGATCACTAAACCTTATATCATCGTATAATCCCTATTCCTCATTTTAGATAGGTATTTTTCATTCCCACCATGGCATGCACCACAATATAGTATTCCCCATTTCAATCATCATATATAGAACCAACTTCCATTTAACCCATTCCAATTTCTTGGGTAAAGACATATTGATATTTTTACATTACTTAAAATGGTCCCAAAAATATTACCATAGATAAGTCAATGTCATTTTTGGTTCCTAAAAACATACACAAAATATCTCATTTATATGATGAAATCCGATTTATTCTCCACTATGGTGTGTTATCTACTACACCATGACATAGTTAAATAATTTTTTAGAAAATGATATGAAAAATGATAATTTCATTGGTAGAAAAGTTGTTTTAGTTCTCATATGAGATTAAAACATTATTTTGTATATAATGATAGTGTAATATGGCCACCATATCTCCATTCTTCACCAAAAGTGCCTCCAATATTATTCTATTCATATTCAATCAATATTGTACCATAGAATGAACTTCAACTCACCTAAAATAATATGAATCAATTGAGATAGAATATGAGTCAAATATAATGGATTTGTTGACAAAAAAATAAAACACCAAAGCAATTTATTCAAATCTACGTTATCGACAAATAAAAAACCATACAATTTTGAAAACAATATCTTCCAATGGTTTATTTAACTTATCGAAAACTGTTAGTAATTAATAGGCTCCAAAAACTACATCAAAATAGTCTTCTCATTTGGATTTTTTGACCATACGTTAAATTAAATCAACCATCAAATCCATTAGGTTTATATCAACAAAAAAACAAAAAACACAAATTGAACTAAGAAGATAATCATCATTTGATCATTATATTCCTACATCAGTGAAATAAATGACAAGGTGAAGACATGAAAAACACAATAACACTAAGGATTATAATATACATAATACCAAATTGGAAGGAACAACACCAAAAAATACTCTACAAACATCTACAAAAAACTATAGAATAATGGTGAATACAACACCTGAAAACAAAACTAATACAACACCTGAAAAAACATAGCACTGTAAAAAATACAATTCTTTTTATACATTTGAAAATGCATACAATATAGAATACAATCATATAGAAAAAGGAAACACTAGAAATCACAACATGCTACATTAAAAACTCTAAAAATATGGATGGTATCCAAACTAAATGAATGATGATATCCACACAAAGGTGAACATTAGGGAAAAAGAAAATTGGATTGATTTGGAATGGAAATACTTTTATGTTGTGTTTGTATTATGGGTTGACGAGTTCAGTATTTAAAAAACATGAATGATTTTTTAGAATTGGTTCTTGGTGTTAGGTACTGATTTTTTTGTTTTATTTAAATGAAGGGTTGTAATGAAATAAAGTTGAATTCTTACTCAATGAGATATTGAAGAAATCATCCATGAATTTATGGATAAAGGGATCCATAATCATCCCCCTAATGGTGAGAGACCAATCACCTTTGGAAATTTGGAATGAAACTAGATCAAAATGGGACTTAAAATGTAACGAATCAAAAGACAATGAATTAAAGGAAGATGAATAAGAAGTGGTATAAGAATAATTAATATGATCAAGTTCTTTAGACAATAGTTTGAGTGTAAGATTTTGTGGATCTAGTGATTCACCAAAGGATTCTTGATTAGTGTGAAGGGACATTGGTCATCCATTGAGAGTATAATAGACGTCAATGTGATGGAATTGTTTTCCATAATGTTGTAAAATGATGTTTATATGGAATCTTCCAAAATAAAGTCCTTGGGTAGTTCAATAGTTCACACTACCATGTCCTTGAAATGATGTCACGACATTATGATCTATCATTGAGAAACTATAATCTAATCAAAAATAATATTTGAATCAAAATATGATTATAGAAATAAGAGAGGTTGATTGTGGTTTTACTTTCTAGAATATCTATCATAATAGTAGAATAAATGGATGTTAGCCCAGGAAGAAGAGAAAATAGGGAGAATCTACCACCAAATGATAATCAAGGACCATACCCTTAGGAATATAATTATTATCTTTCTCTATAAAAAAATTATCATTGGCCAAATGATCATTTATATGACATGTGGAGGTTTTGTAGAGTTGTGTAACACTAAAATAATCCTCCATGGATCTAAAGGATTTTAAAATCCAAATACCCTAATTACTTTATCAAATAAGATACCAATACATTGGTAAAAGAGATGTGATTAAAACTATATGGTATTTAGGCTACCTGAGATTGGAATAAGGTGGCCTACCTAATCACACATATATTCTGCCATAATAAATCCTCAAACACCAATGTTAGTAATATCAGTAAAAAATATAATAGATCAATATGTCCCTCATCACCATCACTATCATCACCTTCATCCTCATCCTCATCCTCATCTTCATCACATTCCCCTTCAACATCCCAAAACTCATCCTCATAGTCATACTCATACTCAACCTCATCCTTGGCCTCATCCTCCAACTCGGCCTCGATATCAGCATCATCCTCATCCTTGGCCTTTTCCTCGACATCCGCATCGCTAGAAAAAATATCTTCTTGACCAACAACAGGACCACCACCTAGTGCACTATTTAATGATTGCATCAGAGATATATATTCATTTCAAGCTATAGTAGCCTCTGGTGGAAGTTATGGGAATAAAACATTTATCAGTTTCATAAATTCAGTGTTTTCCCTATCAACCCATTCTTCCACCTATGTGTCCCTTTTTTTTCTATTCCACCCATGCCTTAACCTCTTCCAACTAGGTGGTACTACAAATAGTACCAGAATAGGTCCAATACCTCATCAGAATTATACTCTTTCAAGGTCAATAGCATACCCAACCAGCGTGCTCATCTCCCAACACATGATGTTAGTGACCATATGGAAAAAAATTTCAGGTTCCTAGGCATCATGGTCCTCCAATGTAGAAAATATCAAATATAAATCGAGTATTAAGTTACAAAATATATAATAAAATTTGAATCAACAATGTAAAACTTAAAATCTACTTCTGTATTGGTTCATTAACCACACTTCCATCTTTTTTCATTCTACTCAATAAAAACAGTTTCTCCTAATGAAACAATTTGTCAATATTCCTTACTAGCCTCTACAATGACATTGAATATAGGAAACTATAATTGAAAATAGGTTACCAAAAATTATTTTCATAACTAAAATTATATCAAAACATTATAAACCAAATAAATTATGGATGGAACTATATAAAGGTCAAGTCCTAAAGAATTATAATTAAAAACTATCGTACATGATTCCTCTCACGAACTGACATCGCAGTACACCCTGAAGTGTGGATGTATTTTTTTTATAATTTTTTTTATATTTTTTACAGATGATTCTTAAATAAAACTCAATAATACAAAATATAGTATTAATAAAAAACATGGAATTTTTATTTAAAACCCTCCAATGTGATTAATACCTTAAACATGATAGCCACCCAACGAATAATCATTTTTCAATATTGCTTTGTTGAAAACACATTAATGATAGTTACCACCTCTAACTATGTTCCAACTATATCATGCCAACCAATATACAAAGAATTTTTATATGCTCTCTAACGTACTGCTAATTCCATTAGATGTTCTGGTCATGCAGCCCCACCATCTTAAAAATTTAACCAAAGTGGAAACCAAAAAATTAATTCATATAAGTTCAAAAATAAAATCTCATTAAATAAAATTGTTTTATCACCCCTATATGTGCCCAAAAATTATCCATGACTTCATTTTGAAGCTATACCGTGAGAGAGGGATGATGATAATGATGTTAGAGCATTTGGAAGGTGTCGTAAAATTACTACGACATTACAGTCCAATTTTTTCAATCATTTAGTTTTCTTCATTATAGTCTGCCATCAACTATGTTGTGTGGTTCCGCACTGCACACATGCATGTACTCCCCCACCTCCCATTTAAAGATGTATGTATTATGAAATAAAAACAAATATTATATCAATAAAAGTTATAATTTTTTAATGGTTGGGACCGAAGCCTCATTTATTATTAAATTAACGAAAATACCTCTTTAAACTGGGTCGAGGGAGACCCATTACATACCTCATTGGCCAAGTGGGCACTTAGTCCATTACATTTCTCGTAGACAAAACTTTTTGGCCCAAAGTTCATTTTGTGAATAATACTACTACAGTTCCCACACTTCTACAGTTCTACAATGTACCATGTCGCTGCTACAGTACCCTACCACCGCTATAGTGACCTGCCACCACTACAGTGCTTTCCATTGCTACAGTGTCACCACTACTACAGTATGCCACATTACTACTATGATACCTACACCCAATGGGTTTTGAACACCCATTTTTCATGTAGGATTATGGTTTTCTTTCCACTATACCAAACCCGAAATACTTGTTACGGTTATAAAATATACTTGGAACAATATAATTGATGGTCATGAGTAGATCTATTGGAAATAAAAGAACATCATCCTATCCAAGTTATGTGGATTCTAATGTAATCTCTATAGGCATAGACTGTGTCAGTTCAGGATATTATGTAGGAATGTAGAAGCTTTGAGAGAAATAAGTAGATGTCAAATAAGATTTCATGGATAGCTGATGAAATGGATGGTATGGATGAGGAGTGAGAATCATCATCAGATATGGTAATGATGGGTGAGGAGGTTCAAATGTAAAGGTCGGTGAAAACATGGGAGGCCTAAATATCCCGTGTATCCTTAATGACGATGTGTGATCAGAATATGTGTAAGATGGTACATCAATGGGATTGGTATGGTCTAATCGGGCATGTCGCCTGAAGTGTCTGGCTCTCGTACCCCCCCCCCCTCGTACCACCGACCAGAGTACTGGGACCTTTAATTGGCTGCTCATTGAATAACTGGTTCCCATATGGGGGATCCTTCATAAAAGTCTAAAAAGAAATTAATCACATCAAAATATATGTAATTAATATATATATATATATATATATATATTTTAAATGAAATACTCACAACATGCACTAATGGATGAATGACCATCTCAGTCATTTGGTGATTATTTTCCATCATCCTTTTTCATCGTTTCTCCTCAGTAGGTTTCATTTCAATCATTTGAACCTTAATATGGAAGTAATTTGAAAAGGATAAATAACGTGTAACCAAAAAAAATATACAAGATGTAATTTTTTTTTCATAGGAAATTTGGTTCATATTTTAGGTTAAGTAATATAGCTATTTTTTGGTTAGGTTATTATATTTATTGATTTCATATTTATAAGTTTAATATGTCCAATTCAATTCCTTTTTTTGTATTGTGATTTAATAGTTTTAGTTTTGATTGGATATGATGGAATAAATACTGTTAAATAAAATATTAGAAAATTAAACTTAAATAAAACTTCAACCAATAAGCAGTGAAAAATAACATCAAGTTCAAGTAGGATACAAAGTATTTGTAATGAATAGTAAATCATTTTGAATCGCACCAAGCTTAACAAATCAATTAATGCTAAAAAATAACAGAGAACACATATGAATGATTCCAAATATTTCCCACCACATCTTTGGGTTCCCAATCAACTTTGACAATTGAGATATTGGAGTCATTATAAGTAATAAATGGATTGGTGTCGATTGAAGTAGGGATGGTGTCAATTCCATCATCACCATCATCAAAAACATATCTTGGAATTACTTTATTAATGAAATCATATTTTTTTCGAAGATGATCTTTGACATAAAAAAATGTTCCATCATTGGAGCATATACATATGGTTCATCAATAGCAAGAGTTTGAGTCATGTCAATAACATGAATTCCACAATCATCAATAAAGGTTCTATTCCTCATCTTTGAATTAAACCACTGGAATTTTATTATCGTGACTCAACCATGAGAATAATAATAAAATATTATTATTTTCTCAATGACTCCATAATAAGATACATTTTCAAAATGAGTTCTATTATTCGATGAACTGACATAATAGTCTATTGTGGCATTCATTATAAGACCACAATGTTGTGTTATAATTTTATTTTTACTTTCAGTGATACTAAGTCTTTAACTGTTGATCAAAATTAATTTAAATTCATGGACCAGGGTATTATGACCAAAAGACAACACTCTTATTTCCTTAGAAATAATGTTAGTAGGAAAAATTGACACCTAAAATATAATTGAATATTAAAATTAATAAAATATTTATTTTATTTATTTATTTCAGTAATATTTATATATTTAATTTAAACCAAGAAGAAAACTCATTATTAGGAAAAGATTATATCCTTCTCAAAGATAAATAAATGTTATTTTTATTTGTCATTTATTTATGATCCTTGTAGTTAAAAATAGAAATATTTAAAAAAATATATAAAATTAATAGATATGTGATAAGATATACATGTTTAGTTTATATAGTTGATGTATTCATTGAATAAATCACAGTTGAACTACATTGTGCGATGTGCCATCTCCCACACTTCATGGCTTATTGTCATCAATTTTTATGATCTAGGAATTACTCTTATTTGAGAAAGTGATGTAAAACAAGGTTCAATTTTATCAAAATATTCTTCTTAATTTCTCATTGGTCAGTTAATTCTCATAGTAAGGTCAGACATATGCAGTGAGCAGAAATTCATACATTCATGTACCAAGTAACCATTCACATTAGGACCATTAGGATGATTCCTATTTAAGACTTATGATTTGAATGATTACATATTTATTTCAGGTAGATACATCCAAAAAATGCAACATGTCCTCTGAGAAGTATTTTAGTTTGAAGATGGACACTTAGATGAAAAATTCATGTGAAAAATGATGGCGTAAATGATATCTCTAACTCCAAGAAAATTAAGGCTGTATTGGAGAACATTTTTTGCAATAATGACTTGAAATAAATCTTAGCCTAATGATATCTAAACAAATGGAATAACTGTATAACTAACACACTTACATTATTGGCCAAAATATTAAGGATTTATATTGGAATCAAATCTTGTAGAAGGATGTTATAATAACATGTATTCAACGATTTCATCTTCAAATCCCTTATATTCACCTATTTTATATATTGATTTTATATCCATTAGGAAAATTAATATTCTCTAGTACTTCTAGAAATTGAATTTTTCTAGCGGTATTATCAAATAAGAAGAAAATGGAACTTTCCATTTATTTTTACTTATACACACATGATGAAATTATGGTATAATCTCTTAATCCATCGAGTCACGCCATGATCATAAATAATATTTTGTCTTCCCCTTGAAATTTATATTAATCGAAAGAAACATTTCATATATGTTCTTTTCAATGTGAATTATGTCTAAGAAATGACATAATAAATTGTTTTACTAATATAGAAACTCTGAGAATATACTCTTCCACTTCCAATTATAATAGGTATCATTGGAAACATTATACCTCATTCTTGATTTCATTTGATACCTCCTGAATCAAAATGTGAAGTATTATAAATCATTACGAACATCAGTTCCATACATATGTTGATGTGGATCATCGGTCTCCGTAGTATTGTCAAATCTTCATTGATTTTTTCTAAATGGGTGGTCCATTGGAAAAATTAGTTGATGCCCCATATAACTAAAAATACAATGATATTTCAATCTTTTGGATTGTTTATTCTTCATACAAACAGGACATGATTGTTTTCCTTTCATGGTCTATCCTAAAATTATTACATAAGTAGGATAATCATTGATTATCCACATAATCGTTGCACGCATCTGAAAAATTTATTTTGAAACTACATCATTTATATGGACACCTAAATTCCAAAACTAAATCAACTCCCTCATTAATGGTTTCATGTATACTTCTATAAAATTAATATGATAAGATGTTCCATATATGAGTATGCCCAAGAAAGTGTATGGTTTTCTCATACACAAACATGGGGGAAGGTTATAAATGTGTATGAAAACCATCCATGTGTTATGAAAATTATGAATTTTCCCAAACATATTAGAACCATTACTTGAAAGACCCATCCTCACATTACACACATTATCTGAAAAATCAGGAAATCAATCATCAAATATCAAAAATTAAAATCCATGTATAGGGTGTACTAACTCTTCATTATTCGTCTTTCTCACAGTATCATGACATCACACTTTTAATTATATTTTATCAGACATGAAAATATTCTAGACTATGGGGATCAATGGAAGGGTTCATGTTACTTTTTGTTGTACATGTGATGGTGTTCCATCAACTTTTGGCTTCTATCAAAATATTCCACATTTTATAAAATTGCTTCATTCGGTAGTTTCCTCCAAGAATAAGCTGTAATCATTCTAGTAAGCTTGAATTTTATTTTTAATAAATACACATTGTTCACCTAACTTCCATGCCATATAGGGTTTTGAGGGAATATATGCATTATATAGATTTAATTCCTTAAAGAATGAATGAATTTGATTTATTGTAGTATTGGAAATACCAAACCTGATTTCCCATGAAACAATAAGATTAAAAGTTATATCTTTTTCACTTCACCACATTGTCAATATACTGGAGTCATCGCAACATCACTCAATTGTTTTCACCCTGTCTACATCATCATTTTCATTGGACGCATCATGCGTGCCTGTATTGAAGTCTTATTGGGTCGACATCCTTTTCTTTTTACAATGATGATTAAATAAAAATTGGTCGTATATCAAATTCTCTAATCCAATAATTTTATTTTCATCATCAACATTTTGAGATTCTATTTTCTCTCCATTGTGATACCAAAGATAGTAGTTTTTTTTAAAACAGTATTTGGTTATATGGTATGTAACATTTTCATAGCTCAGCCAAGGTCTTCCAATATAATTGTAATGTGGGATGTTTATATCACCACTATCTGAAGCATTATGAAATGAGAAATCTAAAAATATCTCTAAATTTTATTCAAAATCGCTTGAGATCCAATTTGTTTCATACATTTAACTTTTATCCATTCTGTAAAAAAAATACAATAAGTCATTTTGTGAAAGCAATTCAATAATATTGTATTTTTATCAAAAATATATTTAAGTAAACAAGAATTTTTTACCTAATATAAAACCATAACTGACACACTACTATATTTGAGAATCATATTATGAAAGAAAAAAATATACTCTATAGATAGGTTTTGTTATGTAAACAAGAATTGAATAACTTATTTCATTTTTTAAAATTACAATATAATTTTTTTAGACAGGTTCACATTATTTATATTTTATTTCTTTTAGTTTAGTTTCATGCAATTTATTGTTGTTCAGGTCTACTCGTGTATGCTTAGGTCAATTCAAGACATTATACTTCAATTTAGTTGGTTTGGTATAAACTAAGGGATCATTAGTAAGAGGGTTAGAGTAATGTGATCTTTTATTATAGTAGTAGTATCATATTACTGAGATATTTCTTTATCCTATATGCATTGATAAAAAATTCCTACTTTTATCCTTTATTAAATATCAAAACCACACTAAATAGATACCCATTAGTGATAGTCAATGGGCATTCCCCTATGGAATGAAGTTCCCCATACATTAATTTTAGTTTTGAGTTTTAGAGAAATATATTTTCTTTGGTTTGGATGTTGCTTTGTTGAATGATCATGTTATGTGCTACTCCTACTCTCTCCATGAAAATTATGGAATTTACAAATTATGCTCTTTTATTTTGATATGTTCTTGAATATATAGTCATATTTTATATCCATTCTTTTATATATCCATATTCATCTATTTAACATCCTAATAATATTTATGTTCTATATCTACATGCATATACTAACTATTGTATTTGATAAATTAGTATACGGTCAATCCATTTGGTGTTTTGTAAAATATTGTATAACCCCAAAATGTGTCTTCCAACCTATTTCTCGTATTTTTTCTATTTGATTTTTCTATATTTTCCAAGATACAATTAATATATATTTTGAAAAACTAAACTTGTTATTGTTTTTTTATGTTAAGGTGTTGATGTATTATGTTTCACTTTATACATTCTCATTAAAGCTTCCAATCACATGTAGAAAAAGTGGGTTCATTAATTAATGATGAATTCTTATAGGATTATAAATCAGATAGGATAGTATTACTCAAAACATTACAAATAATACTGGAACTATCATTTTTATAATGGATTCCTAATCAAAACAAAAAAACCCACCATATCATAAAATCAATACAAATGAAAAAAGGAAAAATAAATGGTGGAAAATCATATAACCCAGTTAGATATTATCGATTTTAAGTTGATGAATAAAAAATTACATGGATTCGAATCCCTAATTCGGAATAATGGTTCACATGCTGGGAAGAAGAAGGTAGCTTTCATTTAGGGAAACTAAAAGCACAAAATAAAAAATAAATAAGTGTAAAACATTAAAACAAAGTTAGAACTTATATGTATAATGTTTTAGAACAAAACATTGATTGAATCAAGATAGATAGACCAGTGGGAAGAAGGTCTACATGCTAGGGAAGAGGGAATCTCTATTTTAGGGAAAAATGGAGGCAGGGTAGGAAATTCTAGGGCTTTTGAGTATTTGGGGCCAAATTTCCCAATTGTTTCAAAAAGACATTGGGATACATTGTATATCCCAACTATTTTAAAAACAGTTTGGATAACATTGTATAAAGGGCTATATCCCAATGGTTTACTGGAACCATTAGGTTAGGTTGGTTCTATCCAAATAATTTTCTAAAACCATTTGGAAACCATATTCTAAATAGGCCAATACCAATGGTTTTTACAAACCATTGGTATAGGTGCATTGGTATAGAGTGTTTTTATTGTAGAAAAAGATGATGAAAATAAGCAAAACATATCCTGACATCAATGAAATTATGGATAAAGAATAAGTATGGGACACCCTACTAAGAATACTAGTATAAAAAAGATAATACCATGGATGATCTCATTAATTAATTACAAAAGTGGAAGAATAAAATATGTGTTGTGGCCTAAACTTTATTTGAAGAAGTTAATAGAGAAGAACCTCTATAAATTTAAATTGACAATGAAAAAGTAGTGGTGGATAATGAGAACTAAAAAATATTGTAATATTTCAATTTCATGGTATTTTAATGAAACATTTCCCAAATATGTAGCCTTTTATTAGAAACACTCAAGAAGAACCAATGGAGGAGGAAGAAAACGACTACCCAATATGCAGAAAAAATAAATATGTGGGAAGATCAAAGATATTTATCTCTATATCATGATAAAATTATCTAAAAAAGGTAATTATTAAGATAAAAAACCAAAAAAACACCAACTAATGTGAGGAAAACAAAAAAATTAAAATTTCATTCTAGAGATTAAATTTATTTATTTTTATTAGTTTTATAACTCTCCCCCTGGCCAATCACATTATATTTCCAAGATAAAAACATTATATCATAAAAGGGCCTAAACTATCACTATGAATTTTTATTTTTTTAGGAACATAGAAGAATCAAGAAAGTAACAACTAAATTTCTATATACCTGAACAATTACCAAAATGTGTCCAATTAACATCACTATTTCAATTCATTTTCTGATATCACAATTAACATCATTAACCTAAGGTGTACATAACATAAGAAACTCATTTAAAAGTGTCAATACCAGAGGGAGGGGTAATTTTTACATTTTTATATTTTTTCACCAATTGTTTTTTCCACCACATTATTTTAAAAAAATAAAAAGAAATTAATAAATAAATTGATTTATTGAAAGAACTGAAATGAATAATATTAACCCACAAATGTTTTTGAATTTTTATCTCGTACTCACTATTCGAGGACACACCTATAATTAAGCGAATTATTTTGACCTTTTTTGAAAATTTTAATAATAACAAAGATAAATTAAAAGATATAAATGTAAATTTTAAGAGTCACATTACATAAATTTGGAATTTCTAGAAAATTATTACGGATATGATTATATTTGTTAATGTTAATTATTGGAAACATATATTGAGTAAACTGATTATTAGTTTTCTTTATTTTTGCTGATTAAAATATCTTATGTTCCCATTTACAAGTAGAATATAGACTAATATTATGTTTTATTATAATCATTCTTGAGTGGATGTTGGCGCCTGTAAACATACATGAATATTCAGTTATATCTTTTCAAAGAGATGAGTGAAAAAATACCTTTTGAAATAATTAAGGCATTTTATTGATGATCCTATTTATCCTAGGACCCGCATGTACATTTATCCTTCTTATCATAGATAATAAATGTATTTACTTGTTAGTATTTATCAACATTAGAAGAAATTATATTCATTTCTTACCTAGAGCTTTGTATTTTTCATCATAATTAATTGAATGAGTGTGGGGGATGGGTTTTTCATGGTGGACATAGGAGTTTGTATCTTAAGAGGAGACTACATGGTATTTTAATGGGTTTTTGGGTAAGTATTGTATTTATATTCATTAAATTTCATTATTTATAAATCTTATTGATTTTTTTTTAAAAATATAAATAAAAAACATAAAAAATCTTACAACATGGGATAATAAAAAATCACCATTTCTAGACTAATGATGTTTATCATATGTGGTTAGGTGGTGTATGTTGGGTTTTTTCCACTCAATAATTTTGGGAAAAATTAAAAAAATTGGTTTGTTTCACAGGTGGTTTGAAAATCAAAAATTCTAGATTGATAATATCAAAATCCAAATTGTTATGTGGTGGAAGTGAGACATACTCGGGTATAGATTTTAGAAAAAATGAAAAAGGAAAAAAGAATAACAAGATAGTATTTCATTCATTAAAATTATGATTTCCTTGGTCCATTAAATTGTGGCTTATGAATATTTTGATATGACCATATATTATTTTGATGTGAACTTCATTGAGCTCATGTTTTTAATATGATGTATTATATGTTAGAGTGTAGCCTCCTTTTTAGCCTTATGTTTTTTAAACATCAACACCTAGAAACCCAAAAACCATATACTCATTTTATCCTAATTGAAAACACATCAGTTATAATTGTTATATTTTATTTTTCATTGGGGAGAAATAAGATTCAACTCAAGCATATGGTTAGAAACATGTACTTGTGGTTGGAGTATAACTCCATTAAAATTGTTACCTTGAGTGATGAGAGAAAACAAAATCATCATGTGGAAAATCATAAATTTCATGGTTGATGAATAAAGGTAGAAATATATAACATAAAATGTAATTTTTTTTGAATTTCACTTTATAAATGAACAATTATTTTTTATTATTTATTGGGTATGATTTGTGTTTTTGAAATCTTCAGGTATAACCTGTTTTTATGAGAATAAAAATATCAAAATTCCCTTATTGATGTATATTTTTTTCTCAATATGGATATTCTTCTAGAGGGAAATAAATGATATGACTATGGGGGTATTTGATAAACCTATTATATATATATATTTTTTAGTTTCTATATGTGTTTGAGTTTAATATTAATTTATTAAAGCATAGTTTTAGGGGATATACTGATATTTTGTGTATTCTTATACATGATTGACATATTGAACAATATATAAGAAAATATAGAAATTTAGGAACATAAATTCCCTTCACACGAAGATGCAAAGTGGAACAACACAAAAAAAAAATACGATGAATCAATAATTGAAGATTTAAGAAAAATAGATGAATATTACCATTTTAAGAGAAATTTCTATAATGTAGGATGATCAAGGGATGTTCAGGATATTGAAATCTAAAGTACCTGAGGAAAAAAAGAGATTTTGGATCTAAAAAGAGATTTAAATGAGATTCAAAAACATTACATTATGTGAAATTTCAAACCAGAAACAATATATAGGCTATGAAGAAGAAGAAACAAGCCAAGAGTGAATAATATTTGTGTCATATCGTGACACATATTTTCATGTACTGACACTTGTTATAAATGTACTAAAATATATTCACAGATTTTTTCATTCCATGAATATTTAAATTCTAATAAATTAAATAATTTTTAAACTTTATATGAAGTGGACGCATTATATGAGCCCAAAAAATTATTCTTTTGATGTATCTTTAACAAGAGTTATATTTATTGACCCTGGAATGATCACTTAATTCATTTTTTGACTTTCGTTTTACCATGGATTATATCTGGGCCTATATATGTGGGTTTCATCCAAGATTTTTGTAATTACATTGAAGGAGTGAGGTTGAACCATTGGAACATTGTTGTAGGGTTTTGACCTGAAGTTATACATAGAGTGGATTTATTTTTTTCTGTTGTTTTCTTTTACCTTACTTTATGTACTGTTGAATGAAATATAGTTTAGTTAAATTATTTTATCATTATTATTTTTATTTTTCTATTCTATCGCGTTTGTTTTTGAGTTTATTTGGCATTAGTGATCACCTGAATGTGATTGGATGAACTTATAGGGGGAGAAGATTCATTTAAAATAGGTTTGTACCAATTTATTCTTCACTTTCTCAATGATTTTTATTATATTTGGGATTTTTAATCAAGTAAACCATATATGTTATTAAATCATGCAAAAATTTAATTTGATAGTATAAAAATCCAAAGACGTAAGGTAATTAATTTATAACCATTAAATTGGAATACTCTTCTACTTTTGGATATCTGATCAAAATGAACACTAGTTATTTTAATTCATTAGAGAACCATGAATTGAGATGCTATGGTAGATTTATTAGGCTTTAATATCTCCACTATAAATTCAATATGATTTATTTTCTAACCAATGAGAATTATTATTTTGCAGGTGTAGTCAGAATGTCATTAAAGCCAAACCACCCATCAAAATGGATTTCACTCCCTTCAAAATTTCTATCTGACTTTTATATTTTAATTAAATTATTATTTATATCTATTTAAAATCCAAATGGAGGGAACTAACATCTAGTCAGTAGTTTTCATTGTTGTGTTCCCCTCCCTCTATGGGTTTGAGCTCAAGCTTCCACATTAGCACACCTTCATAGTTAGTGTTTTTATAGATAATATAAATTTCTCATATGATACCGATAGAGGATTTAAAGATGTATTCTAGAAAAATTATATTTTTCCTCCATTGTAGGGATGTATTGGAATGAAATTATCTACTTGATACTGATTTATTAGGCTGAAAAAAATTTCTTTTCCCAATTATTATTGCATATTTATGTTTACGTATTTTTTAATTCAGTTATTATTATTATGATAATATAATTATTATTATTCATATCGTAGTTTTTTTGATGGTGTGTAGGATAATATTTATGTTGAACCAATATTATTCCTTATAACTATTGTATAATGAATTTAAGGAGTATCTGACCACATGGGAAGCAATGAATTCTTGAGGGTTGTCATGTCATTAAATGATTTTGGATGATTCATATTAATTTGAATATTAAGAAGTCAAACGATATCAGAATTTTCAACCATACTATAAACACCATGGTGGATAACCTAATAATCAATACAACCTTGATGGATCTATGTATGAGTTGTACAGTCATAAATTAACCTCTTTCTGACAACCTCATGAGAAACACTTAGAAAAAAGACTGGCCAGGATATTGTAAAAGTACATTAATGTGATGAGAAAATGATGGATTATAATTAGGCACAAATTAGTAAAACATGATAATATAAAAATCGCCAATATCAAATAATATTGAATTTAAATTCTATTATTATTATCATACAAATTATTTCTAATATAGGTATATTTTGGTTCGATTGAAAAAATATAAGGAAGTTGAGGAAGTCAATATTTTTGACACAATGTTACCTCATGATCATTAAGTACATCAAGACAATTAATTTTTTTTTTGATAAAAACATAGTATAAAAATTTATGTATTTCCATAAAATTGCATTCCAAATTTGGATAAGTTGATGGACTATCAAGGGGACTCACTCAAATATTAGAGAGAATTGACTACTCACCTTGTTCATCTTGTTTCAAATTTAAATTCCCTTTTATGTAATATACAGTTAATTTATAATACAAGGATAAAATGATATGAAGATGAATAAAGTCAATAAGTGGATGAGTAAATTCATCCATTGATGAAACATATGAGAAAATAGATAATGGGGATATCAACGAATATTTATTGTAGCTTTCTGCGATTTCTCATAGTGAAGAACCTCCGGCTTATGATGAAAATGTTGGGTGTTGGGAATACATTATACTAATTAAAAATACCAATAATAGAAAATAGAATATATATTGTGAAAGTTATAATAATAGGAAAGAAAATGTTATGGTAATTTTTTATTTTATGGTTGAAGATGAAAAGGATGAGGTGGTTGAAGCAGTACAATTCTTATAATCAAATGAAGAGGAAAAAGTAAATTATGAGGAAAAAACAGACATTCAATGACCTCACTGACATTCTAGAGACTGAAGAATCATTTTAAAACCTACAATTAATACTCAAATAAAAATATAATACCATTAATTTTCTCATAAATTAAATATAACAGATAAATAAGTAGCTATATGTTACAAAAAACCTAGATTTGAAGATGTTAAGAAACAATAACCTCCAAAAATTAAAGCTGAAGATTAAAAAGATGGGGTGGAAGAGAAGATAGGGGGTTAGGGTATAATTTTTTTCCATAATTTCATTCCCTTTATCATTCTTCACATGATGTGTTTCCATCATAAGTTCTTCTTTAGGTGTTAAGGTAGGGGTAATTTCTTCAAATTTACATTGGTACTGAATTCCAAATTCTTCTTGAGGTGGTGATTCATCTCTGGCTTCCTACTCTTATTAACTCTTTTGTGTTATAGAGATAAAATTTCCTTTCGGGATGGGAATGAATTGGGAAAGAATATTACCTATACCATGATTTACCTTATTATTGAGGGTAGTCATAAGATGGACAAATTTCCCTTTTAATTACTTTGGTTATAACCCATGAGTATTGAGAGTGGTCTGTTGACTATACTAATATTATATTATCTGTCCCATCATTTCCATCATGGAAGGATCCTATTATTTTCCATGCTAGATTATTGTATGGGGTAGGGACGTTTTTATTTAGATTGGAGGGGGTTTATAGGTATGTTGAGATTCTTGTTGGTATGCTTGTTTGAATGCTCTCCTCTGTTTCTATTGGATCCCATATCCTAATTTATTGGTGGGGAGCTCTCAAGGTAATTGGTTTCTACTTGTTTGGTTTTATAATTTTGTAAAAACTTGAAAAATTCCAGGTAATTTTATCAATTATTTTGGATTATTACGAGTTTGTGACAATTAACGCATGTGATTCCAAGGCCTGGTGTGCCAAGAATGATTTTTTTAAATTTTTTAAGGTACATTCAGTAAACATACAGGAAAAATTTTCGTTCTTTTGAACTGGTTATTAGATTAAAAATTTGAGGGAACCGTTGAATCCGTAGAATCAGGATTCGCTTAATCTAAACTTCACTTTGACCACAGTAGGTCAGAAGAAAATTTTAGTTTTTTAACTTTTAATGAAAATTATAATAACATGTAATTTTTATTTTATTTTATTTTTCTCCAATGGATGAGAAGTTGTGGCAGGACCAGTGACTTTTCAATCCATTTAATGGATTGAAACATCAATAATGTAACTCAACTGATGTGAATAAAAATAGGACCATTAATTCATTTAATGAACCTCAAAAATTCCTCAACGTGTTACTCATTATTCCCCCTTCTATTTAAATTGTGACTGGGTGGGGTTTTGGCATGGCTTCTCCAAGCTAGGAAAACTCTGGTAGAGTTATTTGGTAACATCCACCGATATTGGATGATGGCTCGGGTGGCAACGATCCTGGATTGAAGAACCACTGGCTCTCCGTGTTGGCAGAAATTGGAGGTGGTCGTAGGTGGCCCACAACAACCGTCCTTAGGAATTGGGAAGGCGGTGTGCCATTGTGTGCCGCGGTGGCTAGAGGTGACCCTCTGAAGCTGGTCGTGTGGGAGAAGGATGGTGCCCACAGGCACCGCTGTCAGGCAGTGATAGGAGGGGGAGGAGTGGCCCAGCGTTGTGTCGCATCAGATCAAGATCGGTCAACCATCTTTCTGGCCATTTCATGTGGTGAGGTAGAGCCCCAACGGCAGGACGAATCGGCCCAAAGTCCATGGGGCCAACTGGAGAAATGGTCTGCCATTAGGGGGGCAGGCTGGATGAGAGTCCGCTGAGTGGGCCAGACCCACAACATAGCAGTCCAGCACGGGTGGGCCGAGCCCCACACAATGGGTTGGGCCAATAGCTACCCAGGCCCATGATCCAGATGATCCGACCCCCGATGGGGCAAACCCAATAAACCGGGCTAACCCTTAATAGGCCGGACTCAGGTGGAGTTTTGTGGCAGCATCCATCGATTGAGGACAAAATCATGGGTGGTAATGATCTGGGATTCGATGGATGTCGACGAATCCATCAAACCTGGATGCTTCTCCCGCTACAAATTCTACACCTCCAAGGGATCTCAAGGTACTGGGATTATGTTTGGTTTTGGTTTTAAATTATTAAAATGAGTTTATTTAATCATTAATGTGAGATAAATATTATCTCTCTTTTTATCATGTTAACGCAGAGGGTGCAAGATAAAAAAACAAGGCCCAGACCCTATGCCGCTTTGTGCTTGATGAATAATTTGGGGACATCTTTCCAAACTTTTGAAAGAAACATGAGATAGAGGTCCACATTGTAATAGCAGAAGCCCAAGAGGATCATAGGCACATGAAAAAATAATAACAGACCACCAGAGCACGCCCAATGGCCAGTGGAAAGAACCGCCGACACGCACTGTTGGTGGCTACCGAGGGCTGCCATAGGAGGCCTACAACAACCAGCTGTCAGCAGAAGGTGGCATGCCGTCACACTCTACGGGTGCCAGAGGCGTCCATCCCGAGCCGGTCATGTGTAATATGGGCAGCGCCTGTAGGCACGACCAGTGTTCTGTGGCAGGAGGGGGTGACACAACCTCGCACCACACCTCATTGGCTAGAGAACAGTCGGCTATCTGGCTGACCATTGTATGTGGTGGGGTAGCGCCCCACCAGCATGATGAAATGGCCCTGGCCCATGCCATGTCGACTGGAGACTGGTCAACCATCTAGCCAACTGTTGCATGCGGTGGGACATCTCCCCACCAGATGGATGAAATGGCCCAACGTCCACAGCGCCAGCAAGAGAAATAGTCCTCTATCAGGAAAACTGGGCTGAATGTTGTCTGATTGAATGTGCCAGACTAGTGGGCCAGTTGTCTAGCACGGGTAGATGGAGCCCCACTTGGCCGGCCGGGCCAACTACGGCCTGGGCCCATGAGCCAGCCGGGTCGACCCTCGACTAGTCAGACCTAGTGAACCGAGCCAACCCTTAATGGACTGAACACAAGCAGGGCCACGTAGACCCCGATACCTGTTGCATTGGGCCAGTCTGACTAAGTCGGACTGAGCCTAGACCCAACCGGCCCCCGAATAAAGAAACGTCGGTAAATAATGAATCGGGAGTCTATTTGACATGCCGTCAGTGGTGTTAGGACCCCTTTTTGGAAGCGTTCCCTTTGGCATATTCTGGCGGGGCTGACCGAGCTGGGCTGAACCGAGGTGTGATCACCCCAGTTTCACACAATGGGGTCTAACTTACAGACCGGGCGTCTGATAGACGTGTCGTATGTGTCATATGGACCCTTATGAGAATTCAGTTCTTTGAAGATAGTATAAGTAATTTTTGATGGATTTTCACATGCAACATTGGTTGTATCAGACTTGAATCCAATATGACCCTTTTTACAAATTTTCTCACATCTCACGGACCTGGTGTCCGATCGACACACCGACTGTCATTTTCCGACCCCTATAACAGGACGGTGCCTTGGGTATGATATTTTTGGGACTTTTTACCAGTTGAAATATGGATGATGGCTTGAGGAGCATAATCTTTTGGATATCTTGCATGCTATGTGCAGGAATCTAGTGGCTGGTTTTGACCTGAATAAGAAGATCACCCATACGAACCAACATCAGAAACTATAGAATGGGATGATCTAGCTGTACGACTAGTCATACCTACCTATGTACCAACGTCAAATACGTGTCAGAACCAGTGACGAATACGGGTAAGCACCAGGGACTAATATGGGTCACCAATGGCGACCAATACTATTCAGCACCAATGACCAATACAGTTCAACATCTAGAGACCAATACAGGTCAACATAAAATGACTTATACAGGTCATCTATAGAGTAACTATAGATAGGATGATTTATCTCTACAAATATACATCCATATCCCCGTAACCTTGAAGTTATACTATTAAAGTGAGCTATATCTTTTCCTTTGTGCTTCATGATTTATATCATGCTTGTGACAATACCTTTGTGGTATTTCTTATGATGTTTTTCTTTTGTGGATAACTGAGAGACCATTGGGGGTCTCGAGGTCCCCTACTTAGTTGTTATAATCCCCCTTACATAGGCTCTGCCTGCATGTGTGTGTTTGGTCTAGACTACTGAAGGTTCGACGTAGACATTGGAGGTTCAGAACTTTGTGGAGCTTGGTGTAACGGGAGAAGTATAGATCCTCTTTTTCGAATTCAGACTTACAACTATTATCCTCTAGGTAGAGCTCTACGGTATATGCGACAGTTATTTACGTTCTTTTCAGTTCCTAGGTCTTGTATTCCACACCACTTTTTCCATTTTACAATTGTTATAGTGGATGTACTTTACTCTCGAGGTTATACATTAATTTTTCTGGTTGTTTATATAGGTTTCCTTTTTTGAGTGTGTACAAATATCTATGGAAATGCCTTCCCGTTTTGGGAAAATCCTTCAAGAGATAGTAACCAACCCCTAGCCTATGAAAGGTGGGATTGGTGTAGTCACGCCTAGGACCCATGGGATGGGTCTTGAAAAATTTCTTCTATAAAATTTCCTCACAAAATTCAATTTCTTGAGCTCGAGGGTATCCATCATTGAAATTTATTCAGTGATAGAATTTCTGGAAAACCTTTGGTGTTATGGAGGGTGATGAATATAGTACTTTTTTACAACTATATATCTTAAAAGCTAAGTTATTTCTTCAATTTAATTTCCAAATAAAGGTATGTTTCATCTTTTTACCTCATACACCCTTTTGTTTTTAGTTCTTGTACCAAATGGTTTGGAATTTTGTGAGATATTCTCAAAAAATTTCTTACTTCATATAGTGACATGTTTTTCCATGATCCTCTTGAATAAGTTTCAAGTAATTTATATTCATTTCCCACCATTCCTTTGTAGAAGAATACCATGATGTGATGTTCCCAATATGGATGGTGAGAAAATATTTTGGTCATATTGTTGAATCTCTCCCATAACTCATAGAGAGTATCACCAATTTCATATTTGTTTTTATATATATCATTTCAAAGTTCAGAACTACTTGATATATGGAATAATATGTTGAGGAATGACCTTTATAGCTCATACCATGATGTCACTCCTCTAAGGTGCAAGTTATAGAGCCACTTCTTGGTTTCCCCTTTATGTTATTTGTGGAAATCCATCCAATTGATTTGAGCCTCACTGACTCCTTTGGTTATGAATCCATTTAAATATTAATCAAATGCTCTCAGGTTCCTATGTGGATCATTAATATATATCTCATGAATCATAGCAATTATCCTAATCAATCTAGTTTTGGGGTCATTGACTTTTTGATCATTTATTTGAAATTATTGGTTATTAATATTGAAATTGGTTGTGTACATTTATCTAAAATTACTATTTACTTGAGAATGATTATCTACCAATTTTTACTTCTTATTTTAGAATTTTTGTGAGAAAAAAATTATTGAAGTATAGTTAGTTAATGGAATGATGAAAAAATCTATTTCCTAATATTCATTAATTTTCAGAGTCCTAATTCTTGCAAGTACTGTTGTCTCAACCTCTAGATGAAAACTATTGTTGTTTGAACAACTTGATATAGTAATTGGAAAACATTTTAAAAAAATGAATAAAAAATCAACCTCCCTGACAACGGTTCTACAATTTACGCTTTCCTATTGCAGGGTGCTCAACAAAAGAAATTAATAATCCTATGAAAAATGTAGTGTAGTGGAACAAGGGTTGTCTCTATATAAGATAATGTTATAGGTTGGTTTATATCATGTTTTAGTGGGTTCAAATTTTATTATGTCAATTGGTGAAAGATGATGGTTTTACTAAGAATTATAAATTAGTGGTCTTTTCTTGGATCATTACCTCATTATATGATTGAATCATTATTCAATTGGTCTTTATTCTTCCTCCTAACAATTGAAATCTTATTTATTAATTTTATCATGGTATGTCTGTGTGGATAGAGAAATAAAATGAAAATTATATTACATACCCTTTCCTAGCATGGCGATTGGATACATCCATACACCCATGCATTCTCACAGTAGTTTGTATCACATGTAGTTAATTAAATCTAATTGGATTATGTGTAAAATTATGATATTAAGTAGAATAATTTAAAAGATAAAACCAAATGAAACATTTATTGATTAAACCATTATGATCCAAAAAGGAGTTAGTATACACATTTAATTATCATAATTAATCAACATGGGGAAATGAGTGAATTCTCCATGGAATGACCAAGAATGAAATAGTGTGTCATAATAATAGTTTTAACAATGGTGAATGAAATAAAAATGAGTAAAGTAGTATAAAAATATATTTTTATTCATGAGTGAGTATGAGAGAGAGACCATTAGTTCACAACCCCCACCCATTGAGTGATCGAGTCCACCTCCACTAATAAATGAATTCTTTTCCATACGAGTATGTATCCCAACACATTAGTTGTGTAAAATTATTCATGAAATTCATCAATGTCATCTATATTCAGTAGGGAGATGTTTTTATTTATACTAGATGATCTGTATGTTCTTGGCATGATGGGTCATGATGAATTTTTTATCGTATCTGTGCTCCCCCCATGATCATGTTCAATGTACCTTTTATGGTGGAGGGATCTAGTTCTTTTCAACATAGTGGGTGTCTTTATTGGTCCTGATAAGGAAAATGGGTTTCATATTTATTTTTTTGGGCCTCTTTATTTACATATAAATAAGAATAATAAATTTTATCCTTGAAAAATCATACAATTTTTTGGTTAGAAATCCTGATTTTCTATCATTAGCTGATAAATCCCAACCCACCCTTTTCATTTTCAATACATTTATATGTAGGATGGATTCTCTTGTAACTTTATACCATAGGAAAAAATATGATATAAACGGTTTCTCATATTTAATGGATCATAGAGCCTGAAAATATATATGGATAGGGAGGACGTCAAGTTCGACAGTACTCACATGTTTTCTATCGTTTCCCATGGGTGTTTTGACCATTTTCAAATGCCTTCAGAGCTAGCATGAAATGATCACCCTAGAAAAATGGAGGAATGTCAAAAATTCCTCAAAAGTGGTGAAGGCATGGACACATCAATCAATCATCAGTCCAAATTCATGGGTGAATTATGACATTGGAGAAACATGAGTATGTGAATCCTACATTTTTATCATAGTGGTTGTTACATTTGGAACGATTCCTAAACTCTAGATTGTCTTCAAGATTAATTCAACATGAATATTGTTATATAAAGGGAGTAGAGGATTTGAATATGTTGATGGATTCTTGTTATCTTTCTAGGAAAATGAACAATATGCATAGGATAGAGAATATCATGGTAATTATGCATACCGTGATATGTGGTTGAACATTGAAAGATCACAGAAGGTATACCTACCACGAGGGTTGTTGTATGGAATGGAAATTAAGTGGCCATGAGTGGTGTTCTTGGCCAGCTGAAGGCATGGACAATTCTTTGTCATTGTAGGTATTGGATATTTTAGTGGACAGCAACCATACCTATCATGTCATGGTAGGCTCTCAATGCAATTGGTAGCATACAGTAAGTCTCCATGGTCAGTGTAGTTTCCGTGGATGACACAATCACTTCCATTGAAAATTTTAAATTGTTGAGAAACAAGATTCTCATTTTTTATTAGTGAAGTATTAAAATTCACTTTGAAAATTTAATAAGATCTAGTTACATTAAAAAATATGTCTTTAAAAAGTGTATCAAAATATGAATACATCAATAGACACCATATTTAATTCCAATTTCTAACTATGTTCCTATTTCAGAAAGTCATTAAAAATGAAAATTTACGCATAATTTTTTAACTAATGGAGGTTATTATAAAAAAATAAGGGAGGAAATTTGAAATTTGGTCTCACATATCATGTGTATGACTGATCATGAACTTTTACCAAACCAATGTATGAGTTGGATTAATTTAATTTAAAATTTTTTCATTGTTTTTCTATTATAAATAATTGAAATAAATATGATGGTATGTGTTTGATACCTAAATCTTTTATTATGTATTTTATGTGTGTCTAAATTGGTTTTTCTAATTTCCCCTAAGAAATATTTTGGTTCCCCTCACCTATGTATGTGTTATTAAACACATGTAGTAGAAGTATCTGAAGGCGGATCGAGTTAGTTTATGTTATAGCCAAGATAGAGGAGGCTAAAGATTTAACTAATATGATACCAATATAGGAAACACATAGATGGATAGGTTGGTTGATTTTACTAATGTCAAGAGTAGCACATGGAGTTTATACATATGTATATAGGTTTATTTACTGTTCACTCAATAAATCAACTATTATATAAATATAATGATCATGTAATTTATTTATTATTTATTTATTTATTTTATTTCTTTATTATGAATGGCTTATTTTGTGGATGCAAGATCATGATCATGAAATTAAATGTACTAATATGCAATATTTTAATTAAAATAAATGGTTCATGAATAAACATTTTATCATAACATGGTTAATCCATGTAGAAAAGTCCATTTTATTTTAAACATTAAAGTAAAGGATAAAACATGGAAACATTTATGCATAAAAAATAAAATATATCAACATAATATTATGTTATACTAAACCTTCCATTACAAGATTAGGAGTGAAAACATTGACCAAAATGACGAACCAACACTCCCTGGGACACTTAATTTTATTTGGGAGTTCTTAGGAAGGTTTTGGGTAGACTAAACAAACCTAGATCAGTAAAATCATCCCTCATTATACATGATGGTACTTGGTATCATGTGTTGACAAAATTTGTGTAAGAGTTTTTGAATTGGGGAGTCCACTCAATGGATCAAGGAGATATAAGTACGCTATTTGAAAAGAAATTTTAACCTAAAATACATCTACATAATTTAACGAGCACTCATGTTGATAATGGGAGAGACATATCAATACGTACCCCTATAATTTAAAAAAAACTATAAATTTTGAGACCAATGGTTAGAGATATTGAGTGTTGATATAATAGTGGAAGATTATATAAAATAAAATTTATTAACACAAATTAATAGTACCAAAAAATATCTAATTATGAAGGAAAAAACAATAATGTTTCTTAAATATATGAAATATAAACATTTTACTAGAACATAATAGGTGTTTTGGGGAACCTATCTCAAAAATGAGTTTACTACATTGATTTCACAAACATTTTCAAGATAAGAAATGTTTTTAAGATACAATGATTCAAAATCCATAGACCTCAAATTTCCGGGTAAAATTGTTTTTCTATGGGTGATATAATAAATATCATAAAATATATTAAAAAAAATAAGTATTATTGATTGATTTTATCCACCTCAGATAAAATTCAAGGAATATTCAAACCAGTGTTCACAGTCTTAATGATATGAAGAAATATAATTCCCTACAAAATTATGCTATAAAAACTTATCCTGTGAAAGGTGTGGAAAATATTTCTTATAAACATTAATTATCCATTGAATAAAAGAAAAAATATTATAGTTACCTCTCTCCCCACGTATTATAGTATAAATAACTTCTCTATTGTGATTTCCTCCAAAACAATTCTTCCTTTTACTTTTTAATCACACTCAGAGTCATAAATAAATGGATAGATGGAGAATCTACCCAAACGATGGGCCAACCATTCACCCTTACAACTCTCTCCATCCTTATAAGGGTCACTAGTGTATTTTATAATTCCACATCCATCTACAGTGTAAATTACTTCACCTATTCCAATAGATGTTGTCGCCACCTCTCCCTTGAAAATTCCCTCAGTTTTCACCTCTTTATACCCAAAAATGTCATTTTACCCATATTGGATCCCAACATCCCTACTCTTGAGTTCAACTTATGGTGATGGAGGCTAAAGTGGTGGTGATTTCACACACACGGTGGGGGTGAGCCCCTATAATTTCACTAGCACCACAGGTGATGGAGGCCTAGTAGAAGTGGAGGTTGTCCTATGTCATTGTATGAGAAATATTATAGGGTTCATTATCCCCAAAAGGTGGTGTTTCTGAAGGATCCTCCCAATAACTCAACTACAGTGGTTTAGAATTTCTAGGTGACATCCACGGCCACAGTCAGGCCTCCAATAGTCTATCAACTACATCCTTAGGCATTGAAACTTCTATTCATCTATAGAAGCATATGCTCTCCAATTGTCTCTAAGTTAATGCTAATAATTTTTTGATTCTAGTGAAAAATATAAAAATATTTATTGTGAATTCATTAGTGTAGAAGGAAATTATAAAATTAATTATAATTTTTCAATTGTTTTCTAAAATATGATATAAGTTGGTATTTTATAATAAATAATGTTTTATTAATATGTAATACGTTTATTAATTTTAAAATTTATTTTTTTTGTTATTGATTACTAATATATTATTATTTTATTAATATAATTAATAGTATAATAACTAATATTTATTAATTTTTGTGAGATTTTAATTAATATAATTGTTACTAATTTATTTATAAATAATAGTTTTATTAGTAATTATTGGAATTTTATATTCTTAATCAACAGTATATTATTCTATTATTAATTCAATTAATAGTATAATAAAAAATATTTATTAATTAACAATATAAATAAAATAATTTGTCTTGTATAATATATTGAATTGTCATTAATTATATTACAATAATATATTGTGGTATGTATTATTAATCAATTACATATCTGAAAAACTATATACTATTAATTAATAATAATAATAATAATAATAATAAAATTCATAATTAATAATATTATTAATATGTAATAATAAAATTATAATAATTATTTAGTATACATAATATAGGTAATAATAATAAAAAGTATTACTATAATTAACATATATTAATTATAATTATTACCACTAGAGATATTAATATTAATGATTTGTGATAATTTATAAAAACTTGTATTTTTTTCTTATTATATCAATTTTATTATTTTATGTACAAAAATATAAAATTTTTGTGGGGTTTTAAATATTATGAAAAAATGATTCGAAAAACATATAACATGTATTAGTCTGATTTGCATCGCTGTCACAGTTGTTCCTTTGTGCCAGAGTTGGGTGCAAATAATGGGTCCACATTGTATCTGTCAATGTATATGATCTTACATATGAACTTCAAATGTATCATCCCTAGTATATAACTTCACATCATCTTGTGTGACAGGCGGTGGATCTATAGTATCCTTTCCCATGCCATAGCATAGTTATAAGGAAATTGGTTGCTATTTGGAACACTTTCCAAGATATGAATACGAAGAATATTTTCTATTTGATATCTACAGATCATAAGAAACAAAAGGAAAAATATAGACTAAGTAACCTTTATCACTATAGTAAAATCTATCGCACTAACAGAATGTGTAGAAAAATTAGTAGAAAATATTTTGGGGCCCATTAAATAAAAAACATGTGGTTGGGGTTGTGGTTATTCCTATGTTTTTTCGTCTGCCTCTAGTTGTGTTAGTGGATCTTATAAAATAGGAAGTGGATCAGTATCTATATGATCACGATAAAAATACCCCTCTTAATCCACATCAGTATCTACTACATCCATAAAAGGATCATCACCATTTGGCACATCTATGTCAGTCTTATCACCATTTTCATCACCTGCTGCATCAAGGAGAATCCCATAATAAATCTCATTCATGGGAAGAAGTGCCTAAAACACTTCTATTTTGAAATAAGGGTGGTTTAATGTTCCTCTATCAGCAGGATCTGATAAGCAAATGAAGTGTAAAATATAAGAAACCTTCAAAACTAATTAGGTAGTTAACTGAAGTAATTAAAATACTATTCAAATGTTGATGTATGAATTATTAACAATTTATAGTAGCTTCATTCATATTGCATAATATATATCAACGCATACATGTTGTACGAGGTCCCATGATCCACCTAACTGATCGATTCATGTGTACAATGTATCCCCCTCATAATGAAGACTTTGGACGTTTATCCCACATATTTAATATAGTGTGCATGATATCACCCCTAGTCAAATTCTTTCTTCCTTGGAATCATTTGGGAATAAAGAGAATGAAACTGACTAGGTAGTGTGAGAATGAGTTGATACAATTGAAACTACCTCATACCTCTATCAACATGATATCACTCAACAATATGAAAATAAATCCTAGGTATAATGCATATTCAGGTAGTAAGAATCATGGTACAATATGGTGATAGAATCTATATTATAGTATCAATATAAAATATCCATGAAACCCAAAATATCAAAAATAAGGAATGATGAATTAATAAATGAATTCAATTATAGTAGAAATTAATAAATTAATTATAGAATGAATAATCAAAATCATCATATTGTCGAATATTTTCCAACATAATTCTATATGCAATCACATCATGTCAAGTGGTATATGAATATTGATGGGTCTTACTCCACCTATTATAACATTTTAATACATAATATTTCATAATAAAATTTTCTAATTTTTAGTTTCACATAACAAGGAAAAATATTTCACTATGCACCTAGGGACTCTCATAAAATATTAGTATACCATGGTGCATGGATATGTGTAGCTAAACAAGGGATGCACTCCCAAATTCCCATTGGGATAATAATTATAAAAAATTATTCTTAATATTATCTATATGACATTTTCTACATAAAGCTCTATTTTCATAAGAATGAAATTCTTTCACCCCACTATAACTCCATGTTTGGTCAAATTCCAAAGTTATTGGAAAATACATCTTGTTGAAAAATGCAGTTAAATGATTGAATAATTTCATGATTCCAATATGTCTCATAGTTTATGAACATGGAAATCACAGTGTGATGATATCATCAGCATTATCGGTTATATGGGTGAAGTGCTTGTCTATCAATGGAATTTTTAATCGAATCCTGATGATAGACCATCAATTATCCCATCCCGTGGTGCCTAGTAGTTTGTGAACTAAAACAAAAAAATCCACACCAAATCAGCCCGTCATAGCCTTAACCTCGATGGAGGGGCCCAAAAAAATGGTAACATCCTCAAGGTTAATAATCATCTATCCCTCTATAAAATTAAATGCATTTTTCACTGGCCTTTATCTTTTTACAATAGTAGCAATGAGCTAATGATTGATGAAGGTGTAGTCACACATCGCTACACCATAGGACACAACACGATATAGATTAGGTATGATTCTAGGACATGGTTCTACTTGATTGGAAAGATGTGACCCCTGTACCCTTAGAGTAGGAAACTGATATTTCTTTATGACTAGACAAGAACCTTGTATGTCTCTGAATGTGAGAAATGAAATTCATCTATATATTGTATTATTGTTGGTATCCAACATCCCTCGTCTCTATGATACTTACATTTCTATCCCCATGGTGGGTGTTTTCTTCAATGCCATAAAAACCTGCATTTATTCTAGAAATATCACTTCCATCCACCTCTACTATGAGGCCACGGTGTTCGACACCGACTGAGATTGTTTCTCCCACACTAGAGAATACCTTTGTATCATGTTACACTTATACCTCTTCTCCCCCATCCCTCTCCATAGCCGTATTGAGGACATTAACTCTCTGAATATCACCCGCATCGGGATCTAGAATAAAATTATGTCACGGTGAGAGTTTATGGGGAGGGAACCATCCTAGTAGGAGGTGAAATGGAGTATGAGTGGGGGTCGATCGCACTAAATTACACTTTGGGCAGGACATCAGATTTGAATGGGTGGTGCACAACCACTATGGAGTGTGCTTGAGATCTATTAACATAGTGATGTAGTGGGAGATGTGACGTGCACTAGTATACCAGTGGGCACTCACCATGTTAAACTGTAATGATTAGATGTACACATGGGGTGTGTTTTTGGAATTTTTTATTCATAAAAAAATGTTTCAAGGGTTTTAAAGATGAAATGTTTTTGTTTCTTTGGTTTTTCAGGTTTTAATTGAAATAAATGAGTTCGTATATGTTTTATGATACTAATGTGATTGTTCTTAACCCAATTTAAATACAATGTCTTCTTTGGGTGAGTAGATAATTTTTTTAAATATTTTATGATATTATAATTTTAAACCCATTTTATTTTAGTTCAACATAATTGGGGTTTTATTTTTTTAAATATATGATAATAGTTCTTGTTATGTTTTACTTCATTATGAAAGTTGTTGGTTTTTGTAATGATTTCTATAAGGTTTGATGATGATTTGATTTATAATGTTTTTGGGTTATTGAATTTAGTATTGGACTTTTCATAATAAATGAGTTATATGATTCTCGAGTGATATAAATTGGTACATGTGTCATATGTATTTAAATATGATCATTAAGTTTGTAAAATGGTTAATAATCATAATGGTCACATATTCATCACCTCTATGTTGGGTTTTGATAGGGGAGTGGTCTCCCAAGGGACCTAAATTAGTGAAAGATATGGTATATTATGTTTATATAATATTGAAAAGATTAAAGATAATACACTTGAGTCAAATCATAACCATTAATTACCCAATTTATATCTCTAAAATCATAAACATTAATAATCTTACCTTACAATAATATTTTTATCACAAGATAAACTTCTTTAATGAGATGGTTTTTTCACTATTTATTTTTTAAATTATTAATATTACCAAATCAAATAAGATTTATATGTATCGAAAATGGATGGATTCCAATCGTATGAAAATAGAGTATGAGGATGGTGTGAAATAGTTCCTCATGTTTCAAAAATCTCATCTATATGACCATTCTATCATTCTTTCTCCATATTTATGTCATTATTATTCAAGACTAATTAGTCAAGAGAAATTGAAAGAACACATGAAGTATTATGGGATAGATTTATGTTTTAAATGATGGAATAAACATAGGGAAAACTGAATTTAGTTAGTGAATTCTATAAGACATTGTTTTATGGATAATCTGATATGATTATGAATGTGGGAATTGATGTGGACTTATTGAGGATCTGATTACATGTGTGAATGATGATGAAGATCGTATTGAGGAAATGAAAATGACAGTTGAAGATGAACTTAGTAATTTTTCAAGGTTGTTTGAGAAGATAATGAGTTGTGAAAAAATGACATTGTATGCTAATGGTAGTAAGTATAAATTAATTCCAGCCATAATGAAGTTGTATAATATAAAAGAGGACAGAGGATGGAGTGACACCAATTTAACAGAACTACCTACTCTCTTGAATGATATTCTCCAATAAGATAATGAGATTCGTTAATGAACATATTATTCTAAATAAATGATATGTTAAATGGGTATGATCTTTAAAATAATACATGCATGTCCAAATGATTGTATTCTATTTTTCATGGACCAAAAATCACATAAAAATTCTAAAAGTGTGTATATTTTGAAAATATAATGATGAATCATGTACTAATAGTTTTTATGGAACTTTTCAAATCTTCCAATGTTTAGATTATTATATTGAAGTGAGGAGACATTAATAAATTTTAGGTGGAATATAGATGAAAATAGTAAATATGGTATACATCATCACTTCTTTAAATCTCGTAACTATACCACAATTGATCATTAGTATCATCAATTTGGAAATGAGCTGAAAAATATTCATCTTATCCTATCTATAGATTGATTCAATATATTTGGGTTTCAAAGAAGAACTCATTATACATGGATGATTATCTTGGTAAATAATAACATTACATTCTGGTTATACATGAATTAAAAATATGATATGTTATAACTTATTATATCTAGAACAAATCCACCAAGTAATGATACTGATGTTTATTTGGATCCATTGATCTACGAATTAAAATTATTATCGGATTCCGGAGTTACGCATTATTTTGATCATAGAGATGAAGATTTCATGCTGAGATCCACATTTTAAGGGATGGTAAATTAATTCCCCACATAAGGAAACCTTTTAAGATATAATATTTTTGGATCTCAAGGGTGTCAAATTTTTGAATAAGGTACACCATCATATAGGTTGAAACATCCATAAAAAACTATGTTTCTAGGGCATCACATATTTCTTCCATGGTGATAGAAGTACAAATATTTGATGATATCATTTTATGGGAATATAGAAGAATGTACAAAAGATTCTTCACTAACTGGTGATCAAATATTTTAGAATGTAAATTATTTCCACAGTTCTTCTTAAAAAAATTCATTTTTTACGATAACAAATTAGAAAAATAGATCACTTTTTTTGAAGTACCATACTATAATGTTTTATACATTCTTAATATTGTTGATTTCATGAATGTGTAAAAAAAATTGAGATAGTTTCATTATAATATTAATAAATTCACCAAGAAAAATTAAATATAGAATTAAGGCTTCGTTTGACATGATATACATGGGATTACATGTAGTGATGGATACAATGATGGGTGAAAACCAGATATTTCTTACTTTAGATGCTACACTCTTTCCAAGATGTATAGATATTGGTTTTTCAACACCATGAATGATGTAAAGGATATAGAGTGGTATTCATTGAAAATCCATACTAACATTTCAATACAAAATTTAATGTTCATGGGCCTGAAATCACATGATTGTCAGGTTTTAATGCAAGATTTAATGCTTGTATCATTACACTAAAAATCCACAATAATGTATTTCATGAAATAGCTAAGCTATATTTGTTTTTCAAAGATATATTTTTCAAACATATAGACCAAAAAAATTCAACAACAAAAAATAAATTGGTTGTCATATTATGTGAATTGGAGATGTTTTTCTCATTTAAATTTCTTGATATAATTACTTACATGATCATTCACATGGTAAGAGTTATTTTACTATGTGGCCATGAACATTATAGGTGGATGTACCCCATTGGATATAATATGATGATTTTGAAAGGGTATGTCAAAAATTTCCATTTTCCAGAATTTTATATTATGGAGTTATATGTTGTTGAGGAAGCCCATTGGATTATGTATTGTCTACCTATATAGTGGGTAATCCATTTTTCGTACCAAAATCCGGTCATTCATCAAGGGTTGTGGGTGATCTAATTACTATAATATATGTTTTCAACATTATTATTACGGATCTACAGAAGGCGCACCTTCATTTTTTGCATAATATTGTAGAGGATTCTCTAGATGTTGAATTGTAAGAAGAAAATATCAGAAAATTAAATTGATCAAGGGATGAGTGATGGATATCAAGGACACATTATACACAATTTATATGATTTTTAGAACATATTATTAAGGATTTTATAGAAAATTTAGATTCAATTTCATAAGGACATTGATAACTAGCCAAAATATCAATTGTGCATATATTATCTTATAATGGTTATGTATTTAATGGTTATATGTTCTATAAAAATAAACATGATGACCGTTGTTCCAGGAAAAATAGTGTAGTTATAATTATGGATGAAAAAATACATGTATCTAGTACTAAGGAATGAAATCTAATTTATGTGAATATGTCATACTTTGGAATCATCAAGAAAATATGGGAGTTGTATTATAAAACATTATGAATGATAATTTTTCAATGAATGTTGGTTGATAATAGAAATACCTTTAAAATATATGAATTAGGATTCATGAATGTAGATTTCAGTAAGTAAGGGAAAAAATAATACCTATTTATAATATAATCATATGTAGAATAACTATTTCAGGCTCCAGATCCCTCAAACTGAAGGTGGTAAATTGTTCTTTTATAAACCAAACCAACTACTAGACCCGATTTCAATAAAACTAAGAATGATGCTTTCATTGGGAAATCAAAATCATCTTATAGTGGTCTAAATGGATATAGGGTTCTGTATGTCAAAGGAGACCACGATGAATGGATTTAGGTACACGATAGAGGGGTCAAATCCCTTCAACCATTAAGAAAAGAGAGTTTAATAATTAGGTAATACTTTTTTGTAATATTCATTGTATTAATTCATATAATTATCTTTTCACTATTGTATTTTCACAATGTGCATTAAATGTTCAACAAAATCTTCGGATATTGACTTATACACATGATTTTTATCCCAAATCAATGGATTAAAAGTTTTCTCAATATTATGGTGCTACTAATGCATACGAACAGAAAAGTTTTCAACATCAGGATGCTACCAATCCATAAGAACAATATATTGATGATGCAAAAGTCAATTAAATGGTAAAATGTGAACAAATGGTGTTCTAGAAAAGAAATTAGCGTTGTTATGTGAATTTGATAGAAAATATTATAAAGGTGATAAATAAAGGTGTTAAATTAGAGGTTTCATAGAATGCACATGAAAATATTGTAATATCCAATAATTCCATGTTCTGTAGTTACATTGGACTCACCACTCACATACGTAGTCTGATTGATTTAGATTCCATAAAAAATGTTATGTCCACAATGAATACATTTTTTGGGAATCTATTAGGGTAATATTAATATATAATTTCATTATTTTACTAAAAAACAAGATAATTAAACACTGAATTACACTTCATTATATCTTAGATAGTGAATATATAGTATATTATTGTAGGATAATATAAGTCCCCAGCCTTAAACCTTAATTAATCTTGAGTTAATAAAAGATTACTCATTGAGGATCTTTTCAGGTTTAGAGTTTTAGAGAATTAGATCATAAAACTTGAATTACATTCCACATTTAAACAAAGTGGTTACATAATGATAGTATTCATTTTTTCCCATAAACGGAATCATATTTAAAATAAAACATTGATTCTTTCTTGACACTTCCTTGACACTATCCTCATATATTGAACCTTTCCCTTGACCTGTGAAAAACAATTAAAAAAAATTTGGGATGAGCATAAAAACCTCAGTATGGGATATAAAAATATGGAAAGGAAACATGAGTTCATATATACATAAGAATGAAATCATACTTTACCCATAAAACATAGGCACTTTAACATACCTCATCAAATCATGAATAAATCATAGAAATCATAAGACATAAAAGGTAACTTGAGGCATTCATAACATTCTTACGTAGGGAGTAACCCACTTGGTTACGTTTGGAATACCCACCACAATATATTCCTTAAATCGCTTCAGAGAAACCTTAACGTTTCACTCCTTTGTGTTACCCAATTTATTGGAGAGCTATATCGGGCTCACCCGCCCTTAGTTTATCACGGAACCACCCGTCTTCATAATAATGCCCAAGAACCATAATATTACTGTATCACATAAGACATACATAAAGGAAACATAACATTTCCACATTTAAATAACACAGTGATATAATAAAAACATTATCAAAACCATTTTAAATAGAAAAATAAAAGAAAAGTAAAAATGGTATTTATTTTTCTTTTAATAAAAAGTATGGATTGTAGAGGAAGCCGAAACTCAAATAATGGTCACGGCGGCGGAGAAGTCGTTGTCGCCGCATACGTATGACAAAAACATTCCATTTTGTCATTTTGTAAAACGCTTCATATAAAAATATTCCTTTTGGATAAACGTAAAAGTCAAATGGGTTTATACAACACATTAAAGAAGGTTGTGTATAAAATAAAATATGCCTTAATGAAAGGAGATTGGGACGAAGTCCCATACAAAGACGGTATCCTTGGATTAAGGATAAATTAGTTACATAATTATGTGTGACAAACGAATACATTAAATATAAGTGGTATTAAGTGTAAAAATATCAGATGACATTCACACATAATCATATAATGACATATTCAAGGTGTACAAGTTTATCCCAAAGAATCAAAATTGGGTTAAGAAGTTCCCTTGCAAAAATTTGACAGCCTAACGGCGTCACTTCAAAATTCAGAAAAAGAGTTGATGTGAGATAAAAAGGGTATCTCATCACTTGGTCATAAAATTTAAATCAATAAGGATATACAAGAACATATCCCAATATAATAGTATGTTAATTAAAATACATAACAAAAGAAGTCTTTTAAAAAGAGGAGGGTGAAAGGTTCCCTTACCGATATGGGTATCTTTCGAAACATACACCACGTGAAAGAAAGACAATAAAAAATTGATTTAAATAATCATAAATGAAATTATATTACACAATGAGTAAAATAATGGGAAGTACATACACCACTAAAAGCAAATTGTGGCAAATGTAGTATAAATCACACAGGAATAAAATTGAGATGAAAAATCCTTTACGAAAACTCGGTAGCCTAACGACCCCACTTAAAACATGAAAAATGGATTGATGAGAGAGAATATGGTCTCTCATCATATGAACATAAAAATTGAAATAAGATTAATATAAAAGAACATCCCAATAACATGAAATATTAGCTTTAAAAGGAATGACATAAAAGAGTGTCCTTAAAAAGAAAGAGAGCAGTAGGATCCCTTACCTCATGTCCGACATGTCTTGTTTGTTTCTACATCTTCCTGAATAATAAACTTTTGTCAATTTATAATTTCCTAAGGATCTCCTTTAATGATTATTATTCAATTCATATCACATATTATAATGTTATAATAATTGTTTAATAATGTTAGTTCATATCAGACGTTTTTGTCGTTGTTTGGTACATGAGTCAAAAATGATCTTGTTTGAAAAATGATTTCCCATGTAGTTATAAGTAAATAATTCCCAGAATAGTATTAATGATTAAAATATCCAGTACATATTCATTTTATACTATTCCATATCATCTGGAGATAAAAAATGAAAAGCACCATTCATGGAGACGTTAGGTCGTACGTACGCATGGATGCAACTTTCATTTTTTTGTCAAATTAATGGAATTAAAAATAAATGATATATATATATATTATAATTCCAGTATAATACATATGTTTTATAGGTTACATATGTTCCTGAATTTCATTCTTTATACATTCCATGTATTGCATGTACGTGTCACATCACTTGAGGTGGCGGTAGTCCACACTTCCTCATATGAAATTATCGCATTTACACAACATGAAAAGAATAAAGGAATGTTAAAAATATAAAATACAGAAGAATATATAAAACATAAATACCATATATATCATATATAAAATACAGTGACATCATAATGGCCACCTTTAAAGGTGATAAAAGAATATTGAACAATCATCGTTTCGTGAGCCAGAAAATCGCCAACCACAGAAACAGAATGTTATTTAACTATTAGACGAAGGTGTGTGTAAGTGTAGCTCGAATAATTATTATATCAACATCCTAGTATATTTATGATATAGGATTTTTTACAAAATAAATGAATAAAAAGAGTTTAGGGGGTTGGAGAAGAAAAATAAAACACAAGGACTCAAGTGAAGACATTACCTTAAAATCGGGTAACTCCCTTTGGTTTGAGATCAAAGGCTTCCTTGGGAAGACTTCTGCCCAAAGTGAGGCTTAAAATAGTTATAGAGGGATTTCGAAAGACAAAATGGGTAGAGGTTGGATGAGACAAAGGCTTTGGAAGTGTGGGTAAGGAGGTAGAGGTGGGGGCCTTTTATAAGAGGAGAGGAGGGGCACCCTTGGAAAGTAAAGAAATGTTCCTTTATTTTCAAATGAGATTCGTATTTAAAAGGACCCAAATTTATGTAATTCAAGGATAATGTGATAAGGGTTCTAACAATACCCATCCAATAGGTTTTGGCATGTGTATGTCGTATATTTTACATTATCTTTTCATTTTATTTAAATCGTTAAATAATGAGGTAATCATTGCATCATCATGGTGTCATAAATAATTTAATTTAGTAAATTTCTAAAAATTATAAAAAAATACTATGATGTAGGAAATATATTTAGATTTCCAATAAATATTTATAGTCAAAAATCTGACTTGTATAACCCTATGTAAAAATTGTTTTAGTAAAAAATCTCATGTTTGTGTCATTTTTACTTTAACATTAAATAAAATGTTATTTATGTCATTTCCCAACCAAAGTGGCTCCATGGGGTCCCCAAGTTGACCCATGGATTTTCTTGGTCGGCCATGACACATCTAATGAAGGTAGGATGTGTTTCAAGCTCATCTCATATTATTAAAACAATATTTTTACCTTAAACTACACTAATTACCTCTAATCGCGATTAAAAACATAAAAGTTACTATTCATAAAAAAATTATTTTAATCCCATTGAACCACATTTTACTTCTTAATGACAAACGTGTATGTCGTATTTTTGAAATTCAAAACACATAGGTGGTAAAATTTCATTTAAACGAAAATTTGGTTTCTTAAGTACCACTTAGTGGTTTCACTATTCATCAAAAATTGATGTTTTCCAGAAAAAAACCAAAACTTCACCCTAAGATATATTTGATAATCCGAATTCAAAAATGATGTCTATTTTACAAAATTCAAAACATTTAAGTTGAATTAATTAATTTAATAATTAATTCCCGATGTTAGAGCAAATAGCATGTTTTTATGAAACTATAAGTATCAAAAGATTGACACTAGTTTAAGTCTAATTTCAAAGTGAAATTAATTCCAACGACCACTATTGGATTAAATGGTAAAAATATATTCTAATTATAATTTAAAAAAAATCAAAAAATAATCTAATCATATAAATAAATTAGATTAAAAAGAGGATTTGAATTAAAATAAAACATTTTTCACTATTCATTAAAAAATGAACTTTATCGGAAAGATACCAAAAATTTACACAAAGTAATTTTTGATATCCCGATTATAAATAAGAATTTTATTTTGTCAAATATAACACATAAAATTGTCAAAAAGTGGATTTAAAAGAGGTTCGCCTTCAAAAGGGGGTTAATCGACCTTTTAAAGAATATTAGAATGTCTACGATTAAAATTAGATTCATTCGCATTTTTAGTCCTCTAATATTTATAGTAAAGAGTAAAAATATTTGACAAACATATATGATCATTTTGTAGTTAGTTCTGTTCATTACTGCCATTACAATGGCTAGGCGTTAACTACCATTTAAAATAATATTATTTTATTATTAGAGTGCAACGTAAGATTCCCAAGAAACTCGTTGTTGCGTATTGGGTACGCCAACGAGCATAGAATCTCCTTTAAAGTAATATTAATATTTTATTCAAAAATATGGATAAATATAAAAATGTCATATTCTTTATTTACTTGGGGTGTTACATCCTTCCCCCCATTTGGGAATTGCATCCTCACAATTTTAAAATTGAGCTTGGAAACATCCTTGAATGTCCCACATCGGAACAAGAGTCGGAAAAAAAATAACTTTAAAATAAATAAATATAAGTATAGAGGTCACCCGAGTTAACCCATACTAGGATTTCATGTAGGAAAACATGGAAATGGAGGAGAAAACATACAGTCATGTTCTGATGGAGAGTGATAGAAAACATGTTTAGGAGAATGTTAACCACAATAAAATCACAAACTTGTGATGGGTTAAACGATATTCGATTCCCCAATAGGAAAAGTTAATAGAAAATTTTTTTCTTTTAAGTTACTTTTCATTGAGGAATTTATTCATAAGGAAACATAATCACTTATCATGTTCACTTTCAACTTTTATTAGATTCCTTACACAAACTCATATTTTCTCCAAGAGACGAGTATTTAGGAAGACTTGTTCACACTAAGAGTATTGTAATCAACATCTAGAGAATCACCTAATCCATAGAAAGGAACTATATACTTCCCATGTCCTTAGACCTTACCCAAAACCAAAACCAAAAAGGTTAGTACAAGCTCAGATAATCCAGAAAAGGACACCCCTTTATAAAAAGAAAATCTATTCTTAATCTCCAATATTTGTCCAACAAAACCCAAAGTTCAATGAGGACCATTCGATAAACAATTTGTCCATAAAAGTATTCAATGTAAACCAAACTATGATTGAAACCCAAATATTTGAAGGATTTAGTCACATAGTCTTCCAAGTTAAATCGTAACATTTATCTCCAAACAATATCATTTTCTCTTAAAGTCTCTTATTGAAAAGTAATTAACCTAATCACATATCCTCCATGATAGGTTAATAAATTTCCATAGATAACCCAAAATCAACTTACTATTAATTCATAAAATCATATAACTAAAAAGAATCAGTAAAACTAACCAGGTACTTCACGTAGTCCAATGGTAGGTGATAAATACCAGTCGCACTTTGGTTGTGGGTTCAATTCCCACAGCTTTGTCTGGTTCAACGGGTTGTCACATGGTCTGCGTGTTGTCCTTTTTCCAAAACTATATAATTCTTAAAACATTCCCCAAAACAAGATAAAATCTTCAAAAATATTCATAAAATATTTTAACCTCAAGTTTATCTCATGCCTTTCACTTTCCATCATAACATATAATAACCCGTAATTACCTCAAAAGTAAGGACCATATAAACCCTAATGGTTACCTTTATAATTATTACCTGAACATCCACATCGATTGGTCATATCGTACAAGATTCATTACAGAATATACCAAGGTTGAAGTGGATGATAATTACTCCTTGATAGTTGGTTTAGAACAACCACGAGTTTCCTCATTGAATACCCCATTTCATCGAGTCTCTTAATCAGAGAACCACCACAGTTTCCTTCAAACCTATTGTCACTTTGGTGCCTGCTAGATCCATCCATTCACTAAAAACAAAAATTTCATTTTGAGTATATCAACCAAACTATCATGTACTAATGTGGAAGATAACCACTAAGATATACTCACTCATTCACTTTATCTAAAACCATGACTCTTTATAAAATCCTCTCCATTATGGTATTGTCACTTATGCTTAGAGAATACCCTAACTTCTAAAGTTATCTAAACCGACCTCTGATACCAACTATAAGTCCCCATCCTTAAACCTTAATTAATCTTGAGTTAATATAAGATTACACATTGGGGATCTTTTCAGGTTTATAGTTTTAGAGAATTAGATCATAAAACGTTCATTACATTCCACATTTAAACAAAGTGGTTACATAAAGATAATATTCCTTTTTTCCCATCAACGGAAACATATTTAAAATAAAACATGGATCTTTCTTGACACTTCCTTGACACTATCATCATATCATGTACCTTTCCCTTGACCGGTGAAAAAAATATAAAAAAAATTTGGGATGAGCATAAAAAGCTCAGTAAAGGATATAAAAATATGGAAAGGAAACATGTGTTCATGTATACATAAGAATGAAATCATACTTTACCCATAAAACATAGGCACTTTAACATACCTCATCAAATCATGAATAAATCATAGAAATCATAAGACATAAAAGGTAACTTGAGGCATTCATAACATTCTTACGTAGGGAGTAACCCTCCTAGTTACGTTTGGAATACCCACCATAGTATATTCCATAAATCTCTTCGGAGAAGCCTTAACGTTTCACTCCTTCGCATTACCCAATGCATTGGAGAGATATATCGGGCTCACCCGCCCTTATTTTATCACAGAACCACCGGTCTTCATAATAATTCCCAAGAACCATAACATAACAGTATCACATAAAACATACATAAAGGAAACATAACAGTTCTACATTTTAATAACATAGTGATATAATAAAAACATTATCAAAACCATTTTAAATACCAAAATAAAATAAAAGTAAAACATGGTATTTATTCTTCTTTTAAAAAAATGTATGGCTTGTAGAGGAAGCCGAAACTCAAATAATGGTCATGGCAGCGGAGAAGTCGTTGTCGCCGCATACGTATGACAAAAAAATTCCCTTTTGTCGTTTTGTATAACGCTTCGTATAAAAATATTCCTTTTGGATAAATTTAAAAGTAAAAGGGGTTTATACACCATATTAAAGAATGTTGTGTATAAAATAAAATATGCCTTAATGAAAGGAGAATGAGACGAAGTCCCATACAAAGATGGTATCCTTGGATTAAGGATAAATCAGTTATATAATTATGTGTGAAAAACGAATACACGAAATATAAGTGGTATTAAGTGTAAAACAATCAGGGGAAATTCACACATAATCATAGAACTGCATATTCAAGGTATACAAGTTTATCCCAAAGAATCAAAATTGGGTTAAGAGGTTCCCTTGCAAAAATTCGACAGTCTAACGACGTCACTTCAAAATTCAGAAAAAGTGTTGATGTGAGATAAAAAGGGTATCTCATCACATGGTCATAAAATTTAAATCAATAAAGATATAGAAGAACATATCCCAACATAATAGTATGTGAATTAAAAGACATAACAAAAGAAGTCTTTTAAAAAGAGGAGGGTGAAAGGTTCCCTTACCGACATGGGTATCTTTCGAAACATACACCCCGTGAAATAAGGAAAATAATAAATTGATCTAAATACTCATAAATGAAATTATATTACACAATGAGTAAAATAATGGGAAGTACATACACCACTCAAAGGAAATTGTGGTAAATGTAGCATAAATCTCATGGGAATAAAAGTGAGATGGAAAATCCCTTATGAAAACTCGGCAGCCTAACGGCGCCACTTAAAACTTCCAAAATGGAATGATGAGATAGAATAGGGACTCTAATCATATGAACATAAAAATTAATGTAAGATTAATATAAATGAATATCCCAATAACAAGAAAGATTTGCTTTAAAAAGAATTACATAAAAGAGTGTACTTAAAAAGAAAGGGAGGAGTAGGATCCCTTACCTCAAGTCCGACTTGTCTTGTTCGTTTCTTTATATTCGTGAATAATAAAATTTGGTCAATTTATAATTTCCTAAGTATATTCTTTAATGATTATTATTCAGTTCATATGACATATTATAATGTTATAATAATTGTTTAATAATGTTAGTTCATATCAGACGTTTTTGTCGATGTTTGGTACATGAGTCAAAAAATGAACTTGTTTAAAAAATGATTGCCCATATAGTTATAAGTAAATAATTTCCAGAATATTATTAATGATTAAAATATCCAGTAAATATTCATTTTATACTATTCCATTTCATTTGGAGATAAAAAATGAAAAGCACCATTCATGGAGACGGTAGGCCGTACGTAGGCATGAACGCTACTTTCATTTTTTTTGTCATATAAATGGAATTAAAAATAAATGATATATATATATATTATAATTCCAATATAATATATATGTTTTATAGGTCCCATATGTTCATTAATTTCATTCATTATACATTCCATGTATTGCATGTACGAGTCACATCAATTGAGGGGCCGGTAGTCCACACTTCCTCATATGAAATTATCGCATTTACACAACATGAAAAGAATAAAGGTATGTTTTAAATATAAAATACAGAAGCATATAGTAAAAATAAATACCATATATATCATATTTAAAATACATTTACATCATAATGGACACCTTTAAAGTTGTTAAAAGAATATTGAACAATCATCGTTTCGTGAGGTAGAAAATCGCCAACCACAGAAACAGTATGTTCATTAACCATTAGACGAAGGTGTGTGTAAGTGTATCTCGAATCCTTATTATATGAACATCCTAGTATATTTAAGATACTGGATTTGTTACAAAAGAAATGAATAAAAAGAGTTTAAGGGGTTGGAGAAGCAAAATAATACAAAAGGACTCAAGTGAAGACATTACCTTAAAATCGGGTAACTCCCTTTGGTTTGAGCTCAATGGATTCCTTGGGAAGACTTCTGCCCAAAGTGAGGCTTCAATCAGTTAGAGAGGGATGTGGAGAGACAAAATGTTCTGGTTTTGGTCGATCCAAAGGCTTTGGAAGTGTGGGTAAGGAGGTAGAGGTGGGGGCCATTTATAAGAGGAGAGGAGGGGCACCCTTGGAATGTTAAGAAATGTTCCATTATTTTAAAATGAGTTTTCGGATTAAAAAGGTCCCACATTGATATAATTAGAGGATAAGGTGATAAAGGTTCTAAATATACCCATCCTATAGGTTTTGGACATGTGTAGGTCATAGATTTTACATTATCTTTTCATTTTATTTAAATCGTTAAATAATGAGGTAATCACTGCATCATCATGGTGTCATAAATAATTTAATTTAGTTAATGTCTAAAAATTATAAAAAACTACTATGATGTAGGAAATCGTTTTATCTTTCCAATTAATATTTATAGTCAAAAATATTACTTGTATAACCCCATGTAAAAATTGTATTAGTAAAACATCTCTTGTTTGTGTCGTTTTTTACTTTAACATTAAATAAAATGTTATTTATGTCATTTCCCATCCAAAGTGGCTTCATGGGGTCCCCAAGTTGACCCATGGATTTTATTGATCGTCCATGACACATACAATTAAGGTAGGACATGTTTCAAGCTCATCTCATATTATTAAAACATTATTTTTACCTTAAACTACACTAATTACCTCTAATCGTGATTAAGAACATAAAAGATACTGTTCACCAAAGAATTATTTTAATCCCATTGAACAACATTTTACTTCTTAATGACAACCGTGTATGTCGGATTTTTGAAATTCAAAACACAGAGGTTGTAAAATTTAATTTAAACGAAAAATCAGTTTCTTAAGTACCCCTTAGTGGTTTCATTATTCATCAAAAATAGAAGTTTTCCAGAAAAAAACCAAAACTTCACAGTAAGCTATATTTGATATTCCGAATTCAAAAATGATGTCTATTTTAAAAAATTCAAAACATATAAGTTGCATTAATTAATTTAATAATTAATTTCCGCTGTCAGAGCAAATAGCGTGTTTTTATGAAACAATAAGTATCAAAAGATTGACACTAGTTTATGTCCAATTTCAAAGTGAAATTAATTCCAACGACCAATATTGGATTAAATGGTAAAAATATATTCTAATTCTACTTTAAAAACAATTCAAGAGATAATATAATCATATAAATAAATTAGATTAAAAAGAGGTTTTAAATTAAAATACAACATTTTTCACTATTCGTTAAAAAATGAACTTTATCGGAAAGATACCAAAAATTTACACAAAGTAATTTTTGATATCCTGATTATAAATAATAATTTTATTTTGTCAAATATAACATATAAAATTTTCAAAAAGTGGATTTAAAAGAGGTTCGCCTTCAAAAGGTGGTTAATCAACCTTTTAAAGAATATTAGAATGTCTACGCTTAAAATTAGATTCATTCGCATTTTTAAGCCTCTAATATTTATTGTAAAGAGTAAGAATATTTGACAAACATATATAATCATTTTTTAGTTCGTTCTGTTCATTCTCGCCATTACAATGTCTAGTCGTTAACTACCATTTAAAAAAATATTATTTTATTATTAGAGTGCAATGTAAGATTCCCAAGAAACTCATTATTGCGTATTGGGTACGCCATCGAGCACAGAATCTCCTTTAAAGTAATATTTATATTTTATTCATAAATATGGATAAATATAAAAATGTCAAATTCTTTATTTTCCTGGGGTGTTACAGATAAATATTTTATAAATTCTTGCTGGGAAAGCTCATAATGTCTTGCACACAATTCTTATGTAGTTTCATCTCATATATTATAATGGAGAAATAAACCTACATCGCCATATACCTATTAACACATGATAATCCAACAAACATGGGATGAATTTTTTGGTCATTATAAGGAGAATACTTTTCATTTATATAGTGGATCATAATACATTTCATTAATATACATGTATTAATCAATTTTATTAAGAATGTTTGCTTTTTCAAAAACAAAATGCATGTTGAAAATAAGAAACGAGCAACCAAAAATGTACACACACCATAATGAAAAGATTAGTTTTTCTAGATTTGAAAAAAATTGGAACATATTTCAAATCAACCATAATAATTTTTGTTACATGAAACAATAAAATAATTATGGTCCTCTATTTATTATAATATTGATGAGTCAAAATAAAAATTCACTTCCATCCCACAACATATTATATAGATGGAGGTTTATGTAAATAATTTTGGGATACTAATATATGTAAATACATAATATGTGTAGGAAAAGTGTGTTAATATCATTTAATAAAATAGTTATTTTATATTAATTATTATTACATAATAATGATTTCAAATTTTACTATTTTTTTATACTACTTATACAGAAGAATCATCATCAGTTGTACCTAACACACAACTATTATCAGTGGCCTTGATGTAGCCAATACAGAATGGTCATGTTAGAGGTATGGGTTTTCAGGTGTCACCCCAAACAAATTTTGAGAAAATAAATGAACATGGGATAAATATAGTAAAATGGAAGAGTTGGTGGCACCATTATAGACTCTATAAGAAATATTTAATTGGAGGTAAGTGTTGCTAAAAATATTTTGGGAAGGAATCAGAGAGAACAAAAAACGAAAGTACATCCACTATGTAATAATCCCCCACCACCACCAGGTTTGAGGTAATCCATTCCTCTCAAAGAGTTGTCGTAAAAGTGGTAATCAATATTTTATTAATTGTTTTTATTAAATGTTAATTAGGAATACTCATGTAACTTTCTTGTTCTGATATTCTATAGGGTGAAAATTAGTGGGATGAATATCTATCAACACCCACCCACAACCTTTCTCTAAGGGGTACTGTGTACAATATCTAAGGATATATTCTACCCAAAAGACAACATTCAATATTTCATTTGATATTAGTGATTAACATTGCTCAAGAGACGGGTTATAAACCACCTATTCTAAATGATGATTCATATATTCATACAATAAATAATGAAATTGGAAAATTTATAGTACAATCATTATATCTTGTATGAAAATCATTAAGGAGGTATTTATTTCAAATTTAGTTTTCGCAAAAAATTGTTACTAATTAATTAAAAATGTATTGAACCAATAATTGTTATTACAGATGGAAAATTTGATGGGAATGAAATCGGAGGTCAAATAAAAATGCTCTAAAGGAACAATAGACAAATAAAAAATAAATTCATAATTTACCTTTTCCACGCCCTTTTGACATGTACATTTTCTAACATTAAAGGTTCATGGGGGTACAATGTTATAAAATTGTACTATGACTATAATTGATTGGGAAAAATAGATGTTAGAGATTTCATTACACACTCTATTTTTCTTGAGAATGTTAATGAAATGCACATGAATTAATGGTTAGGAGTCTCAATTTTAAATGTATACATGAGGAGTGTTTTAATTATATTTTTGTCCAAATAATATACTATGTTAATTATGGATGAATATTATTCATATTTTTTACGAGAGTATATATGAATATTATTTGATGGTAAAACTTTACGAACATAAAATTATACTCATTACTCCTCACATCACTCCAACACAATGGTTCAAATTTTAATGAATGAAAATTGAAGTAATAGTGTAAAAATAGACACAATTATTAGAGGAAAACATATAGAAAAAAATGTTTTTAATACCCACTATGCATGGGTAAGACTCTATAATTTAATCTAATAAAATATATTTTCATTGATTTAATTACATATTTTATATATTTTGGAATAATTGGTTATCAATTTCACTCAATTTGGATTCTCTAAGGATCTATTTTCTATATTAAGTCCATGGATACCCAAAATACTAATCACATGTGATGAAATTTACAAATTTTTTATACAATTCATAAAAAATATTAAAACTAAACTTTATCTTGTACATTTTTAATTATTTTTCATTGAAAATTATTTTAAGATGGGATAGTGTTTAAATATCATCAAAATCAGGGAATATGAATAGTCCATGAATACAAGGAGCCTATCAACTCTTACATGAGGATAATTATTAAGGTATATAATATGGATTCACTATCAAAATATATATCAAAACATATTACTTATATTTATCAATAATTATGTAATTTCTATAACAAACCAATAACATTGATTTTTGTTTTCATGTTTGATAATTTATGAAATAAATTCTATGCCAACAACAAATTATAATATACAAAGAGGTATTTACAAAGACAATTCTAATTAAGTTAGAAATAAATATTAATAAATTGTTTATTTTTATTTTTTAGGTACATATAAGAATTTTTATAGCCCTCTTATTCACACGAAAAAATTATATTTTTTTAGAAACGAATAGCTAATACACTTGGTGTAAGAATGTTTACAACCATCCCAAAAAGGTGACTTCCTACTACTTATTTAGTGGATTTTCTCATCCCTTAATCTAAATTTTATTTAATTTACCTATAATTTTTATCTTATAAATTATGAAAATGATCCATAAATCATTATAATAATTTAATAATCAGATAGTTCTCAATTTATTTCCCCATGTGTCTGGTAAGACTCAAATTTGAAGTTTTATTTAAATTAAAATTATCGTTGAGAACATATATCACATACTTAAAATTGAGAAAACAAATTTTGATGTTTTTTACACATTATAAAAATGAACTATAAGTCATTTCTGATGTGTATGAATCATCTAAACCTCAAACAAATTCATGGCGTGATTAGTATAAATTGAAGTATATGTTTTTAGTTTAAAAATAAATATTAGTTCAAAACATTTATAAAACACTAAAAGTTGAGAAAATAAAATAAAATATTCTTACCAACTTAGGAATATTATTAATAAGTTATTTTTGATGTGTTTGAATTAGCCTCGTGTCAAACTGACACATGATACGACTAGTTTTACTCAAAGTGAGTGTGTTTTAGTTTAAAATGAAATATTATTAAAAAGGACACATTACATAATATAAAGAATAAAAATACATTATTATTATGTTGATAATTAATGAAAAATATATTTACATCACTTTTAATTTTATTAATTTAGAAAATGTTAATCTGATTCACTGTGCGGCCAATATTACACCAAAATGATGGTTTTCTGTTTAAAATAAAAATTTAGTGAAAACCACATGTTACTTACATAGAACCAAGATAAAGCATTCAGGTTATTTTAATAAACTATAAAATTCATCCATATGTCATTTTAGACATTTAGGAATCCACCAAAACTCAATCAGATGGACAATGTAATTGGTATATCTCCAACTCTTACTTTTTTATTTAAAATAGAAATTTTAGTAAAATAGACAACTAAAATAATTAAACTTGAGAAAATGAATTTTTATTTTTTAGACATTATAAAAAAAATACATATGTCATTAATGACATTTAGGAATCATCCTCAAATCAATCCAACAAAAGGTGTTCCTTGAAGAACTCAAAGTGCATGTTATTTATTTATAATTAACATTTTAGGTCAAATGGTATGTCACTCAGTAAAAAAAGATAAATTGTTCTTGAATTGTCTCAAAGAATTTGTAAAATGATTCATATATAATTTTTGAAATGTGGGAATTATTCTCACTTCAAATTGACACACTATTTGACTAGTAATACTGAAAATCAATGTTTTCAGTATAAATTTTATTTTTATTAAAAAACATAAGTGACATACACAAATATGAGAAAATGAATTCATATTTTTTGTACATTAAGAAAATGATCCATAACACATTTTATACATGTAATAATTAGGCAAATAAAATTCTAATTCACCATTTGAACTATATGACTCCATGTGTGTCAATTTCTTTAAAATTTACATTTTAGTAAAAAACAAAAGTATCATACTCAAAATGAATAAATAACATTCTTATTGTTTTGCAAATTTATTAAAACCATACATACATCATTTTTTATGTTTTTGATTATACTACAACGTAGTATAATACATTGTCTGCCGGATATGACTGAATGTGTCCACAATCTATTTGAAATTGAAAATTTAGTTCAAAATGTGTGTTAAACCTAAAAAATAGTAAAACATGTATATATTATTTGTATAATTTAGGAAGATGGTTCATAATTCATTTGTGACATATATGAATCGGTCTCACATAAAACTGACACATGATGTGAATGGTATGACTCAATGTTCATGTTTTTAGTTTATAAAGTTATTATTTATAAAAAACAAAAGGGAGATACTTAAAACTAAGAATGCGCATTCATATTATTTTGATAATTTATGAAAAATATACAATATTGGTTTGTAATATATAGGAATCAGTTGCACCTCAATATGGTACATGATGTGATAGATATGACTCCATGTTTTTATTTTTAATTAAAATTTACATTTTACTAAAAACGAAAACTAACATACATTAAATGAAGAAAACATAATTGGATTGTTTGGATACAATATAAAATTATTCATAAGTAATATTTTATTTGTAAGAATCATCCACAACTCAATCTGATGCATGGTGTGTCTAATATGACTCAAAGTGTAAGTTTTCAATTTTAAATTCACAATTTACTTAATACCACATGTCATATACTCAAAACCAATAAAACACATTCAGATTATTTAGATAATTTAGAAAAATCACCCATATGGAATGTTTGATGTGTAGGAATTAGCTTTGTCAGAGTCTGATACATGGGGTGCCAAATTTGGCTAAAGTTGTTTATTATCAATTTTAAATTGAAATGTTTTTTCAAAACATATGTCACTGACTAAAAATTAAGAAAATTTTTCTCATTATCTATATATTTTAGAATAATGATTTATAAGTCTTATTTGATGTGTAGGAACTAGTCTCACGTATAATTGACACCTGATGTGACCGGCATTACTCAAAGTATATATATTCAATTTAAAATGTCATTTTTGGAAAAAAAACTCAACTGGAATACTAAAAAAACAAATTTAGATTGTTTTGATACTTCATAAAACAAACCATATGTCATTTAAAACATGTATGAATCAAAAAACCTCAAACAAATCCACATGTAGGAATCTATATGTATCTTTTTATTATAAATTGTCATTGTGGTAAAAAATGAATGTAACATAATAAAAATGGAGTAAAGAAATTCATATTATTTGGATAATTTATGAAATTTAACAACATGTTATTTTTTAAGTGTAGGAATTAGTCAAACCTCAATCAAATACACAATGTTCTGGGTATAACTCAAAGTGTCTGTTATCATTTTAAAATTGAAATTTTGGTTTAAAACATATATCACTCTCTAAAAATAGAGAAACATTTTCAAAGTATATTGATAATTTAATAAAAAGATTCAAAATTCATTTTTGAAATGTTTGAATCCATCTCACATAAAATTGACCCATGATGTCATAAGTATGAGTCAAAATGTTTTCTTTTAGTTTAAAATGACATTTTATTAAAAAACATTAGGGACATACTGAAAACTAAAGAAGCGCATTTAGATTAGTTTTATAGTTTAGTAAAATTATCCATATGTCATTTGTGATGTGTAGGAATCAACGAAACCTCAATCCAATGCATGTTATGATTGATATGTGTAATGCCCCGACCATAGAAGCCCAGCGTTGGTGCATTATTATGTATCATTGGAATGATCAGAAAAGATTATGTCTCGAAAGACAAATTAGTTTAGTATCCTTGGAAGTACTAGATACATTCATAAGATTTACCTTACATCATAAAATGGAAAACCACAACAACATTGTTTCCATATACAAAACTGAGATCCCATAGACTATCCCTGCAGGTCACTCATAATAAACTTCTTCACATTCTAGGAAAATAAAACATGAGAAAGGGGGGAGATCAAACATTCAGAAAGAGTAAGAAATACAGCGAAAGATAACATAAACATTAGGCATGGTGAATAATTAAAAACACATTCCTTTACAAATAACTAACATAAACACTTTATGGTAGGAATATGATATGAGTAAATAATTCCATAATAAAACATAGTCATGGGTATTATAATAGTTGATTAACCACAAGAAATATCAATATATAATCTCATAATGATGGAATTCATAATGTCAGACATCATAACCACATAGTCAAGGCCTCGTTCCAAGAATACAAATTTGATTTGTCAAGGCCTTGTGCCAAGACACTAGTTTGTCTCATGATACCTACCAATGCATCAAAGAGATGTAGTGGGATCCACCCGTCACATACTAAGTCCAATGCATTACTCATATTAAAATTGTGAAACATAACATAAACATTCATATTAAAACTGGCATACAAAATGTCAATACTTTGTCCACAAACAATGAATGGTATAAAAATAACACATCCACAATCAAACATAACTCATTCAATATATTATGGAAGATTTTATTGTAATAGATTAACATAAATCAAAAATAATGAAGGATATTCTCATAGATCAAAATAATCATAAAAAATATTTGAGAGAAATATCCCCTTTTTTCTTGAAAACATATAAAATTCACACTATTTGTCAAGAAGTCGTTTAAATATAGATTTTTGAATCAAAGTGTCCCATACCACCATGAAACATTTAAAAGTAATTTTAATTTTAAAATATTAATGTCCATATAAATAAAACCTTAAAAACATTTTTAAAACATGGACATTAATGATAATTATTTAGACGAATAAATATTTAAAACATTTAAAATCGTATTTTTGTTAGAGTTACTATCCAAAAGAGATATGCTTGAATAAAAAAAATTAGACAATAAAAACATTATAATACCCTGAGAATAATAGATTTAATAATATACTATGTCAATGGATAGTATATACACCATATAAAAGTGAATTGGTTCATAACAACAATGAAGTCTCAAAGGAATGTAAATTGAGATGAAATTCATTATAAAGAAAGCATACATAGGTAAAGGAAAAATTGATGAAATAATTAAGTGTGAAAAATATAAATACAGTAAATATGATTGGATATTCAGTGTTAATCAATAAGAGGACATTCACATATACTCTTGTAAAAAACAACACCAATGACTTGGATGTTTAACTCAATGAATGGAAATTTCGTTAAGATCATGTTTTTATCAATGAATTGAGAAATTATAAATTGATTGATTATGTATATCAAAAGAAAATCCACAAAAATGTGAGTGTAAATTACTACATAAATAATAAATAGTGAATCCACACATAATCTTGGAGTAAAATAATCAATGAAGTATGCATAAACCCACTATGTGGAAATTAGAATTGGAAATTCCCTTACTGATTTGGTAACTTATGAAACATACAACCCATGAAATAAGGATAATAAAATGAAGATGTAAATACTCATAAATTAAATTATATTAAACCAATAATACAGTCATGGATATTAAATATTCCACACAAAAAGAAATAGTGTCTAATATAGCATGAATCTCACGGGAATAAAAAGTGAGATGAAAAAACCTTACTTTGTTGTAATCAATTGAGTCGTATGACCAAAATTTAATAACTACCAAATGAATCACATAATAACATGAATATAAAAATAATAATGATAATATATATCAAATGGAAGTACACAATAAATGACATGCAATAAATAAGTTGCGAACAATGGAAATCTCACTTAATTAAAATTGAGATAAGAAACCCCTTACCTCAAGTCCAACTTATCTTGTATGTTCCTTGTTCTTCATGAATAATAAACTTAAGTTAATTTCATCTTTATTACGAAATTTTTTCAAGTTTATTATTTCTTTTATATCACTTATTACCTTGCTATTTCAATTAGTTATTTATTTGAGTACATAATGGATATTTTATCGATGTTCGGAACTTGAGTCAAAAATGAACTTGTTATAATTACTATTTTCCATGTGGTCAAAAGTCCATTATCTCCCGAATGATATACATGAATTATATATCATATATATATATATATATATAGTATTTATATCTATTTATAATAGTACATAACATTTGGAGATATGAAATGAAATGTACCATTCATGGAGACGGTAAGCTGTACGTACGCATGAACGCTACATTCATTTCTATTTTCTATTTTAAAGGAATTAAAACATAATTATACATAGTTATATTATAATTCCAGTATAATATCATATATAATATCATTAATTACACTATTTATACTTCCCACATAATGCATTAACGAGTCATATGATTTTCAGGGGGCGGTAGTCCGTACTTTCTCGAATGAAATTATAGTGTTTTACCCATAATGTAAACCATAAAATAATGATGTAAATGAAAATTACAGAAGCATAAAAACATAATATATATATATATATATATATATCATATATAAATAATGTTTTATATTAATGGCCACCATGAGAGGCGGTAGGAGATAATCGAACAATCATCGTTTTGTGAGGTGTTAGTTTGTCATCCACAGAAACAGTATGTTCATCACCCATTGGATGGAGATGTGTGTAAGTGTAGTTTTAATAGATCACATAAATACATCCTAGTATATTTCAGATATTGGTGTTGTTATAAAAAAAGTAATAATATGTGTTTAGAGGGTTGGAAAAGTAAAATAAAAAAAATAAAACAAAGGAGTTTAAGAGAAAGCATTACCTTTAATTTGGGTAACTTCCTTTTGTTTGAAACAAAAGGACATCATGAAGTACCCTCTGCCTAAGGATAGGATTTTGAAAGGAAGAGGGGTATCTTGAGAGATTATCTTGGAATGGTTTTGATGATCCAAGGGGTTTGAGAGGTGTGTGGAATGGGTTAGAAGTGGTGTCCTTTTATAAGGGGGAGGAGGGATCTTTAGGAAGGTGTGAAAATATTATTTTATTATATAATGCTATTCGGTTTCTAAAGGTAAAAACTAATTAAAGTCAATGATAAGATGACTCATGGTAGAAATAAAATCATACAATAAGAATTTGACAGGTTTTGGACATTATTTTAATATTAATAATCATATTTATTTAAATCATATATTAATGAGGTAAATACTACAACATTATTGTGTCATAAATAATTTAATTTATTTGATGTCTAAAAATTATAAAAAAAATTACGATAGTTTAAGAAATATGTTTATCTTTAAAATGATTATTTATAGATGAAATGATGAATTAAATTACCCATTATAAAAATTGATATACTAAAAGATATTTGTTAATGCCATTTTTGTCTTTACTTTAAGTTAATGAAAATTAAGTGTCATTATCATTCTTAAGTGGCTCAATGGGGTCCCCAAATTGACCCAAGTATGCCCATGGTCATCCATGACTCATCCAATAAGGTTAGGAAAAGTGTTAAAGTAATTGTTATTATAGTAATATTCCTTTTACCTTGAATTGCCCTATTTACCTTTAACTGCGGTAAATAATAGTCAAAATTTACAATTCATCAAAAATAATTTTAATCTTATTGAACCACATTTTAATTACTAATAACAACCTTGTATCTCAAATTTTTGAAATTGAATTCTTAGAAGTAGAAAATTTTCATTTAATTCAAAAAGTCTGATTTTTAACTACAGCTTTGTGGTTTCACTATTCATCAATGAACTGATGTTTTATAGAAAAATTTCAGACATTAAACCAAAGCTATATTTGATATTCCAAATTCAAAAATTATTTGTATTTTACGAAATTAAATATTTAGAAGTTGTATTAATTAATTTAGAATTAATTCCTGTTGTCAAAACAAATAGCGTGTTTTTAAAAAACAATAACTATCAAATGATTGACACTTGATTATGTATAATTTCAAAGTGAAACTAATACCAATGACCAATATTTAATTAAAGGATAAAAATATAATCTAATTACACTTAAAAACCAATTTGAAATATAATCTATCCATATAAATAAATTAGATTAAACAGTAGTTTTGAATTAAAATACATTATTTCTCACTATTCATAAAAAATTTAATATTATTAGAAAAATACAAAAAATTTACCCAAAGCCAATTTTGAGGTCCTGATTAAAAAGAAGAATTTCATTTTTCCAGTGTAACATAGAAAAATGACCAAAACTATATTTAAATAGGGTTCTCCATTAAAAGGTGGTAAATGAAACCTTTAAAATAAATTATGTATAAAATTAGATTCATTCATATTCTAAGCCTCTAAATTTTATTGGATAAATGTAAAAACATTTTACAAAGATATATAGTCATTTTTTAGTTAGTTCTATTCATTCCCTCCATTACATAGGATAGGTGTTAACTACCATAATAATATTATATTATTAGTGTGCAATATAAGATTTCAAAGAAACCCATTGTTGTATATCAGTTATCCCATCGAACATAGTGTCCCCTTTAAAGTGGAATTAATATTTAGTTCAAAAATATTAATAAATATGAAAAAATTTATTTTATTTATTTACTTGGGATCCTATATCCTTCCCCCCTTTTTGGAATTGTGTCCTCGCAATTTTAAAAATGGGCATGGAAACATCATTAAAAGTCCCACATCCCACATCAGAAAAGAGTCAGTAAAACTATAACTTTAAATGAAAGAAAGAAAAGTATAAAGGTCACCTGAGATAACCCATACTAGGATTACATATAGGAAAACATGGATATAGATGAAAAAATATGTGTCAATTTCTGATGGAGAGGGATAGAAATCATGATTAGGAGAAAGTTAACAACAAGAAAACCACAAACTTTCGATGAGATAAATGTTAATTAGTTTCCTTGTAGAAAAAGTAAATGGATAATTTTGTTTAAGTTCCATTTCATAAAGTTGAGGAATTTATTTATGATATTGATTCAGAACATAAAGATATATACTTACTTTTTACGTAGAGTTTCATTCATTAATGAATATCTACCACCAACTCATCCTTTTTTCAAATGATGATTTTTCAAGACGACTTGGTCACACCAAAAGAGCTAGAATAAACTTCTAGAGAATAACATGATCCATAAAGGATACACAATATATTTACCTTTTATTTAATGATTAACCACCTCCAAAATGGTTAGTACAATATCAGATGATCCCCAAAAAGGATAATCCTTTAGAGAATTAAATACTAATCCAAATTTCTTAAGTTGAACCAACAATGCCCCAAAGTTAAATAAATACCATTCAATAAACAATTTTTATTAAAATACTTCAATAAAATCCAATCTAATATTTAAACCAAAAACATAGAATAATTTGGTTATGATGTCATCAACTTTAAATTGTATAACCAAATGACATTGACTGCCCTTAAAGTCACATACTCAAAAGTAATTAACTTAATTACAAATTCTATATGATAGGTTAATAATTTCCATAAAAAACCAATATATAGAAGCAAAATCCACCATTAACCGTCAAATTTAATCACATAGTATTCCATTTTCCTTAGGAATATAGTGTTCCCAACAGAGTGAATGTCTTCCAAAATAACATTTATCATTTAATCAACAAATCGTTTTCCTACACTAAGGATATCCATTTTATAAGACATAAGATCCCAAATCAAGTTAATATTGATCAATAAAATCATTTAACTAAAACTAATTAGTCACACTAACTAGGGACGTCATGTATTCCAGGGGTCCGTGATAAATCCCAATCGCACTATGGTTGTGGGGTTGATTCCCACATCTTTGTCTGATGCAAAGGGCTGTCACACGGTCTACATGTTGTCCTTTTTAAAAAAATATTTAATTTTATAATATTACCAAAATGATATAGATTCCACAAAATAACTATAAAATAATTTCATCACAAATTTTATCTCATACCTCATATTTTCATTACAAAATTTAAAAACATGTAATCTCCTCAAACTCAATGATCATATAAAACCAAATGGTTATTCATAACTATATCTACAAGAGAAAAGGTAATTCTTCCTTAAATATCAGTTTCACATGAAAAATTGAAGGGTTACAGGTACTAGAGAAAAGTCTTCCAAAGTAATCCCATCAACAATGAGCACTAACACTTTTTAAACATTTCTCCATCCATTTATTTCAAAATATCTTCTTCCTTGACCAAGAGGATATCCTATAGAATAGGTAATTCACTTGGGTAATGGCTAGGTCCCCTACATTTACTACAAATGACTGAAAATTGAATCTTAGAACCATTTTTATTTTTTTCCACAGTACTCTTCCTTTTTTCCACGACAATTCTATACTTTATGTCCTTCTTTTCCGCACATAAATCATTTCTTTGTTCTATTAATACACATACCTATGTGTCTCCTACCACATTTCCTTCATGATGGAAAATGAGCTTTCTTTTCTCCATGGTCTCCACTGCTGAAGCTCTTCTAATTCACCACCCTTCTCTTCTTTATTGAGTCCAGGTGTTGGTTAATATATATATTGTTGAACATATTTTTGGAGAACTGATTCGGTATGAACACAATATCTTTTATAGCTATCAAATTTCCATTCAGTTTCTCATTTCCTCTATCGTGACACCTTGTACATCATGTTCGATGTTAATGTGACTTCCTTGGAATCCAGCCATTGACTAACACAATAAAGCATAGTGTGAGTCATAAAATCATTTAGAGAATATGATAACACCTTCTATTCAATCTAAAACACCTTAGGATTAACGAATGTTATTTACTCTCATCTTATATTAAAATCCTTCAAATCAGCTTTTAAATAAAATGTGTATTATCCTAAGAATATCCCTCAGTAGAGTCATAATGAAGAGTGCAGCAAGGCCTGTTGTTGGGTACCAAGATACCCAGGTCACGCCCGAAACTCCTTGTCGGAGTTTTCACTCATAGGTACATCTGTACTAGATCCACGTCCACCTACTTGTATCTAGACAGGCATGTATTGTTTGGAAACCCCATATAATCTCTATAGTACAAAAATTCTAGGATGTTCTTAAATACTAATCATCAAGGTCTATCTTAGGGTAAGGTTCTCCAATCATAGTTTTTCTAAATCTAGATTCCTTAGTTTGTACTAAACATCCTCTAATACCAACTATAACGCCCCAAACCCAGAAACCCAGAGTCGGTGCATTATTATATATCATTGGCATGATCACAATAGATAGAGTCTCAAAAGACTGAATATTTTAGTATCCTTGGAAGTACTAGATACATTAATAAGGTTTATATTACATCATTAAATAGAAAACTACAACAACATTGTTTCCTTATAAAACACTGAGATCCCATATAATATCCCTTCATGTCAGTTATAATATACTTCTTTGCATCCTTGGAAAATAGAACATGAGAAAGGGGTGAGCTCAAATGCTCTGTAAGAGTAAGAAATACAACAGAAGATAACATAAACATTAGGATGGTGAATAATTTAAATCATATGCCTTTACAAATAATTAACATGAAGACTTTATGACATGAATATGAGCTGAGTAAATAATGCCATAATAAAACATATTCAGGGGTATTCTACTAGTCGAATAACCACCTAAAATATAAATAGCTAATCTAATAATGATGGAATGCATAATGTCGGACATCATAACCACATATTCAAGGACTCGTGCCAAGACTACAAATATGATTTTGTCAAGGCCTTCTGGCAAGACACTAGTTTGTCTCATGAGACCTTCTGATGAATCATGGATCTATAACAAGACCCACCCATCACTTACTAATTCCAATGCATTCCTTATATGAATAGTTTGAAACATAACATAAACATTCGTATTAAAACTAGCATACGAAATGTCAATATCTTATCCACTAACCATGAATGGTATAAAATTAGCACATCCATAGTCAAACATAACACATTCAATAAAATATAGAAGATTGTACTGTAATAGAATAACCTGAATTAAGGATAATCAAGGATATTTACATATATGAAAATAATCAGTAAAACTATTTGAAAGAAATATCCCCCTTTTTCTTGAAGACATTTAAAAGTCAAACTATTTTTCAAGAAGCCATTAAAAATTTGATTTGTGAATCAAAGTGTCACATACCACGTTTAAACTTCTAAAAGGAATTTAAATTTAAAAAATTTAATGTCCAAATAAAGAAATCCTTTAAACCATTTTTAAAACATGGACATTAATGAGAATGATTTATAAGAATACAATTTTAAAAAATTTAAAATCACATTTTAGTTAGAGTTACTATCCAAATGAGAGACGCTTGAATAAAAAAATTGACTTAATCAAGACATTATAATACCATGAGAATAATGGTTTTAATTATATACAATTTCAAATGACAGTATATACACCATATAAAATTGCATTGGTGCATAACAACAATGAAGTCTCAAAGGAATGTAAATTGAGATGAAATCCCTTATAAAGAAAGTATCATTAGGTAAAGGATAAATCAATGACATAATTATGTGTAAAAAATATAAATACACTCAATATGATTGGATATTAAGTGTAAATCAATAAGAGGACATTCCCAAATATTATTTTAAAAATCAACTCCAATGACTTGGATGTTTAACATAATGCATGAAAATTGAGTTAAGATCAAGTTTATATCATTGAATTGAGAAATTATCAATGGATTGATTTTGTGTATCAAACTTATATCCACAAAAACTGGAGTGGAAATTACTACATAAATAATAAATAGTGATTCCACACATAATCATGGAGTAAAATAATCAACAAAGTATGCATAACACCTACTGACTGGAATTTGAAATTTGATATTCCCTTATTGATTTGGTAACTTATGAAACATACAACCCTTGAAAGAAGGATCATACAATGAAGATATAATTACTCATAAATTAATGTATATTACACCAAGAATACAATAATGTACAGTACATAAACTACACAAAAGGAAATAGTGTCCAATATAGCATGAATCTCATAGGAATAAAAAGTGTGATGAAAAACCCTTACTTCGTTGTAATCATTCGAGTCATATAACCAAAATTTAATAACCACCAAATTAATCATATAATACCACGAATATAAATATAATTTTGATAATATATATCAAATTTTAGTACACAATACACCACATGTAATAAATATGTGGCGAACAATGGAAATCTAATTGAATTAAAAGTGAGATAAGAAACCCCTTACCTCGAGTACGACTTATCTTTTATATTCCTTGTTCTTCTTTAATAATAAAACTAAGTTAATTTATAATTGATTAATAACATCTTTCAAGTTTATTATTCCTTTTTATCACTTATAACCTTGATATTAGAGGTAGTTTTTTTCAGTTGAAAATTGATATTTTATCGATGTTCAGAATTTGTGTCAAAAATGAACTTCTTATAATTACTATTTTCCATGTGGTCAAAATACCATTATCTCCCAAATGATATACATGATTTAGATATCATATATATATATATATATTATTATATATCCAGTATATATATCTATTTATAACAGTACATAACATTTCGAGATAAGAAATGAAATGTACCATTCATGGAGACGGTAAGTCGTACATACGCATGAATGCTACTTTCATTTTTATTCTGTATTTTATTGAAATTAAAAAATAATGATAAAAATTTATATTATAATTCCAGTATAAAATAATATATAATATCATTAATTCCATCATTTATATGTCCCACATAATGCATTAACGAGTCATATCATTTTGAGTGGGCGGTAGTCTACATTTCCTCAAATAAAATTATCACGTTTACCCATACTGAAAACCATATAATAATGAAATAAATTGAAAATAAAGAAGAATATTGAAATAATAATCAAAATATATATTCATATATAAATACAGTTCCATCTTCATGGCCACCATGAGGGGTGGTAGAAGATAATCGAAAAATCATCGTTTCATGAGTCGTTAATTTGTCATCTATAAAAACTCTATGTTATTCACCAATTAGATGGAGATGTGTGTAAGTGTAGTTCAAATACATCTCCTAAAAACATTATAGTATATTTATTATACTTTTTTTTATAAAATAACGTAATAAAAAAGTTCTTATGAGGTTGGGGAAGTAAAATAAAACAAAATAATTTAAGAGAAAGCATTACCTTTAATTTGGGTAACATCATTTAGTTTCTAACAAAAGAACTTTTGAAGTGCCTTATGCCTAAGGTGAGACTTCTAGGAAGAATATGGGGATATCTAGAGATTATTTTGGTAGGGTTTGGACGATCCAAGGGGTTTGAGAGGTGTGTGGAATGGGTTGGAAGTGCTGTCCTTTTATAAGGGTGAGGAGGGTCTCTTTAGGAACATGTGAAAATATTATTTTATTGTATAATGATATTTGGTTTCTAAACTTCTAAAACTAATTAAATTCTAAGATAAAATGACTCATGGTCGAAATATAGTCATCCAATAAGAATTGTACAGGTTGTGGATCTTATTTTAATATTAATAATCATATTTATTTGAAGCATTTATTAATGAGGTAACTACTACATCATTATTGTGTCATAAATAATTTACTTTATTTAATGTCTAAAAATTATAAAAAAATTACCTTAATGTAGGAAATATTTTTATCTTTCTAATGATTATTTATAGTCGAAAATATGACTTATATAACCCATTGTAAAAATATATATACTAAAAGATATTTATTCAGGTCATTTTTGTCTTTACTTTATGTTAATTAAAATAAAGTGTCATTATCATCATTAAGTAGATCAATAGGGTCAGAAAATTGACCCAAGGATGCCCATGGTCAGACATAACGCATTTAATATGTTTAGAACAAGTTTCAATCTAATTTTGTATTATTATAATATTCTTTTTTACATCGAATTACCTTATTTACCTTTAACTACGGCAAATAAAAGTCAAAAGTTACTATTCAGCAAAATTTATTTTCATCTTATTGAAAAATATTTTAATTTCTAATAATAACCATGTATCTTGGATTTTCAAAATTCAATTAACATTAGCGGTAAAATTTCATTTAAATGAAAAAGTCGGATTTTTCACTACTACTTAGTGGTTTCTCTATTCATTAAAAAATGATGTTTTTCAGAAAAATACCAAAAATTCAGCCTAAGATATATTTGATATTACAAATTAAAAAAATATGTCTATTTTACCAAATTAAAATTTTAGATGTTATATTAATTAATTTAATATTAATTCCTATTGTAAAAACAAATATTGTGTTTTTAAGAAACAACAACTATAAAAACATTGACACTTGTTTACGTAAGATTTCAAAGTGAAATTAATTCCAATGAACAAATTTGGATTAAAAGGGTAAAAATATAATCTAATTACACTTCAAAAAAACTTTAAAATTTAATCTAACCATATAAATAAATTATATTAAAAATAATTTTTGAAATAAAATACAATATTTCCCACTATTCATAAAAAATGAATATTATTAAAAAAAGTCCTAAAAATTACCAAAATTAAATATTGATTTCCCGAATCTAAATAAGAATTATATTTTGTCAAATGGAACATTTAAAAGTGACCAAAACTATATTTAAATAGGGTTCTCCATTAAAAGGCTATAAATCAACCCTTTAAAGTAAATTATGTTTACAATTAGATTCATCCGCATTTTAAGCCTCTAACATTTATTGGATAAATGTAAAAACATTTAACAAACATATATACTCATTTTTTAGTTATTTATATTCATTAACACCATTACAATGCCTAGTTTTTAACTACAATTATAATATTATATTATTAGTGTGCAACGTAATATTTCAAAGAAACCCATTGTTGCGTATCGGGTATACCATAGAACATAGTTTCCCCATCAAAGTAGAATTAACATTTAGTTCAAAAATATTAATAAATATGAAAAATGTCATGTTATTTATTTACCATGTATGTTACATCCTTCCCCCTTTTGATAATGGTGTCCTCACAATTTTAAAACTGGGCTTGGAAACATCATTAAAAGTCCCACATCCCACATCGGAAAAGAGTCACTAAAACATTCACTTTAAAAGAATGATTGAAAAGTACAAAGGTCACCCAAGATAACACATACTAAGATTACATTTAGAAAAACGTGGATATAGATGACAAACTAAGTTTCATGTTCTAATGGAAATGGATAGAATACATGATTAGGATAATGTTAACCACAAGAAAACCACAAACTTGTTATTAGATAAAAGTTAATTAGTTTCCTAGTAGAAAAAAAAAGAATAACGTTTTTTGTTTTAAGTTCTATTCATAAAGTTGAGGAATTTATTAACAAGATTGACTAAGAACATAAAGATTTATAGTTATGTTTTAAGTAGATTTTCATTTTTTAATAAATTTCTACCACCAACTAATCTTTTTTTCAAATGATGAGTATTCAAGATGACTTGGTCACACCAAAAAAGCTATAATCAACTTATAGAGAATAACATGATCCAAATAGGATAAAAAATATATTTAACTTGTCTTTAGAGATTAACCACCACCAAAATGGTTAGTACAAGATCATATGATCCCAAAAAAGGATAATCTTTTAGAAAAAGAAATACAAATCATAATTTCTAAAATTACACCAAAAATACCCCAAAGATAAAAAATACCATTATATAAACAATTGTCCTTAAAATCCTTCAATATAATCTAATCTAATATTGAATCCCAAACATAGAAGAATTTGTTTATGTAGTCTCCCACGTTAAATTGTTTCACCAAATGAAATTGACTACCCTTAAAGTCACATACTCAAAATTAATTAACCTAATCATATATTCTTTATGATAGGTTAACAATTTCCATAAATAACTCAAAATATAGAAAAAAAATCCACCATTACTCCTCAAATGAATTACCATAGTATTATATTTTCCTTAGGTATATAGTGTTCCAAACAGAGCGAACGTCTTCCAAAATAACATTTATCACATAATCACCAAATCAGTTTCCTATACTAAGGATATCTATTTGAGAAGACATAAGATCCCAAATGAACTTATTATTGATCAATAAAATCATTTAACTAAAATAAATTAGTCACACTAACCAGGGACTTCACGTTGTCCAGTGGTAGGTGATAAATCCTAATCGTACTATGGTTGTGGGTTCGATACCTGCAGCTTTGCTCGATGCAAAGGGTTACAACATGGTCTAAATGTTGTCATTTTTCAAAAAATATATAATTTTATAATATTCCCAAAAATGAGGTAGGTTCTACAAAATAACTATAACATAATTTCAACACAAATATTATCTCATACCTCACATTTTCATTCCAAAATTTAATAACATGTACTTTCCTCAAAGTCAATGATCATATAAAACAAAATGTTTATTTATAACTATATCCACATGAAAAAATATAATTATTCATAAAATATCATTTTCACATGAGAAACTACAGGGTTACAAATACAAGAGAAAATTCTTCCAAAGTAATCCCATCAAAAAAGAGCACTAATACTTTTTAAACATTTCTCCATCCATTTTTTTCAACGTAGATTCTTCCTTGACAAATGGAATATTCCATAGAATAGGGAATTCTCTCATGTAATGGCCAGGTACCCTACATTTATGGCAAAGGACTGTAAATGGATTCTTAGGACCATTTTTATTTTCTTCTATAATAATATTCACTTTTCCGTGGAAATTATTTACTTTATTTTCTTCATTCCCACACATAAAGCATTTCATTGTTCTATTAAGACACTTCCCTAGGTGTCTCCTTCCACATTTCCTATATGATGGAAATTGATCTTTCTTTTCTCCATGGTCTCCACTGCTAGAGATCTTATCATTCACTCTCTTTTTCTTCTTTTTTGATTCTGGGAATTGGTTAATATATATGTTGTTGATCATATTTTTGGAAAACTAATTCGGCATGAACATTATATCTTTTACACCAATCAACATTCAATTCCATTGCACATTTTCTTCACCATGCCCACCTTTTACATCATGTTCAATGTTACTATGACTTCCTTGGAATCCAGCCATTGACTAACACAAGAACTAATAGTGTGAGCCATAAAATCATTTTGAGAATATAATAACACCTTATTTTCAATCAAAAACACCTTAAGATTAATGGTGGTTATTTATTCTCATCTTATATTAAAATACATCAAATCAGTTTGTAATGAAAATGTGAATTATCCAAAGCATATCCCCCTGGAGTCTCATAACCAAGAGTTTATCAAGGCCCATTGTCGTGTACCCAGATAATCCGGGTTAAGCGCGATACTCCTTGTCTGAGTTTTAACTCCGTGGAACATTTGTGCTATAGCCACCTCTAACTACTTGTATCTAGATAGTGATGTATTGTTTAGAAAACCCGCATAATATCTACAATAACAAAATTATAGGAAGTTCGTCTATACTAATCATCAAGGTCGATCTTAGGGTAATGTGCACTAATCATAGTTTATCTAAATCTAGTTTCAATTGTTTGTAAAAAACATCCTATGATACCAACTATAACACCCTGAACCCAGAATCCTAGAGTGGTGCATTATTACGTATCATTGGCATGATCACAAAAGATCAAGTCTTAAAAGACCAATTAGTTTAGCAGCCTTGGAAGTACTAGATACATTCATAAGGCTTACATTTCATTATAAAATGGAAAACTACAAAAACATTGTTTCCATAGACAACACTGAGATCCCATAGACTATCCCTGTAGGTCAGTCATAATATACTTTTCGCATCCTGGGAAAATAAAACATGAGAAAGGGGTGAGCTCAAACACTCAGTAATAGTAAACAATAGAACGAAAGATAACATAAACATTATGAATGGAGAATAATTTAAAAAACATTCCTTTACAAATAATTAACATGAATACTTAATGGCAGAAATATGAGATGAATAAATAATTCCATAATAAAACATAGTCATGGGTATTCTACTAGTCGAATAACCACATGAAATATCAATATATAATCTCATAATGATGCAATAAATAATGCTAGAAATAATAACCAAATAGTCATGGTCTCGAACCAAGACTACCTGAATGGCTCAAAGGCCTCATTTTTATTGATTTTTGATAACCCCCATTTCAAGGGATGAGGGGGAACCCATAAAAGGACCGTACGCTCTGAGATTACAAGGCCTGTATGCTTAGGAGATTACATGACCCGAAGGTCTTAGGGAATTCAACCCGGCTGTCTACAAGGAACTACCCCTCCCCAGTATCTACATCATGATAGTAGATATCCACCTTTGAATGGTCATCTAGCTAGGATTCTCGTGCAAGCACAATCTAGTACCGATGGAATAGCCATACAATCTCATTCTGACAAACCATTTGGGCTTGCTCTGGTGAGTGGACATGCTCTGAATCCTCTTCTAGGGTTGCTCATTTTTTGTAGTGTGTCTGGGGAAACTACATCTGGCCTGAAGGCCTTGAGTTGGCCTGAGAGCATTAAATGTGGCACAAAATCCCAACTGACCTAAAGTCATGGGTGGCCCTAAATCCTTAAGGACTCCAAACCCATACCGGTGGACCAAGGGGAATATTTCCAGCTGCTATAGTACTGAACAGTAACTGCTACATTACATGCTACAGTACTGCACAGTGTGCAGTTCTGCTCTAGTGCATGTACCGTGTACAGTTCTGCTATAGTACCTATACAATTTATAGTACTGCTAATGTTCTATACACAGTACTCATAAATATTCCTCTACTTAGTTTTTAACTTGGGTCTTGTGGATTCACATAAATATACCTCACCAACTGGGATGAGGCTCATGTGCTCTCGTTACAAGCCCACAAATATGATTTTATCAAGGCCTGGTGCCAAGAAACTAGTTTGTCTCATGAGACATACTGATGCCTCGAAGAGCTATAGTGTGCTCCACCCGTAACTTACTATGTCCAATGAATTCATCATATAAAATGTTTGAAACATAACATAAACAGTAGTATTAAAACTAGCACATGAAATGTCAATACTTTATCCACAAACCATGAATGGTATAAAAATATCACATCCCCAGTCAAACATAACTCATTAAATACAATATGGAAGATTTTATTGTAACATATTATCCTCAATTGAGAATAATGAAGGATATTTACATAGATGAAAGTAATCATCAAAACTATTTGAGAGAAATATCCCCCTTTTTCTTGAAAACATCTAAAAGTCGTACTATTTTTCTAGAAGCTGTTTAAAAATAGATTTTTGAATCAAAGAGTCCCATACCACTTTGAAACATTTATAAGGAATTTAAATTTTAAAATATTTATGTCCATATAAATAAAACGTTAAAAACATTTTTAAAACATGGACATTAATGAGAAATATTTAGAAGAATAAATTTTTAAAACATTTAAAATGGTATTTTAGTTAGAGATAGTATCCAAATGAGAGAAACTTGATTACAAACAATTGAGGTAATAAAAAAATTATAATACCATGAAAATAATGGATTTCATTATATACTATGTCAAGGGATAGTATATACACCATATAAAAGTGAATTGGTGCATAACAACAAAGAAGTCTCAAAGGAATGTAAATTGAGATGAAATCCCTTATAAAGAAACTATCCATAGATAATGGATAAATCAATGAAATAATTATGTGTGACAAATATAAATACACTAAATATGATTGTATATTTATTGTAAATTATTAAGAGGATATTGACACATATTATTGTAAAAAATAACACCAATGACTTGGATATTTAACTCAATGAATGGAAATTTAGATAAGATCGTGTTTATTTCAATGACTTGTGAAATTATTAATGGATTGATTATGTGTATAAAAATTATATACACAAGAAACAGAGTGTAAATTACTCCATTTAAAATAAATAGTGATCCCAAAAATATTCTTGGATTAAAATAATCAATGATGTATGCGTAAAGCCCACTGAGTGGAAATTGAAATACGAAATTCCCTTACAGATTTGGTGACTAAGGAAACATACAACCCATGAAATAAGGATCATACAATGAGGATTTAAATACACATAAATTAAATTATATTACACTAAGAATACAATCATGGACAATACATATGCAACACAAAAGGAAATAGTTTCCATTATAGCATGAATCTCACGAGAATAAAAAGTGAGATGAAATACCCTTACTTCGTTGTAATCAATCGAGTCGTATGAACAGAATTTAATAACCACCAAATTAATCACATAATAACATGAAAATAAAGAGAATTATGATAATATATATCAAATGTAAGTACACAATACACCAAATGCAATAAAAAATTAGCGAACAATGGAAATCTCATGGAATTAAAAGTGAGATATGAAACCCCTTACCCCAAGTCTGACATGTATTGTATATTCCTTGTACATATTGAATAATTAACATAAGTTAGTTTCTAATTGATTAAAAACATCTTTCATGGTTATTATTCCTTTTATATCACTTATTACCTAGCTATAACAATTAGTTGTTTATTTGACTTCATAATGGATATTTTATCGATGTTCATATCTTGAGTCAAAATGAACTTGTTATAATTACAATTTTTCCAAGTGGTGAAAAGTCCATTATCACATGAATGATATAAATTATTTAGATATAATATATATATATATATATATCATGTATATATATCTATTTATTACAATAAATTATATTTGGAGTTAAAAAATGAAATATATCGTTCATGGGAATGGTAAGTCGTACGTACGTATGAACGCTACTTTCATTTCTATTTTCTATTTTAATGGAATTAAAACATAATTATAAATAGTTAAATTATAATTCTAGTATAATATCATATATAATACCATTAATTCCATCCTTTATACTTCCCACATTAGTCATTAATGAGTCATATCATTTTGAGGGGGCAGTATTCCGCACTTCCTCAAATGATATTATCGCGTTTTACGCATAATGGATACCATAAAATAATGATATCAATGGAAAATACAGAATCAGAAAGAATACATAAAGAAAATATATATATCATATATAAAAAAAGTGCCATCTTAATGGCCTCCATGAGTGAAGGTAAGAGATAATCAAAAAATCATCGTTTCGTGTGGAGTTAGTTTTACATCAATAGAAACTGTATGTTCTTCACCCATTAGATGGAGGTGTGTGTAAGTGTAGTTCGAATAATTCTCATAAAAAACATCCTAGTATATTGAGGATAATGGTTTTGTTATAAAAGAATGTAATAAAAAGTGTTTAGGGGGTTGGATAGTAAAATAAAGTAAAATAAAACAAAACAATTTAAGAGAAAGCATGACCTTTAATTTGTGTAACTTCCTTTGGTTTAAAACAAAAGGACTTCTTGAAGTTTCATCTAACTAAGGTGAGGATTCTAGGAGGTAGAGGGGGGTCTGGAGAGATTATATTGGTAGGTATTGGATGAGCCAACTGGTTTGAGAGGTGTGTGGAATGGGTCAGAAGTGGTGTCCTTTTATAAGGGGGAGGAGGGGCTCTTTAAGAAAGTGTGAAAATATTATATTATTATATAATGATATTCGGTTTCTTAATGTCCAAAACTAATTAAAGTCAAAGATAAGGTGACTATTGGTAGAAATAAAATCATCCAAAAATAATTGGATATGTTTTGGATATTATTTAAATATTAATAATCATATTTTTTTAAATAATTTATTAATGAGGTAAATACTACATCATTATTGTGTCATAAATAATTTAATTTATTTGGTGTCTAATAATTATAAAAAATTTCCATAATTTAGGAAATCTTTTTAGATTCCCATTAACTTTTTATAGTGAAAAATATGACTTATATAAACCCTTGTAAAAATATATATACTAAAAGATACTTGTTAATGTCATTTTTGTGTTTACTTTAAGTTAATTAAAATAAAGTGTCATTATCATTTATAAGTGGTTCAATTGGGTCCCAAAATTGACCCGAGGATTCCAATGGTTGGGAATGACTCAAAAAATAATGTTAGGACAAGTGTTGACATAATTTTATATTATTATAATATTTCTTTTACCTCGAATTGCCATATTTACCTTTCACCGAGGTAAATAATAGGCAAAAGTTACTATTCACCAAAAAATATTTTTCATCTTATTAAACAACATTGTCATTTACTAATAACAACCATGTATCTCAAATATTTGAAATTCAATTCACAGAAGCGGTAAAATTTCATTTAAAGGAAAAAGTCAAATTTTTAACTACTACTTAGTGGTTTCACTAATCTTCAAATATCATTGTTTTTCAGAAAATTACAAAAAACTCAGTCTAAGCTATATTTGATATTCCAAATTCAAAACTGATGTCTATTTTACAAAATTAAAAATGTAGAAGTTGGATTAAATAATTTATAATTAATTCCTATTTTCAAAACAAATAGCGTGTTTTTATGAAACAATAACTATCAAAATATTGACACTTGTTTATGTATAATTTCAAAGTGAAAGTAAATCCAACGACCAATATTTTATTAAAGGGTAAAAATATAATCTAATTAGACATAAAAACCCATTTAAAATATAATCTAATAATATAAACTAATTAGATTAAAAGGCAGTTTTGAATTAAAATACATTATTTCTCACTATTCATAAAAAAATGAATATTATTAGAAAAATACCAAAAATTTACCCAAAGTAAATTTTGATATCCCAATTATAAAGAGGAATTTTATTTTTTCCAATGGAACATATAAAAGTGACCAAAATTAGACTTAGAGAGGGTTCTCCATTAAAAGGCGTGAAATCAACCCTTTAATGTAAATTATGTTTAAAATTAGATTCATTCATATTTTAGGCCTCTAACGTTTATTGGATGAATGTTAAAACATTTTACAAATATATATAATCATTTTTTAGTTAGTTCTGTTCATTCCCGCCATTAGAAGGGGTAGGGGTTAACAACCATAATAACATTATATTATTAGTGTGAAACGTAAGATTTCAAAGAAACCCATTGTTTCATATCGAGTATTCCATTAAACATTGTGTCCCTTTTAAAGTAGAATTGTTATTTAGTACACAAATATTAATAAATATGAAAAATGTCATGTTCTTTATTTACTTGGGATGTTACAGTGTGACTCCAACTGTATCATCGAAATTATTGTTTACATTTTTGGTAAAAAAGAAAAGTTACATACTCAAATAAAATAAAACACAATCAGATTTTATTGAACCCTTTTAAAAATAATCTCTATGTGATTTGTGATGTGTGTGAATTATCCGCTGCTCAATCCAACACATGATGTGGCTGCTTTGAATAAAATTGTGTGTATTCAGTTTAAAATTGATATTAAAGTGGAAAACAAACATCATTTACTACAAATTGATCAAACCATTTGTTTTTTATACAGTAGTATAATGATCCATATTTCGTTTGGGATATGTAGGAATCACCCTCACCTCTATCAGTACATGGTGTGCTTTATTTGAATCAATGTTTCTGTTATCAGTATAAAATTTACAGTTTTGTTCCAATCCTATCTAACTAACTATAAAATAATCAAACATGCGTGGGTTGTCATGATAATTTTGAAAAAGGAATCATAAGTCATTTGTGGCATATAAGAATCAGTTTCATAAGAAACGGGCACACGACATGGTATGTGTGATTCAATTTTTGTGTTCTATATTTCAAATTGAATTTTATTAAAAATACTTCTTACATACTCAAAATTGAAGACACGTATTTTGATGGTTTTTATCCTTTAGTAATATGACCCAAAAGTCATTTTTGAAACATTGGAGTTAGACACGCCTTAATTCGATGCACGGTGTGCCCAATATGACAAAAAATGTCTATTATGAATTTTAAAATGATATTTTATTAATGCATTGTTTCTTATTTATGTTATTTTTTATATATATTATTTCTAACATACATGTTTTTTTATTGTTTATGTGGATTAACTTTCTCAAGTAGAGATGGTTTGTTTGGAAACAGAAACTATAACTTGGCTTTTGGAGAGGGGTTCGGGCCCCAAAGACATTGAAAAGAGTTCTCTTATTGAATGTTTGAGATAAAGTGTACTTACTAATATAATTATACATAAATGGTTTGAAATGCATATATTTCAGTATCTTTTTATTTTTAATGTAATTTTTTATTTCAATTAAATTATTAATTTCCCATATCATTTATTTGTTAATGTTGTCTGTATTAAGTGATGTTGTGTGTTGTAATTTTAAAAGCACACTGTAGCATCATGAACCTTATTAGCACTATATGTAGTGTTGATAAAGGTGTACCATTATTATCCTATGACTAGCACCACTACTAGAAAAATGAGTATTTTCCTTGTGTTATTTGCGATGGGGGAGGATCCCTTCACAAATAGTCTATCAAAAGAGATTATATGCGATGTGTCCCTCTTCTCATCCCAAATAAACAGTTATTTATGACACTGTGATTCTTCCCGTCGTAAAAGGTTTGGTGCAACTTTTGCGGCAAACTTCTGGAAGGGTATTTGTGATGGTTATAAAATCCCGCCGCAAATACCCGACAACATTTTTAGTATTTGCGATAGTAGGTCAATCACGTCACAAATAATATGTTTGCAGGTTGGTAATTAAGATGGGTCCTTTCACAAACACCTTTTTATCTAGTTGTTATTTGCGATTGATACCCATCGTAATTATTCTCGCCAAAAATAATCTAACCTATATATACCCCCATCCAATTCCCTCCCATTCCACCCCTTTCTCAACGCCCTCTAATTTTCTACTTTCATTTTTCCTCTAAATTTTTTTTTCAAACGATAAAGATTTAAATCGGATCATTATTCGCGACATAGATCCTCCAAAAGCATCATTTTTATAGTACTTATGTATTTCTTTTGTTTTTTAGTTAATTTATTTTCATTTATTTTCATTATAATTATTTTTAATTAGCTACATTTAAATAAAATTACAATTAGGGCATTTTATTTTACAAATTTATTTTCAAAAATAATTACATGTTATTAGTATTAATTATGTTGAATAAAAAGTTATATTAATTATTATTAATTCATAGTCATTAGTGAAATCAGGGATAATTATCCATTAATAAAATTATTTAGTTATAATTAATAATAATTAGTAATAAATATTAATAAATAGTAATAACTAGTAATAATTAGTAATAATTAGTAATAATTAGTGACAATTAGTCAGAATTAGAAGTAATTAGTAATAAGCAGCAATAAATTGTAATACATAGTAATAATATGTAATGACATGTAATAACTAGTAATTATTAAGATTAAATAGTAATAAATATTAATAAAAAGTAACAACTTGTAATAATTAGTAATACATATTAATAAATAGTCATAATAACTAACAATTAGTAATAAATAGTAATAAATAGTAATAATCAGTAATAATTAGTAATAAATAGTAATAAATAGTACAAAATATAAATAATTAATAATTATTATGTTTAATTTTTATTAATAAGTAATGATTTTGATTAATTTGTAATAGTCAGCAATTATTAGTAAAACTTAGTAATAAATAATAGTAAACAGTAATAATTAGTAATAAATAAGAATAAATAGTAATAAATAGTAATAATTCGTAATAAATAGTAATAATTAGTTATAATTTGTAATAATTTGTAATAATTATGATTAATTACGATTAATTAGGTTTAATTAGTAATAATTAGTAATAATTAGTAATAAATAATAATAAATATGATTAATTAACAATAATAAGTAATATTTATAACTAATAAGTAATATATATTAAAAATCGTAATAATTAATAATAAATAGTTATAAATAATAGTAATTAGGATTAATTTGTAATATCAATGAATAATAAGTAATAATTAATAATAGTTATTTATAAATATTAATATTCTGTAATAAATAGTAATAAGTAGTGTTAAATAGAAATAAATAGTAATAATTAGTAAAAATTAGTAATAAATATTTATAAATAGTAAAAAATTGTAATAAATAATAGTAAATAGAAACAATTAGTAATAAATAGTTATAAATAATAACAAATAGTAATAATTACTTCTAATTAAAAATAATTAGGATTAATTATAAATAATTGGTAATAATTACGATTAATTTGTATTTATTAGTAATAATTATTAACGATCAGTAATAAATAATAATAATTTGTAAAAATTACTAGTATATAGTAATAAGTAGTAATAATTAGCAATAAATAATAGTAAATAGTAAAATTTTTTAATATTTAGTAATAATTTATTACTATTTATTAATTTTTATAATAAATTAATACTAATTAGTAATAATAATTTTTAAAAAATTCGATTAATAAGCATTAACTTGGATTAATTAAAAAAAATTAAGTTTAGTCAGCAATAAATAATAAGAATAAGTAAAAATTCGTAATAAATAGTTTTAAATATTAAAAAATAGTAATAAATAGTAATAAATAGAAATTAGAGATAATAAATATTAATAATTATTATTAATAAGTAATAATTAGTAACATTTTGTAATAAATGGTAATAAATAGTAATAAACACTAATAATTAGTAATAATTAGTAATAATTAGTAATAATTAGTAATGATTAGTAATAATTAGTAATAATTAGTAATAATTATGATTAATTATGATTACTTATGATTAATTAGTAATAATTTGTAATAATTAATAATAGTTAGAATTAATTTGCAAGAATTATTAATAATTTGTAATAAATAGTAACAAATATTAATAAATATTAATAAATAGTAATAATTATTAATTATAAAGATTGATTAGGATTTATTAGAGTTAATTTGTAATAATTAGTAATTATTAGTAATAAATAGTAATATATAGAAATAATTAGGATTAATTAGGATTAATTAGAAATAATTATGAATAATTAGTTATAATTAGCAATAACTAGTAATAAATATTAATAATTAGTAATAATTAGTATTTAATAGTAATAAATAGAAATAAAAAGTAATAAATATTAATAATTAATAATAATATTTAGTAAATATTAATAATTTGTAATAATTACTAAAAAGTAATAGAAAAAAGCAATTATTATGAATAATTAGAAATAATTAGTAATAAATAGTAATAATTAATAATAATTAGGATTAATTAAAATTAATGTGTAGTAATTATGATTAATTAGTTATAATTAGTAATGATTAGTAATGATTAGTAATAAATAGTAATAATTAGTTAATATTTGTAATAAACTATAATCAGTAGTAATAATTAGTTATAAATAGTAAAAAAAGAAAAAAATAGTAATAATTCATTACTATTTGTTTCTATTTATACTTATTTATTTCTCTCTATTAGTAATTATTAATAATTAGTAATAATAATTTGCAATAATTTGGATTAATTAGAAATAATTATGATTAATTAGTAATAAATTGTTATAATTAGGAAAAATTAGTAATAATTAGTAATAATTAATAATAATTTGTAAAAATAGTAATAAATATTAATAAATGATAATAATTAGTAATAAATAGTATTATTTAATAACAATTATTATCAATTACGATTAATTTGAATTAATTAGTAATAAATATTAATGATTAGGATTAATTAGTAAAAATTATCAATAATTTGAATTAAATGGGAATAAATTATCAATAATTTGGATTAATTTGACAAAATTAAAACTAATAAGAAATAGTTAGATATAATTAGTAATAATTAGTAATATTCTTTAATAAATATTAATAATCAATAATAATTAGTGATAATTAGTAATAAGTAATAATAAATATTCTTATATAGTAATTAATATTAAAAAATATTAATAATTAATAATAAATAGTAGTAAATAAAGATAAATATTAATAAATAGTAATAATTAGTAATAATTAGTATTAATTAGTAATAAATAGTAATAAATAATAATAATTAGTAATAAATTCTAGTAACTAGCTGTAATTAGGAAATGCTGAAAAAATTCATACAACCATCAAGAAAAACGGAATTCTTAATACTTTTTAATTAATTTTATCATTATTTTATCTACTATTTTTAAGTTAATTTCCTTATCATTTGTATTTAATTCTTAATTATTTTTTCATACATCTTTTGGGAAGTCATAATTTATTTCAACTATCTTCAACACACCACAAAATATATAAAATGATTATTTCTACCTATGTAACCATGTTTTCCATATTCATCATGGTTTTTTGTCAAACTACCAACACTGTATATTGATTCGATGTTGTTAACTAAAAAATAATTCTTATTTTTTATTGACATGTGGGTAAAGGAAGCTCATATTCCCATTGTGGTGACTTCTACTGATACAATGGGTGCCTGAGCGTATTCTCCTCTTTTGAAAAAAACAATAGTGAACGAATTCAGATATAAAAATTGAGTTAATATGTACTTATAGTAGTTTGACTTGAAAATAAGATAGAAACATGGCTACATTGGCAGTTAGGAATATTTTGAGACTTTGGGAAGTGTACAAATCAACCACACTATAATTTGAAACATGTTATTAATCTATATACTCAGATTGATAGAATGTGACGTGTCGATGATAGTAGAAGAAGTATGAGTAGGAGAAGACAAATCATTTTAAAGAGCAACAACACCAGCAGATGATGAAGTACATGTGATGTTTGACCTAAGGTTTGATGAGTTTTTTATATTTTTTTGAATATTTTGTTTTTTATTATTTTATTATTTATCTAATTTTTCAATATTTTATTACATTATTATAGATTTATAGATTTATTATTTTTTAAAATTATTTATTATTATAATTATTATACTTTTATGAATACTGAGGTTTTTTCTATTTTATAATTTATTATACTTATTATTCAATTTTATTAATATTAATATTAATATTATTGGTATATTAATAATAATAATAATAATATTTTTATTATTTTTTGTATATCAATATTTTTTTTTCATAATTATTATTATATAAATTTGTTTTATGTTATTTTTATTTTTTTTATTTTATTAATACTAATTTGTTATGATTATTAATAATAATATTTTTTTATTAATATTTTTTTTATTTCAGTAATATTTTTATTTTAGTTTATTATGTTTTTTGTGATGGGTGTATTTTCCCATTACAAATTTTATTTTAAATAGTATTTTTTTAATATTATTAATATTATTATTTTTATTTCATTTTAATTTTTTTGTGGTGGGTATATTTGAATTTCAAAAATTTATTTCTAAATATTATTATTTTTTATTTAATTAAAATTTTTTTTGCGAGGGGAATATTTTCCTGCCACAAATAGTATTTGGGATGGGCCTGTCGAAACTGTGTTTTCATAAACATAGTGAAACTATTTGCAGCGGGTACTCGTCACAAATAATCTGTTTTTCCGCAGTGCACTAATAAAGGCGAACCATTATCAGTGATTTTTTAGTGTTGGTAATAGACCCTCATTATCAGTACCTTTCTAGCACTGATAAAAGGGCCCCACCTTCTAACAACCCGTATATTAATATATAATTTTTGGAACTTTTGATTACCTTCCACGATTTGTGAAATCATTTTATCTACTATTTTATTCATGTTTTGTTCCTATTACTATTGTTCTGGTTGTGTCCCATATTTAATAGGTAGTGTGGGATCATCTAGATTATCATGATGAACATCCTCCTCTCATGCCACATTATCTTGATCTACGTCCATAAAAGGCTCATCACCCTATAGAACATCTATATCAGGCTCATCTCCAATAGCATAGACACTCACATACAAAAATGATAAATCTTATTCATTCATTGAAGAGGATATGTCACTGATATGTGAAAATAATTCTGGATAAACATACCCTCTCTATGGGATTAGATATGTGAATGGGGTGTGGAATATTAGATTCCTACAAAAAAATAATGTAGTTAACTAAATATTATAAAAAATGTGTTAAAATATTAAGTATGAATTATTACCAACTAATAATAGCTTCATCTAAATCAAAAATGATATATCAATTTGGATGTGTGGTATGAGGGACCATAATCCAGTTGATCTGATAGATGCAATTGTATTATGTCTACCCCTCATAATTGAGATTTGTGTAATGTGTCCCACATCAGTAATATAGAATTAATGTTATCACCTCCAGTCATAGTCTCGCTTCCCAGAAATCTTCATGGATTGATGTGAAGGAAACTGTCTAGGTGGTATAAGAATGAGCTTCTAGAAGAAAAACTCCCTCATTCCTCTATCAACATGATCTCACTAAACAATATGCAATTAATCATAGTTATGATGTATAACCTGGTAGCAAGATTAATCCTAAAATAAGGATGGATAATCTAGATTATTATCTCAATAAATAACTTCCATGAAACAAAATATATCAAAAATCATTTAATGATAAATTAAAAAAAATCAGGTATAATTCAAAATAATAATTAAACAATATAATTAATAATCCAATATGTCATATAATCGAAGATTGTCTAGCATAAGACTATAAGTGTTGATATCATGTTTGGAAGTATCTGAATATCGATGGTTTTAATCGTAGTTGTAGATAATTTCTTATATATTAAAATATCCATAATATAAATTTATAAATTTTATTTTCGTATTAGAAGAAAAAACATACCATCTATAAAATGGGGACTCCCATAACATATCAGTAGGTAATGGAAGGTGGGCTTGTGGAGAAAAATGTTGTATGTTCTCCCAAATTCAGATTTGTATAAGAATAACACATCTTGTAATATGAATTTTAATGATGTGATATGTGATGCGTAATGATCAGTATGTGTAAGGAATACATGAATTCCCCCAACTGTACCATCATATCTAGTCTTAGTCCTCTAGTCACAGTAAAAATATCAAGCGAAAAAATGTATTGGAATTACCAAGAATGTTCAAGGATGAGCGTACTAGACCCTAGAAATTATTATTAAAAATTAAAATGAAAACATAACAACAAGCAACTCGTTGTAAAAAAAATACCACCAAATCAGAGAAATGACTACGCATCACCACCCTAACATAACAAGATTGTCCTAAAGCCCACAAAAAGACACATAGGCCCAAGATCCTAAAATTTGAGTAAAACACCGGCTGTATAACCCAAAAAATCACTGCACTCAAGGGGAAAATAGTCACCAGTTTCTACAACCATGCCGATAGAGACCTGCACTGCATCCTGAGGTCCACTCGGCATCATGAGGTCTCCCTCAATCATTCCAAGAGCATCACGCCAACTGTCTCAATGAAGTCAATGCCTCACTGTACCACACTCAACTCACCGCCTATGTCTTCCCATCGTCGTCCTGTGCTAAAGAAGCTGCTCCATCAGGACCATATCATCGTCAAAAAACCTATTAGTAGAAACCACATCAGCCAATTCCACATCAGCCGACACAATCCATATACCGATTCTCATCAACATCGTCTGGTAGATGGGTGAAGTGCTTGTCTCTCCATGGCATGCATAGTCGATTGACAACGACAGATCCTCTATCATCCCCAAACTCAATTGCAAGTAGTTTGTGAACAAAATCAAACCAATCCACAGCAAATCAGACCATCAGAGCCACACCCTTAATTCAAAGGCCCAATATAATGGACACATCATTAAGAGTAATGGTTGTATCTCCATATAGAAAATGAATTGTGTGTGTCTCTAGCCTCTATATCTTTAATTTGTTTTCAATGACGTGACGATCAATGAAGGTGGAGTGAAACATCATTACACAGTAGAACCCAACATAATGAAGATTAGTAACAAAAGAATAATTTAAAATATTTTTTAGTAGTTAATACTAATAATTAATTAAAATTAAATAGAAATATTTGTTTCATTGAATAATAATAATTTAACAACAATTAATTAATAATTAGTAATTTAATATTTTAATCATTATAAATAATATTTAGTGACTAATTAATTTTTTAATATTATTTATTAATTGTATAATAATTATATTTCATAATTCTAAATTAATAAATATTTAATTTGTCAGTTTTTACTTCATATTATTAATAAGTTAAGAAATATTGTATAATTACTAATTAGTTAATAAATAATAATTAAATTATTATTTCTAATAATTAGTCACTAAATCATAAGTTAAAATATTAATTAGTAATAAATATTAATTAGGAATTAATTTTTATTTGAAATTGATATAACTAAATAATAAATCATACTATTTATTTAATATTTGTTAGTAATTTAAATTGATTAGAAAAAAATAGTAAATTAATTAATAATTGTTTAATAATAATAATAAACAATTAGCAATTAGTAATTTTATAATTCAGTTTTGATTATTAATATTTATTAACTAAAATATAATTTTATATACTTATTAGTAACTATTTGAAAATTATTATTAATAATTTTTTCGTTAATTATTAAATAATTAATTAGGATTATTTATAAATAATTAATTATTACTCAATTAATGATTAATAATAACTCATAATTTAATGCTTTTTTAATAATTATTTACTAAATAATAATTTAAATATTTATCAATAAATAATATTATCTAGTAATTAATATTTTTTAAAATAAATATTATTATCTTTTAAATCATATTATTTTATTAATATTTATTAGTAATTAATATTCAATAGAAACTATTGGTTACTTATTTAACAAAACATGAATTATAATTAACTAAAAATTTGTAGTTTAATAATTAATTATTATTATTAATATTTAGTGATAAAATTATATTTTTAAATATTCATTTGTATTTTTGTAATAAACAAGTACTAATATTTATTTATTAATTGATAATTTATTTTTTATTTGTAATTATTATTATTAATAAGAAAATAAATATTGCTTAATTGAGAAATAATTTTCAAATATTAACTATAAATTAGTGATTAAAATTAATTAGTAATTAATTATTACAAATTAATATTTTTTAAAATATTATTAATATTAATTAATTTGTGACTAATATTTAATAGTAAATGTTAATAATAATTTTTTATGTATTGTAGTTATCATTTATTAGAAATTAGTATTTCTTATTAATTAATTACTAATTGAAAATAAACTTATATTATTAATTTAGTGTAGTAAATGGAGGACCTAGATCCAAATTTGGAAATCCTGAAAGGATTTCCAATGAAAGACCCCTTATAAAAAAGAGGTGTGGGATAGGTTTTCTGTTAGAATTCCAACATAATTTAATGGTGGTAATGTTGGTTATTAAATAACTATTAAATTCTCATTGAACATATATATATATATATATATATGAAAATAATAATAAATTAATATTTAAAATTTGAATATACAGACATTTATATTGAAAATAATTATTTTTTTCCTTCGGGAGGAGGAGGAAAGGCCATTGCTGCCTTTCCCCAAAAATTCTTGAATAGGCGACAAGGGCCTTTCAGCCTTTAGCATGTATGATAAATTCCAATTTTAGAAGATCACTTGGGACCATTGTGTATTAGTTTTAAAAGTTTCTGTAACATCGATTTGTTTCAATTTTTTTCTAAAAACATATATTAAAAATCAAGGATTTTAAAATGGAGCATGTGCATGGGAACCTTGCTTATGTAATATGATGTTTTAAACCACATAAATAACGAAGATATTATTGTATGTTCAAAATTTTAAGAAGAAATATTATATAGAGAGACATCTGGTGGTTTTTTGATGTGTCAATGAGGAGAAAAATAGGGGGAAAGAGAATTCAAAACTAAAACATGAGATTTTTCTTGGGCTGGCACTACACATTACGTGGGGAATAAGAAGATTATTCAGGGGGGGCTATGACTATGAATGGACCTAGAGACTAGAACTTGGAGCATTGAGTGATATTTAGTTGAGGATTGTTACTACCTTAGGTGTCCATTTATTTCCATATCCCCTCATGACTTGTATGATGGTTTAATCACTTCTTGTACCAAGACATATAATGAATGAGGAATTCTCCTAATATGGGAGATATGCTTAATTTAAATTCCCTGAATGTGGATTACTAAAACAAGAAATCTCAATTTCAATAAAGTGAAAATGATATAAATATATAATAGTAGACACAACCTCTATAGGTAAAGAGTAACTTCTATTTATCTGGTTACACCGACTTCGGAGAAATGCGAGAGGCCATTAATTCAACTCTTCCCATTACCGATTTCCTATAGCAATCCTAAGAGTGGCATCTTTATTCGGTAAATAACCAAAATATAAAACTAAAAATTGAACATTAAATAAATTTATAAAGTCTCAGAAAAACCTCGAGAGTATGACCACCTGGAGATGATAACATATGAAGAAACTCCATCCAAACCTCCTACCTTCAAAAATATCTTCGATAATGTTAAAGGCAAAAACATCCACTTCAAACAATTACGAAAGAAAAATATCTTCCAATGCCACTACTTAAAGATGAATGATTCCAATTAATTGATGTAGGATTTACCCATTCACAATAATATCAAACATGAAGGCTACTTCAGTGAAAATCATGACACCACCTTTAACATCCAGATGAAATCCTTCTATTTATACTGCTTACAATGATTCTCCACTCATTCCGTTCACACTTTCCCAACTATGGCTTTATATATTCTCAGTATTTTTACTCCCAAACCTAGGGTAAATATTTTAGATAGACTCTATTTCTATGCTACAATCCATAAATCAAACTCATAATCTTCAAATATTTATTATATGTAGTGGTACTTCAAATAAAATTATTTAGTTCATGGATGTTAAATTATATTTTTTCCCAAATGAATTAAACTATATCTTTCAAAAAATTATAACCCTTTCTCTTAGCTACATCAATTTTTTAGATAAATCATTCAACCACATCATCACCTTTATAGCTTCAATAATTGATACAAACTCTTATTCAGCTGTAGAAATTGAAATCACTGGTTAAAACCAAGACATGAAACAAACCATAGTTTAGTCAAATGTGTAAACATTTCTAGTAATTATCATCAATGAATAAGAATCACTCTTAATGTTTACATTTACAAACCAACGTAATGAATCATCATCTTTGTATAAAATAGTAATACCTTTCTTCCCTTGAGGTGAAAAAAAATTACATTTAGTATCCTTTTAATTATACTTTTTGGGATTTTCCATAAACTCCCTATGAACTCCCACTGCATGATGTATATCAAGATGCACTACTATATAACAAAATTTTATAAATGATAGAAAAAACACTATATCAGTGCTAAAATCTCTTTTTAATATATGATACATTAAAAGGAGTTCATTTTTATCTGTGGGGAAAACACTGATAAATGCCCTTTTATCAATAGTGAAATGGTGTTGTTAAAGAGACCATTTTATCAAAACTAAAAAAAGAACTCATTAGATTTCTACTTTAACATCACTTTTTTTTAGCATTGTGAAAAGGGACTTTTATCAGTGCAAAAACATCATTGATTGAACTTAATGAAATAAAATTCCATATAAATTTGGGAACTATTCAGTAGGGAGGACACTACCACATTCACTTGATCGAGTTCCCCTACCTCATATTTTATCACTGATCATCTACGGCTAATTTTTCCTTTTATTATTGAAACAAAATTTCTCTCTCATGCGCACACCTGTATTACATTCCATTAGATTCGAACATGATATTTATTCCTCAAGCGCCTTCACCATTATAACTCCGTTGTGATTCTTGGTTATCTAATTTACTCAAAAATGATTTAACCATGGGTTTTAACACATTATGTTGATATTTATTGAAATGGAAAAAAATAATGTACAAAAGGAGATGGCATGCCGAAAAAATGAAACATCGCTATAGTAATTCCAAGAAAACAGAATCATCTTGGAAAAAGGAGAAGAAAATTCATCTTGTGGACTGAGATTATCCACCTCCCCTTCCTCTCAGGTAATGGACCCCCGTCCATGTTTTTCGCTTCTAACACATTATGTCATCATAACATCATCTAATGGATTGGAATCTTGAAGAGGCCAAGGATCATATTATACATCCATACCAAATCCCCTTGATGACACCTTTAAATCAGATATGTTATTTATTTTTTAGTCTAGATGTCTGTGAGATTCCCTTAAACATATAAACATCCATGAGAATTTAGAAATTCCTTAGGAAAAAACTCCAAAACATTTGATCCATCAAAGTGGTCAAGTAGACTGAGAAAATTTTTACTGCATCCAAAAGCCAGTGGAGTAGTGGAACCCTCATCCACTAATTTATCCAGAAAAAAATAGTTAGATCCATTTATGTATAAATTTAATACTTATTTTTTATTATAATAAACTAATGATTCTATAAAAACTTGAACAATGCATCCTATGAGTTAGGAAGTCATCCTTCCTCCATTTTTCATGAACAAACATCATCTCAAAACCATCTTGTTGTTACATCATACTCTAGATTCATTTCTCATCAATAGTAGAAGCATCAGTGGTGTTATTAGAAAATAAAATGTGACTACAGCATCATTTAATAAATCTGATCCGATGATTGTATTCTTAATTTTTCACACCATAGCCCCAAGTATTGGGAAGACATTTCTCCATTTTTGTATACCAATGTTGAGGAATTCATCATCATGAAAATCAATGAAATCCAATATTCTATAAATACAAGAGGACACCTCTTGCTCATTTCACACCTATTGTACAATTATTACACTATCTATATCATTAGAGACCATATCCATATCCAAATTGACAATAATAGTGTTTTTATAATCTGATGAGGAGGGCAGATCAGCACCCTTATCATTCTTAGAATTAAATTAAGATCTAGAAGAAACCACATCAGTAAAATATTATTTATGAAAGGAGAACGTATCTTTTGAACTAGTTCAACACACTAGACAGTGAATAATGTATCCTATATCGTTATCTCTAAACTACCTCTTCACCATTGGACCAACATGAATGCTCAATGTCATATTATGAATATCATAAATGGGAAACACCAATTTATAGTCATCTAACTAATGCCAATACTTCTTGTAATTAGAAAAACTAAATACCCTATAAAAATTTCTGATACCTTGTCCAATTGACATGAAGTTGATGAAAACGTAGAGTATAGTTTCATACTCAATTTACATTTCAATAATAAACTCTTCAAGAACAAAATAGACTATCTCAACTAGTGTTGATTGCAGATAAAATTCAACCATAATTCTAGAATAATATCCTTATCTTTCCATCTCAATTTCCTTATCAAACTTAAAGAGGGTTACCGCAACCAAGGTAACATCCCATAAGAGATTTAGATTCCAAAATATCCAATTAATCACTTTTAATTCTAATCTTGGACATTCCCATTTTGTTTTTGTGTTGATAAGTATAAAATTAGGGGTCCCAATCTTGAAATATCAGGACCCTTGGTTTTATATTCACAAAACTAAAACTCCAAGATCATAATATAATCTATTATGAATGGAATATGGCATGTAAATTTTTTTTACTAAATGACACAATGCACTAGCCGTCAAATCCCCAAATCGGAAAAAATCTCCTCCTTTAATCATCTTTATTTAATGAAATGTACCTTGTCAAATGGGTATGTCATGCGATAACAGAATGATTTCATTCCTCTATTTAGTCATCAAACAACATTGAATATTATTTGACAAAGGTGAGGGAACAATTCCTCAAGATCTGGTTCTGTGAAATAATAAAATCATCAGGAGGACTGGGAATGAAATGACCATTCACAAAGAACCAGGATGCATGAACATTTTTTAGGTCATCATCTTCCATTCAATCCACTGGATTCATAGAGGGAAAAATGTGGTTATCCCTATTCATGTCCTTACTCACATGAGAATAAGGCACATGCATATTTTCTGATCCAGCTTTGTTGTCTTCATTCTTTGAATGTCTGACAACAACCTTCACTGGATCACAAAGCCCCTCGTAATCAAAATCCATTATAGTAGTTTTACCCTAATCAACATCAATAAAAACAGAGATGCTCTCAAATTCCATAGCTTCCATCACCTCACTAAACTATGATATATATATATATATGTAGTTATATTTTTGATCCATATATATAAATATTCACTTATTTATATATATTTATATTATTATTTTTAAATACATATAATGAATATGTTTTTTGTCTGTCAGTTTACAAATAAATAAATACATACATATGTATATATATTTATTTTTTGTATATCTATAAATATAATTATTTATATTTATAATTATTTATATATATTACATATTAATATCAATATAAAAATATTATAATATAAGTACAATTACATCAGTTTCATAATACAGACACACACAAATATATATATATATATATACACACCCACATTATATTGGTATATAAATTTTTATAAATTTTTATTTTAAATAAATTATATTTTTTTTATTTAGATATGGTTTACATAGTAGAATGATAATTTATGTGTAAATATGATTGCATATTTTTTTATTAAATTTATTTACTTATGTGTAAATATATAAAAATATGTGTATATATGTATATATTTAATTATTAATAATGGTACATTATAAAAAACGCTAAAATTTTAACTTTATAGCATCCGTATGAGTGTATGTTTGGATAATAAATTGATCTTCCAAAAAAATATTAGAAGAATCCCTTTAATGACGATGATATTCCATCAATTGTTAAAAATGGGCCCACAAAAAAACTAAATTTTGGATTCCATTGGAGACTTTTTTGACCAAATAAAATGATGATAGGGGATTACCTAGGTCAAAAAGTTGTATATATATTTTTAGATTATATTTTTTATATGTGGTGGATCTCAATTAGACACCTATATCAAAAGTTATGATGTTGGGCATTTATTATCTCAATTATTCTAAATAATTTATGGTAATTTTGATTCACACAAATACCCTTCTTTTTTTTCTAATGAAGAATGACTGAGTGATTATTCAGGAATTTATATTTGTATTATAAGAATATAAAATTACTATAATTAATCTAGAAACATTATTTCAAACCCTACATTTATATTTGAGTGTATGGTTCATCATCCTTGTGTTAAGGTGGAATGATAATGCTTTCAAATTTCATCCACCCTATGGTATTCTAAATAGTATGTGTTTGGATCAACATCCATATGCTTCGAGAATCAAAAAGCATATGGTTCAGTAACCCTAAAGTGAAATCTGGTATTACTATTGATCAAACCTATGTTCTAGAATTTGAACATATGGTTAACCAATTCTATATTTGGGATGTTGTGTTAAAAAGATGAACGTATGGATTATCATCCATTTTCTACTTCTATTCCCAATGTTACATGAATATGAATGTTTGATTATGGAATATAGATTGGTAAAAACCCTACAGAACATTAAGGAACCCTTCGCTACGCAGTTCAACCCAATATTGTGTTTACAATAGAAAAGTTTTGAAATATAGTTTTCAATCCGAGATTACTTTAACGATCGAGTCAAAATTAATGACCAGTTCAAGGATCATTATGATTTTTATAGAGAACTTTATTCATCAGAGAAAATATCTCCTATTATTTAGGGATGTTATGACTCCCATGTTCAATTAAAATTTCAATTTCCATGATCAATCAGGCTATTATTTTCTATATGGAATACTGAAGAAAGAATTTTATTCTATATATTCCTTTAGAGTATCTCATCAGAAATATCTATGTGATAAGTTATGTACATATACGATTGCATTGTTGAAATTATCTTTTACAATCCTATTTCAACAAATAATCAATTCTCCATTATTTTAATAAAAGGATATTATTTTAATGTTCTACATATTTGAACTTCAAGTTAATACTACTTTTTAGTTTTTACTTTATTGAAGCTCATTTTGCAAAAATGATTTATTTATACTATTTAATTCCTGAAGATATTATTTTATGAAAAACAATATCCATCAATTTTAAGTTGTTTTCTGCTGCAACTGTCAAGATAAACATAAACCATTGAAATCAATATTTTGATTTATTGGAGTTTCAATAGATCATACTCAGTTTTGGTGGAATATTAGCTTCTCCATCTAAGCTAGGGATATCTGGTTCTCTATTATTGAACCAGTAGAAATTGTTGTTAGACTTTTTTAAATGTGTCAACTATATTCACATAGTTGTTAATTTATGGTCTTGTGATAAGAGGACAATTATAGTAAAAATTACCAAGATCATAGAGAGAGTGATTAGTATAGGGGAATAGGGGATTATTGTACCCTAAACCACTATAAAAATCAATGTTTTGTATTTCTATTTATCTATTTCATATTATTTCTACAGTATTAAATACTATATATCCTTATTAATCAAAGTGGTTTTCAAAAGCTAGATTTGTGGATGATTTTTGAAAAAACAGAATTCACCTGATCTTGGGTTACTTTGTATATTCCATCCTAATAATTTGTATCATTGGTTGGTTTTTGGATAAATATCTAGGAAGATAAAAGTATAAGGTCTATACCAAGATATAAGTGGATAATCCTAAAGAATGAATGCCATTAGTACGTGTTCCATACATTAATGGTGAAAATTATGGATGATGGAAATCATGAATGATTATCTATCTGAAGAATATTGGATTCATGGAATGCACAATGATAATTACTCCATATGCCATTATGAGAAACTAGATACCTGGGATGCTACCACAGAATCCAATTATAATATCAATTCTAGATCAATGATTGATATTTTTTTGCGTTCATAGACTAGATGAATTCAATCATGTATCACAATGTTGAACTGTTGATGAGATGTGGAAAAGTATAACTGTTTCTTATGATGTAACAAATAATGGTACAAAAATGACATATTCTACACGAAAACTAAAATTTGAAACTTTTAGAATGTTTGATGGAGAAATCATCATATAGATGAAATGAACACTTGAAAAAATTGTAAACATTATAAATTCATTCATAGAACCTATAAAATAGTCTAATCAAGCATTGAAAGTGCTCAGAGTACAACCTTTAAAATGGAATGAAATGTCTACTACAATTCACAAATCATGAGCTAAAAAATATCTGGAAATGATAGAACTAGTTGGAACACTAATGATGTGTGAAATAGAAATGAAGGCTGAATTGGAAGAACATATGATTATTGTGATGAATGAAAATACATCTCTAAAAGAGACAACTCAAAATCATAGCAAAAAAAACACCAGAAAAAAATTAGTTAAGAATTCAGATTACATATATTTTGAAATGGAAGTAGCTTAGTTAGCCAGAAAATTCACAAAATTTTCATGAAAAAAAGTTGATTTATAAAATATTTTGGAAGGATAACAACGAAACAAGTTATTTTTTATGCTATGAATTTAAGAAACTTGTTTACATCAGACCCGATTTTCCTCAATTTAAAGATGAATGAAAAATTCTAGAAAAAAGATATTAGAAAAATGTTGATTATGGGAAAAAAGTAGAAATGAATGATACATAGAGTGTATCTGAAGACATATTAAGCCCTTAAAAGTCTATTTTATAGGATTATAAATCAAATTTAAAATCCAATATGTTCTTAATGGATGAATAATAAAAGGTACAAACTTGTTACTCTTCTAATTCTAAGACTAGTAGTGGCTGAAATAATTAACTACCTACCTACAGTTCTATGTTAGAAGGAATGTATGATTCCTTATTAATGAAACCTAAATCATTAAAAAACATTCATAATGTTATTTTAGGATAAAGGGATACCATTTTAAAACATCATCTGTAGATACCTGAAAAATTTAATTCCAATACATCAGACATTATCAATTCTGAAAAAAAAATATTTAAAGGACTACAGGATGAAGTAAAATCTTATAAGGGGGATTCCATTGATTTTACTAAAGGAAAAAATATTTTAAATTAAATTCATTTGAATAATGTTATTAAATGGGAAAGTATTGTAATAGAACATAAGAGTGAGAAATTAAAATTATAAAAAATTATTTTGTGCATTACTCAAAAAATGAAACTTTTTATTTTTGTGGAATAAAATGTCATGTAACTAATGTTCATTATTTTCAAAATACTCATATAAGTGTCATTAAATTATCTTTTGTTTATAAATGTTTTTCTGGATCTAGTGATATAAATTACGTAAAAATAAAAAGGATCTGGATTCCAATATCATTGCTCACTAAAATAGCTGGACACCAGAAGATATGGGTACTAAAATAAGCATTTGTTTAATTACTTTTTTTGGAAACAAGTCACAAAAAAAGATATTCCATATTGTGTATGGACAACAGGTGTTCAGATCATATTAGTGGAAAATCAACAAACATTCAAAAATAACCTCAAATGGATGGAGGACTTGTCACTTATGGTGACAATGCAAAACAAAAAATAGTTATAGTTTGAAATTTTAGAGATTCAAATACTATCTAAATCAATAAAGTACTTCATTTTCAATGTTTAAATCACAATATGATAAGTATTTCTCAACTCTATGATGATGTATTTTGTGTTGCCTTATTTAAAAATTCATGGAATGTGTTTAATGATAAGATAATTAATATTATTGAACCTATAACTGAAAATGTTTTTACATTGGAATTAAATTCCATATGAAAATAGAAAGTGAATTCTTTAACTACTAATATAATGAATCATCAATTTGTAATAGAATACATGGACACTATAGAAAATACGATTTATATAAATTATCTAAGAAACAATTACTTTTTTATTTTCATAGTATAATGCTTGATAATGACAGAATCAATGATAATTGCTAAAATGGAAAGCAACACAGATTTTCTTTTCAAAACTATTTCCAAAATTGCTACATCTAAACCATTAGAACATATCAATATGGATTTATTCGGACCATATATTGTTGAAATTTTGGCTTGTAAGTTATAATTCCATTTTTTAGAAAATGAATATTCTAGATTTACTTGGGTTTATTCTCTAAAACATAAAAGTGAATTATTCACTATTTTTTATAGTTTTTGTAAAATTGTTCATAATTATAATGGTTTGAAAATAATTTCATTAAGATGTGATTATGGTGGAGAATTTGAGAATCCAGATTTCAATTATTTTTTCTCAAATCTAGGTATTAAACACACTTTCTATGCACCAAGAACACCTAATAAAATGGAATTGTTTAAATGATAAATATAATTATTCCTGAATTGGTAAAGACTATACTAAATGAATAAATCTTCTTAACTATTTTATAAAGAATCTATAAAAACAGACTATTATATTACGAATATAGTTTCAATAATTCATATTTTAAAAATAAAATTGTATGAACTTTTGATTAAAAGAAAATCTAAAGTAATGTAATTTATATATTTGGATACAAGGATTATTTCTTGAATACTAAGGACTATATTGGTATGTTCGATCCAAAAGCTGATGAAGGTATATTTTGGGGATATTCTACAACCACTAATTCTTAAAGTGTGTTTAATAAAAATTAATGTATTATTTAAGAATCATTTCATGTGATCTTTGTTGAAACTGTCCCATTTATTGAAGAAAAGGAGTGTGCACATGAATTCACTGACACTTCTAACAACATGAGACTTGAAACAGATAAATAATATTGAAAATTATATTAATAAAATTCAGTCTAGTTCAATAGAAAAAGATATTGAAGACCCTAAAAGTGACTTTCCTAGAGAGTCTATAACTAAAAAGAACCATCCTCTAGAAACTAATATAGGAGACCTAGAAATATGAATTATAACTAAAAGAATTTTAGGAATCATAGATGATTTCTATTCCATTCTATCTTAGTTAGCACCCATGTCTATAAAAGAAGCCTTAGAATATGAGATTTGGATATTAGAAATGCAAGAAGAAATAAACTAGTTCAAAAGGAATTATGTTTGGTAACTATTAGAAAGAACATAAAAATATCTAGTTATGATAACTAACTAGGTATTTATAAATAAACATGATGATACATAGATCATAACTAGAAATAAAGCTGGATTAGTCGCTAAAAGTTATAATCAGGAAGAAGGTATAGATAATGATGAGACCTTTTCCACTATAGAAACACTAAAACCCATAAGAATCCTTTTAGCTTGTGAATATTATATGAGTTTTAAATTATATTAGATAGATTCCATGTCTACCATTTTAAATTGTTATTTAATTAATAAATTTTATGTTAAACAACCCCATGGTTTTGGAAATCCTCAAAACCAAAATTTTGTTTTTAAACATACTAATTCTCTATATGGAATTAAAGGAGAAGCTAGAGTTTGGATGAATTATTATGTATTTTTCTTTTGGAAAATGGATTTACAGTTGGATTCCAAGATCATACACTTTTTAAGAAGAACAATTCTTCTAATATTTTATTAGTTCAAATTTATGTTTATGATTTCATTTTTCATTCAAGAAATAAAAATCACGGTAATGATTTTTCTAAATTATTGCATAAAAATAATTTGATTTTAATATGATGGGAGAACTAAACATCATATTAGGATTTCAAAATTATCAAAAAGATTATGGAAATATTTTAAATCAAATGTAAATATATAATTTATTTATTTAAAAATATGTTTCTTGAGAACTACAAGACATACACAAATCCTTTGTGTACTAATATAAAACATGATTAGCATGAAGTTCAAAAACCAGTTGCTAACAAGTTATATAGAGGTATGATTGGAATTTTATTATGCCTTACCACTATAAGATCTAACATTTTTTATTATGTATGTCTTTCTTATAGATTCCATTAAAATAAAAATATTCCTGACTTTCTGATGATAAAATAATTTTTAGATATTTAAAAGGAACTATTTTTCAATCATTTGTTTACCCCAAACATATGATTTTAATTTAATTTAATATTCAGATGTTAACTTTGGAGGTTGTATATTAGATAGAAAAAATAGCTCAAGAACCGATATTTTTTATTATAATCATTATTTTCATGGCCTAGTATGAAACAACACTTTGTGACTTTTTCAATCACTAAAGAAGAATATGTGTCTGCTAGCAGTAATTGTGCACAAGTATTATGGATGAAAAACACCCTACTATAATTTAGAGTAAATTTTTATAGTATACCTATTTTATTTGATAATAATGATGCTATAAATTTTTTTAAAAATCCAAAAATTATTTATAAGACAAAGAACATTGATATAAGGCTTCATTTTCTAAGATATCGTGTCTTAAATAATATATATCTTTAGGATTTATTTATATTGAATATCAATTAGTAGATATTTTCACTAAAAACATCCTAGTGTAGGTTTTGATTTTATTTTGGGGTATTTAGGAATATTTAATTTTAAGTAAATATTTATTAATTTAGGTATAGTCTCTCTAATTTTATTATATTAAAATTTACATAATATTTTTAAATTATATGATTTATTTTTATTCTATTATGGTTTATTTTTTTGAAATGAATTAAATATCAATTTTTTATGTGTATTTTCCAAATTAAAAAGTAATGTATAGATTCTCAATCGGAAAGAGATAAAAAAAATTCTTCTCCCACTCTATTTCCCCTTTCCAACACATACTTTTGGGTTTCTACGTTTTATAATTTCCCATTTTTCAAAACCCTAAATCTTCAATACCTTCATTCTTGAAACCTTCAAAGATTGAGACATATATTTAACAAAAACATTTCTTTAGAGTTCGGTTTTTGGAATGAGGAATATGTTTAGAAGTAATATTTTGATGATTTTAAGATGATGATAGGGATATAATTTCTATATCTCATGGAATGAAATCATGCATAAACCTTCTCTCAATAGACATTGCCAGACCTGATCAAAAGGATTGAATCTATTACTTCAATGTTGGCTGATTTCAATGATATATTGCACACTCTTTAGTGTGATAGTACTAATTTAAGTGCATTTTTATAAAATAAATGGTATCTAGATAGTAAAATTACTTGTAATTAATCCTGGTTGTGATTAGTCCTTAGTCAAGTTAAATACAATTTTTCTTTGTTCATCCAGTCAAAGGAAGCTATAAATGGGTTTATAAAGTTTAATTTGGTTGATAATTTAAAGAATGGTAATGATTCAAAGAATATTCTTCAAAAGTTTTAATAAGTCTTTAAGTACCATTTATAGATCTTTATTTTAAATCTCATTGATATTAATTGTGTTCTATAAGCTATTCCTCTTCTTGATGGACTTTTTTCCCCTACAGATTCTGAACCTAGCCCTTCATTTTGAAGATCTTTGTTTATATAAGGATTTTATTCTATTTATCAAGATATTTTAATTTATTTTTATATTAAATAGTTTTATTTAGAATGATATTTATTTTATTTATGTTCAATACTTTACTGCTAATCCTAAATTTATTTGTCTTATCATTTTTAATAAAAAATTCATTTATAGATAAGTGCTACATTAACTGTGGCTTATATCATTTATTCATTCAGACTATATTTTTGATAACAAAAAAATGGGTTGAATATTTACAGAAGGGGTTAATATATATAAGGAATAATATCTATGGAGAATATCTATCAAGTGTATGGGGGAAATGAGGGATAATATTTGTAAACAATAACATTTTATTTCAAAATATTTTTTATCCTTTTTCTTATCTCTCTCCAATTTATATGTATCTGTTTTCCTTTATTGAAATCATTCTGTTAAATCAAAATATCAAAATAGTTTCTATATCTATTTTTTATGTTTCTAAATCCTTAATTTTCATTAAATTATCTTATGGGTATTGTGATCCTCAAAATGGGAGAGATTGTTGGGCATGTATTGTCTCATCAATACTAAATAATTTATAAAGATTTTGATGTTCAAAAATATCTGTGTTTTTTTCTAATTATTTTTTTATTGAGTAAATATTTAGGAAATTATATCTTCATTAAAGGAATTTAATGTTATGGGAATAACTCCCGAAAAAAACCGTTTGAAACCCTACATTCGCAAAGTGAGCATATGGTTCTTCCTCCCTATATTCTGCTGGAAATTTAATGCATACATATGATATTAACCATATGTTATGCTAAATAGTTTCGGTTTCGATATAAATCCTTAAAATTGGAGAATCTATTAGTGTATGATTAAAAAACCCTACATTAGAAGTTAATATTACTATTCATTAACCTTATGTTTGGGAATTTGAACGTATGGTTAATCAAGGCTACGTTTGGGATATTATGCTAAAAAGTTGAATGTATGGATTATCATTCCTATGATATTTTTACCAATGTAACATGAATATGATTGTATGGTTAAGGAACCATACATTGGTAGGAACCCTACTCTTGGTGATGGAACCATAGGGTACGTAGTTCAATCCTATGTTTTGTTTACAAAGATGATGTTTTTATGATGAATATTCAATTCGAGATTATAGCAATGAATGACTCAAAATTGATGAATGATTCAAGTATTGTTATGATTATTTCAAAGAACCACATTCATTAGGGAAAATATCTCTTATTTTTAAGGGATTTTGTGACTCCCTTAGACAATTGAAATATCAATTTCCATGATCAATCATGATTTTTTTTGGATCTAGAATAATGAAGAAATATATATATTGTATATATTAATTTAGTGTATCTAGTCAAACATAAATTTGTGATATGTTATTCACTTATGTAACTAAATTATTGAAATTATCTTTTATAGTGATACTACAATGAATGATCAAATCATGGTTATTTGAAAAAGGGGGTTTGATTTGAAAGTTCTACATATTTCAACGATGAATTACTACTAGTTTTTAGTTTCTACCATATTAAAGATAAATTTTAAACAAGAATCTATTCATACTGAATCACTGTTGAAGATATTTATTTCAAAATAATAAGATCCATCACTTCTCAATTTCTTATTGCTGCAACTGTGAAGATCAACTTGAACCTTTGAAATCAATATTTTTATTTAATGGAGTTTCAGCTACTCGTACTCATTTTTGATGGAGTATCATCTTCTCAATCTAATATGTGGATATTAGGTTCTCTGTTATAGAACTAGAAGTACTTTTTATTTGTATGGTTTTAATGTATTCAACTACGTGTTATCGGGTTTGAATTTATGGTGTTATGATAAGAGTACCATTCTAGTAAAATTTTCCAAGCTCATAGAGAGAGTTATTGGTAGAGTGGAATGGGGGATCTTTGTTCCTCAAACAACTATAAAAATTAGTGTCCATTAATTCTATTTTTCATCTATATATTATTTTTAAATAAGTATACAATGTATATCCGTATAAATCATAGTGGGTGTTAAAATCCAGAAATTTTTAAGATTTTTTAAAATACACAATTTCCACCCCCTCTTGTGTTACATTGTATATTACAACCTAAATAAAAGACACCCATATCAAACATTATGGTCATTTGGAGTCTAAGTCATATTTCCAACTTATTATAGATCATATATTAATTTAATAAATTTTAAAATATTACAATTTTTCTAAATTTACTATTAATCAATAATAATTAGAAACACGATAAGTGATATTTTTTTAATTATTTTATAAACAATTTATAACTAAATATCGTACATATTAAGTTTTATTACTTATTTAGAATTGTATAAATCATAATTTATAAAATAATTTATATTATATAAATATAAGAGTATTTGTATTTTAACATTGTAGTTTTAATGATATATACATTTTTTATGAAATATAAATTTTATTAGTGCTAAACCAAATAATTTTTGTACTGACAAAAGTCATAATATTATCAATGTTAATAAATTTTACCTTTATCATCATTAAAAACAAACTTTCAAGTGGGGTACTTTTATCAGTGCTAAAAAATAAAAAAAGGGGTAATTTTAGTATTTCCTTTTTGAGCACTAATGAAATTCCTTTTATCATTGGTGATAAAAGTTCCCATTTTAAGGGAACATCTTTAGAGATGATATAAGGTAGTGTTAGATAATCCATATTTTTTGAAGTGATGTGTACATACCATGAATTTCATCAAAAATACTACTGCAAAGGATAAAATAACTTTATCTTTCTACATGATTTCTTCTTAGATTTTTGGAACATACCCCTTTGAAATATTAATGTTCCAGTAAGAGGAGTTTAAACTGACTAACATCTTATCATTCTTAATATCTCAATGAACATCAATATATATTCCCTATATGAAAAATCCAAAAAAAATCTTATCTTGTTAACTTCTCATTTTGAAGATCTTCTTTTTATTTCCAAGAGCTTTCATCTCAAACTTTCATGAAAATTACTCCATCACCTTATGAATCACATTAATATTTGAACCTAACTACCACTTAGAATCCATGTAAAAAAAATTATGAAATAATTTATACTAAACATATTCTAGAGACATAAATGATCACTTTTAACTCATATAAAACCTTTATATCCCATGAAGGAATCAAACTTTCTATTCCAATATATTTTTTCTAATTTCAATCAATAAAGGGTTGTTCATAGTTTTCACCCTAGAACCTGATTCTAATTTCCTATAAAAACAATTAGTTACTTCATGTGAATTACATTACCAAAATCCTCCTGAATAAAATCCTTCTAAATATATATTTTATCATGTTAAACATTTATAAAAGAAACCACACATAAAAAATTTCATTTGGTAGTACATTTTTCTACTGAATATAATATATCATAAAAGTAAATACCTTCCTTATTATCAAACACTTTTAGAACTAGGATTACATTATAACTCTTCATTCCATTATCCTATAATTTCAACATTAATATCAACTTGTTCAGAAGTTATTTCTTCCCATATGTTAATTTTATTATCTCCCATGTTTGATTCTTTGGTAGTGAATTGAACCCTTCTTACATTTAAAACTCACACATTCTCGAATCACTATGAGTAGTTGCTTATTCTATAGTTCCTGGTTATAATATATATATTAAAATTAATAATATTAATTCATCCCCATACCTTCTCATAATACATATGATATATGAATATTTCCATAATTGACCTATTATTCACCTTCTTCTCTATATATAAATTTCAGATATTTCTTTATATAACTCTAGACAAAGATTCCACAATTTTAGAGATATTTGATATATCTTTAGTTATTTTGAATATCCAAACCTTATAAACTCCCCAATAAACTTCCTTCTATAATATGATACCTCCTCAAAGATTCATAGTCATATATTCCTTCCAAAACATGTTAACCACTAGAACCACTATTTATATGAACTTTATTTGAATTTGAATATTTTTCATCAAACTATTTCACCTTCATGTTCAAATATTTTCACAAGATTTTGTAATTTAATAAGTCATTAAAACATTTAGAATATTAATTATTATGATCATCCCAAGGATGAAAATGAAAACATTAATATCCATATCCTATTAAGAATAATGATGGATATTTAGATACAACATTTTTTTATTACTTTTATCCACATGCATGTTGGATATGATTAAAAAACTCTTCATAGAGTAACATATTGAGTTTTATAAACTAATTTTATTCTAGAAACTATTATTGAACTAGTGTTGATAGAATTTAGTTAATTAAGTATGTTGTTATTTCTAATTCTTTTTCCAAAACCCCTTAGGTGTTTTAGAATATTTTAGGACACTTATTTTTATTCTCTATCAAAATTCCATTCATTATATCAAGCAGATAATTTTGTTTAATTTTTCTTAGAAATTTATTTTCATTTCATATTCAAACATTCTTATCTTAATTCAAGAATTTACCTCTTATAAATTCAACAACATTGTCTAATCTCAAAAATTTCAACATATATCTAGTTTATATTTCCAAAATACCCTTCCATTGTATAAATATCTGATTCACATCACTATTATGATTCGAATTTTTTTTGGAATCATCAATGAAGGTAAAAAAGTACCTTATTCTCCCATTACAATTAACTAGAACAAATATCTCTGTGAGCTAACTCTAGCTTTTGATATTTATGAATTCTTAAAGAAAACATGATATTCATTTTCCACCACTTGTTGAGTATAGTACTATCATACATTTTGATGAATGATTCTTACAACATTGGTATGCATCTATCTACTAGAATCTTCATACCATTCGCAGTTAGGTGAAAAAACCTATTATCATATGGTCTTAAACTTTTGGAAAATGAAATTATGGAGTGTGTAGCTACCACTTATCTTCAGGTTAGATACAATGACCCTTATATTACACATATATCTATGATAATTTAATCATTTGTAATCTTCTATAGATCTTCAATAAATATCATTTCAAAAAATACTTCATCGAGTTGATCTATTGAAATCAGGTTATTTTTATGTCTTAGAACATGTTTAGATAATATAAATATAATAATACTCTAATTTTACAATAGATTATTAACTTCTCCCTTTCCCAAAATCTCATGATAATTTTTACTAAAAATATTCACTCTATTAATGTTAATATATACATAATTAAATATACATAAATTATTTTCTATGGAATGGAATAAAACATTTAAATATACAATCTATGATTCCTTTTGTGTATAAAAATTTTCAAATAGATTTAATTAGATATCCACATCCACACTCATATCTCCATATAAATTTCAATGAGAAGATATATTCCTATAAAGAAAATAATTCTTGTGGATACATATATTTTCTTAATTAAAACAACCTTGCTGAGTTCTAGAATACTTCCCTCTGCTTCATTCCCTCTATTTCCCCTCTTGTTTTGTTAGGTTCTTATGATGAGGTTGTTGTCCCATTTCTTCTGCATTTAATAATTCTATTGAAGGATACATCACACTTTTTTATTCAAATCAACCCACTGATAAAATCATTCCTATAATCATTGAAACCAATGTCATTATTTTATCATCAAATACACAAATTTATAACCATACCTTCCCTAGACTCTAGTAAATTTGATAAAAATAATATATGAAATTTCATCTGTAAATTTAAGCTTGAAAAAATTCATCTTTCTCTAGATTTTGTTGTCATAATTTAATATATCATATTCATATCTTCTTGTAGATAATCACAAGATGAATAAACTCAAAAATAACCAAATAAGAATTCTATGTTATAGGTCATAATCTGAACTAATGAAAATTATATTGAAAAAAGTTTCATATGATCTATTAATACCTATTCACTTTTTTTATTGCTTCAAGGTTGAAAACATTAAATGGATACTTTAGATGATTATGAATATGATAATATTCTATCTTTATTTTATATATAGTAAAATCTATACCTTTAAATTTTTTCATCTGAACCGTTCTGTCTTACATTTCCTTTCTTCTAAAAACAACATTATCCATACAAATTGAGAAAATATTTTTAAAAAATAATGTCACATAAACTATAAATTTAATTTCTAAAATTCCTAAAAATCTACACACTAGTATCATTGTTGAGAAGTACTCCTCAAAATACCCATCCATTAATAAATTGGAAGTATTCATTCTGGATTCACTTTATGGAAACCGATTCCAGAGGGAAAAATCTAATCATAATTCTCATGAACATGGTAGAAACAAATTTAAAAAAATCACCACACTATGTCCAAAACATTACTCCTTATTCACTTAAACAGATAAAAACATCCATGCAATAAAAGTAAAGAATAGAAAAAAAATAACACTGTATTTTTATGAGGTTTAGACTAATACTTCAACATCCATTGGAGAAAAATTACAAAACATCATTTACATGGAATTAAAAACATACAAATTTGAGACCATTGATTAACTCCAAATTATTAAAAAAATGTAATATATATTTCTAAAAAGTTAAAATTACTTCAATATAGAGGTATTTATACACCCTTTGTACATGAAGAGTAAATTATGTTCCTATTATTACACCGACCTGTAAAAATTGTATAAGTCCATCTATTCCAAATTTCCCACTAGAAATATCATATAACAATCATGATAGTGACCATGTAAAGACCCGTAAATTTCAAGGAAATATTTTTCTTAATTTTCTTTGGAATTTTACAAGAACGCAGTTTCTGACGGAACCTGATTCTGAGGCCCGGTGTGCCCGGAATCATTTTCCGAAGTTTTGGCTCGGGTACGTTCAGTGAACGGATGAGCGGGTTTTTATAACTTTTGAACCGGTGCCCGGAATCGAATTCTGAGGGCACCGATGAAATCGCAGCGCTGGTATTCTCTTAGAAACGCCTTTTCCGGAGTTGCGTTTGCTCGGGTGTGGTTTTTAATTTTCGGGCTTAAAGTTAAGAAATAAAATAATTTTGCGACAACTTTATTTTATTTCGCTTAAGCCACTTGGAAGCCACTTGAAGCCACTTAAAGGCGGCTTGAACTGAGTTGAACTGGATAGGATGCTATCCAGAAATATCCTACCCCTTGGTAGGATATTTGTGAGGTGGGGCCCGCACGAGCCCCGCCGTTTCTTTCCGCTAAGAAACACACCCGTGAAAACCCGTCTGAATGAAAGTCAACTGACGCGTTTCTTAAAATCTTAATAGACCATTTAATTGGGCTGTTTCTTTCGTAAATTAAATGAGTTGTTTCTTTCGTTGAATTAATTCTACGAATTAATGGTTCGTTTCTTATCTTTTGAAATTCAAATGTTTAGTTGTGTAAATAATATAAGGCTTAAGCTTATTTTATTTTGGGTTGAAACTTGTGGCGTGGAGAGGATTTGGAGGAAAGCGTTCTTCTTCGGCGAAGAACGTGAAGAACGCGATGAAAGCGAAGAACGTGAAGAACGCCAAACCTGCAGAGATCGACGACGCGAAGCCTTGTACCGCGACGCCAACGGATCTCCCTTCGCGACGCTTCTTCCGAGACGATCCAACCCCGCGACAGCCTTCGATCGACAACAACCAAGGTAGGGGGTTGCGCTTCTTTTTTTTTCTTTTTGGATTTCAACAACAACATGGATTCAATTATTATTAATTAAATCCGTATGTTCTTGGTCCTCGGAGATCGTCGACGCGACGCCCTTCCGCGGTGTGACGATCACCTCCTTCCGCGACGGTCAATTCCGCGACGACCTCGCATCCGACAGCGACAGCGAGGTAGGGATTTTATATTTTGGGAATTACCCCCCTTTTCTTTTTATATTCCTGTATTTGATTCTTTAAAAAGTTAAAGAACTGGGTTTGTGAAAATTTTAAAATTATTAAAATTGTTGTTCCGTTCAAATAAGGAACCCGTTTTTATGAAACAATTTTATTTCATTAAAATTTGTTTTGGATATGCGTTCATGTGTTGAACTTTAATTTCTCCCGTTGTTTATATCTAACGCGGAGGGTGTGGGCCAAACAAACACGGCCCGACAACCCTCCGCCGTTCTTCGTTCTTGTGCGGATTTGGCGGGCGACGACGGAACGTGCCGCAACGGATGTTTGATGATTCCGCAGTAAAGAACGGAACCTGGGAGGAACAACGGCACAGACAGGAAGGAAAACGGGCCACCGGAGCGACTCTGGCGGCCCGCGGAAGCCGGTGGTGGCGCGGGTAGCCGGTGCGGCGGCTCCGGCGGCCGGAGGCGGCGGCACCCCGCGGGTGTCCAGCGCGACACCCCGCGGGTGCCGCGGGTGTCCAGCGTGACACCCCGCGGGTGCCGCGGGTGTCCAGCGCGACACCCGGCGGGTGCCGCGGGGTTGTCACGCGGCACCCCGCGGGTGTCCAGCGCGACACCCCGCCGGTGCCGCGGGGTTGTCACGCGGCACCCCGCGGGTGTCCAGCGCGACACCCCGCGGGTGCCGCGGGGGTGTCACGTGGGGCGGCGGCTTTCCCCCGCGACGGCCGCTCGGCCGCCCGGCCGAGCCGAGCCGGATCGGCCCTGGCCGGGCCAACCGGGTCAGACCCGACCCGGATCGGGCCAACCAGGGGGGGTCGGGCCGGGTCGGGCCGGGCCTGGACCCCCCATCTTCGGACGACTTTCTTTCAAACACCCGTAACATGAGCTACGTGCCTCCAAACGACTCGCTGTCAGTGGCAACGCAATCCTTGGAGCGAGTCGGACGTTTCAGTTTATCGCACTCAAAGTTTCAGAATACTTTGGGTTCGGCCGGGTTGGTTCGTACACGAAACCAACCGGGCCCTCGGAGCGGAAATGCTCATATCTTGAGCTACGGACGTCCGATTGATGTACCGTCAGCTTTGTTAGTTTCCTCTTAGTGAGAAGGATCTTTTGGCTCACTCTGCCTGGAGTTTGGGCGCAGGTGGAGTACGGTCGGGTTGGTTTTGCCTTAAAAACCAACCGGGCCCCTGAGACGAAAAAGCCAATAACTCTCAGACCGGGTGTCCGATTGACGCGCCGTCTGTTGCGTTGAGTTCCTGCTGACGATACGGAACTTTTTGCAACCTTCGCCCGAGTTTTGGATACAGTTGGTAGTGGCCGGGTTGGATCGCACCCGAAATCCAACCGGGCCCCTGGAACGGAAAAGCTGATAACTCTCAGACAGGACGTCTGTTTGACGAACTGTCAGAGGCGTTGACGATCACATTGAGAAACGGTCCCTATGAGTATACCCTATGAGAGCTCGGGGTACAGTTGAGAAACGGCTGGGTTTGGTTCGCTCACGAAACCAACCGGGCCCCTGGGACGAAAAGGCTAATAACTCACAGACCGGGCGTCCGATCGACGCGCCGTCTGTTGCGTTGAGACCCCTGTGACGAGGTGGTCCTTTGAGATACTTCTTCGTGGGACCTTGAGATACTTGGAGTATCGACTTGAAGCTCGTGGAGCGGACCCTCCCAGAGACGAGCGTGCGGAGTACGGAGACCGTGTAGCTGACTGAGACCTGACAACTGCTTGACCGACTCGACTTGGAGTGAGTCGACTAGCCCAGTGGACGGAGCACTACTTTGTTTGGGTGCAGACCCATGGCGGACAGAGCACTACCTGTGTGATAGTGCAGACCCGCGGTACTCGTCCGGAGAGTACCTCTGCATGCTACTAGGGGGTGTGCACTACTGTGTTTGAGTGACATACCTCGGCGGGAAGCACTACTGTGTTTGGGTGGCTAGCCCGCGGTACTCGACAGGAGAAGTACCTCAGCAGTCTTAGATTAGTGAGCAGTACCTCGGAGTCGTGACAGGACCACTGTACACTCTAGAGACGGAACTCTTCAGTAGTTACGGTTTCGATAATGAAAATCCTGGTTTGAGCTGAGACTTTTGACCTTTGTGTTTCCTCATGATTGAGATGGGTTACTTGATAACTTAGGTATATGTATGTGCATATACCTAAGTAGAGGTTATCTGTTGATATTTTCATTGTGGTTATCCTTGTTGGATTTAGTGAGACCTTGAGGGTCTCGGGGTCCTTACTGAGTATCGTTATACTCACCCCTACACGGGCTATGCCCGCACCTCGTTGTGTTGGTTGCAGACGACAGGCAGTGCTGACGGAGGCCGAGTGTTCGAGGACTGGACGGTACCCGGAGGTGGACTACACGACGAGTCAGTACCCGGAGGTGGACTACACGACGAGTCAGTACCCGGAGGTGGACTACGCGACGAGATGACTCACAGAGGAGGTTGACGGACGAGAGCATGGAGGACGCTATCTGTACCTACCCTTCAGGTAGGATCCATGGTGGACGACCAGGAGCTGCGCTATCTGTACCTACCCTTCAGTTAGGACCCGAGAAGGACGACCCAGGAGATGCTTCCCTCTTCCAGCTGTTTTTCTTTTTGTTGTTGTACCTTGTTCAGTTGTAGTTGTACTTTCTTTTGGGCTTGTATTCTGGCCCATTTACTTTCAGCTCTTCTTTTTGTACTTAGTGTTTTACTTCCGCTTGTACTCTGTGGTGTTTGTTACTTTTATAAAGGCAATTCCTTCCCAGTTATCGGGATTTACGCCTTTGGTGCTAGTCGCTAGCCCCTGGCCTATGGAAGGCGGGCTTGGCGTAGTCACGGCACGGGCCCCGAGGACGGGTCGTGACAGACCGATTACTCAGGTAAACCAGAAATCTCCCAAACAGTATAATGAAATTATTCCATATTCTAGAAGTATCATTAAAATATCTAGAATATGGAATATTGGAGCTTAGAACATCAAAATAACTTTAATGTAAACCTCCTCATTTGAAAAATCTCATTCCAGAATATTGTCTGAAAAACTAGCGTCTTCCACCACTCCAATAATCTTAATATATTTCAGAACCATCCATTCTATTCGACATTATTTGTTCTACTGAGGTAGGATTGACACAATACCAATGGATAAATCTTGTCTTGGTTCAATGTGTATATTACCTGAGTGGGCAGTTGGAATTTTAACATTATATGTTTTGTGTCTTGAGATAAGAGAGATAATTCTACTTGAGAGTTGTGGCATATAAGAGATATGTCTTATAGGACACGGTGTAAAAACATCATTGTTTCTTAGTTAAAAAGTTTTATTGGGAATTCCATTTTTAAGAGCTATGGTAACATGATAATGGTGTTAAATCCGGAACATAATTTCATTGGGAATATGGAGCGCCAGTAAATTCTTATATTTGAGACTACTGTGGGTGAGGTGATGTTGGTGTATGGAAAGGCTAGTGATATTCCATGAGAATATTTGTGGCTTAATTTATATATATATATGGTGGTTGGGATGTAATAGGGTAAGGGTATTAGATACCCAATTGTGTATTTGTATGGAGACTATTTTTAGAGGGAAGGGTCATTCGAGTGCCCAGCCGTGTCGATCACTTGGTATGTTTTTAAGGAGTTGGTCAATGGTGACACTAAATGGTTGATTATAGGATGAGTATTGAATGATTATAAGCATCTTGTATGAAAACATTACTTATGTTATGGTAGTTCTTGTGAATGGAAAAAAATTTACGAGATTCCAAAATTTTGAAGAGTGTTTATGTTGATTTCTCTTGGTTATATATTAATATAGTGCAGGCATGGAAATTGAAAGGGATACATGGACTAATTTTGATAAATCATGATTTGTTGAAATTTGAGTTATGTCTTCATGATTTGGTATCATGTGATTGTTCCACTTTTGAACTTTGATTAGACAAGGGGGACAAATATTCTGTGGATATGAATTATGCTATTTGTCTATGTCGTGGGAGTTATGGGAGCATAAAAAAATAACGCATAAATGAACATGAGTCTATGTGTGTATGTAGATGACTGATGTGGATTTAATGTGTATCCAGTGTGAATATAGGGACAAGTCCATGATTAAGTGTCATGGTTTCCCTATGTTGGGAATGTAAGTATGGGTGAGTCAAAGAGTGATGGTATGGTTAAGGAGATAATGAAACTTATTATGAACTAACACCATGTATTCACATGTATTAGGATAAGTGACCCATGTGTCTAGACGATTAAAAATATAAAGGTTTCACTGGTGGAGAAATATAAGTGATGATATGGTGAGGACTACGCCATTTTATTAGTGATGACATAACCCTCATTATACATGGAATATCAACGGATTCCTCATATGTTGTTTTTAGTATGTTGGAATCAGGTGGTGGTCCATGTTTCTTGATATCATTGTGGTATGAGTGGGGCAGTTTCAACTAGTCATTGCATGACATAATAGGTGACAGTGGAAATTGGATGTAATGAAATCATTTGATGGGTAGTTAAAAAAACTCTAGGATACGCGTGAAAATAATTATCTGGATCTATATTTTTTATGGGGAAAACATATTTTTAGTTCAGATGTAGTGTTTCTGGGAATCCAAAATTTATCATCTGAAACGAGGTAGGATTTACTGGTTTGAGTAGATATCGTACTAGAGGCCTACCAGTGATATTTATTCAACATGATGAAAGTTATATTTGATTGTGGATATAGTCATGTAATGAAACTATATGTTTATTTCGAACTATGATGTGATGTCTTGGATAACCTTGGGATGCCTTCAGAAGCTAGGCATTATGATCTGAAAGTTTGATAGTATGTCAGTGGAGGTTAAGTAGTATTGAGAAAGGCCTACCATATGATTTGTAACAATAACTATTGGGTATAATTTTATGGTCCAAGATGGATGTAGTGAAATGAATATTTTTTTAGGTTCATATTACTTGTTTGTGAATCGACCAGGTTATTTTCATGCAAATCCATCATGTCTGGGATTCTTAAATGGTTAGAGGGTATATGAAAATTCTATTTCAGAATAAAAAACATGGATTTGAAATATATTTTTACCAATGTATAATGGTGATTTGGAATGGTGGTTTGTAGGCCTTAACAAGCACATATTAGGATTTCAAGATGTGAGTTTTTTTAAAAACAATTCCAAATCTAGTAATCATTGTGCATAAAAATCGGATATTATAAGATAATTCACATGGTGGGAAGAACCATAGAATAGTTGGTTGATTAATTGGGGACAATATAGGTTCTTGATGTAGATGGGAGTAGGTGAGCGTTCTCCTAGTTTATATTTCCATTTAGCAGAATTAGATAGTTCTATAGAAGTTTTGTGCCTTGTTTTAATGTTATTATTTAAAAGAATGATTAGAATTTGAAAATGAACATAGTCATTTTATGTTTTGTTTATGGGAAAAAATGGTGACGTATTTGTATTAATAAAATCTCACATGCATTATTCAGAGTTTGGGTGATGCAACATGGTGTGGTTATCAAAAAGAAATCTAATTAGAATGATAATTCCTGGGAACATTGTCATTCAAATTATTTATCATTGTGAATACTCAATAATGGTCACATGTTATATGTCATATTATAATGAGACTATAATTTTTTCTATTATCGAGTAAGAATATATTAGGGTGAAATAGTGGTATATAACAATTTCATGTGATATTATTAAATTGAGTACCTTTGTGATTCCACCAAAAGTATAGAAACAGGGTTATGTTTCTTGAAGTGGTCGACACCACAATGTGCTAGTCAATGTATCTGTGAGTAGTAAATATGGTTTTTATGGTTTTAGCATAAAAATAACCAGTTTGGGGTTTATAATTTCATTCATTTTATGAGGTTCAAATAACATGATGGGAAATGATGAATGTTAGAGGAGGGTTAGTGATATCACAAGGACAACTCGAGGATGATCTAATTTTTGACGGGGAGGTTGTAAAATTTCAACCACATCACGTATGGGCTAGTTCATAATTATAAACATTTATTAACCTCCTTAAATAGATTTTTACCATAGGTTAAATGTTTCTTTTTAAGTATATTGGGTTTATACAAGAGTCTAGTCACCATATATTGGTTGTTATTGTGTTTTGTGGGATTTTATATAATTCTAGGTGTTATACATATTTTACCCCATTGTCCCCCTCCCCTTTGGCCAGAGATCCTCCAACACAACCCCCATCCTCTCACGTTTCCTATGGTGGTTATTCGTTATATCTTTTCTTCTTTTACTTCAATATATGGAATTGGATACCACAAGGTATGACTATAATTCTATTAGATCCTCCTAATAATTTATTTTTCTTTATACATGGCTCTCGTCGGTTTTAACTACTGTGGAATATTTTTGGGTATCTTTTCTTGTTCTTTATTTTCAATCAATTTTCTCTAAACCAAACAATGATTTCATACTTATGGACCATTCTAAATATAGGTTTTGTGGTTCTTAAGTAAAAACCCACAGTATCTATTTGTTCTTAATGTGACATGTTGTAATGTAATATCATAATTATGAAACATTGGACACTTGTAAATGGAATTATTTAATTGACCATTGTCATAGTTAAATATCACAGTTAAAATTTTATGGACATCTGAGAGGAAATTACAAGAGGAATTACTTGGTTATTACTCATATTATTATTTTCATAATGATATAGGGAACCACGATGTCGCTTATTTTTTACTCACGTGAGAAAATGGGAGGAATTTTGGCTTAAGATTATAATGTTTTAATGTACAGTCTAAATGGTTAATCAAGGATTCATTATATAAATATATTATTGTGAAATAAAATTTCACAATAATTGATGATTGTGAAATTAATTTTGAAGACATTCTACATAATTTCAAAATAGTGAATCATGCAATCATAAATAGACATTTGTCAAATACCTGGATAAATTAATGTGTATTTCATGTCTTTGGAATGATGAGAATTGTTATTCCTTGATATGAACCCCTTAACAAATTATTATGATTATTAGTTTTAAAGTGACATTGGGTGGATAAATATAAGTAATGATCCTTGAACAAATTATGAATTACATGTGTTTTTATGGGATTGTGGTAGATAACTATTGAATGATGAATGTTATATTGTAAATTATTTTTATAAAATTAAATGATATTGATGGATTATTTGTGGAAATTGTAAAATGTATTTTTAATAATATTAAATGTAAATGAAATGTGTTCATGGTTAGTAATAATTATTCAATGTAAAATTCCCTATTAGATAGTTTGGATATCATATTGAATATTACTTAACAAGGAGTCAATGATTCTTATACAAAATATGCCCTAAGTGGTGGCATATGTTATATATATAGAAACGTTTTTAGAAGTAGTCCATTATAATCAATATATTAAATTCTAATAAATCAGACCATAATACATGTATAAAAATTTCCATTAGAGGAATTATATGAAAATTTATTACAAAAACGTCTTTAGAGGAAGTCCATAATGATTACTAAGAAAGAACATATATGTGTGGTCTCTGACACTATAATAAAAACACACTTTGGGGTGGTCAATGATACTTATATAGAAGACACCTAGACGGCTGGTTATAATATTATGGTTGGAATGGTTCATGTGACATGCATAGAGACACCTCAACAGTGGCCAAATTAGGTAGAGTGGAATGTGGTCATGAACCTAAGGATAGATGGTTGTATAGTTTGATCATGGGTGTCAGCATGGAGCCCAGACATCAGTTTTTATTTAAAAATTTCATAATGAATTTTCAAACTATTTAAATTGTTTAATTTCTCGTTTGTACCATATTTATATTCACTATATTTTAGATTTATTATTTTAGGGATTTGATAGATGGTGGCGTATTACGTTTTACTCATACCATACTCAGGTGACCATAGAAATTAGGTACCCAAGAAAATGATTATTCATCACAGATCTGGTATTGATCATGTTTGAGGTTTTATGATTGGATTAATAGGATGATGAATGGGTGTTAGGATCGATGCAAGACTCAGTTCTTTCTCAAGTATTTTTCTAGTTTTTTCCTTTGGCCTTTTGAGATGGTGTGTATGGCATGGTTTCTTCTCAAGGATGTATCTAGTTTTTCCATTACCATTTTTATATGTTGTATATGACCTACAGTTGATTTATGAATTCTTGTAATTTATTTAAAACCATTTTTATATAACATGATTATTTGGATTATTTTTAATTATTCTTCTGTATCTATTTTACTAATTTTTTACCAAGATAATTTTTATGAATTCTGTTATTTCTAACATATAATTACATTGATATGAGGATTTTGTATCCCTACCATTCCAACATATAGATAGTATTATTATTCTTAGCTTCTGGAATATAGAGAGGTTGACCAAAGTTATATTAATGAGCTTCATTTCAGACACAAATTATTGGTACTGGCTGCAAGGAAATTACAGTTTTTTAGAATACTGCTTGTAAACAAATCTCAGTCATTGGTGACATTTAGCTAGAATAACAACCTCAATATTATGTAATCATAATATGTAAAGAAACAAATAATTATTATATAGTAGTCTATATTTAATTACTATAGATTCATATATAGAAACATTAAATTCATTTTTATCTGTGCATGTCATTAAATAATATCATTTTTTATGATATGGAAATCATAAATTATTAGTTTTACTTGAATCACATTTTAATTGTGATGTTATGATCACGGTAGAACAACTTTGGAATCACTAGAAATTTTTTTCATCTTCAAAAAATTCAAATCCTTGATGTTCCAATTTTCATTATGCATATAAACTATCCTACATAGAAATAAAATAGATTATTCATTGAGGATATGATCTTAGATGTTTTTCCCATAAGATAGTTCACTTACATCGTGGCTCTAAATGATAACTCCCATAACCATTATCTCAACCATATAGACACTTTATCTTATATAAATGACTTTTCCTATGACATAAATCTTCTCCAGGATATTAAAATATCATTTTATGTACATAACAAAAAAACATGTTGCGTGTAACCAAGTTATCATTCAAGTGGTTTCATATGATAGTTTTCTTTTTTGGGCTCACATAGCTAAAATTCCTTCTCAAATTCTCAAGACACAATTATCATAGTGATCTTAGATACCTCTAGAAAATTATAATAATTTTTAAGTTATATTACAATCACCTATAACCATATGAAAAATCTTTCCAATTATCATCTAACCATCCACTAATGATTCCCAGAAATGGTTAACACCAAATTAAAATCAATAGGAACACCAACACAAAATCCTACGCATACACAGACATAACATTTTTTATAGTGATTATAAACTTAAAATAAATTTTTAAAGAAATATTTTTCTGAATTATTTATTTTCAATATTTAAATTGAAAATATAAAATTGGTTCTTATTAAAAAACAAATTAATGAATAATTATATCATAATTTATTCTACTTAGTTGAATTAAAATATTTAAATAATTAAATAAAATATATATTTTTGTAATTTCTAAATTAACGTTATTAAATAAACGAAATAATAAACATATATCATTATTTATTCAATAATATATAGTGACGATGTTATAATTCCAATAACCCAGTTACTATTATAATAACAATATTTCCTTTGTATAACATGCCTATTTCATTATCATATTACTTATTTCTATCATATATAAAACCCTTGCATCATATACAATTTATTAAATTAATTTTCTCAAGGTTATGATTATTTATATTTCAAATTCACTATCTTATTTATAATATTTTATTTTTTTATTAAAGTATTTCAACAAGATGAGTTTTATTATTATTATAATTTTATAAATAAAATATATGATATTATGTAGGTACTCTGCAAAAGAGATTTTATTCTCTAATTATACAACATCTAGATTCATTACAAGTTAGTTTTCATGTATGTACTACCTCAAGTGGTATACTTGGAAATAATTATGTCCTTGAGACTTGTTTATTGTATTTATTATTTTATTGGTCATAACACCTATAAAATCATGAAATGATAATGGATTGATGTACCAACTTTTCCAACATCCAAAAACTTATAACCATCTTCCATGGATATATTTGAAAGAGTAAATTTTCAATAACATTGAAATCATGGTCACATTGACCATTAGTAGTTTAACTCTCTATCAATTATGAGATTATCTAGTATATTGTGGAATGGGTTGGACCGTCTAAATTATTTCATATATAATTTTTTGTGCCAATATATTCCTATCTATCATTACCCCAATATGGTTTAATTATTCTATCTTATCCCATAAAAATTTTCATATGGTAAAATTTGATTACATTTGAAAATATCTATTTCTAAATAAGAACATGACCTTTACATGATGATAATTTAATATTAATTTGAAATCCATTAGTGAATATAAACTAATGAATTATAAAGTATGAATAATACTGTTACATTAAATGAAATTCTATGGCTGATAATCTAATTTTTTTTATCTATATATCTCATTCTCAATGAATACTCCTATAAAATTATGAGTAGATCCCTTAATCCCGATCGTATAATGCATAATTTGGTTCCCTATAAAACCTCCCCACTTCATTAATATATAAACAAAATATGGTATATTGAGTTGAATGATTTCTTAATCTATAATTATGTCGGATAAATTTTTATGTTTATCCACCATGAACCACATTATTTCTCTTCTTATAAATATATTTGGATGGTTCCTAATGAAATCCATTATTTTATTTTCTCATTTCCATATTTTTATTGGTAATGGTTTCATCATCTCTATCAAATTTTGACATTATACAATGACTTATAATATTTTTTATATATAAAAATACTCTTATTTATATTATCCACCTCATATACCCCCATAGTTAATTATAAATAATTATGATTACTTGGTATATAATGAAAAAAATGATCTGTGGGTATTCTTCTAGTAACTCATTATTTTTCTCTAACACTAATGAAACACATAATTATATCCAAAATATTTCATTTCCCTATTTAGTTTTATTTAATTAAAAAAATTTATCCTTTATATGTGTATTCCATATTATTTTATAAAAATAAATTATTATCCTATAACTCCATTATTTTCTCCAATATGTATGGTTGTGGAGTTATTTTATAAAGGTAGGATTTTGACCCTGCTATTATTAAATCAAGGCCCTTACATTATATCTCAAGGAAAAATTGATCCATATCTATCACAATCATCATCAGTAGGGATTCATAATCCTTTCTATATAGTACATCCTCCATCATATCTACCTTTATTGGATTGAAATGAATTTAGTAGTGATAATTGATAACGTACATTACATATATTGTCACATGTTAAACTACCTATCTATGATTTTTCTATTTAATATTTTTTGATTAGTATATATATTACACTTAACCCCATATAAATAATGACTCTCATTACTTAATGTAAATATTTCTATTTTTGACTCTATATAATTCAATATGTAATTTATTTATAGTTTTTAAATTAAATAAAGGAATAAGACATCACCTTATAATATTGTATTAAGATACAAATAAATACATTATTTAAATAATCATTATATATCCTAAAACCTTCCTCACGAGATTGTAATATGATTATAGTTTTAGTAAAAGTATTTATAAGATCCTTGAATCATTCTTCCCGTTCTAATTTCTAGAGATAAATTACTCATTTCCAAGTAACCATTCATATTGTGTTATTAAATCATGATATATTTTCAAAAGTCATTGATATTACCGAGATCATCAAGGAAAATAATTGATCCTAATCATAGTACATTATAGAGATATTATACAATTACCTTTTTCATTAAAGGATATATATATATATATATATCCCAATGTTTCTGTTAAAATTTCCCAAAAATATAATTTTTCTCAATCAAAAAATCACATCTAAAGTATTATTTGAATCCACACTCTTTCCTTAATGTATTTAATAAAAAAATGCTTAATTTGTTTCATGGTCTTTATAATATATAAGAATATCATGTATAAATGTTACTAAAAATATATTTTGGATACCACTAAAAAACTATTAACAAAGTTCATATTGAATTTTGAATTATTATTGAGCAATGAAAAAATTACTAGAAACTTATAGTTACAACATATTTTAGAAAAATATATAATTAGAATATATTTCATTTTCCATTTTTGTTTGTCATAACATAATCATAAATATAATTTTACAAATTATTGATCAACGTGATGTAGATCAATCATATAATTATTTTGAGGTAGTGGATGATTCTTCTTTATCACATTCAAGTTAATATCTAAATAAATAATCAAACTCATTTTTATTTTATCATTATACATGATGCAGAGAACCAAGGAACCCCAAAGTGATATAATTTGACCAATAAACCCCTTAACTAGAAACACATTTAGTTTCTTGATTAATTTCTCTATTTATATTGAAGTTACAATATAAATTCTCTTAATATATGTATATATATTATTCTCTTTTTTTTGATCTAGTAATAACTCCACCTAAAAATAAAATATAATTACATTTATGTTTTTTGGGAATAAGTCAATTAATTCCAACAAATTAGTATATTTTTTAAAGGTTTCTATTTTCCTTAATCTTAAAAACTTGATAAAATTATGTGTATTGATTATATAAAAATATTTATGCTTCATAAAAAATAAAAGAAAATTACAATTACATTTGAATTTATATAAAACTATAGAATTTAAAATATTTTAAATAAATTTCCCACTCATCAAATTTAATATTTGATCTATATAACGTTATCCAATAAATGTCCCATATAAAATCAAATTCCACTAATCGAAGAGACTACATATTAATGGGAAGAATATTCCCATAAAAGTTGAGGGGGTGGTATTATATTATTTACCTATTTTAATTTCACAACTTAGTGTTTTAATTGATATATCAACCTTTGGGTCTTGAGGTGGTTATTTAATAACTCTATATAAAATTCTAGATATGGAAGAATGTGTTGAACCCATGTAAAATAAAACAATATCTGTTATGTAGTTGATAATAACTATATATATTTCCACTCAATTTTGATGATCAAACTTAGCAGAAAATATGTATTATGATCTTATTATCCACTTATAATTATAGAATATAATTATTTATTATAATCTAAGACGCTTATTTTAGTGGAATGAGGCATATATTGAATATGTTCCTTATGGTTATCAATTTGACTTTCAGTGTAATATTGAGTGGAACCTTGAAATACCACAGTCATACAACTTGGACTATTTTTAACCCTTTAGAAATTTTTTTCCTGATGTCAAATTTTTTTTACACATGAAATAATTCCAAGTTCATTGAATGGTTTTAAATATTAATTTATTCAGATATTTTTTCTAAGGGGAAATTTAATATTATTTTAATTGTGCCCCTTATCATTTAACCCTTTACAATGAAAATTATTTTTAATTATTTTCACCATGCACTCAATACTATTGACATTCACAAATCATCATTTCAAATTTTAGATTATATTTATCTATTTCATTATATCTATAAAATTCCAAAATTATGATATATTTTTGTAAACATGGTTCAATGACACTAAATAATCATTCGATCTTTAATTAAGTGTTAATAAAAATGAGAGAAGAATCCATAGTTATTTTTAAGATGTTTTTATGATTAAAAAAAATTAAATCATACTTATTTTTCTTGATTTAAATAAATTATCACACATTTTAGGGTGAGGAGTGTAAGGAAAATATTTTTTTGAATACTATTATAATGAATTCAGCCCATTATATCTAGGTGAATTCATGTTTGGGTTCAGTTTTCTCTATTATCTTCCACCATTGATAAACACATTCTCATAAATGGTAAATATCCAATATTAACTTTTTACTCAAAACACTCGAATAATGAAATTTTCTTCACATTATAATTTAACTATTTCTTGAAGATTAATATATTAGAAGATATATTAAATTAAGGTTTTAGTTTCCAAATGATTGAATAATCATCCTTTTTCGTTAATTTTAATTTATTATAAAACCACATGATTAAATTTAAAATTCAAAAAATTTATTAGTTGATTTAACATTATAATAAATTTTTTATAGTAACTCCAATTTACATTATATTTTGATAATAATTGAGTTTTTAATCAAAGTTATTTTATATATGACTGTTACTATCACCATACATTCACTAAAACAATAAATGTTTGTTTAAAAATATAATAAATAATATAATTAAATAGTTTTTATAACAAATATCATAAACAAAAAAAATATTAGTTTTTACCACTAATAAACTATAACTTATGATGCCTTAATTTAAACTAAGTATGTTCTTATTTTTGAATACTATGTTGCATAACCCATAACAAAAAAATTGAAAAAACCATTCTTTTATTCTTAGTATTTGTCCCATAACAGACGGGAACTAATTTTTTTCATTTGTATTTAAAATCAATAAGATGTTATACAACTCAGACACTCAAGAACTATAACAACCCTTCACAGTTATTTAACATTAATAAATGATTTATCACATAATATTATACTTAATACAACCTAAAACATCGAGAGGTTCAAGTGTATTATAAAAATAGGTACATATAATGACATCTGAAACATGGGATGATGTTATATTATTAAAAACTTCCTTAACATGCTTCTAAAATTCCTTGGATTTTAAAACTACACTAGATTACCTACGAAAAAAGTAATGAAATGTGTGAGCTATAAAGCCATGTAAGGGAATAAAAATTCCATAACATAAACAATATAATACATGTTATAAAACATTCATACCAATGGGGAATAACTATAGTAAGAATCATAAACATCGCAATGAGTGATTATATAGAATGATAATCATAACATGGGAAATGTGGCAATAACTTAAATCACTGAACCATAAACATAGGTTAAGGCTAAAAAAACTCAGAAATCATGGTGGAGAAAGTCACATAAAAGAAAAAAGTTCACTCTCTCTCCTGATATGACATATCGGGATACTAAATATTACCCCAACATAGTGGAGTTCTAAATGGGTGCACCAATCATATTCACTTCATTATCATGCTTAAGTGTTCTACATAGATCGTAAAACCTGGAATCATTCATCATCATAATTTTTTCACCAAATAAGAAGTGTGGAATTAATATATGTAAGTGCCAAATAATTATTTATTTATTCTTAAATTTGAAAACCCTTTATAGGACATGGATATAGTATTCACTACACAATTATGTTGGCATGGAAGATTGTGGTGAAATTTTGGTAGCATAACGACGTCACTTAATGATTCAAAAGAATGGTAGATGATAGAGAAAGGGGTACATCATTAGAGAGATATAAAATAATAATTAATAGGGACATGTAAAGTCATATCCCAATATTATAAATTGTGAAATCAAAGGTATAAGGTAATAAAGAAAGATGAATACGGAAAAAATCCTAACTATATTTCAGTGTTCTTATAGGTGAACATAAAATATAATTGGAGGGTTTATGAGATTTAAATGGGGATATCATAATTTTTACATAGAATGGATAGAAATGGGTACATTTAAAAACATATACAAAAGCAATCAAGTTGAATTAAATATATATAATATAAAATAAGTATTTCAATGGAGATGAGTAGATAGAAATCCCTTATGAAATTTTGGCATGGTAATAGGTGTACATAAAGGTTCATGGAAGAGATTAATGAGAGAGAATTGGAGAAATAATTATTTATACATAAAATTAATAGTAAGGGGAATACAATAGAACATATCCAAATATAAGAAAATGGAAATTTACAAACAAAACAAAAAGAAATGCTTTATAAAAAGATGATAGTGGAATATCCCTTACAAAATTTCGGCAAAATAAAATGTTAAATAAAGGTTATAATAAGTGAGAAAAAATAATATACCATTAAAATAACATTATTTTGATAGTAATGTAATGTTTATAAATATTTTACATTATAAAAAATTTCTATTAAAATGAAAATTTTTGAAGAATGTTCTTGAAGTGATTGGAGGAGAGTAAGGTGGGGATCCCTTACTTGAGTGTGTGACTCCAAATGCTTAGGAGGGGATTATTAAGATATTTTGGAAACAAAGGAGGACTCTAGAGTGTGGAGGGAATTATATGTATGTTCTCTATAGGGTTTGAGTGAATAGAAATTGGATCTTGGGTGGGTTTATATAGGAAATAAGGGGGATTTAATTATTATTTTGGTTTTAAATCCTACGTAACAAAATATCCAAATCCACAAACCCTATCATGGATTTATCCCACGGTTCCTTAAAAATGTGACTCGTTTTTTATATATTTCCAATTTCTGAACATCTTAAAATAATTCCTTTTTTTATGTGGAGGTGATTCACACTAATAAAAAAATTATTTTAAAACTGTAAAATATATTATAGGTTTAAGAAGATACATAATGTCATTATGAAATAATTAAAATCAAATTAAAGGTAAATTATTTTAAATGGAAAAAATATATTTTATTTTATATTCAATTTATTGTATTTATTACATAACTTTTGCGTCATAATGATGTCATAATACACAAAGTATATTTATATGGTATTTAATTTTTAACCGAAAATGTGATTATATCAGAAAATTATAAAAAATTAAATGTTAGATAATATCAATGTTCTAATTCAAAAAATAATGTTCATTTTAACTAACGTTTTTTCTAAAAAGATGATTTTTAAATTGTTTAAAAATATAACTAATATTTATTGAAAATGATGGGTTTTTCTGATAATAATAGTTTTTGAACCCTTATAAAAATTACATTTGACTTCATAAAAGTAATATGATCATTTATATTTAAAAAAATTTATATAATAATAACATTTTATGAAAAAAAATTATTAAAACAATCCACCGATTCATCAAAATAAATTCCTTACTTGAATTTCAATATTAACCAAAAATACTATTTCTATTTTCTATAATAAAAATAAAAATAATTTACCAAATAACAACCGTAAGGTGAAAATATATTCATTATTATATAAAAAATAATTTAAATATTCATATTTCTATGGTGTTGATACATATACCTTTATTATACCAAGAAATTACCTAATAGTAAGGTTGGTGATGATGGGTCTTTCATCGGATGGATCAGAGAACAAGGATTGAGGAATGATATCGATGATCATGAAATCCTCTTATTAATGGTTTTGATCATGCTTATGTTTTTAGATCTCAACATGGGATAATTAAAGGGAAATTTATGGAAATGATATCCCCCTTGAAAGCTTCAATAATTGGGATTCATAGGGTATGATTCTACTGGTTGACGCCATCACTTCCTTTGTCTTTGTCAATTGGATTTGTTAAAACCTTATATTTATACTAATCATGTGATCACTCTTCAATTACTATATTATCAGTTATAAATATAATTAATGGTATTTCAAGTACATTTGAATATAATGAAATAAAATATGGTCATTTTTTCTATAACCATATTATATAATAAGAAATTTAATTAAATTAAAAGGAAATTTTTTATTTATAACAGTTAAGGTAGTTACAATCATCCCCCCTTAATAGATTTCATCCTTGAAATTTTATTCTTATACACTAACACATATTATGGTAATTCTATTTCATCACATCCTTCGGTTCCCAAATTTCTTCTTCAAATTTTTTGTTTTTCTAAAATATTTGGAAAAGGTTCATTGTCTTATTTAGTAGAGAATTTCCAATATTATCTAACATCTTCACATACTTATTTTCATAGGAGAGATCATTATCTCATGGTACCACCACTGGATTGAGTACATCTTAAGGATTTGGTATGTAATTCTTCAATAGGGATACATTTAATACATCATATACTTGAGATAGGTTCGATTGGTGTGTTGGTCGATATGCCACCAATATGATGCAATCAAGGATCTCAAAAGGGACAATGTACCTTGGACTAATCTTTCATTCCTAAAACAATATCATCAAGTTATTCCATGGTTATATGTAAATGAATACCATATATCCCACATCAATCTCTAGGTCTCTTCGATGATCGTCAACATAGATCTTTTTTCAACTATGTGTATCCTTGATGTGTCGTTGAATGGTCTGAACTATTTCCACCATTTCCTCAAAAATGTCTCATACCACTAGTTTGTGTTCCCAAGAATTATCCCATATTGTATTAAACACATCTTCCCATAAATATCTTCATATGGAGTCATTTAAATGGTCTATTTGAAACCATTTTGAATGAAAACACAACTCGAAGAAGATATTGGTCCCATCCTCCTTTGAAGTCCATAAAAATGATCCATCAATGTATTCTATTTTTTGAAGAGTCCACTTATGTTGGCCATAATTTTGAGGATGAAAGGTTGTAATAAATTTCATCTTAGTTTTTAGATCTTTTGGATGCTTTTATAGATCATGGATGTGGATATTAGATCTCAACCAGATACAGTCAAGGGTGGAACTCCTTGCAACCATATTTTTTCTATGATTGATATCTATGCATGATAATCAAGTAATAAATAATATTTAATTGTGAAAATATGATATATCATTGTTAGATGATCCACAATGACCCATATATAAATGATTCTTTTAGATGTATTCCAAAGTCTAGTGAAAAAGTACCTATGGATGTTCTCTCATTTCCATGTTTGTGTGGGTAATGGTTTCATCAACACCTTGTATTTTTTTCTTTCTGCTTTCAATTTATTTCACAAAATACATCTTGATTTATACTCTATGACATTTTACATCATATTTTCTAACCAATAGAGTTATTATAGTTCTTTGAACATCTATGTGGTTCCTGGTTGGATAGAGAAGGTTGAGCTATGTGGATCATCCAATAGCTCCTTTAACTATGGATTTGATGGTACACATAGTATTGACCATAATCTATAATCTCCTTAATAATTAACATTAAAATCAATGGATTCACCATATCCTATATTTTTCTGTTTATTCTAAATCCACATGTCAAAACTTTTTTTATCATTTAACCTCTTCATAATGTTTGGTTGATCAATCATTTGTTAAATGATTGATGATGTTACATCCTTTTTGTTTCTCATGTCCATCCATTCTAAATCTAATAAGACAATATCCCTCTTAATTCTCATAAATACTAGAATTATGGGATCCTTTGTAATCATAGAATGTACCACATTATTTTCATTACCATGGTGGTAGTGGATTGAGTAGTCATAGTAGTTTATATTCTCTATCCATCTTCGTTGGAATATATTCATTTCTTTAGGTTTGAATATATAGTTGGGGATTTAGTGATCCTTGTACATTTAAAAATTATACCCAAATATATAATTTCACAATATTTTCAAGGTAAAGATCACAAATTCCAAGTCCATATAATTTATTGGGTATTTTTGCTTTTGAAATTTTCGCTTCCTTGAAGCATAGGCTATGAATTTTTCATTCTACATTAACATATAACCCAATCCTTTCTTTGAAGCACCATTGAATACAATGAAAGGATCTCTAAATATGGGTAGTGTGAGAATAGTTGTAGTGAAAATACTCCATTTAAATTCCTTGAATCTATCTTGACATTCATCTGTCCTTGAAAACATGACCCCCCAATGAGTTATCTTTGTTAGAGGGTTTGACAACCACAAGAAAATTCTCACTAATCAATGATAGAACCCATATAATCCAAGGAAAATAAAGATATCTTTCACAAATATTGGCCTCAACCATACATCAAAATCATATCTCTTTTAAAGATTCATATATATTGCATTACCTATGATTACATTCATAATAATGATACCTCCTTAAAAAAAATCACATTTTTTGTAATTGGATTAAATTTATTCTTTTACATGTTCCTTATAACAGTTCGTAGATGCTATATATTCTCATACTTTGTTTTTAAGTATAATAGAATATCATCTATAAATATAAACCCTAATTCTTCAAGTTAATATCTAAATAATCTATTAATTATTTCCATGAATATTTTTGGAACATTAGTAATCCTAAAAGGCATCAATATGAACTCATAGTGCTCTTACATTGTACGAAAAGCAGTCTTTGGGGTATCTTACTTTTTCACCTTGAATTGGTAATATCCCAACCACATATCAACCTTGGAGATGTATTGTGCTCCATGTAACTAATTAAAATATTCATCAATATGAGTAACATGATACTTTTTCTTTATCAATATATTTTTGAGCCCACGACAATCAATACAAAGTTTCATTGACCAATCCTTATTCATGATTAATAGGATTGATGAACCCCATAGTGAAGCACTTGGGTTTATAAATCCTATATCTATATTCTTATGAATTTTTCAATCCACTCTTCATGGTCCACAACCACTATTCAATACATATTCTTGGATTTTTTAATGCCCCATGTATAATCTAAATAGAAAATTCAACTCCTCGTCTAGGAGAAGGACCATAAAATTCCTCAGGAAACATGTCAGTATATTCCCTACTAATGGGAATGTATTTGAGGGGGATTATTTAATTATAATTAGTCATTTGATATAGATAATTTTAATAATAATAAAAAATATCCATGATTGAGATGTTATTGCCAAATAAGATTCATCTCTCTCCTTACACTTGTATTGAATCAGTGGTTGATTCACAATACGGAGAATGATATCCTTCTCATGGGAATTTATGTAGGTAGCAAGGAAGGTGCAGGACTAGGCCGAATGCCCAGTCTCATAGAGGGAATTTATGTAGGTAGTTTATAAATAAATCCAATAAAATTCTATAATTTCTTAAAATTACAAAAAAGTAAGTATAAAAGGTTTTCTAAGAAGATATTCCCACAAATTGTGATAGGGGATGAATTATATATTTCAGATGAAATAATTTCCCGAATTACAATTTTAATGAACATCCCTACATATATTCATTATGTTGGTATGTGAATAGTTCAACACAAATTTCATGATATGAAGGAATTAGTATAACTAGAATAAAAAATTTAGTTCCATATTATTCAATGAATAATTAGCATACCTATAATCATTTCATTGTCAGGAACCACTTCAGTTGTAATGATCACAAAGGCTCACCCATGCTGCCTTGGATGTTGTTGGTTATCACCAAAAACCCTTAGTGTAGGGAATTGGATTTCAAAGTGACTTGGTTCCATATAATTGAATTAGTAGATAATGCACTAAGGTTTGACTAGATAATTCTTTTCCTCTATCACATTAGTGGGTTTACCCTGTCGAAAAAAATATCTATGTGCCCTTTTTTCCTGCACCTAAATCATTTATTTATCCCCTTATGAAATTTTTGGGGTGCTTTTTTCATACCTTTGACAAATGGGATACTTAAATTTATTGTCCCCGTTATATTTCGAAATCAAACCACCATAAACAAACTATTCATTCAACTTCTTATAGCCATGATACCCTTGAGATTCTTTGTTGTCTATTTCCACTTTGAGGGAAAATCTGTCAATTTCCACATTGCTATCAATGTCACTGATCCCCATAGGATTTCATAGAATATGTTTTAGACCACTAATTAAGAGGTCCAAATTTTATTATAGGGTAACAATGATGATAGAGGCATATCTTGCAAGACAAGTGATGTTTTCCTCATAAGTCCCGACAAAATAATTTACCTTCAGCATGAGGGAAAGGAAACCCCATTGCATTTTATGATGGAGACTGTGGGGATAATATTTATAGAAAAACATTTTCTGGAATTAAATTAAATCCATCACTTCGATTTTATCCCTAGGATTCATATTATTGATCATTGTCCACCAATAATCATATTCTCCAACCATATGATAAAAATCATGTAGAACCATCTCTTGTTTTGAACATTGATGAATAGAGATGATCATCTCAATGGAGTTGATCCATTGTTTCATGATTAAGGTATTTGATAATATATTGAATATAGGATTCCTTTGTCACATAAGGATATCAATCCTAGATTATTATCTCTTAGGGGGGTTTGGATTCTCTTCTGGATCTAGCTATATATTTTGAATATGGTTCAACTAAGAGATAATATTCATAACGTTTTTTATTCTTACTCTCATTGGGTTTGGAATATCATTGGGGTATACATCACATTTCCAATCACAATGATTTTTACCTGATTCCATATAGTTCCATCCATTGTATATAATAAAAGGTAAATTATGGATGAGTATTTTAAACTATTAAACCCGTAAAGGTGATACCAATTACATAGAAGTGATAACTTATTAATTACATTTGTTTCCTTAATATATGAATTTTGAGTCTTTAATTTATGATATCCATGATCAATTTATAAACATATATTCTTATGGGATTTTCCCACCTCAATAATTGTTCATAATGAGCTTATTTATTTACCAAATCATAACCCTAGGAGTATCAAAACAACTGCATATTGAGGCTTGTTGTCAGGTGCCAGGCTACCTCGAGTTAGGATCTGTACACCTTGTCAGTGTTGTTACCCCTAGGTATATATGTTCTAGAACCAGGTACACTTATTGAATCCAATCATTTAATTATTTTCTTCATAATCCATTAAATCTACAATTACCATTATTTATTTATTTTTTCTTATACGTAGTATCCTCCCTAAGGATTTATCTATAGTTTTTTATCTTAATCCCAAAAATAACTAAACATTTCCATTGATACCAACTATAATAAATCTTCACCTTTATTTGACATTAATAGATGATTTATTACATAATATTTCACTGAATAAAACATAAAAGATCAATAAGTCTAGTTTATTTTAGAATTTGGTACATATCATAGCATCTTAAACATGTTATTCAATAAAATTACTAAAAACGTCCTTAACATGCTTCTAAAATTCCATGTCATTAAAAACTACACGTCATAACATGGGAGAAATAATAAGAAATGGGTTAGATATAAATCCCAGTAAGGGAATAAACAAGGTATAAAATGAATAAGATAATATATTTTAATCAAAAGTCCTATCAATACTGAATAAAAAGAGTATGTATAATAAACATGATAATGAGACATGATATAGAATGGTATTCATAACATGGGAAATGTGAAAATAACTAAAAACACTTAATAATAAAAATAGGTTAGGGATACAACTGCGAAGACATCATAGATGAAAAATCAACATAATGGAATCAGGTTTACTCCCTGTCCAAATGTGATGTATCATGATACTAAAAATCACCCAATACATTATAGCACAATTTTGGAACATATATTATATTCATTTAATTCTCATGCTTATGTGTCCAACATATATCATATAACATGGATTCATCCATCATCAAATTTTATTCCACGATTAGGGAGTGTGTTATACATATATGAATTTCCAAAATAAAAAAATAATATATGCATAAATGATAAATTTCTTGATATGAAATTGGTATGGTAATCAGTTCATACTTTTTTTGGAATGTAAGATTGTAGTGAAATTACATCAGGATAATGATTTCACGTAATGATTAATAACTATTGGTTTAGGATAAAAAAGGGGTATCTTATCACATATATATTAAATAATAATTAATAGGTACAACTAAAATCATATCCCAACATTATAAATTTTTAAATATATTCCATGAGGTAATAAAGGAACACGAATAACGAAAATAATCCTAACTATATTTCAACATGGTAGCAGGTTATCATAAAGGATCATGAGAGTCCTAATGAGATTTATAGGGGATATAATACATTATAAATTAAATTTCATTCAACGGAGATACGGAATATTAAATCCAAATATAATCAAGTCAAATTTAAGAGACATAACATTAAATAAGTACTTGATTTGAAATATGAAGATAAAAATCCCTTATAAACATTCCACATGGAAACAAGTGTACTTAATTTTTTATGGGAGTGATTAATTGGAGTTAAAGGCTGATATAATTATTTATAAATCAATTTTATTGTAAGGGAAATACTTCATAACATATCCCAAACCATTCAAAACGAAATTTAATGACATAATAGAAAGAAGTGTTTGATAAAAAGTGGAGAGTGGAATATCCATAAAATTTTTTGTGTAGTAACAGCTTAGATAAAGATATATATGAGAGATGATAAATAATATCTAATTAAAACAACATCAATTTTATAGCAAGTAAATGTTTATATATAATTTAAATTTTAAATAATTTCAATTAAAAGGAAAATTTTCAATAAGGTGTTTGAATTGAAAGGAGGGGTGGAAGGTGAAGATCCCTTACTTGAGTGTCTGACTCTAAATCATGGGTGGGGCTTACTGAGAGATTGTGGTAACCTTGGGAGTACTCTATTGAATATATGATAGAGTTTGTATGTTATCCAATAATTTTTAGTGAATAAAAATGGGATATTGGGTGGGTTTATATAGGAAATAATGGTTGTTTCATTTTTATTTTGGTTTTGTACTTTACATAAAAAAATTTCCAAAACTACATACCATTATGTGGTTTTACTATGGTTTCATCCAAATTAGAGTGATTTTTATTATTTTATAAGGTCGCATTCCTAAATTATTAAAATAATTCCCTTTTTTATGTGATGATGAGGCATAATCTTAAAGTAATGATTTTAAAACATAAAATATATTATAGATTTTTGATGATTTGTAATCTATTTATAAAATAAACATAAAATCAAATTATTTTTAAAGGAAAACATATATTGTGCCACTGATATCCTTATATTATTTATTACATCACATTTGGGTCATTATATTGTCCCATTAAACAATGTATATTTATATGATTAATAATTTTTACCAAACAATTTGATTGTCTCCAAAAGTTATAAAAATTTCACAATTGGATAATTTACTAGTTATGATTAAAAAATTTTATTCATTATTTCTAAATTATTTTATAATTTTGTGAATTTTAACTTTTAATATAATAACCAATATTTTTAAAAATGAAGTGTTGTTTTTGACAATAACTGTTTTCAAACCCTTACAAAAATTAAATTTGATAAAATAAAAATTATATGATCATTTATTTCATGAAATCATGTTGATGTATGAAAAAACATGGTTCCATGTGTGCTCAAAATTAAAATTATATTTTATTACTGTTTATTTAAAAATATCCTTATGCTATGGGTTTAGATGTATAGATATTATGAAATTGCAACTGATATTTTTTAACTTATTATCCTTTAAGATATAAGAGAATCCATGTGTGAATGTAGTTTTTTAGATTCTTTATATTTAGGGATTTTAAAGATAGGAATAAAAATACCTTTATAAAGGGTTATAGAAGAAGAATCATTGGGATTGGGAATGTTATCAATGCTCATCTTTAAAGATTCCGTGTGTTTAATATGATTAACTGAGGGCTAATGTGAATATGGTGATAGAGTGTATTGGGAAATAACAGTAATATCTACCTCTAGTTTAAAAGTAAATAATTTTTTAGCATGAATTGGGGACACATATTATGATTATATAAATCATCATGCTACTTTGGATAAAAGAAAAGTCTTCATATGGATAGGGTGTGTTTTGTTAACCGATATAACTTAAGGGAATTTTTGTTTAAAATCAATATTATATGAAAAATTTTATATTTTCATTATTTCACTACATTATATGCTTAATTTATGAAGGGAATATTTCATTTATCAGAAATCAGACTAACTACTAATAATAGTACTTTCCACTACATTTAATTTTTTTGACACTAATATATCATAATTCAATCAGAAGATATATAATCTTATAAACATAAACATGATTTTCATGAAATTATGTATTGTTTTTTCTCAACTATAATGCATCCCCTATTATTGTTCCATATCCCAATACCTTTTTGGAACTAATACCTTCTATTAGAGACTTAATCTTCTTTTTATATAATATACATTCTATCAGAGTATTATGAAAATAAAATATCAATCAACATCTATAACAAACATTGTTCGGATTAAATAATCCCTATATTTTGATCGAACAAATAAAAAATAACCTTAAAATCATTCAAAGAAAAGTAAATATATATTTATTTTTTTGATATAATGGGATTTCAAGATATAAACATAGAGAATTATAATTCTATCCCACCAATAATATTCAATGATGAGGACTATCAAAACTATCACGATAGGATTAATACCTTCCTTATCAACACGTGGGTTGGTAATATTCATATGATGAATGAAATATAAATAATTATAGAGGAATATTTATCCAAATTTTCTAATGATGGGATACAAGAGTATCATGGAAATTAAATTGTATTAAATATATTACTTTTATATATAAACATGAAAATCTAACATAAAATATCATTTTTATAAATTTCTAATGAATTTTTAACTAATATGGAGATACCTATATTTGTAAGAACCAATGCTCATGAAACTCTAAGATGTATATTGTGAGATGACTACTAGGATTTTTATTTCATAGATAAATAATAAATTTAATAGATTCATCAATTATTTTTAGTATTTTTAGTATAATTAAATATTTCAGTGATATGGAAATTAAATACAAAAAAATATAGATAAAGTTATTGATATCTTTCTTACGGAATGTGAATATAATAGAACTACTATAGGTGGAACCAAATATTTGTCAATTATTTTCCCTAATTATCACATTGTTACATTAATATTTAATGGGAATTGATTGAATAAAGGTGCTGTGAAGGATAATAAAATTAATGGATAAATATTTTATTTAAAATATATTACATTAAATTAAAGTGATCTTACATCAAAATTTAATTCCATAAATAATATGTCTAAATATAAATTATATAGAAATTATTCTTATTAGAGTGAGTAGGGACTCACTCAATAGTCAAGGAGAATGAATAATACTAACATATAGAATAACATCATATATAATAATTTAAAGCATATAAATGTTATAAAGTACATGAATGTGTCTATATAAAATAAGTTATATGATTGTATGAAACCTGAACATATTAGAACATATTACATATGGTTTAGTAAAAATAAGAAGAATGATAAATATTTTAATGGGAATGATAGAAATGATTTATATACTATAAGTTATATATGGAGTGTGTAACATAATAGAATCATTTATAGTAATTTATCTTCTATTTAAAAAATAATAATTCATTTCATACTATAATATTTCATGTAATAAAAATTTAAATTTAATATGATGAATATTGATTTTTGGATATACAGGGTCAAGATAATCCTAGAATGAATTTTTCAAATTTTCCTTTGAAAATAAACATATATGAAAAAAAATAAAATGAAGTATTTAACTACTAACAATTTAATTTAAACTAATTCATAATAATATTTGGAATTTATAAATTATTTAGTTTTAATTTGAAATAAAATTGGGAGCATCATTTGGTGGAAATAAGGATATTTGTTCATAAACTATTTAAACAAACCATAATATTCTCCCATTATATTTAATTAAAATAATAATTTCTGATGATTGATTCAAATGATATTTATAATATATATATATATATATAACTATTGAACATAAATCCAAATAACTATGAATAATATTCAGATAATCAATATAAGAACATATTGTACTTGAAAAATTCATTTCATGTAAATATATTTTTGATCCGATTTGTGACTTTAATTTTAAAAAAAAATTCTTCCACTTCAATGAATTTAATTTGAAAAAATTTATTCCCTATTATGAATAATAATAATAATTATTATTTACTAATTTTAACATATTTTTTGTTCATACTGAATTTTAAATGTTATAAAAATTAATTACCATGTTTAAGGTAAAAACGAATTTACCATGGGTTAATCAACGAAGATATGGATCAAAATGATGTATTTTTATTCTAAAACCTATTTTTTTATTTCAAAATAATATTTTTTTTCTTTATAATATTATACATTTTTGATTCATATTTTTAAGAAACTTTCATGATATTACTGTAACTCTATGAAAAATTACAAGTGTTCCACTCACATCAATTATAAAAGGGTACCAACGTTGAACTAATATGTCCCCAATATCCTTGGACATTTTCTGGAGGTTCTGGTCTTCCCAACAGACAAACCCTATGGTCTCTAATATGTGATCCAAGTGAGGTTATTTTCTCCTACGATAATTCTCTTCAACAAGATCTTTTTTATACTTTTTCTTTTACCACATTCAATAATGTATTAAAACATAAAATATAAATAGAAAATTATATATCATATAATAATAAGTGATTATTTCAATAGAAAAATATTTATTGGTGTCCTTCTCTAGTAAATGTGAATCAAATCCATCACTTATGTGTGCGACGGACTACCGTGTCATGAATCAATATAATTTTAATTTCATCACCAAATCATATGAAATGTCATAATTATATAAATAATGAATATATATGATACATATGACATGATATTAATTCCATAAATTTAATATACAATCCAATTACTTAACCATTCACTCAATAAGTGAATGATATCATCGTTCATGCATATATGTGACGTGCCATCTCCACGAAATGATGTGATTCATTTTAAATGTATAAAAACTAGGAATGGTTATAAAAATATATATAATGATTTATTATGGTATTTATAAATTTAATATAATTTTCTATATAATGGATTTATTTCTTATATAGAACTACTAAAACTTCTTTAATAGAAAATGCATGAGAAAATGATGCAGTTATCACCCAAAACAATGGTAATAATGAAATATTATTGAAGAACTAGTGGTAAGATATTATAAGAGGATAATTTATGAAAATATAAATATGAATATGTTTCATTCACAAATTTTTAAATTTTTTCAAACCATTAGGTTATATCATGTGAAAGTAACAGGAAGTGTGTTGTAAGGGATGTCGTCTCAATTTACGCTCTAATGAATCATATTTGTCATTTTGTAAATATTAAATTTTATTTCATATATATTAATACATGTTTATGTTTTTAAAATGTATAAAAATTTATAAAATATGATTTATATTTCATTTCATCTTTATTTTATTAAGGGGTTGCAATTTAAATGTTACCAAAGAGGTAATAAATTGTTTTACAATATCAACTCTTCAGATGGATATTATATTCCATGAAGGGATCTGATAACCTGACCTTATTAAAATCTATATATTAAATTATCCTATTTATATTAATGTATTTTCATAATTTATTAAATAAAATTAACCTCTTTGTGCATTAATTGTGAAGATAAATGTTAAAAATACTGATTTTATTTCCCTTTTAATCGGATATATGTTTCGTCAATGTCTATGTTTTTCATAATAATTTTATAAAAGTAATTTTGTTGCCTTAAATTATGTATTATGTAAATTATATGTTATCATCAATTTTTTAAAAGGTTTTGAGTAATATTTTTAATAATTTATAAAATGTATGTCTTATTATTTAATTATTAAAATTCAATAGGAATGTGTTTAACCAATATATTGATAACAGACATCCCTAAATCTATATCTGTATTACGATATTTCGAACCATATTTATTTTTCAATGGTTTTTAAAAGAATACTCTTTTATGAAATATTATATTAATATTTCACTTCCATTCCCTTTATTCTTCCAAACGAAATAATTTTATTACGGAACATATATTCCTGACAAATTGATTGTCATTTATAATCTCTCATTAATTTTTTGATCATTGACATTATATTGAAACATTCACTTTCTTTTGATCCTTATACAATAAATTATCATTAATATTCAAATTTCTATATCATAGATATGATTATTATCTAAACTCTATATGATTTTTACATATTTTATTTTATTGGATCTACTATGGAAAACATGATAAATATTTATTCTTTACCCAATATAGATATTTATTGATAACTAAAATTCTTTAGGAAATAATTTGATCAATAAATATATGTGGATTTCATTGGACATGTAGTGAAGTGTGGGACCCATTATAGATATCCCCTTGATGCACTGAAAGGTTTTTCGAGACAAAATAGTTTGCAAAATTAAATTATTTTTTTCTATACGTGTTTGTATTTTTAAGTTTTTTTTGCAAGGTCATAAAGGTATATATATATTGTTTATTAGATCATGAAGTCAAATATTAACAGTTAAATTAATTGTGAATTCATTTTATTATTATCCAATATATTTTTATTTATAATATCCATGTATTCATTTGGTACTAAATTTATTGGTTAAATTACATTTGTTTTAAATTATTTACATTTACATATTTATTATACCTTATATATTCATGATATATTCCTTTTTATATAACCATTTCTATAAATTTTATCTCACACTTATTTTATTCTTTCTCTATGATATGGAAAATAATTCATTGAGTGAGTTAAATAATTCTGAATGATTTTCCTTATAATGTTTTATATATTACCCTTAATGTAAAATGGACATCATGTATATATCTGGATTTCCAAGACTGCTAAAAGATTCCACCCTTGGGGATTATTTATCTTATATCAATTCCAATGAAATAAAATAATCTTAGAAACATTATTAGTCGAGTATAGGTTGTTATAGTTGGTATAAAAGTAAACTTAATATAAACCTTGGGAAATATCTTTTGGGAAAAATATTTTAGGGGACCTAAAACTCTAACATAATTTGAGTGTATGTTTAGAAGAACGTCATAATTTTTTTATGTAAGGAATTCTTTTCCATTACATGAAATTCATTCCATTTTTGGATACTACAAGTGTTTTTGGATCGGGAATAGTTTTACCAATGGATAATAACTATAAGAATTGTGCATTGGGATTTCAATCAATCATCACCTGATGCAATAAAATGGGCCTTCAAGTATATATTAATTGAAAAACTCTTGGAATATGAATTTTTAATTAATTTTTTAATAAACCATTATGAATGATTTGAAAATATTTTTATGATATAAATATATCCCCAAATAAACCATGTTTAAGATTCAAATATTAAAAATGCCTTATTTGTAAATTTATGTTCTATGTTACACCAGATTGAAAATTACAAATTATGATATAAAATTTTTATTTTTATGAGTTGATCATGTATATGACGTTATTTATAATTGGTGTTTCAAAGAAATAATGGTATCAACACGGATAAACCATATAGAAACATCCCTATTCTGAATACTTGTATCGATGGTATTGGATCAGAGTTGATCATAACTATACATGTCTAGATTAACCTGGTTATAATAACTAACCATTCCCGTAAAGTTATACCTATTGTTAGTGTGGTTTTCCTATATTGGATCACTTAATGTAATAGAAGCATCACCATTTAATGGGAGTCCAAATCAAGTGGTAGTTGAGCAATAGATTAGTCCCTTGAGAGTATATCTTTGGATTTGGGATACAATAAAAATGAAATATTTATACTGGTAGTATATTGTCTCAATGGAAATTTTTATCAATGGTGTCTCTTGATCTAGAATACTTGGGTGGAAGATGAAATATAACACATGAAAAGGAAATATTTTATTATATTTTTTGAGAAAATATTTTCCTCAATAAAAACTAACTGAAATGAAGAGAAAGATCCTCATATGATATTAAAATCAACAATAAAGTGTTGTGGGGTATGAATTAACCATTAAAATGATATCTAGGTATTATATATATAATATATACAACAAAAATAAAATATAATATTAACCATTTCATTGAGGGCTGATGTTACATCTCAGAAGGGGACTAGTTTCTAAACTATTCCATGATCTGATTGAATGTTTTTATGTGCCATTAAAATAAGGGAAAAAATTTCCAGATCTTATAAATTGATGTGAAATAAAGAGTGTTCTGTAGAAATTTGATAAAAAGTTCTTGAATCAAATAAGAATAATAAGATGAAGTAATTTATATCAGGTAAAATTTGTTGAAAGAAACAATATGGAAAATACATGAATGTAATGGGAGTGTGTTACATGTGTGGTGACATTGGACATCAAACTCATTAAATTATGGGAAATAAAGAGAAAACTATTATCGAGTTTCTCAACTCTATGGTAATTAGAAATTATTTAAAATAAAATCCCAAACATCAGGGGAATCTTCTATAGAAGAGGGCAAGGAAAAATTATGAACCTTACGAAACCCAACAACTAATATTGAAGTTACCAAATATGAGGTGGTAGGTAATTTTATCTCTTATTCAAATTAAGCTAATTATTTATTTTGTTATGGATCCGGACACTATTTTACATCATCCATTTTAGTTATTAAAATTACTCATTTTCTCTGAATAATTTGAATGGAGTGTTATGTCAAAAAAATAGTGTAAATCTCACTACAATAAGGATATGTCAATTAGTTCCCATCATGACACATGAACATTCAATATTTTCTAAATTTTTTATTATGTACATGGTTGAATTTTAAATAATCATTGGTCTAAAAAGAATTACAAAATATGATGTCTATATTTATTATAAAGATAATGAAGTTATGATTTGGAATAAATATTGGAATTTTCTATTTTTATAACTACGACTTCATCATCTGGGTCATGTGTATATGCACCACCAGTACAACATCATAATGAGATTCTTGAGGAATAAGAGTAAATTTAATCTATTTATGTAAATGGAAATTTTAAAATTTATTATTTACCAACTGTATTGGAATACATTGATATATTTCATAATGAATTGCACGGAAATATATCAGAGGGAGATGATAAGTTTTCTACTGATATAATTACTATTAATAGATCTATATCAAATAATTCATATATAATAGAAACTATGAAATTAATTGAGTCATAGAGAAGACTATTTGAGTTGATTGATATGGTATTTACCTACCCTAGTGTCTCGCCAAGGGGAGCCCCTTTTCTATCATTTATGAGTAATGATGGATCTATGAGGCCATGCATTAGATACAATGAAATAAAAAATATTATTATAAATAATAGCTATCATATTCCTTTCATTGATAAACTATTAGATAAACATCACGTAGCATAATATTGTTCGTGGAATGAACATTATTCTACATATCATCAACTCTGAGTAAAGAGGGAAGATATTCTATCGACAACATTTTAAAGAAGGTATGGACATAATGAGTTTATAATAAGGTCATTTGGATTGACTAGTGGAATATCTATATGTATATATTTAATTAATATAGAATCTAAGTAATATAATAATAATTTAATTTTGGTATTCATTTATGTTATCGTGGTGTATTATAAAATCTATGAGGACCCTGAGAATCACATTTGGAGCAATATTGAGGCTCTTAAAAGAAAATATTTACATGGGGAATTTAATAAATGTGAATTATATCTTCAGAAAGAATCTTTTAAAAGCCATATGGTCTCAAAGTATGGAGTCACAGTTGATCCAATAAAGGTAAAGGTGGACAATGAATGGCTTACACCAATGAACATAGCTTTGGTGAGTAGATTCATTAGTTTAGAAAGTTACTATTGGATATTTTCTAAATACAATTCTCAATTGGACAACCCATTAAACCGGATAAAACATAAAGTGTTTATGTTCATACATATAAAGGAATGTGAATAATTTTCTGATGAATTTATAAGGTGATTGGTCTATTTGTTTTGACTCTACCATCACGAAATAGTTGATTTGTGATATATATTGATGCATCGTGGATGGGACTTCATTTTTTCCATATAAAAAATGATAAAGTTAATTTATATATATATATCATGTCATTCAATGGATTAGGAATAGAACTATCAAACCCATGATCTTGATTTGGTCGCCACGAAATTTTATTTAATGATATGGAGGCAATATCTATATGGTAAAATATGTGAGATATACACAGACCATATGATCCTAATGTAAATATTTTCACATAACAATCTAAATATGAGGAAAAGGAGATGGCTTGAGCAACAAAAAAGATTATGATTGTTCAAAAATCAACCACTCAATGATTAGAAAAATCAGTTCCAAAATGTTTTGAGTAGGAATGATCATGGAGTCCAAAAAATCATTTTTGATAGGGATCTTATGTCTATGGATCTAGTTAATATGAATTTTTGAATTATTAAAGATTATATGATAAACTAATTTTTCAAATGATTTAAAAATTACTCCTATGGTAAAAGATAAAAATCTACAAATATCATAATTAATTTTTCTTAAATACAATTAAGATCGTGAATGATTTAAATATGGAATATTTATTTTGTTAATATGATGTTTTAAAATTTGGAAAGAGGCTACGTGTAACATCTATACCTAAGATAAAAATCAAATTATATGATGATTATTTAGATGAAATATATCTATAGACCCTTGTATCCCAAAGATGTATAGGTTATTGAGTGAAAATTTTTGGGCGGATAAAGTTTTGTGGTAAAGTTTTAATTATGATTCAATATTCTTGGTTACAAAATACTTAGAGGCTAAAAGATACCATCCAAGATGAGTCATGAAACCTCTTTATATTCCTATATTGAAATAGAATTAAATTAGTATCGACATTGTAACTAGATTTCCAAATAAACCTATAAGAAAATATCTAATATAGGTTATTGGTTGAAGAATTCTAATTTAATGCTGCAGATCAGGTTTTATTGAAAGTATCACTATGTAAGGGTGTTATAAGGTTTGGTAGGAAATAGAAAATGATCCAAAAGTACATCAGAACATTTGAAATTCATGAAATAATAAGAGTTGAGGTTTATCATTTGGAAATGATACCAAGTCTCTATAAAGTTCATGATGTGTTCTATATATCATTAATAAGGAAGTAAATTCAATATCCAATTAATTTGGTCACCTTTAAATAAATATAATTGGAACCTGATCAGTTTTACATTGTATAGCCTAGAAATATTCATGAAACCAGAGAGAAACCATTAAGGAATATGATGACTCAAAAGGTAAAATAACATTGGATAAATAATAAAATATAGGATGAAACATTAGATCCAAAAAAGATATGAATAATAATGACCCTCATTTGTTTATAAATTAATAGCCATGATAATTTCTATGATGAAATATTTATAGGAAAGAAGAATTAAACACATGATAGTATAATATGGTAATTGAAAATAATATTTTAATAAAACTATTACACAATTCAAATTTTAATATTTCATTGAAAAAAATCTATTTTTTATTATTAATATCGATTTTGAACTATTTCAAAATAATATCAGAATGATTTTTTGAATTTTTCCATTAAAAAAATTTTACGAATAATTTTAAATGCCTTATTTACCTATTTATAATTTTATTTAAATTAATGTATTAGAATAAATATAATTAATAATTTAATAACAATAAATTTTATATAAATAATGATAATATCATTTTGATGTTAAATTGTATATTTTTTCAGAAAACTATTTTTAGGTATAACTATATGGGATCGGCCTTAAATATAACATAATCCTAAATTTTGTCATGAATTCACATTGGAGATCTTTTTAAGTTTATAGTTTTAGAGAATTAGGCAATAACTATTACATATCAACATGAAAATTACATATAGACACTACTACTCAGTGTCCTTTTTTTCATAAAATAAAAACTCTTAAAAAACATTACTAGTTCCATGTTTTAGACATCATGAATTTTCCTTAATCCCATACTTGACCCTATTCATATTTAAGTCCAATAAAAATCATTTCAAAAAATTTGGATGAACATAAAAAGCTCATTAAGGGTTATGAAATAAGGAAGGAAAACATTAGCCCATCATTAAATGCCAATCAATGAAACCATAATTTTCAATAATAACATACCTTACGAAATCATATGATTTATGAATAACACACAAAAATCAAAAATCATAACTATAACTTATGGCATTCATAACATACTTATAGTGTAGCTATCACAGCTACATAGGGAGTCACATTTGAAATAATCATCACAGTATATTTCCTAAATCTCTTAGGAGAAACAATAATGTTTTCCTCCATCACATTACCAAATGCATTGGAGAGCTATCTCGGGCTCACCAGCCCTAGAGTTTTCATAGAACCACAAGTATATGTAAACAATGCACAATAACTATAACATAATCATAACTCATAACACAAGAATAAATTAATGATAACATTTCCACATTCCAATAAAAATATATCAGATCAAGATATTGAAATAAACAATTCTTTATCAAACCATTTTCAAAACCATTTAAAATATTTAATAAAGAGATTTTTGAAATATAGTGTCCCATATGAAATTGAAGATTTTAAATTGAATTATCATTTTAAAACATTAATGTAAATATAATAAATCCTAAAAACCATTTTGAAATCATGTACATTAATGAAAAATATTTATAAGAACAAATATTTAAAACATATAAAACAATATTTTAGTTAAAGAGTTTTTAATAAATGAGAGATGTTTAATACTAATAATTGAGGAATAACATTTAAAATTAACATTATAATATCATGAGACTAAATGTATTAATGATATGATATGCCAAAGGACAATATATGTCACACCCCAACCTCAGAATCTGTTTTATTTTATTCTTATCAGGGTCACACATTATTGGACATGTTGGGTTTGGGGTCTTGAATTAATATTTTTTATATTTACTAATTTTGATAAGTTTCAGACTAGTGTGCGGGCACCACATGTTTGGAGGCGACCACGCAGTCGGCTCAGGTGCCCGTGCAACTTTCTAAAGTTTAAAATAAAAAAATTATAAAAAAAAATGGTTTTAACGCTTACACCCTAATTATTAGGTTGTAGATATTATTATTATTATTAATGGACATGTTATAATTTTCATTAATATAGTTAATATTAAACGGTTCTTAGAAGTGTTCTTAAAAACTTATGGTCAAATTATTATTAATGTTGTGATTATTTAAAATGAGTTATTACTATTATTATTATTAATAAAATAATTATTAATGTTATGATTATAAAATTAGTAATATTATTATATATATTATCATTAGAAATTTGGTTATTAGTATTATTAAAGTTGTTATTATAACTATAAATATAATTATATATTTTTCCATTAATATAATTATTCATCTTATTTTTATTATCAATAATAGTATAATTTTATTATGATTACAAAAAAATTAAAAACCAAGGGGGTATCGCCCCCCCCCCCCACTTCTCCCGATCACGGAATAGCCCCCAGCCCCATTTATTTCCCCAGCTCAGCATCCCAGCTCCCTTACCGAAGCTCCAGCCAGCTCTTATCCGGCCATCTCCATCTCATCCAGCATGGCCTGGCCCCCATATTATCCCAGGACAAGGCACACTTGAAAGCCCCCACAACATGACACACCTCTTCACTACAAACCTAGGTGAGGCCGAGCTTCCTCCTTCCTCCCCATGTCAGGAAATCATCTCAGCTGGTGACCCTTCTTGGCCTCATTTTACTCCAGCCACACAATCCCCCCTAGGCCTACCCTTGTCCACACCCCTACTTCACAGTCGAAACATCCGGTGACCTCCCTAGCGCACAACGCACCTCCGAAATCCCTTGCTCTTACTCTTTTGGCCTCTTGCAACCCTCATTGCAGGTGTGTTCCCCATCGTTGGTTGGTTTCTTCTATTTGTGGGTTATCAGATTTTGGTTTATCATGGATTTTGGTTCGAGTTTGATGTTTTTGGTTTGATATCTAGGTTTTAGCATTCAATTTAATTTTATTGTGCTACGAATAGAGAAAAATTGGAGTTTCACACCAGGTTCGTGAAGTTTTTCTACAATATGGTGGGTGGCTCCGAATTTGATTTTTGTTTGAAAAATTATTTTTCAAGTTTTTTTAATTTGGAAAGTCTACAAATTAGTATGTGCGCTATAGATATGGTTTTGTTTGAGGTTTAATACCAATTTTATTGGTTATTAGTATGTTTATACTATATGTGCCCAATTTTTGGTGAAACCCATGTTGATATGTTTATTAGTATTTTATAAATTGAGCAGTTTGAGTTTTGATGTAGCGTTGATATGCTTTTTCCATAAAAGAATCTTTGGGGTGGATTTTTGGTGTCTAGTTTCATGCGACATGTTTTTAAACTATTTAATATATTCTTTTAGTGGTCTGTATAATAATTAATGTGCCTCCTTTGACTGTGGAATTTTTTTAAAAGATTGTGTGGTGACACAAAATAGGTTTTGAAAGGGTTTTGGTGTATGTTTTGCTTGAATATTTGTTATCAATGTGTATTCGGGCGTGTTGTTTCTTTAAGACTTGTTATAACTTTTTAGAATGTTTATAAATTGTGTAAATAATATATTTAATTTGTATAAATGAAGTGAATCATGTTTCTCTAGGGTTATGACGTGAAAGTGGTTTTATAGTGGTACTTTCATATGAAATTGGGTGGTTTTTAGGGTAAATTTTGTGTTTCTATTTTGGAAGTAATTCATAAATTCTTTTACTAATTTGTAGAATTTCATGTTTGGTGTGAATGTGGTCTTAAAAAATATTAAGTGTTCATTTTATTTTTAAAGTGGATTTTACTACTTGAAATTGAGTGTGTTATTGGTGAAAATCCTTGTTTTGTTATTATGAAGTGTTTTATATATTTTTTATGTGTTTTATTGTTTTATTAAATTATATGTATAGTACATTGGACCACGATGTGATGGTTATGGGATGCGGGTGTCGAGGTTTCCTACATGTACATACATTGGGTAAGGCATATATATATATGTTCCCTCTTTGTGCATATTCCCTCATGGAATGGGGAATATGTGCAATGCATCTTGGGGTATATATATATATATGAATAAATGCATGTGCATGTATGCTCCAAGTGTCAGTTCGACTAGTCATCAGAAAATAGCGACATGTATGTTGTAGGTCCCCTATTTCAATGTCTTTAATTTGAATTTCAAAATTTCTTGCTTGTTTTTTTATAAAAAATATCTTTTACATTATGCTATATACACATGCTATGAAATCTGATTGTGGAATCTAGAAACGATTATAACTTTGTTTTGGAAATGGAAAGGTATTTTGAATTCCATTGGTATTAAGTGCACTATTTTAAAAATTGATTTCCCTAAGTGGTTTTGAATCGGTAATGATTATTTCCAAAGGTTATTGGCCTTTCATCAATTTTGTTATAAAAATTTTTCCCTTTATGTAATAAATTCTATTTAGCACCTTATGAATTGTTTTATGAAAAAGAAAAACCTCTCTAGAGGCACCCCCTTGGTTTTAAAAAAAGATTTTTATGTTTAAAGTGTTATGATTTGCCTATCGTTGAAGCTTTTTCATTGTTGTGACATGAAAGAGGGGGAATGCGCTTAAGGATGGAGAATAGTGGTGAGAATTTGAATGAGTTTTGGATAAAGAAAGTGTTGTGTACATAAATTTTTTCTCAATAAAAACTCACCACCACTTGAACCAGAGAACAACGAGAAACTTGGGAAACTAGGTGGGTGAACTAGGACTCGTATGCTAGAGGTCTGGAGGTGACATGACCTGGTATCACTAAAGGTTTGATTATTACAGCACTACCTAACCATATGAATGAGTGAGGGTCATGGTCTTCAAAGAAACGATTTTTATGGTTTGCGGCCTTCTAAGCCACATTTTCTGAGGGTCGTGGCCTTCGAATCCATGTTTCACCAGGACACAAAGATCCTAGGTACCCAAATAAAATTAGCTTTTTAGGGACTTCCCGTGGTGCTTGTGACACGATTTTCAATTTAGTTGTTTCATGCCAATTCTATATTTTGTGAAAAACCATATTTTTTTAAATCTAAATTGGTTTCCTTTATATTTTGAATTGTTGATGCATGCTCAAAACCAATTTTGAAAGAATTTTTTTCTTGGGAATTAAAGCTTGCTATTTTAATTTTAAATGAGAAAAAAACATGATTTTAGTTATGCCTTATTTTTAAACTAGCATGATTTGGATTTCTTATTAAAGGCAGTGAAATATGTCATGGTTGTTTTCAGGCCCTCCTACTGAGAATCTCGGTGCTCAGGCCAACTTTATCTTTTCTGATTTAGGTTCTAGTTTAGGATCTCCCTTATAGTAAGCTTTTTACTATGATTCGTGGTAACCCATGAGGTCACTTGGAGTTATGTTTAACTATCCATCCTTTTTCAATTTTCAATTTCAAGTATTTAACAATATTTCTTAGTTTATATTTATAATTTATATATCGCTTTTGGGATAAATCATTCCCAAATACCATTGGTGATCCCTGACACTAGTTTCCATCGCTTCGGGATTGGGAATGATCTTCAGGTCATGTCGCAGACCAGGTCGTATGACGACCCAGCCTGGTTCGTGAGAAAATGGTATCAATGGTTGGAGGTTCTTGTTATTTGGGTTGTCTGGTATAAGGAGATTTGGATTTTAGGGACTTGGGAGGTAGGAATGGAAAGAGTGTCACGAACTCTTTCTCATATCTATCCTCGAGTTTCCAGGGGTATTCCAGGATTGGAGTCTTTTTTCTTGAGTTATTTTTGATTGAGGGATGACAATGGAGGAAAATTAGGTTATACTACGGCTTCACATGGGGTGGTGACCTATGTGGAGTCCAAGTTCCTAGTTCAAGGTCTTCTTAGTGTCACACCTTACTTAAGGCATGGCTCACCACCATGTTGTCGAGTTAGGCAGAGGCACCAGTTTCATATTCCGGTTATTTGTTATTGGTCATGTTATGTTTTGATCTTGGTTGATGTGAGTATGTTTTAAGAATGAATGTTGTTTGAAAATGTTTTGATTTTAAAAATTTATATGGAGTTAGACTTTTGAAAAGATTCTTTTGGTTACGCCTGAGTTTGTTTGGATTCCCAGCTGGTTGTTTTGATCTCATGGAGTTCCTTTTGATTATTCTTTGGCTTGATGGCATTTTTAGTTTGTGTTTCCCATGTTTTCTATGATGTGTTGTACAGAAATTCCCCAAATGTAGTTAATGACCTATACCCAGTTCTAGCTCAAATCGAGTGTTTCTTGTTAATTGATTTAGTATAGGTTTGTTAGAGATGGTTGTGTGGTTGGTTGAATTAGAGTGTCTTCGGGTTGTTAGGAACGCCTGAGGATGCTAAGGTTTGTGCCGTTTATGTTTGAAGGTCTATTTTGGGGTAGTGGAGGTAGAATGTCTTACCGTTGTTGGAGTTTGGGGTGCAGCTGGTGGTGATCGGCTTTCGTAAGGGTCCTCCATCTAGTGAGTAGCACATGCCAGAGGAACCTGCCTATATGATGCCATCCTCACAGGCTCTGTCATCTAGTTCTTCATATGACATCTTGTTGTGCCATCAGTATGGTCGGTTCTGGAATTCTAAAATTACACGTTTCATCCCTTTTAGAACATACCACCACTGTGGTCGTTTGAATCATTCATAGGAAGAAGTTGGGAACTGGAGGATGAAAATTCTTGACTGTGAGGTAGAAGATTCTTTAGCAATCAGGGCCCCAACCACATGTTTTGGGGTGAAGCTCGCACACAGTCATGAGTTTTCGGGGGTGTATGGAACCTCGGTCTAGATCTTGTTCTCAATTTTGTGATGGAAATATCCAAATTATCCTTGTTATGTTCCTATCATAGTCATAAGCTATTTCTTCTTGTGTTAGTGTGATGAGCTCATTATTCCACAATTCAAGGGGCACTCTCTGCTCTTAGGGTGGTTTCTAAATCATTTGGATTCCTCAAAGTGTGTTGGACCCATGAATAAATGGACCCATCCAGATTGGGTGTTTGGTCTCAATTGTGTTTGTTTGGGAAATGTTTGGTTTTGTGAAGTTGATGGGTGGTGATTCAAGGCCCTATCATAGTTCAGGCACCTCTCCATGGGCTTTACTTTAGTTTGTCTTAGTTTCATAGGGGGTTCCTCTATCCCAGTGTTTTGTTGTGCCGGTTCCCCCCCAATGGTTTTAACCCTAGTGGTGGAATTGTTCTGTAGGCATTGAGAAACTAGGATGAGGTCAGGCTAAGGATTTCCTTGTATCGACTTGTGAAGAGTATTCTAATTTGGTCAGTGTGAGAGGTGTTGAGTTTGTTTCTCATCCTTAGGTTGATGGGTTGTTTCGTACCAAGATTTTTGTTTAAAATCCCAAGCATGTTGTTCGGTCCGTGTGGGGAAACTGAATGATTTTGGTTTGGGTGTTACCATGTTGCCCCCCTCGAGGGTGGTGTCTTCGGGTCTCAAGGATTTCATATTAGTGGAATTCTTATGGTGGGGAGAACCCTATCAAGTTCTCCCCTCATTGACCTTTTATGGTTTTTACTTGAATTGGTTGGGTGTGACTTGTGTAGGGAATGGTCCCCCAAGGTTATCAGTTTCCTTTGGTTTTTTCTGGGCATGGACTTGAGTTGTATTAACTGTTGGCTTGGTGAATTTCTGTGGGAAGAAAGTGTCTGGGGTGGGGATGATTTTTACACCCTGACCCCAGACTCTCTTTTATTTTATTCTTCTTAGGGTCACACATCGTTGGACATGTTGAGTTTGGGGTCCTGATTTGAAGTTTTTTTTGTTTAATAATTTTGATAAGTTTCAAACTGGTGTGCGGGCATCGAATGGTTGGCAGTGACAACGCGGTCGGCTCAGTTTCTCGTGCAACTATATAAATATTAAAATAAATAAAATTTTATAAAAATAAAATGGGTTGAACGTTTTCACCCTAATTATTATTTTGTAGATATTACAATTATTATTAATGGACATGTTATAATTTTTTTAATATTGTTAATATTAAACGGTTCTTAAAAGTGTTCAAAATATTTTATGGTTAAATTATTAAAAATTTTGTGAATATTTAAAATGAGTTATTACTATTATTATTATTAACAAAATAGAATTATTAATGTTATTATTATATAAATACTAATATTATTATATATAATGTCATTAAAAATTTGGTTATTAGTATTATTAAAGGAGATATTATAATAATAATAATTATTATAATTTTTTCCATTAACATAATTATTATTTTTATTTTTATTATTAATAATTATATAAATTAATTAATAAAAAAAAATTAAACCCTAGGGTGACGTCTCCCCTTCCCCCCTCCTTCTTCTCCTGATCGCGGAACAACCCCTGCCCCCATTTGGTCCCCCAACGTGGCATCCCAACTTCCTTACCGGAGCTCCAAACGGCTCCCATCCGGCCATCTCCTTCTCGTCGGGTGTGGCCTGACCTCCCATATTCTCCCTACGCATGGTGCACTACGCTTACCCCACAGCACGGTGCACCTCTTCCATGCAACCCTAGGTGAGTCTGAGCTTCATCCTTCCTCATCTAGGACAAATCTTGGATGTGCCCCTACTTCACGTCCAAACTCTCTGGTGACCTCTCTAGCACACAACGCACCTCCGACTGCCCTCACTCTTACTATGTTGGCCTCTTGCAACCCTTGTCGCAGGTGCCTTCCCCATCGTTTGTTGGTTTCTTCTGTTTGTGGGTTATCGAATTTTGGTTTAGCATAGCGTTTGGTTCGGGTTTGATGTTTTTGGTTTGATGTCCAGGTTATAGTGTTCAATCTGATTTATTGCACTATTTTGGGTGAGAAATTATAGTTTCACACCAGGTTCATGAAGTTTATCTACAACAGAGTATGTGGTTCTAAATGTGATTTTTGATTGAAAAACTAATTGTCAAGTTTGTTTAATTTAGCATCAATACTAAATAGTGTAGGCACTATATATTTGGTTTTTTTATGTTTAATATCAATTTGATTGGTTAATAGGATTTTTATACTATATGTGTGCAATTTTCAGTGAAAAATCCTATTGAGATGTTTACTAGAATTTTATAAATTGTGCAGTTTGAGTTTTGGTGTAGCGTCGATATGCGTTTTCTATAAAAGAAAATTTGGGGTGGATTTTTAGTGTCTAGTTTCTTGTGACATGTTTTAAAACTATTTAATATATTATTTTAGTAGCCTTTCTAATAATTAAAGTTCCCCATTTGACATTGAAATTGTTTCAATTGATTTTGTGGTGACAGAAATTAGGTTTTGAAAGGGTTTTGGTGTATGTTTGGCTTGAAAATTTGTTATCAATATGTGTTTGGCTGCGTTGTTGCTGTAAGCCTTGTTATACCTTTTTAGAATTTTTATAAATGGTGTAAATAGTTTATTTAATTTGTATAAATAATGTGAATCATATTTTTCCATGGTTATGACGTGCATCTGGTTTTAAGGTGGTACCTCGATACAAAATTGGGTGGTTTTAGGGTATATTCGGTGTTGCTATTTTGGAAGTGTTTTGTAAATTGTTTTACTGATTTTTTCAATTTCCTGTGTGGTGTGAAAGTGGTCTTCAAAAAGTTTAAGTGTGAATTTGATTTTTTATGTGGATTTTCCGATTGGAAATTGAGTGTGTTAATGGTGAAAATCCTTGTTGTGTTATTTTGAAGTGTTTTATAGATTGTTTATGTATTTAATTGTTTTATTAAATTATGTGTGTAGTGTGTTGGACCTCACTGCGATGGTTTTGGGATGCGGGTGTCGAGGTATCCTATATGTACATGCATATGGTAAGGCATATATATATATATATATGTGTGTGTGTGCCATCTTTGTGCATATTTCCTCTTGGCATGGGGAATATGTGAAATGTAGCTACGGGTATATATATATCTGTGTGTATAAATTCATGTGCGTGTATGCGCCAAGTGTCAATTCGAGTGGTCATCGACAAATAGAGACATGTCTGAGGTAGGTCCTCTATGCCTATGTCTTTAATTTTAATTTCACAATTTCTTGCATTTTTTTTAAAAAATATGTTTTACATTATGCTGTATACAAATGCTATGAATTCTGATTGTGGGTGCTAGAAATGATTATGCCTTATTTTTGGAAATGGAAATGTATTTTGAATGTAAATGGTCTCAAGTGGGATTTATTGAAAATTGATCTTCCTAAGCGGTTTTGAATTGGAAATGAGTATTTCCAAATGTGTTTGGATTTTCATCTGTTTAGTTATAAAAAGTTTTACCTTTATGTAATAAAGTCTATTTGGCACCTTAAGAATGTTTTATTAAAAATTAAAACCACTCGTGAGGCACGACCCCTTGGTTTTATAAAATTATTTTTATGTTGAAAGTGTTATGATGTTCATAACCTTGAAGCTTGTGCATTGTTGTGTTGTGAAAGAGGGGGAATATTCTCAAGAAAGGAGAACCGTGGTGAAAAGTTGAATGAGTTTTGGATAAATAAATTGTTCCGTACATATTTTTTTGCTTGATAAAAACTCACCACCACTAGAACTAGAGCACAATGGGAAACATGGGTATCTAGGTGGGTGAAAAGGACTTGTAGGCTATTGTTCCAGAGGTGACGTGACCCAGTATCACTACAGGATTGACGATTGCAACACTAACAAAACATATGAATAACTAAGGGTTGTGGTATTTTAAGGCATGTTTTCTGAGGATCATGGCCTTCTAAGCCACAATTTCTGAGGTTTGTGGCCTTCTAAGAAACGATTCACCGAGACATAATGATCCTAGGTCCCCAACTAACACTAGCCGCTTAGGGACTTCCCATGGTGCTTGTGACCTGATTTTCAATTTACTTTTTTCATGCTCGTTCAATATTTTGTGGAAAACCATATTTTTTTAATCTAAATTGGTCACCTTTAAATTTTCAATTGTTCATTCATGCTCAAAACCTATTTTGAAAGAAATGATTTCTTGGGAATGCAAGCTTGTTATTTGAATTTGATAAGAGTAAAAAACATGATTTTTATGCCTTATTTTTAAACTAGCATGATTTGGATTTCATATCAGAGGTAGTGGAATAAGGCGTGGTTGTTTTCAAACATTCTTACTGAGCATCTCAGTTCTCACGCCTAGTTATTCTTTTTAGTTTCAGGTATTAGTTTTGGATCACCCTGGCAGTAAGTTTGTTTCGGTGTTTAGTGGTGACCCATGAGGTCACATAGTGGAATGTTTAACTTTCCATACTTGTCCTATTATATATTTCAAGTATTTATCTATCTTGTGTAGTTTATATCGATCATTTATATGACTTTTTTTTGGCAAAATCGTTCCCAACTGCCATTTGTGATACCCAACACTAGTTGCTAGCCCTTAGGGATCAGGACTCTCTTCGGGCCATGTTGTAGACTGGGTTGGGTGCTGGGTCGGATAACGACCTAGCCTGGTTCATGACAGTATATACACCACATAATAGTGAATTGGTGCCTAACAACAATGATGTATCAATGGAATGTAATTTGAGAAAAAATCCATTATAAAAACGGTATCCTTATATTAAGGATAAATAAATTACATAATAATGTCTGAAAATTAATAATAAACTCAATATAAGTGGATATTAAGTGTGAAAAAATAAATGGTTATTCACATATATTTATTTCATGACATAATCAAGAAGCAGAAGTTTAATCCAAAGAATTGAAATTGGGTGAAGAGGTTCCCTTATAGAAATTTGACAGCCTAACAATGTCACTTTAAAATTTAGAAAATTAATTCATGGGAGAGAAAAGGGTATCTCATCACATGGAAATAGAATTTATAGCAATAAGGATATATAAGAACATATCCCAATATAAGAAGATGTAAATTAAAATACATAACAAAAAAATTAGTCTTTTAAAAAGAGTAGGGTGAAAGGTTCCTTTACTGATTTGGTAACGAACGAAACATACACCCCATGGAATAAGGATAATTCAATGAAGATGTAAATAACCATAAATTTAAATATATTACACCATGAATATAATCATGGGCAGTACTTACACCACACAAAATTAAATAGTGGAAAATATAGCATGAATCTCACGAGAATAAAAAGTGAGTTGAGAAATCCCTTACCACGTGGTAATCAATCAAGTCATATGACCATGAGTTAATAACAACTAAATGATTCACAAAATACCATGACCATAGAAAGAATTAGGATAATATATATTAAATTTCAGTAAACAGAACACCTCATGCAATAAATTATTGGCGAACAATGGAAATCTCACGGAATTAAAAGTGAGATAAGAAATCCCTTACCTCGTGTCCAACTTGACTTGTATATTCCGGGTTCTTCCTGAATAATATACGTATGTTAATTTATACTTACGTATGAAAATTTTTCATTTTTATTATTCTTTTTATATCACATATTACCTTGCTATAAGAATTAGTTAATTATTCATGTTCATATAGTATATTTTCTCGATGTTCGGAATTTGAGTTAAAAATGAACTTGTTATAATTACAATTTGTCCATGTGGCCAAAAGTCCATTATCTCCAGAATGATATTAATGATTTAGATATAATATATATTTTATATATCTAGTATATATATGTATTTATAACAGTACATAACAATTGGAGATAATAAAGGAAATGCACAGTTCATGGAGACGGTAAGCTCTACATACGCATGAATGCTACTTTCATTTCTATTCTGTATTTTAATTGAATGAAAACATAATAATAAATAGTTATATCATAAATAGAGTATCATATGATAAATAATTTCAATAAATCCATCATTTATATGTCCCACTTATGGTATGAATGAGTCATATCACTTTTTGGGGGCGGTAGTCTGCACTTCCTCAAATGAAATTATCATGTTTACTCATAATGGAAAGGATAAAGGTATGCTATAAATTAAAAATACAGAAGCATAAAGATTACATAAACATAATATATATCATATATAAATATAGTTCCATTTTAATATCCACCATGATAGGTGGTAGGAGATAACTGAACAATCATCACATCGTGTGGTGTTAGTTTTCCTTCCACAGAAACAATATGTTCTTTTCCGATTAGATGGATGCATGTGTAAGTGTAGATAGAATCCTTCTCATTAAAAAACCCTAGTATATTATAAATTAAATGAATAAATTTTTTTTAGGGTTGGTGATGTAAAATAAAATAAAAGAAGTCAATAGAAACTATTACCTTTAATTTGGGTAACTCGCTATGGTTTGAACCAAAAGGACTTTTTGTAGTGAATTCTTCCTATGGTTAGGATTATAGGTGGAAAGGATAGATCGTGAGAGATTTTTTTGGCATGGTTTGGATGATCCAAGGGGGTTGTGAGGGCTGTTTAGTTAGTTAGAGGTGAAGTCTTTTATAAGGGGGAGGAGGGGCTCTTTACGAAAGTGTGAAAATATTTTTTTATTGTATGATGTCTTTCAAATTATAAAGGTCCAAAACTCATTAAGATCAAATATAAGATGAATAATGGTCTAAATAAATTCATACATGAAGAATTATATTGCTTTTGGATGTTATATTAATATTTATAATCTTATTAATATAAATCATTTATTTATGTGGTAAATACTGCATCATTTTTGTTTCATTAGTAATTTAATTTATTTGATGTCTAAAAATAAAGAAATACCATGATGTATGAAATTGTTTTTTCTTTCCAATTAATATTTAAAATCTAAATTTTAACTTATATAACACCTTTTAAAAATTATCTTACTATAAGATATTTACTTATGTCATTTTTTCCTTTACATCATGTTAATTAAAATAAATTGTCATTATCACTCTTATGTGGCTCCATGGGGTCCCAAAATTGACCCAAGGATGCCCAAGGTTGGAAATTACTCAACCAATAATGTTAGGACAATTGTTAAGGTAATTTGGTATTATTATAATTTTCTTTTTATCATTAATTACCCTATTTACCTTTAACCGCAGTAAATAAAAGTCAAAAGTTACTACTAATCACCAAAAATTATTTCCATCTTATTGATCCAAATTTTACTTACTAAAAAAAATGTATGTCTGATTTTCATAATTACAATAATAGAAGCAATAAAATTTCTTCTAAATGAAAATTTTAGTTTTTTAACTACTCTAAGTGGTTTCACTATTCATTAAAAATTTATGTGTTTCAAAAAATGAAAAAAAAGTCATCCTAGGCTATATTTGATATATTGAATTAAAAAATAATGTCCATTTTACAAAATTAAAAAAAAGTTTCATTAATTAATTCCTGTTTTCAAAACAAATAGATTTTTTTAGAAACAATATCTATCAAAAGATTGGCACTTGGTTAGGTCCAATTTCAAAGTGAAATTAATTCCAATGACCACCATTAGATTAAATGGTAAGAATATAATATAATTACACTTTAAATATAAATAAATAGATAATCTAACAATAAAAATAAATCAAATTAAAAATTATATTTGAATTAAAATACATTATTTTTCTCTATTCATTACTATATTAATTATTTTAGAAAAAACCAAAATTTTACCCAAGGTAAATTTTAATGTTCCAATTATAAAGAAGAATTTTATTTTGTAAAATAGAACATATAAAAGTAACCAAAACTATATTTATAGAGGGTTCTCCATCAAAAGGCGGTAAATTGACCTTTTAAAGAATATTAGAGTATTTATGCTTAAAATTAGATTTATTCACATTTTAAGCCTCTAAAATTTAGTAAATAAATGTAAAAACATTTAACAATCATGTATATTCATATTTTTGTTAGTACTTTTCATTCCATCCAATACAACGACTAGTCATTAACTATCATTAAAAATATTAATATTATATTAATAGTGTGCAGTGTAAGATTTTAAATAAATCTATTGTTGTGTATCAGGTACGCCATCGATCATAGGAACCCCTTTAAATTAAAATTAACAATTAATTTACAAATATTAATAAATTTGAAATTTTCATATTCTTTATTTACCTGGGATGTTACATCCTTCCACCATTTTGGAAATTTTGTCCTCACAAATTTAAAATAGGGCTCTGAAACGTCATTGAAAGTCCCACATCGTAAAAAGAGTCAATAAACCTATCAATTTAAAATAAATAAAGATATATACAAAATTCAACTGAGAAAATAGATACTAGGATTCCATGAAAACATGGATATGGGAGAGAAACTAACTCCCATAGATTAATAGAGAGTGATAAATGACTTTATCACATAAATATAACCTATGCAATACCATAAATTTCTGGTTGGGTTAACGTCTAATGGTAAAAGAGAGCTTATAATTTTTTGGACTTCAAGATCCTTTTCATAGAGTTGATGAATTTTATTAATAACTAGAGAAAGATCATAAGGAAATATACTTACATTTCATGTAGAGTGTTATCCTTTAATAAAATTCTACCACAAACTCATCTTTTCTCAAAGAGAAAATTATTCAAGATGACTTGGTCACACCTAAAGTGCGAGAATCAACTTCTAGAGTATCACATAATCTAAAAAAGATGAACTATATATTTCCCTAATCTTTAGACATCATACAAAACCAAGGATGGTTAATGGAAGATCAGATAATCCCCAAAAAAATAATCTTTTACAAAAAGAAAAACTAGTCTTAATCTGCAAATTTTTTCAAATAATACCTAAAGTTCATCCAATACCATTAAATAAACAACTATCCATAAAACTCTTCAAAGTAATCCAAACTAAAATTGAATCCCAAATCTTAGAAGGATTTAATCGCATAGTCTTCAAAGATAAATCTTAACATTTATCTCCAAATAACATCAGTTACTCTTAAAGTCTCATATTGAAAAGTAATAAACCTAATCACATATTCTCAAATATAGATTAATCATTTCTATAGATAACCCAAAATCAACTTATTAGTGATTCATATAATCATCTAACAATAAATAATTACTCATACTAATAAGGGACTTCACTTAGTCTGGTTGTAGGTGATAAATCCCAATCGCACATTGGTTGTGGATTCAATTCCTGTAGCTTTGTCCGACATGATGGGGTTTCAATGTGGTCTGCATATTGTATTTTTTCAAAAACTATATAATTTTATAGAATTCACATAAAGAGAGAAATTCATCAAAAATAACCATAACATATTTTAACAAAAAAGTATATCTAATAACATTAATTTTGCATCCCCAAATGTATTAACCAGTAATTGCCTCAAATTCAATGATCATATAAACCCAAATGGTTCTTTATAAAAATATCCACAAAAGAAAAGATAAATATTCCTTGAATAAAATTATAATATATCAAACATCAGGGTTACACATACTATAAAAACTCTTCTAATTTAATCCCATCATCAAAAGAGATTTAAGACTTTTAAGCATTTCACTATCCTAAAATCAACCAAAACTCTTGAATCCCATATATATTGACTTCATACTCATTCAAAATTTTTCCTGATCCATTAACCATTCCCTTCTATATTATTCTGAAATACTTTTTTCCTACAAAAAATTCATGAATCATATCCTAAGATTCAAGAATATCAAAACATATGGTAAGAAATAATCGATACCTTTCCATGGTCATTGTCAGTTTCTTCATCCTCAATTGGAATGGCATTAGGTATTGGTAAACATATATTTGTAAGATCCTAGTGATCCCATTCCTAAAACATCTTTGTAGGACATCTATTTGTATAATGACCATGGCCACCACATTTATAACATTCAATTGATTCCTCCAAAAGAACTATGTTACCTTTTCTAGTGTCAACTGGATTCTTCATTTTTTCATGGTAGGTTCTTGCATTATGACCTTCAATTCAAAATAAATACCATTTTCCCATCCTATTGAGTCATTTTACTATGTGTTTATTTCCACATTCTTGACGCATAGGTTTTTGATTATAATTACGATTATGATTCTTACATGAACTTCCATGGGGATTTTTTTCTCACATATATGATGCCTTATAAAAATTACCAAGGTTCAGGTGGTCAATCATGACTCCAAATAGTAGGTTTAAAATAACCACAAGAGTTCTCATTGTAGATCCCATTTCATTCAATTTATTATTCAAAACACCGTCACAGTTTTCTGCACATCCATTGTTACTTTGATGCCTATTATATCTAGCCATTGACTAAAAATAAAATGTAAGTTTGAGTGTATCAGTAAAATCATCATATATTATCTTATGAAGATGGTAAATACTAAAAAATATTTTTTCATGTATTCTTAAACACATTTGATATATCTAAAAACTATGACTCTTTTTAATAAGATAACAATTATGGTTATGTCACATATGATTAAATAACACCATAACTTATTAAGTCATCTAGACCAGCCTATGATATAAACTATAAGGACTTGGCCTTAAACATTACATAATCATGAATTTTTTCAGGAATTCACATTAAAGATATTTTCAGGTTTAGATATTTATAGAATTTGGCCATAACTATTACATATAAACTTGAAATTTACATGTAGACACTACCACTCAGTATCCATTTTTTTATAAAATAAAAAATCTTAAAAAGAAACATGTCTAGTACCATGTTTCTGACAGCATGACTTTTCCTTGATCCCATCCTCGCCCTATTCATATTTAAGTCATGTAGAAAACATTTCATAAACCTGGGATGGACATAAAATGCTCAGTAAGGGATATAAAATAAGGATTGAAAAACATTATAACATCAATGAAACCATAATTTTCAATCATAATATACCTTATGAAATCATAAGATTTATGAATAACACACACAAATCAAAAATCATAAAAGTAACTTATGGAATTCATAACATAATTACATTGTAGCTATCATAAATACATAGGGAGTCGCATTTTGAATACCCATCATAGTATATTACCTAAATCTATTAGGGTAGAAATTAACGTTTACCTCCGTCATGTTACCCAATGCATTGGAGAGCTATCTCGGGCTCACCCACCCTAGGTTTATCACAGAACCACCAATATATGTAAACAATGCCCAAATACCATAACATAATCCTAACACATAACACAATTATAAAGGAAAGATGCAATTTCCACATTATAATCAAAATATATCATATCAAGATATTGAAATAAAAAATTCTTTATCAAACCATTCTCAAAAAAATTTAATACATTTAATAAAGATATTTTTTAATCAATGTGTCCCATACCACTTTGATGCTTTTTAAAGGAATAAAAATTTTATAACATTAATTCCTATATAATAAATTTTAAAAAACATTGTGAAAACATGGACATTAATGAGAAATATTTTGAAGAATAAATCTTTAAAACATTTAAAACAATATTTTAGTTATAGAGTTTTTATCAAAATGAGAGATATTTGAATATAATTAATTGAGGAATGAAATTTAATCAGAAATTTATAATATCCAGATAATAAAAGGATTCATGATATAATATTCCAAAGGATAGTATATAAACCACATAAGAGAGAATTGGTGCATAACAACAATGAAGTCTCAATGGAATGTAAATTGAGATTAAATCCCTTATAAAAATTGTATCCTTAGATTAAGGATAAATCATTTACATAATAATGTGTGAAAAATAAGAATAAACTCAATATAAGTGGATATTTAGTGTGAAACAATCAGAGGTTATTTACACATATTCATATCACGACATAATAATGAAGCAGAAGTTTATCCAAAATAAATGAAATTGGGTGAAGAAGTTCCCTTACAGAAATTTGAAAGCCTAAAGACGTCACGTCAAAATTCAGAAAATGAATTGATGAGAGAGAAAAGGGTATCTCATCACATGGACATAAAATTTACTATAGAAAGGATATATAATAACATATCCCAACATAATAAGATGTAAATTAAATGAAATAACAAAAATAAGTATTTTAAAAAGAGGGTGAAAGGTTCCCTTACCGATTTGGTAACATACGAATCATACACCCCATTAAATAAGGATAATTCAATTAAGATGTAAATACCCATAAATTTAATTATATTACACAATTAATAATATCATGGAAAGTACATACACCACACAAATGTAAATAGTGGAAAATATACCATGAATTGCACATGAATAAAAAATGACACCTTTCCACATTGTAATCAATCAAGTCGTATGACCAATAGTTAATAACCACTAAATGATTCACATAATAACATGAATATAATGATAATAATGATAATATATATAAAATGGAAGAACAAAATACACCAATTTCAATAAATTAGTGGTGTATAATGGAAATATCCTGTAATTAAAAGTTAGATAAGAAATCCATTTCCTCGTGTCCAACTTGACTCGTATAATCCTGGTTATTCTTGAATAATATACCTATGTTAATTTATACTTACTTAAAAACATTTTTATAGTTTATTATTCCTTTTATATCACATATTACCTTTCTATAACAATTAGATAATTATTTGAGTTCATATCAGACATTTTCTCGATGTTCAGAATTTGAGTTAAAAATGAACTTGTTATAATTACAATTTGTCCATGTGGACAAAATTCCATTATCTCCAGAATTATATTAATGATTTAGATATCATATATATATATATATATTATATAACTAGTATATATATGTTTTTATAATAGTACATAACATTTGGAGATTAGAAATAAAATGCACCGTTCTTGGAGACAGTAAGTTGTATGTACGCATGAATGCTACTTTTATTTCTATTCTGTATTTTTATTGAATGAAAACATAATTATACATAGTTATATTAAACTTACAGTATAATATCATATTAAATTTCATTAACTCCATCCTTTATATGTCCCACGTATGGCATGAACGAGTCATATCACTTTCAGGGGGCGGTAGTCCGCACTTCCTCAAATGAAATTATCACGTTTACTCATAATGGAAACCATAACGGTATGATATTAATTAAAAATACAAAAGAATAAAGAAAACATAATCATAATATATATCATATATAAAAACAGATCCATCTTAATGGAAACCATGAGAGGCGGTGGGAGATAATTGAACAATCATCGCTTCGTGAGGTGTTAGTTTTCCATCCACAGAAACAATATGTTCTTTACCCATTAGATGGAGGTGCGTGTAAGTGTAGTTAGAATACATCTCATAAAAAAATCCTAGTATATTTAGGATAAATGTGTTGTTATAAAATGAAATAATAAAAAGAGTTAAGGGTATGGAGAAGTAAAATAAAATAAAATATGTTAAGAGAAACCATTAAATTTAATTTGGGTAACTCCATTTCGTTTGAACCAAAAGGACTTATTAAAGTGATTTCTACATAAGGTAAGGATTCTAGGTAGAAGGTAGGGATCTTTAGAGAATATTTGGGTAGGTATTGGACAATCCAAGGGGGTTTAGAGGTTTGTGGAATCAGTTGGAGGTGAGGGATTTTTATGGGGGGGGGAGGGGCTCTTTAATAATGTGTGAAAATAGTATTTTATTATATAATGATTTTGGGGTTCTAAAGGTCCAAAACTCATTAAAATAGAAGATAATATTACTAATGATAGAAATAAATTCATCCAATAAGAATTTGACAAGTTTTTCATCTTATTTTAATATTTATAATTTCATTTATTTTAATCATTTATTAATGAGGTATATAATGCATCATTTTTGTGTCACAAATAATTTAATTTATTTGATTTCTAACCATTATAAAACAAATACCATGATGTAATAAATATTTTTATATTTCCAATGAAAATTTATAGTGTAAATGATGACTTATATAACCCCATGTAAAAATTAATGTAATAAAAGATATTTGTTTATGTCATTTTTTCCTTTACTTTAAGTTAATTAAAATAATGTTTCATTATCACTCTTAAGTGGCTCATGGGGTCCCAAAATTTACCCAAAGATACCCATGGTCACCCATGACTCAAACAATATGGTTAGGATACGTGTTAAGGTAATTGAGTATTATTATAATATTCTTTTTACCTGGGATTACCCTATTTACATTTAACCACGGTAAATAAAAGCCAAAAGTTACTATTTACCAAAAAATTATTTTCATTTTATTGAACTAAATTTTACATACTAATACCCAAAATGTATGTATAATTTTAGAAATTCCATTCACCGAAGTGGTAAACATTCATTTAAATGAAAAAATCATTTTTAACTACTACCAAGTGGTTTCACTATTCATCAAAAATTGATGTTTTTCAGAAAAATGCCATAAATTCAGCCTAATATATATTAGACATTCCAAAATCCAAAATGATGTATATTTTACAAAATTCAAAACTTAGAAGTTTTAATAATTAATTTAAAAATAATTCCTATTGTCAAAACAAATAGCGTGTTTTTAAGAAACAATATCTACCAAAAGATTGACACTTGTTTATGTCCAATTTCAATGTGAAATTATTTCCAATAACCACCATTAGATTAAATGGTAAAAATGTAATTTAATTACAATTTGAAAAAATATAAAAAGATAATATAACCATAAAAACAAACTAGATTAAAAAGCATATTTGAATTAAAATATAGTTTTTTTCACTATTCATTAAAAAATAAATTTTATCAGAAAGATACCAAAATTTTACCCAAGGTAAATTTTAATGATCTGATCCTAAAGAAGAATTTTATTTTTTAAATAGAACATATAAAAGTGACCAAAACTGTATTTAAGGAGGGTTCACCATCAAAAGGCGGTAAATCAACCATTTAAAGAATAATAGAGTATTAATTCTTAAAATCATATTCATTCACATTTTAAGTCTCTTAAATATTATGAATAATTGTATAAAAATTTAAAAAACATGTATATTTATATTGTTGTTAGTTCTGTTCATTCCTGTTAATAAAACAGTTAGGTGTTAACTATTATTAAAAATAATAATATTATATTATTAGTGTGCAACATAAGATTTCAATGAAACCCATTGTTTTGTATCAGGTATGACATCGAAAAAAGCATCCCCTTTAAAGTAAAATAAAAAATTTATTTACAAATATTAATAAATATAAAAATGTCATATTCTTTATTTACCAAGGATGTTACAATAATGACATAACATTTTAATAAATTAAAATAATATTTTTTATGAATAATTTAAATGAAATCTATATATTATATATATAAATATATTAATTTAATTCAATATAATTATGGATAATAGTCATATAGTTAATATAATAATATCCAACACATGAAAAATGAATTTCTTTAAAACCTATTTTTTTAACAGGATTATTAGGCTTGTTTTAAAATTAATCTCCAATAATTATATGAATTGAATTCGATAAAATGGATTATATATTGGAAATAAGAATATTTAATTTTAGGTAATAAAGTATATATAATTTTTTTCATAACTAATTGTAAAAAAATACGACGGTTAAGATAAAAATGGGTTTACTGTGCGTTAATCTATAATGATAATGGTCGAGATGACCTAAATACATTATAAAAACTCATTTATTGTTGTATTTATACCTTATATGGATAACCCAATAATTTGAGACATTTTGGTGCCATATTTCCATGAAGTACAAGAATTTATTGAAAAACAATGAAACATTAAATGTGGAAAATTAACCTAAATTATAAAAGGAAACTCACTTCCCACATATATTCAAAACATTCAAGAAATTATTTGAAACAAAACATAAAAAATTACTCAAAAATATACTAATACACATTTTAGTGGTTCTTTGCTTCTAAGAGACCAAATTTGCGGTCCCAAATAAGAGATCGAAATGAGGTTCTTCTAAGGAAAGGTAATAATCTTCACCAAAATCATTCTTTTTTTACTTCTTCTTTTACAAAATTAAATTATGTGTTAAGACATTAAATATAATGAAGGTACTATATACCATATAAATAGATGTTATTATTTTGATGGAATAATATTTTTCCTTCTATTTCTCTATCAAATGGGAAACATAGCCACCACTTCTGTGTATGGGGGACTACCACCACATGAAGTGAAGTGATTTTTTTCCATTAAAAAATCAAATGTATATTCATTATGTTGTAAATAAATAATAAATCTTATAAATTTTACATGATATTAATTATGTTAAATTACTATATCATAATCATACTCTTTCTACCATTGAGGTAATGATATCACTGCTCCTATGTATATACAACTAGCCGTCTCCACGATGAAAAACTATTCATTTAACATGTACAACATTATAGTATAATTCAAAATGGGCCTATAATGAATAAATTTTGAATTTATAAAATTAATATAATTATTTATATTATGGATATGTATAATATTCCCAATAATAATAATTTTTACATCAAAACATACTTGAGAAAACAAAGCACTTAACACCTCAAACAATAGTAAAATGAAATATTATCAATGAATGGGTGGTAAGATGTAATAAGTGGATCGTAAATCATATTATAACTATTAATATGTTTCAATAATAAATTAAATTTTTTTAAAATCATTATAATTTTGTTTCAATCATGTTTATCTATAGGGAAGTATGAGGAATGAGGTTTCATCTAAATTTACACTCCATTGAGAAAAATTTGTAATTATGCACCAATTAAAATTTTATAGTGTATATGCTACCCCTTTTATGTATTAAACATAAATAAATCTATATTCATGATGATTAATTTTTCAATTCTTGTCTATTATTTTCTGTGGTTTCAATTTAAATTATACCAAATTGGAAAGAATTTGTTTTACAATATCTACATTTGGGATTTCACTTATTTTACATAAATAGATCTTATAAAAATCCTTCTAAAAATGCAATCTTTTTATCCAAATGATATGTAATGGCTTTATATATTTTTTTAATCATTCCCTTATTTCGTACTTAAATTATGAAAAAAAATATTTAACATAAATACCAAGTTTATTACCCTTTTAATTGAATGTATTTTTCTTCCATTTCCATATTTTTCGAAAATTATTTTACAAAATCCATTTTAATAAATCATATGTGTTATTATTTAAATTATATGTCATAATTTAATTTTATAAAATGGTTTAATTTAATATTTATAAAATTCTATAAAATGGACGTTTACGACTTTCTCTACAAAAAAATCAACCGAAATGTTTTTAATGTATATGGTGATAAAAACATTACCCACACCCATATAAATTTTATGATATTTATCTTATTATATAAATTTTAAATGGTTTTTAAAATTAAAATATTTTATGAAATATTTTTTTAATATTTCACCTTTATTCCATTTCTTCTTCTAAATGATATGATTTTGTTAAAACAAATTACATTATTGATGAACCAATGGCCATATCTCTCATCATTGTACATTAAATTTATAGTAAATATATATATTCTTTGTATCATGCATACGATCATTTTATAGACCATATATCATTTTTATAGATGTCGTTTTATTTGTTTGACTAGGGAAAATCTTGAGAAATCCATTTTCATCACTCAATATAAATATTTGCTGAAAAAAAATATTTGTTATGAATTTAATTGAAAATTAAATATATATATATATATATATATATATATAATGTATTGTACATGGTGTGATGGGGTTGTGAAAGAGCACTGTCATGGGCACCCTCAAATGATTAGTGTGATTTTGGGGTACTTAGGTGCAATAGAGTGGCTGACCAAGGTCGTTTCCCAAAAGAGGAAGTGAATTAAAACAACTTTTCAGAGGTATTCTAAATAAAAGAGAATATAATTGAAACACTACATAAAAGTATGGGGTTTGTTTATAGTTTATAAATCAAGAAGAATTTTTCTAGAAGAATATTGCATTTTTTGTTTTTAATTTTGAAATGAAGTTTGATTAAAAAGACACAACAAGAAGATTTTTTTAGAAAATATTTTAAAATGAATAATCGATATAACTCTACCTCTTCATTTACATATTTATCATTATCACTTAAATAAATATCCACTTAATTATGATCCCCTAATTGTTTTACCCTTGAACCCTACAAGAGTTAACTTAACTACAAAGATGGAATTACTTAAACCCTAGGCGAGCTTCGGAACACGCAATCGCAGCACCCTACTTTGATTACTGTTCTAAGGTTAGATTATGGTCAGAGGTTAATTAGAGCATATATACATTCTGGAAATGAGGATAAATTGTGTTTAATATTATATTTGGACTCTACAAATTTATCTCGTGTGGTCTTGTATTACCGATTAAGATTGCTCTCTCACAATTTACACAAAATCTCGACCTCGTGTGTTTTTGTGTTCATTATTCAATTTATTTCTTAGTTTATTAAAATTTAGAAACACAATTCATGGATCATATTGAGTGAATTATATTAGATCAATTATTAAAAATAATTAATTGAATAAGGATACAGGTCGATCGATTACTGAAGAGAACTACTCTTCCATGGGCGGTGTAGTCATCGTGGAAAGGTTTTGCATGATAAAAGGATAGAAAGGGTAGAACCCAATCTCATCTCCACTCTTGAATACAACCCAATTATGAAGATTAAGATATGAAGAAAAGGGAAGAACACAGAAGATTATTTCAAGAAAAATTCAAGAACCAAACATGAAATAAAATAAATACAAAGAGGTGGTGGGAGAGGAGAGCCTTTTTGGAAGATAGGTTTGCACAAAGCCTAACATCTTCCAAGATTTGTGAGGGGATAAAAAGAGACACATTTTCTACCACACCATCCCAAAGCCTCGACCAGCCCTCCCAAATAGTTAAAACCACCTTTAAATAGAATTTTTGAGGGCTAGGGTAACATATCTTTTTATGTGTGAAATGAAAAACTCGGACAAATATTTTATTGCACGTTTCACCGCAGAGTTGACCTCGCAAACGCATGAATTGGCCGGCCCTCTAGAAGGATGATTTGTTCGAAATCATGTCCCCGATTGTTTCTAAATATTTGGGTTCAATCGAAGCCAAAATGAAGATGTTATGGCCCAAATATAGAACCCATGTCCATTCTGCAGAGTCCAGCCCACCATTGGCTTAATGGCCCATTTACTCCATACAAATGCACTTTTTATCTCTAGTGTTCTGAATAAAATTTGTATAAAATAAAGTCATGAACAATGTTAAAAAATATTAAGTTCAAATAATAAATATTTATATATTTAACTTCAAAATACTACAGTGATTTTTAAAAGGGTATAACTAGAATTTTCATCAAATTTTCAAATGAATAATCAAATCCCAAATATTTCATAAATGAATATATTAAGCACAATGTGAGGAAATTATATCATTTATTTTCAATAAAATATTCAAAAAAATAGTGTTTTATCAACTCCCCCACACTTACCCTTTTTCACTCCTGGGAAAAACCTCATGTTAAGTAAACATCAATATCAAATCAATACCAACTTTAAAACACATATTTTTGAGATCAAAAAATTACACACCATGAAACAATAGATATCATGCCTCATAAGAAACAATTATTTCAAGTTATTAATTTATATCATTCAATATATTTACACTTTATTTATCCTCTCATTCAAAAAACACTTACCTCACTTGAATTTTCTCTTATCACACAAATGTCAATTTTTTTGCAATGTCTTTCTAATCCAAACTCATAAAAGGGTCACCATAGACTTGATAAATTCTTATATCACTACTCGATGTGAGTCAAGGACATATGTTTATCATGAGTAATTTTCTGGGTTGTTCTATGGATTTTGGTAGGTAGGATTAAGGTATGAAAAATTCTGGGGCTGAATGAGAAGGGATTGACTCTTTTTGAAGCAAAATTGCATTAATCTAATTTTCACTTTAATATGGTCTTCTCCTCAATCTCCATAGTATCAATTCAGCTACATAATCAGGAAAAGTCATGGAAAGTTTACACCATTCATCATTTCAGCATCAAAAATGTCAATCATCTCAAACAAGATTTTCTTGAAAGCTCCATATAGGTACTGCTTTCCCCCTCAATTAGAAGCTCCAGAAAGGCACAACTTATTTTATCATGAATTCTCTAGAAAGGAATAACTTTTAGTATAATTTTTTTCTTTATCAGTGAGAACATCTCTTCATAATTTTATTTTTCACCTGAAGTATCATAAAATGTGGTAGCACAACATAAGACAGCTTCCCCCACACTTATGCTCAACTAGATTATGCAATTTCACTTCAAGAGTTGGTTGTACAGGGAAAATTGGCTTGTAATATGGCTAACCTAACAGGCTATGCATGGATTCTAAGGGATCAAAGGATTAAATGTTCATGGTAGGCCATTATGAAAAAAGGTTTTTTGAAATAGGGGCTTTAATACCAAACAAATGCTTCAATCATTTAAACATAAGTACCTCAAACCCTCAAGTTTTGACAGGAATAAATCAAACTCTAGTTAAACCAAGCATGGTTTGATTCTCTCACGAAGTATGGTAAATGTAAAGAATATGAAGAAAATGGTTCAGAATCCTCACAGGAAAGTGATTTCAATTATAAAGACAGTGAGATGTGGCATGGGATTCAAAATTCAGTGTACTTTTCATGAAATTACTAAATATTTTAACTTGACACCAAGCCATTTTAGCATTAATTTAAGCTTACTTTCAAGTGATAAATTGTTTAAATTATTGATATGGATTTAAAAATGGTGATGAGAATCATTTCAGCTCAAATGTTTCAAAAACACACAGAAAATTGTAAAATAAACACACAAAATTTTAAAAACACACATTTTTTTGTTTTTTTAAATCAGGAAAACAATTGAAATTACTAAACTAAAAGGTTCCGTCCCCCAAAAATAAAATATTTCATTATCCTCAATTTTAACCCATGATATGATATATGCACATGAAATGTATAATTTTAAATTGGACAAAGAAAAACAATGTTAAAGGGTTAGGAACGACCAAATGTGCTCAAGTGATGATGGGGTCATACAGTGTGATAAAATCCCCTGCATCAGTAGAAATTCCCTCAATGTATCTCTACAAATGTTGCCCCTTGACTATAAAGCTCCTTCCTTTGTCCACTTGTGTGATTTCCACTACATCATAAGGAATAAAATTAGTCACAACATAAGGACCTAACCATCTGGAACGCAACTTACCAGACATCAGCTTCAGTCATGAACTATAGAGAAGGACCTTCCCTCCAAAATGAAACTCCATTTGTTGGATCATTTTTTCATGAGATTCTTTTGATCTTTCCTTTTAAAGCCTTGAGTTCTCATATGAAGAAAATTGAATCTCCTAAAGCTCTTGAAATTGCAACTTCCATTGGAATCCATCTTGGGCCAAATCCATGTTGCATTTCTTTATAGCCCTATAAGCTCGATGCTCAACTTCCACAGGGAGATGACACGCTTTCCCAAAAACATTCAGAAATGGGGACATACCCATGGGTGTTTTTAATGCTATCCTATAAGCCCGCAATGCATCATCCAAAAGATTGCTCCAATCCTTCTTATTTGGCTGCACGATTTTCTTCAAGATTTGTTTCAACTCACGATTTGAAACCTCATCCTAGCAAATTTTTTGGGGGTGGTATGGTGTTGATGTTTTGTGTTTCACCCCATGCTTCTGAAGAAAGGAATAAAATTTACGATGGTAGAAATGTGTCCCTTGGTCACTGATGATGGTCGTCGGTACTCCAAACCTGTAAAAAAGTTGTGCTTTGACAAAGTCCACAACAACATGAGAATCATCACTCCTGGTGGCCCTATCCTCCACCCATTTACTCACAAAATAAACAGTAACCAAAATATATAAAATCCAAATGAACTAGTAAAATGACCCATAAAATCGATTCCCTATACATCAAAAATCTCATAGAATAGTATGGGTTGTTTGGGCATGTCATGTCTCCTAGAAATGTTCCCAGGGTGTTGGCAATGAGAGAATGACTTACAAAACACATGGGCATCATGGAATAAGTTATACCAATATAATCCAGAGTCCAGAACATTATTAGCTATCCATTGGGGTCCAAAGTGTCCACCATAAGCAAGGGTATCACATAAATGTAAAATAGACTCCAACTCATGATCAGGAACACACCTCCTAATAACTTGATCACTACACATATTACAGAGGTATAGATCATCCCAAAAATAATACTGATACTCACTTTTTAATTTTTTTTACTTGATGTTTCTTTAAATTTATAGGGATTTCAGAGGCAACAAGGTAGTTAACTAAATCTGCATACCAAGGATGCATACCAAATATGGAATAAAGATGGTCATTAGGGAAAGTGTACGGAATTGGTACCTGGTCCAAGGTGTCATCCTCTAATGTGTGAGTATTCCTACTCATGTGGTTCACCACCATGTTTTCTAACCCATTTTTTTCCTTTATCTCAATATCAAATTCTTAAAGAAGTAGAATCCATCGGATCGGCTTGGGCTTTGCATCTAGCTTCTTCAAGAGGTACCTCAGAGCTGTATGGTTAGAAAAAAACTACTTTAGAGCCCAATAAATATGAAAAGAATTTATCTAAAGAAAATATGACAGCACAAAACTCCTTTTATGTGGTTGTGTAGTTTGATTGGTCCAAATCAAGTGTCCTAGATGTATAGTCGATCACATGTGAACGTCCCTCCTCCATATAAGATAAGATAGCTCCAACTGCGAAGATGGAGGCATCATACATAATCTCAAAAGGAATCTCCCATCGTGGCGGCTGTATGATAGGTGGAGTGGTCAGACAATTCTTTATCTCATCCAAGAAAGTCCTGTAAGAATCATCAAACACAAAATAAGAATCATTTTCATGTAATCGTGACATAGGAAGAGAAATATTTCTATAATCATTGATGAAGCACCGATAAAATCCCACATTACCTAGGATAAATCTAGCATCATGCACACATGAAGTATGGGGTAAGCATGAAATAATGTCTACCTTATATCTATCAACCTCTATACCATGTTTTGACACTACATTCCCTAAGACAATTCCATGCTCTACCGTGAAATGGCACTTTTCAAAGTTTAGGACCAGATTCATCTCAATACAACGATTCAACACCTTTCCTAAACTACTTAGAAATTCATCAAATGATAACCCATACACTGTAAAATCATCCATAAATACCTCAATGCAGGTCTCAATAAAATTTAAAAAAAATACTCACCATGCATCTCTGGAAGGTACCTGGGGCGTTGCAAAGTCCAAATGGAATCCTTCGGTAGGCAAACGTAATGAAAGGACAAGTGAATGTTGTCTTCTCTTGATCCTTTGGAGTAATAGGAACCTAAAAATATCCAGAAAATCCATCTAATAAACAATAATGTGTTTTCCCAGCAAGTATCTCAAGCATCTGATCAATAAATGGGAGGGGGAAATCGTCCTTACGAGTAAATTGATTTAGTTTCCTATAATCAATACACACTCGCCAACTGTTTTTCACCAACATTGGAACTAACACATCTTTTTCATTTTTAAAAATAGTAACACCACTTTCCATAGGCACAACCTAAATAGGACTTACCCACTGAGAATCTGAAATGGGATAGATTATACCTACCTCGAGCAATTTTTCAACCACTTTTTTAACAACCTCTAGAATGGTTGGATTGAGTCTCCTTTGTGGTTGCCTCACTGGTTTAGCCCCATCATCCAAAAGAATCCTATGCATGCTAATGGATGGGCTAATACCTGATATGTCAACCAAGGTCCATCCGATTGCCCTGAGGTTTCCCCTCAAAATATTTAAATGTTTTTCTTCATGCTCAAAAGGGAGATTGTTAGTAATGATAACATGTAATTTCTCACCACTTAATAAGTATGAATATTTGTGATTTGGGGGCAATAGCTTTAGTTCCATTGTAGGGGGTGGTGTATGGATGAGGTCATATAAGGATCTGAAATATGTGCACAAAGAGAATCAGTATCAAAATATACATCATCAAAATAAAAGAATAAAACATCAAATCCATCATCATACTCAACAACCATGTCATAATTAGAGTTCACATGATCAAAATCAGAATATGATTCCATTTCAAAATCAAATCATAGAGAGTATTGTTCCTTAGAAATGGGTGTGGATGTACTCTTAGACATCAAACTAGAACCAATACTCATAATCTCCCTAAGCATAGGACAATCCAATTCTATGGTGTTTTTACTTTCTGGTTCAAAATGGGAGATAAAAAATGAAGAATGATCCTCTGAGGGGTACTTCATGGAATCCATAACATTAAATTTCACATATTCATCCCCAAATTCTATGGAAAGTGTACCCTCATTGACATTTATGACAGTTTTTTCAGTTTTTAAGAAGGGTCTGCCTAAGATAATGGGGGCATGAGAACTTACCTGATCATCCTCCATTTGAAGCACATAGAAATCTACTGGAAAGATCATGTCGCTTACCCGGACAAGTACATCCTCCAGAACTCCAGCTAGAAATTTCGTAGCTCTATTCACCAATTGCACCACTACTCTTGTTTATTTCATCTCACCAACCTACAAATAAGAGAAAATAGAGTGAGGCATCACATTTACGGAAGCTCCCAAATCACAAAGAGCATCAGATAAGTGCAACTCCCATATGGTACATGGTATGGTGAATGTCTCAGGATCCTTTCACTTCGTTGGCATTGATAGAGTTGGTGTAATGAGTGATGGGACATTCCTTCCAAGTTTGATCCTCTCATTTCCCTTATGCCCTCTTTGATTTGTGTAGAGTTCTTTTAAGAATTTGGAATACCTTTGGATTGTTTTATGGCTTCAACTAGAGGGATGTTGATCTCAACATGATTGAATGTGTCCAAAACCACTTTTCGCATTGCTTATTCAGCCACATTATTGGTTTGAACAACCCTATTTGGAATGTTAAGAGGTTTAGAAGGAACATCATCAATGTTTTTCTTACCTTTATCTTTCTCCTTGGGTTTCTCATCAGTTTGTGTGGAATGGGGCTTCTCCGAAGTTAAGGTGAATCCCGGTGGAATGTTAGGTGGAGAAGAATCAGTTGTTTGCTTCCCACTTCTCAATGTGATGGCACTGAGATTCCCCTTTGGATTTGGAGTCGATTGGGAAGGAAGATTTCTAGAATTTGTACTTACCAGTTCATGGAGGGTAGTGGCAATCTGGCTCATTTGAGTCTTCAACTCCCTCTGCTCTGAACCTTGACTTTTCTGCTCATTCTGTTGATTAAGAACAATTTTCTTTAAAAGCAAATAAGTGATAGAATCTACCTTAGGTGGGGGATTCCCTTGTTGTTATAATGTTGATGCTTGAGATTCAAATCTCCTTTGGGGTTGTTGGAAACCCTGCTGGTAAGGTGGAGGCTGCTGGAAGTTTGGTTGAAAAGGGGGCCTTTGTTGTTGTCCAGAGCCATACCTCATGTCCGATTGATCCTTCCACCCATGGTTGTATGTTGGATCAAACTTCTTTTGGGGATATGGTTGTTGTTTTTTGTTGCTGATATGGTCTCCCAGGGAACACTGCTGCACAATCTTTAGTTTCATTGAGTTGTGGGCAACAATCATTTGGGTGGCTTATCTCAGTGAAAATACCACAAGGCCTTGAAGGAGGGGGTTGGGATGTCTTTTGATCCAAAGCAATCTGCCTCACCATAGTTGTCAATTCTTCCAACTTGGTATCAGTAAAATGACTTTTAAGAGAACAAGGACTTACCTGATGTACTCCCCTAACATGTGGTGTACCTCTATCGCCAAATTGTTGGGAGTTTTGGGCCATCTTGTTGATCAATGCATGTGAGTCTACTGGTGTCTTGTCCTCCAATGCACCTCCTTGTACGACATCCACCATACTCCTCTCCATAGGTGTGAGTTCTTCATAGAAGTACTGAATGAGGGGTTGCTCACTGATTTGGTGATGTGGACAGCTTGCACACATCTTCTTGAATCACTCCTAGTACTCATACATTGACACCCCTTGTGGTTGCATGATCCCCAAGATCTCCTTATGAATGGAAGTGGTCCTTGATACTGGAAAAAAATCTCTGCAAGAAAAGACGTTTCAAATTGTTCCAACAAGTTACATCTTCGGGTTGTAAATAATACATCCAGTCTTTTGTAGCTCCATCAAGTGAGAATGGGAATGTTCTTAGTCTGATTTGATCTTCAGAGACATTTCAAGGTTTTGGGTTGAGCAATCCACATTAAATTCTTTCAAATTTTTATTGGGATCCTCGCCAGAGAGTCCATGAAACATTAGATGTAAGTGAATTAACCCAGATTTTAGTTCAAAGTCCGATTTGAGATTTGGGTATGCAATACAATTTGGTTGATAGTTAATATCAAGTGCAGCCAATTCTTGAATGGTTCTATTAAGATAATTTAAATTATATTCATCCATTGGTTCTTGTTTTATGGTTGAATTTTAATTTCTTCCAATTTCAATGTTCTGATATTGGAGTAATTCTTCAACTGGTTGAATGTTGAAACTTCCCGTAGACTGAGAATGTGTGATTCGTGCCCTAAAGATACGTTCAATATCAGGGTCATGATCTAAGAGATCATTGGGATTAGTTCATGTCATAAATCAATGATAGATGAAAAGAAGGAAAGTATAGCTTAATAAAAAATACAAGTTTGAGTTGATGGTCTAAAAATAAGTAGAAGAAGAAGGGAAAAATCAGATTGGGTAAAGATGGAAAAGAGATAAGAGGAAGAGAATAAAATGAAAAATAAAATAAATACCTCTAATTGGTTAAAATAATTACTTTCCTCTCTGTAAATAGTCCCAATTTGAAAGAGAACTGTCATGGGTGCCCTCAAATGATTAGTGTGACTTTTGGGTACTTAGGTGCATTAGAGTGGCTGACCAAGGTCGTTTCTCAAAGGAAGAAGTGAATTAAAACAACTTTTTATAGGTATTCTAAAAAAATATAAAATAATATAATTGAAACTCTACTTAAATTTATGGGGGTTGTTTATAGTTTATATATCTAGAAGAATTTTTCTGGAGGAAGATTGCATTTTTTTTATTTTGAAATGAAATTTGATTAAAAAGACACAACAAGAAGATGTTTTTTTAGAAAATATTTTAAAAGACATAATTTATCTAAATATACCTTATCATTTACATATTAATCATTATCATTTAAATCAATATCCACTTAATTATGATCCCCTAATTTTTTAACCCTTGAACCCTACAAGAGTAAACTTAACCACAAAGATGGAATTACTTAAACCCTAGGCTGGCTTCAGAACATGCAATCGCAGCACCCTACTTTGATTGTTGTTATAAGGTTATATTATGGTCAATGGTTAATTAGAGCACATATACATTCTTGAAATGATGATGAATTGTTTTTAGGGATTATATTTTAACTCTATAAATTTAACCAGTGTGGTTTTTTATTACCGATTAAGATCGCGCTCTCACAATTTCAACAAAATCTCGACCTCGCGTGATTTTTTGTTAATTATTCAATTTCTTTCTTAGTTTCTTAAAATTTTAAAACAAAATTCATGGATCATAATAAGTTAATTATAGTACCTCAATGATTCAAAATAATAAAATGAAGAAGGATATAGGTCGATCAATTACTAAAAAGAACTACTCTTCCATGGGCGATGTAGTTATCGTGGAAACGTTTTGCATGAGGAAAGGATTGAAAGGGTAGAACTCAATATTTTCTCCAATTTTGATTCCAACCCAATTAATAATATTAATATAAGAAGAAAAAGGAATAACATAGAACATTATTTGAAGAAAATTTCAAGAAACAAACATGAAAAACAAATACAATGAGGATGTGGGAGAGGAGAGCCTTTTTGGAAGAGGGGTTTGCACAAATTATTACTTCTTCCTAGAGTTGTGATGGGATCCCAAGAGACACCCTTTCGGTTACACCATCCCAAATCCTCTACCATACCTAGAAAAGAGTAAAAAAACCCCTTTAAATAGAGTTTGTGAGGGCTTGGATCACATAAATTTTTAAGTGTGAAATGAAAAACTCATCCAAATAATTTATTCCACGTTGCACCGCCTATTAGACCTTTAAAACGCGTGCATTGGATGACCATCTAGAAGGATTATTTGTTCCCAATCATGTCCCCGAGAATTCCACAGACTTTGGGCTCAATCCAAGCCCAGATGAAGAAGATTTGGCCCAAATACAGAACCCATGTCCATTCTGCCGAGTCCCGTTCACCATTGGCTTAATGTCCCATTTATCCTATCCAAATGCACTCTTTAGCTCTAGTATCCTGAATAAAAGTTGTATAAAATTTAGTTAATAACACTATTAAAAATTATTAAGTTCCAATAATAAATATTTAAATATTAATCTTCAAAATACTACAGTGAATTTTAAAAGGGTAAAACTGGAATTTTCATCAAATTTTCAAATGAATGATCTAATCCCAAATATTTCATAAATGAATATATTTAGCACAATGTGAAGAAATTATATGATTTATTATCAATAAAATATTCAAAAAAATAGTGTTTTATCATGTTGGATATAGATATCCCCTAAATACATCAACAGATCTCATGAGACAAATCATTTGGCCAAATTAAATGGGTTTTTGGTGTATCACTAGGCACAATTTTAATTTATAATTGTATAAGGTATTGATGGTATTGATATCATGATGCATTATATAATGATTTCAAATATTAATAAATTAATTCTTTGACAATTCTGTTATTATTATCCATGAATTTTTTTCATTAATATTGTCCATTGACGCATTTCTTCCTCACGTTATTGATTAAATAATCAGGGTATTTATTTATTTATTTACCTTTCCATATTTATTACACCTTATCATATCATGATAGATTCCACTATATGTATCCCTTACAAATATTTTGATATTAGACTTATTTTGTTTCCATTCCATAGGATATGAAAAATGATTTCAATAATGAGTTCAAGGATGACAAATGTTTTCCATTACAATTTTTTGAAAATTATCCCGAATTTTAAATGGTTATCTTGTATGTAAATGGATCACCTAGACTACTAAATTTATTTTTCTATCGATATTGGAGCCCTTGTACATATTTTACTGCAATGAAATAGCCACTTGATCTAGGTTACTAGAGTTAGGTTTGATTCAAATTTTTAGTGTTTATCTATCGTAAAAAAATAAGTGATTGAAAGGATGAATACATGAATATATGTAGCCATCTAATCTAATTTCCATTAGAATAATAAATGATTGCTGGGAAAATGTAACTCCTAATTCACCAGATAAATTTTCAATAAATTAAAATTATTCTTACTCAATGAATATGATTATTAAGATACATAAAATGAGGAATATTATATTCCTTCTATTGAAGAAATTTCTAGATTTATATGATGTATTGAAAACAATAATAAAAAAATAACTAAAGATCTAGACACTACTAAAGAATGTTTTTCTAAAGTATAAGATATCATCCCTATAATTTCTTACAATGTTTCAAAATGTTCTCTAAGCTTACCAAGTGTTTTGTTAAAATCAAAAAAATAATGATTGAGATGTGTAAATTCATTAATTATTAAGTGAATAAAAAATAGAATTGTCTATGATAAATAATAGATTATAAAATATGTAATAGTCAGTAATTTTTCCCAGATATAGAAAATTAATTTTTAACATTATGTAAGGAATTTAATTTCTGAATAAATGTATTTATAAATTTACCACTATGTGAAAATTGTTTGTAAATAAAAAAAATAAATTAAAATGAAATAAACAACATATGGTCTCTGTCATTATACCACACAATGATGATACCAAAATAATTACTTTTTACCAAGTTATGGTCCATTATATAACAAATATTACATATGCATACATTAGAGAAAATAATGTTTGTTGAATAAAATTCAATCTCTTAGATTAAATATATATTTCTATACAAAATATATTAAAATTTTAAAATATATGAATGTCGGATAAATATGGGTTCCAAAATACTTTTTTTCTAACTTTAATTGTCCCATGATTGTATTGGTTATAAGATATTTGAATTGAATTATTTAAGAAGATGGGTTAAGTACCTACATACAATATCCCATTACTAGTTTTTTTAACAATTGATTTGAGTACCCAATGTTTGGATCTCATTTTAGGTTATTTTCGATATTTTACTGAAGACTTTTTTGAAGGTTTATGGGACATTCCATGTTTTGTTCATGGTTTCACATGGTTAAAAAAAGTTTGTAGAATTGGTTCCATTGTTTGTTTTCTGGTTAAACATAGTGTGAAACCTGTTTCATGGTTTTTACATGTTTTTTACATGATTATACTATGTGTTCATCCTCGTCTCATGGTTTTCATATGGTTAAACTAGGCGTGCAGTATATGTGTGTAATGTTTCCCGGTTAATGCACACTGTTGCTAATAATAGTATGAATTTTACTAGAAAACCATGCACATGAGAATTAATTATACATAAGTTGTAATTAAAATCTTGAAACGCCCTAATCAATACAAAAATCCTCCCACTTTATCATAATCTAATCCCTTGTATTTTAGGATCCCTCCGGTGGCATTTCCCAGCCAAACCTCGCCTCTTGGTGGATCAAAGCACCAAAAAAAGTAGAGACCTTATCATTTGTGAGTTCTTATCTTTTTTATCTTCATTATATATTCAGATCTTGATTCTATCTTCTTAATGGTCTTGATGGTTTTCTGTTTTTTATGGATATTGATTCATTTATGTGGAATTATGGATCTAGGATCTCTTATCCCTACTTTCAAGATCTATCTCTCTAGATGAAGTAATACTATTGATGGATACACATCTCGGATCTTCATTTCCATTCTTATTTGTAAGAATTTACTAATTAGGTCCTTCCATTTCGTATCCCATGATTCTAAGGTAGGTGGTTCCATTATGATGGAAAATTTTGATCAACCCTAAATTGCTCGATTTAAATTCAATTTTTTTTAATTAAACTACCTGGTTTTAATCAAATTACTTTCAATTAAATTATTAAAACACAATTCAATTGAAATGGTGATTTCGTTAAAATTTGGAAATATATTTTAAAAATTTTAATTGTTGGATTTATATTGAGAAAACCCCCAATTCTATTGAGTTGGTGTGTGATTGTGATTGTTAGAAATTGTGAAAATATAAATTATTGAAATTAATTTTGTGAATACCCACAATTATTTTTAATTCAGGTGTATTTGTAAAGTTTATTGAAATTGTTTAATTTAAAATTACTAAATTTAAATTTGTGAAAAACCACAATTCATTTAAATTGGTGTGTGTTTGTTAGTTTTATTGGAAATTATGAAAATTTTAATTGTTGAATTTAAACTTGTGAAAACCCATAATTACATTGAATTTGGGTGTGTTGGTTGAATTGTTGGAAATATTTAAAATTCAAATCGATGAATTTAAATTTTGGAAAACCACAAATTCTATTGAATTGGGATTTATTTATAAAATTGATGGAAAATTTTGAAGACTTAAATTTCTAAATTTAAATTCCAAAAACCCCAACAATAATGAATTAGAGATTTATTGTGAAATTGGATGAATAATTTCATTAAATAAAAATTTGGAATTTAATTGTAGAAGTTTAATTTTGAAATTGATTTGATTAAATTTATTTTAAAATGGTATTTGATTAAAAAAGTTTTGGTAGAAACCTTTGGGTTTTACAATGGAAATTTTATGTTTTTGATTAAAAATATGTTTTGTTTTTTAAATAAAAAATATGAATAAATGAAATGGAGAATGGGGTTTTCTTTATTTTATGTTTTTTAAAACAAATTTCCCATGATTTATTTGTTATTAGAGCACATGAAATACAACAGCAGTTTGTGTTTTTTTGGATAGAACTCTATGATTAAAAATAATCTAAATTAATAATGCAGCATGTAACATCCTATATGGGATGGGGATGAAGTAACGTTTAGCCATACCAAAGGGACAGGTGTATAAATATATTTACTTATCACCATGCGTGTGTGGTGTACCTCAACCTAGAACTATAGTAACTTCTTAGGTACAATGCCATATTGCTCATTTGGGGGTATTTGAAAAGAATATATGCCATTATTGTAACCTATTTTACATGCATTGTGAATTTAATCAAACTATTATATATAAAATTGTTTATTTATTCCATTTCTTATAAATGTTACCAAAATTGAAAAGTAATTCATTTTTAAATTTATTTCCATTATTTTGAAATGTAAAGAATAATTTTTTAATGTATATCCATCATTCATAATAGTAAAGAATCATTTGTTTATGTATTCTTTGGAAATTCCAAAAATATTCATTTGAAAATTTTAAATATATTTACATGTTTAATTAAACATCATCATCTATTATGGAATTATTGGTGAGTCCCTATTGGGATTTAATCTCACACTATTATTTAACTTTAGGTGTTTTCAACCCATTTTTGTCTTATATAAAGTGTTCATTCTCTCACCTTCCTCCTTGATTTTGAGTTAGGGTGACCAATGGTTGGTGACTTGGGATATGGTGGGTGGTAAAGGACCACAAAGAGATGGGTTTTGGTTGTTATGTTCCATTTTTTGTTTTCATAGTGACTCCTTCTTCTTGATATGTCTGTATTGATTGATATATCTCTATTCATTTTTTACACATTGAATCATCTTATTTTAATAATTGAGGGAGAGATTATTCCCAATGTTTATTTATTTTTGAACTGGTTCTTATCACTGGCTTAAATAGGTCGAGAATTCTATTCATGTTAGTAAAGAATCGTCTTAGGTACCAGATAAATGGTATTATGATTTGGTTCCTTACAAATGGATTCATATGAGGTTTTTCTTTAAAGGAAAATATTTTACTTTTAAATATGTATGTTATTTTGGGTGAGTTGGGTTATAAAAGATATTAATAATGTGTTTGGACTCAATAGTTAGTCCCTGAGCGAGTTCTTGATGACCACCCCTTCATGGTGATACTTGCATTTCCCGGGATGTTCTGACTTGAATATTTCTTTTGAGTTATTGGTCTTCTAATGATAAATAATATGAATATTTCTAATGACCCTATATTTTATTTGGGGAATCTCTTATTAGTTTTTAACTAGAAAGGATACACAATGGAACGAGGTATTCATAGTATGTTAAATATTGATTAATCAGTGTAGCTAATTTGGAAATCCACCCATGAATAGTTGTAAGGTTGGTGTGTTTATTACAAGCCCATATGACCAGGCCTCTTATAGTTCTAACATGGTTCAAAACATTATGCCTTATCCATTTTCTTACAACTGACTTCACTTATGTGAGTATGGTTATGTGGGTTATGATTGTGGTATGTTCCATGTTCTCCTTTGGTAGTTTCAAATTTATTCTCATATTAGTAATTTTAAATCCCTTTGGAAAACTAGATTATTCCTTGAAACAAGTTTGGTTATGTTCTTTGATAATTTTTTTTCAATTACCAAAATGTTAGTTTTATGAAATGTTTTGTTTTAAAAACTAAATATTAAATACATTTATTTAATGTGATTAAACAATTTTTTATGAATAAATTTTGGTTTGTAATGGGTTTAAATAGAAATTTTTATGTTAATTGGAACAAGGGGTTAATGCTTTAAAACCCATGAATTTTTTAAAATCTTTTGGTAATGGGTTTTTGAAAATGTGATTTTTTATAAAAATATTTTTCATTTTGAAAAATAATTGTATTTTTTTATAAATAGTGAAATATTGTGCATTTTTAAATCAATAATTTTTTTGATTAAAATGGGAGGTGAATTTTATTAAGATATTATGTTCTTTATTTGATAGTTCTCTTATTTATGAGTTTTCATGCCTATGGTTTTATAGGTTTACAAATGTCACCCAGAAGGAACTTTAAGAAAGATCGAATTTTGGTCCCCCATTTTGGTCCATGGGGTTGTTCTTTAGGGTTTCCAAAAGTTAAATCCCTTATTAACAACTCTACCCAGACTCCATGTAGAGGAGTAGAGCATGTTACCTTTCATGACTTTTAACCCCAAATGTGAATTCTTGTATTTTCATCCACCTTCTTATAAAGTAAAAAATGGTTCTCTTAAGGTAGAAAAGTGGTATGATGTTTATTTGATCTTTGATACCGCCAAGACTCCAAAATCTCTTAAGGTAAAGTATTTCCACTCCATCTTGAGGGAGTTGGAAAGTAGTGGTGGTAAGTTGTGATTATCTATTGTATATATGAAAAAATGTCTTGGGAATTATTTATGTCAATCTTCATTCAATGGTAGTTTCCTGAGGAACTAATGGAGTATGTTTCAGATATCTTGACATTCGATCAAGATGATCTATCAGTTGTGAAGTATGATAATAAGTTCTCATGTTTGGTTTGTTTTATAAGGCCCCAGCCATAAACCATACTTAATCATGAGATATTTCAAGAATACACATTGAGGATCTTTTCATGTTTAGAGTTTTAGAGAATTACATCATAAATCATGCATTACATTCCACATTTAAACAAAGTGGTTACATAAAAGATAGTACCCATTTTTCCCATCAACGGAAACATATTTAAATTAAATCATGGATTCTTTCTTGAAAATTCATTGACAGTATCATCACATCATGTACCTTTCCCTTGACCTGTGAAAAACATTTTAAAAACATTGGATTAGCATAAAGAACCCAGTAAGGGATATAAAAGTACGAAATGAAAACATTAGTCCATGTATGAAATAATACTTTTCTCATAAAACATAATCATTTTGATATACCTCATCAAATCATGAATAAATCATAAAAATCATAAGACATAAAGGTAACTTGAGGCATTTAAAACATTCTTACGTAGGGAGTAACCCTCATGGTTACGTTTGGAATACCCATCACAATATATTCCCTAAATCTCTTCAAGGAAACCTTAACGTTTAACCCCTTCGCGTTACCCAATGCATTAAAGATCTATATAGGTCTCACCCTACATTAGTTTATCATGGAACCACCCGTCTTTATAACAATTCCCAAGAACCATAACATAATCGTATCACATAAAACATGCATAAAATAAACATAACATTTCCATATTTCAATAACAAGATATAAATACAACACATTGATATAATAAAAACATTATGAAAACCATTTTCAATACCAAAATAAAAGAAAAGTAAAACATGGTATTTATTTTTCATTTTAAAAAATGGTATTTCTTCTAGAGGAAGCCGAAACTCAAATAATGGTCACGGTGGCGGAGAAGTCGTTGTCGCCTCATACGTAGGACAAAAAAAATTCCTTTTGTTGTTTAGTAAAACTATTTGTATAAAAAATATTCCTTTTGAATAAACTTAAAAGTAAAAGGGGTTTATACACCGTATAAAAGAAAGTTGTGTATAAAACAAAATATGCCTCAATGAAAGGAGATAGAGACGAAGTCCCTTACCTCGGATCTGACTTGACTCGATCGTTCTTTAACCTCCGGAATAATAAACTTGAGTTAATTTCTACATGCTTAAGAACATTTTTTAAGTTCATTATTCCTTTTATATCACTTATTACCATCTTATGAACACTATGTAATTACTTAGGATAATAATGGTCGTTTTGAAGACCCTTGGCACTTGAGTCAAAAATAAACTTATTGTAATTACAAGTTGTTCATGTGGTAAAGTATCCATTATGTCCAGAATTACAATCATGATTTAGATATGATATATATCATATATATACAGTATATTCATGTATTTATAATATTACATAACATTTAGAGGTAAGAAATGAAATGCACCGTTAATAGAGACGGTAAGCCGTTCATACGCATGAATGCTACTTTTATTTCTATTTCATATTTAATGGAATGGAATCATAATGAAATAAAGGTATATTATAATTCTAGTATAATATCTTATATAATATCATTAACTCCATCCTTTATACATCCCACATATGGCATTAACAATTCAAATCACTTTGAGGGGGCGATAGTCCGCACTTCCTAAAATGAAGATATCACGTTTACCCATAATGGAAGCCATAAAGGTATGCCATAAATGAAAAATACATATGCTTAAGGAAAACATAAACATATTATATATCATATATAAATATAGTGAAATATTAATGGCCACTTTTTAAGGTGTTATAAAAATATTGAACAATCATCGTTTTGTGAGGTAGAAATTCGCCATCCACAGAAACAGTACGGTCTTTGACCATTAAATGTAGGTGTGTCTAAGTGTAGCTCGAATATTTCTTATAACAATATCCTAGTATATTGAAGACTCTGGTGTTGTTACAAAAGGAATTTGTAACACCCTGATATTTTATGAAAAGTATATTTTTTATGTATTACGTATTACGCAAAGGAATCATTCATTACACACAACACTAGCTTGGCTTGCGTTACACGCAATCACGACCTTCCTCGATAGCGCGTGTAGTACACAATACCGAGTTTTAATAAACAATGATATATTATTATAATATTATGAACTAGATTTTGTGATTAGTATTAACTTAATTTTAAATTTTATAACATTATAAATCATCTTACACATTTTCTAGAATTAGGTATAAAAACAAAATCAGTTTTTCGGATAAAAGAAGTATTTTTCAAAAAATGCAGTTTTACCGCCTTTTGATTGTGCACACATTTTAAATCTAGTTTTGAAATTTTTAAAAGTTAAATTTTAAAAAAAAATATTCTTTGGAATAAGGATATAAAAATTTACTTTGGATAAAAGTTTCATATTATTCTGGTAACTTTCATATTTTGATGAATAGTAAAAACACGCAATATTTTAATTAAAAAAAACATTTTCCATTGCCAAAATTTATACGGCTAGATTATAATTTTAATTGGTTTTAAAGTGTAATTAGAATATAGTTTTACCATTTAATCCAATGTTCGTCATTGCAATTAATTTCACTTTGAAATTGGACATAAACAAGTGATGATCTTTTGATAGTTATTGTTTCTTAAAAACAAACTATTTTTTTTTTGATAACGGGAATTAAATTTAAAATTAATTAATGCCAATTCTTTGTTTTGAATTTGGAAAAATAGTCACCATTTTTGAATTTGGAATATCAAATATAGCTTAGGCTGACTTTTTGGTATTTTTCTGAAATAACTTCAATTTTTGATGAATAGTGAAAACACTGAGTTTTTGGTTAAATCCGACTTTTTATTTAAATAATAATTTATTTGATTTCAATTTATTTTTGGAAAAAATAGATACATAATACATATATAATTTCAATGAAATTAATTTGAATCATTTTATAATAATTTTAGATTTATAAAAAAATTGTATTGAACTTTTCACCGTCTTTTACCCACCTCCTAGGAGCTTTTGCAATTGTTAATAAAACTTAATTTTGCCACTTCTATGAGTTGAATTTCAAAAATACAAGAGACACTTTTAATATCACGGAGTAAAATTTGGTTCAATTAGATAAAAATAATTTTTTTGAATAATAACTTTTTACTTTTATTTATCACAGTTAAAAGTAAATGGGGTAATTCAAGGTTAAAAGAAAATTATAATAATTCAAAATTACCTTAACACTTGTCCAAACATTATTGGATGAGTAATGGCCGACAATGGGCATCCTTGGGTCTATTTTGGGACCCCATGTAGCCACTTATGAAAGACAATGACACATTATATTAATTAATTTAATGTAAAGACAAAATTGGCATTAACAAAAAATCCTTCAGTAATTAATTTTTATAAGGAGCTATATAAATTAAAATTTAGACTATAAATATTCATTGGAAAGATAAAAATATTTCCTACATTTTGGTATTATTTTTTAATTTTTAGACATCAAATAAATTAAATTATTTATGACACAATAATGATGCAGTATTTAACTCATTAATAAATGATTTAAATAAATAATATTATAACAATAAAAATATTTTCCAAAAAATGTCCAATTCTGATTGGATGATTTTATTTCTGCCATGGGTCATCTTATCCTCATCATTAATAATTTTTTTACCTTTTCAAACCGATGATAAGTTTATAATAAAATAATATTTTCACACTTTCTATAGGTGCCCCTCTCCTCCCTTATAAAAGGGCACCTCCTCCCTCTCCTCCTCACACCAGTTTGATCCTTCAAGATCATCCAAAACCTTCTCATTTCACTTCCCCACATCCTTAAAAACCTACTAGAGGTACTGGTATTCTCAAAAGACCAACTCTAGTGCCCTAAGATAAAGTTTAATGGAGACACTTCGAAGAAGAGGTAATACCTTCTTCCGTTTTCTTCAAGTTCTATTCTTCTTCTACTCCCTCTTCTTTAGTAGTTTCATTATGAGGTAATAAAATAAGTATCAATCATATACTGATATGTTTTTATAAATATTAAACAACCCTGTTTCACCTCTTATCCATCCTACGGTAAACAAAATCAATGTGCGTGCGTACGTACGGAATTCCGTCTCCACGCTGTGGTGTAATATGTTTTCCACCACCAAATTACATGGATGGGTATAATGGTGTATATAAATAAATATATATGATTATTTTAAAGTGGTATTGATTCAGAAATATTATACATACACTTCAATACAATTCCATGATCATGGGAACGATATCATCGCTCATGCGTATGTACGGCCTACCGTCTCCACGATGTGATGTGACTCGTTCTATATGATATTCATTGAATAATGATTTTATAAATGAAATGAATGAATTAATATGATATATATTACACAAATAACATTATGTAAATGATGTATTTATATCCTATAAATAGGAATAAGAATTTATTCGATAAAACACGCATAAGAACATAAAGTAATAAACACCCGAATAAAAAGTAGCAATGAAATATTAAAACTAAGAAGATAAAAATATGACCATATATGATATCATAACAATGAATATTATTCTGTAATAATTAAATTAACATTATTTAAACCATATTACAGGAGGTTCAGATTCATATGAAGCATATCAGACCTAAGGTAAGGGAAAATCCCACAATCTCATTTTTATATGAGATTGTTTGTACTTTGGTATTTACTGGGGTGTATTTTGTCATCACATCCATGTTTCCTCAATATGTCATATTATTTCCATCCTCATAAAATTGGGTAAATCCAATTTTACCCTTTGTTGAGTTTTTAGTAAATGATATGAAAGGAATTTTTGTCGTTTTTCGTACAAGGTACTTTTTGACTTTTCCGCCCAAAGTATGAGAAGGATGTTTTTTTAACATATATGACATGAATAGATTTTTAGAACATTATTTCCAAGAATCTTCCTTTACAAGTTTTCAAGTTTATTTTTAATCAACTTCTTTTAGTTAAAAATTGTATGACATGTTAAGAAAGGAAAAATGTTTTTGAATTAGAAAGGATATTTTCCTCTAGAATGGAGTTCAAGTGATTAATCAAAATTATTTTCCATATAAGATAATATAGGGTTCTGTTTCTATCCCTATTTTTACATTTATTTGATTGTTTTATGATGGAATTAATTTTATGATGTCCTTTTATCTCATATGGGTTATGTTATGATGGCATGATGTTTAAGAATCCCATTTTTATTACATGGGTTATTCTATGATGAATGTTTTTTGATATTGTGGCACACATAAGAATGGTTTCATTATAAGATGGGTGGGACCTATACCTCCCTCCAATTCATTGGGTAAAGATATATATCTCATGAGATAGACATGGCTGGAATGGTAGGTTAATCCGTTTCAGTGAAACAGGACGGAAATGAAGAGTGAACTCAGTTCAGAAATGGACTTTTCCCTCTAAGATAGTCTTGCCAGTGAGTATTGACTACTAAGAAATGATTCTCTATGATTATGTGTGTATTCCACAAAGTTTCATGTTTTATGTTATGATTATTTTGGAATAATTTTCATTACTATGATTTATCCCATAACATGATATTATGACTTCTTTTGCAGGTTACAATTTTCAAAATGTTATGTTCTTATGAATATGATATGACTGATATTTCTTTTTTTACCCTTACTAAGAATTTGAGCTTACCCTTTTGTATATTTTCTTTTCCCTAGGTCAGGAAGAAGGATATTAAGTAAGATATGCCAAAAAAGGGACTCTAGATATGATGAAATAAACGGGAGACAATTTAGTTGATTTTATGAACCAGTTGTTTATGTTTCCCAGTTTCTAAAGACACTATACCTATACGGTCCTTTCATGGTTTTGTTATATGTTGTAATAAGTATGTTTTAACTCTGAAGTAATAACAATGTATGTAAAGTATGGGTCGTTATAGTTGGTATCAGAGGAAAGGTATAGTCAACCTTTGGAAACTAGGATGTGAAAGCCTTAGTAAGAACCCTAAGGATGAGTCTAAGCATAGAACACAATCTTAGCGTTCTAGAAATGGCCATGAACAAGCTATGATAAGACATTAAGTGTGAAATTTAATTCTTGATTATGTGGTTTTCCTATTATTATTAGTGTTGCTCACACTATGATTTTTGGTTTTAGTCAATGGATAGAACCCGAAGGAACCGTGTTAATAATGAATGCGACGGGAAATGAAATGATTGTCTCCCTAAGAAACCAAATGTTACGGGATCTGGAATGAAAAATCTTGTATCCATGATCACACAACTTTCTCAATCTATGAACCAGGTGGTACTTCGAAACGATAAAAGTAAGGAGAAACATTCTTTTTAATCCTTCATGAGGAAGCGTTCACCTTAATTCAGTGGGTCTTCTGATCCATTAGTAGCTAAACAATTGATTAGTACCCCTGAAAAGATATTTTTAGTTCCACAATGTTCTCAACATGACAAAGTCATCTTATCAGTATATCATTTAAAAGGTTATGCTGATCAATGGTGGAATATTATCAAGAATACGAGGCAAAGAGATGAAATTGAGTCCATGGAATGAGACGAGTTCAAGAACATATTTTTCAATAAGTACTTCCCTCGTAATCTTCAAACAAAGATGGACAAGTAGTTTCTTGAACTAAAGCAAAAGTATGATGAATCAGTTGGTACCTACGATGCTAATTTTACAAGACTTGCAAGGTACGCTTCTGGGATTATTATCCAACCTGAGAGTAAAATCAATTGATTCTTTGGTGGCATAAAACCAAGTCTTCGAAGGGCGTTAGCCATAAGGGACTTCAATAGCTACGAGGAAATTGTTCGATGTGGTCTAAAGGTTGAGATGGAGATTGGAGTAACCCATCAGTCATATGGTTTTGATAAGAAGAAGAAAATGGAATTCAAAGGAAAATCTAAAGACCACATTGAAAAAAATATGAGTTTTTCTTTTATTCTCAAATTGTGGAAAGAAACATGGAGGGAATTTTCTTAATGGGACAACAAAATGTTTTAAGTGTGGAAAAGATGGTCATCGGGAAGTTGAATGTCAAAATAATGGGAAGAAGATGTCTAATGATGTGAACAAAGAAAGTGATACACATAATGAACCTCCTACACTTCAATGTTTCAATTGAAAAGAGATGGGGCATTATGCCAATCAAAGCCCAAATCCAAGGGTTGCTGATGATGATCTATGTCAACTAACTCTTAAGGCCAATGACAAAGTAAATTCACATGCAATTACTATCGGTGATGTGGAGTATGATAACAAAGTGGTGAAAGGTACACATACCATCCACTCTAAAGTAGAAAAAGTTTTATTTGATTCTGGATCCACCCACTATTCTTATTTATGAAGAATTTTGTAAGGTTATCGCCGTATTACCTCAACAATTAGATGTTGAGTTAGTTGTGACAACTCTTAATGGAATAACGGTTGCATCAAAAGTTTATAATTCTTCTCCGATTGAAGTTTGTGTGAAAGTGCTTCCTGAAAATCTTGTGATCCTTCCTATAGTGGAATTTTAGGTGATTCTTGGCATGGATTGGCTTTCTTGAAACGTAGCTCATATCAATTTCCACAGAAGGGAAATCACATTTAATATTCCAGATCAATATTTGATCGTCTATTGATTCAAGGATAAATATAACCATCAAGAGGAATTTTCTTCCATATTATGGGTCTTGATTCCAATAAGTGAAGGTTATTTATCTCAAATGGTTGGCAAGAAACTGATGATTAAGAATATTCACATTGTACGGGAGTTTGATGATGTCTTTCCGGAGGAATTTCCATGTCTTCCCCCAAATCATGAAGTTGAGTTTTCAATAGAACTCATATCGGGTTCTTTACCTATTTCAAAGAAACCTTATAGAATGGCTCCAAATTAGTTGCAGGAATTGAAGAAGCAACTCCCAAAGAATCTTGATAAAGGATTCATACTCCCTAGTGTGTCACCTTGGGGAGCACCTGTTCTGTTTGTTAAGAAAAAAGATGGGTCAATGAGACTCTGCATTGATTATCGAGAACATAACAAGATCATGACCAAGAACAAATATCCTCTCCCGCGCATTGATGACTTATTTGACCAATTACGTGGAGCTCAATACTTTTCCAAGATTGATATTCATTCAGGGTATCATCAATTAATGGTCAAAAGGAAGGATATACCAAAGGAAGATTTCTGTACAAGGTATGGACACTAAATATATAGTGATGCCATTTGGCCTTACTAATTCCCCTTTTATCTTCATGGATCTGATGAATAGAGTCTTTAGAGACTATCTTGATCGGTTTGTGGTAGTATTTATGGATGATATTCTTGTCTATTCAAAGGGAAAGGAAGAACATGAAGATCACTTGATAATTGTATTGAAGACCCTAAGAAAGGAGAAGCTTTATGCCAAATTTACCAAGTGTGAATTTTGGCTACAAAAATTTGCATTTTTGGGTCACATATTCTCAAAAGAGGGGATATCTGTGGATCCAGCAAAAACCGAGGTTATTAAAAGATGGTCGAGACCAACAACAATAACTGAGATCTGAAGTTTTCTTGGTTTGGATGGATATTTTCGATGTTTTGTGAATGATTTTTCAGGATTTTCTAATCAACTCACTAGGTTGAATCGAAAAGGAGTTAAGTTTATGTGGACGGAGGAGTGTGAAGAAAATTTCAAGGAATTGAAAAGAAGGTTATCCAGTGCACCTGTGCTCACACTGCCTTGTAGTGGTGAAATGTATGTGATCTACAGTGATGTATCCGTGAAGGTATTGGGGTGTGTTCTCATGAAAAATGATATGGTGATAGATTATTCCTCATGACAGTTGAAAATTAATAAGAAAAATTACCCAACTCAAGATTTGGAGTTAGCTGTTGTTATCTTTTCATTAATGATTTGGTGGCATTATCTTTATGGTGAAAGGTGTGATATTTATACTGATCACAAAAGTTAAAAGTATATTTTCACAGAAAAGGAGCTGAATATGAACCAAATAAGATGGTTGGAGGTGATTAAGGATTATGACTGCTCAATTCATTAGCACCCTGGGAAAGAAAACAAGGTGGCAGACACATTATGTCGACAAGACCATGCTAGCATATACATGATTAACATCACAATATATCTGATATTTATGTATTTATAAAGGATGGATCTTGGAATTATAATGGAAGGGGAAAATCATATCTTTCTCAAATGAATGTTCAACCATCTATACATGTGAAGATTAAAGAGGCACAAAAAGAAGATGTAGAGTTACAAAATAAGGTGAGAAATGTTCCTGAATTCAACCTTGATTTTTATGGGATAATAAGGTTCAGGAATTGGTTTATGTTCCTCTAATCCCCAAATTAAAGAATGAGTTACTGGATGAAGATCATAGCTCTTCATTCTCTACTCATCCTGGAAGCACGATGATGTATAGGGACCTGAAAGAGTACTTCTGGTGGGATGGCATGAAAATAGATGTTGTTAAATATGTCTCTCGATGCATGGTTGGTCAGGAAGTTAAAGTTGAGAGACACAAGTCTAAGGGGATGCTACAACCATTACCCATACCCGAATGGAAATGGGAAAACATCATTATGGACTTTGTCACCGGACTTCATAAAACATCCAAAGGAAATAATGTTATCTGGGTTATAGTTGATCGTCTTACGAAGTCTGCTCACTTCATTACTATTAGGGAAGATTTCTCTCTGGATCAGCTTTCCAGGATATATTTAAAAGAAGTGGGAAGATTGCATGGATTACCACTTTCCATTATATCTGGTCAGGATCTGAGGTTTACTCGATGTTGTGGAGAAGTCTTCAGTATACTCTAGATACAGAGTTGAGTTTCCGCACTACATATCATCCTCAAACAGATGGTCCGTCTAAGAGGACAATTGATACTCTAGAAGACATGTTTAGATCTTTCCCTATGGATTTCAAAGGTGTTTGGGATCAACACCTACCTTTGGTGGAATTTTCTTATAATAATAGCTTTCACTCTAGTATTCAGATGTCTCCTTATGAAGCTCTCTATGGAAAGAAATGTAGAACTCCAACTTGTTGGGATAAAGTTGGGGAAAGAAAGCTATTCGGACCTGATCTTGTTGATGAGATGGAAGAAAAAGTCTGATCTATTCTACAACACATAAGAGAAGCTCAGAGTCGACAAAAAAGTTATGCCTAAAACCGAAGAAAAGACCTAGATTTTGAAGTGGGTGATAAAGTGTTCTTACGAATATCTCCTTGGAAGAGCGTAATGAGATTTGGGAAGAAGGGAAAGCTGAGCCCTAGGTATATCGGTCCTTTTGAAATACTAGATTGTGTTGGGAAGGTAGCTTATCGATTTTCGCTTCCACCGAATCTCTCTCATGTTCATGATGTGTTCCTCATATCTCTCCTGAGAAAGTACATACCTGATCCTTCACAGGTACTAAGCTCAGAATTAGTACCATTGGAGCAAGATCTTTCTTATGTAGAACAACCGATAGAGATTCTGGATCGTAGCGAAAAAGTTCTACGTAACAAGACCACTCGCTTAGTGAATGTTTTATGGAGGAACCACCAATTAGAAGAAGCTACATGGGATCATGAGGATATGGTGAGGGAGAGGTATCCTCATCTGTTTGTTACAAAGTGATGAATTTCGAGGGAGAAATTCATTTTAAGGGGGGTAGAATATAACACCTTGATATTTTATGAGAAGCATATTTTTATTATGTATTCTGTTAGATGCAAAGGAATCATTCACTGCACACAACACTAGCTTGGCTTGCGTTACACGCAATCACGACCTTCCTCGATAGCGTGTGTAGTACGCAATACCGAGTTTTACTAAACAACGATATATTATAATAATATAATGAACTAGCCGTTATGAATAGTATTAACTGAAGTTTAAATTTTATAACCTTATAAATCATCTTACCGATTTTCTAGAATGAGGTATGAAAACTAAATCAGTTTTTTTGGAAAAGAGAAGTATTTTTAAAAAAATGCAGTTTTACCGCCTTTTGATGGAGCACACATTTTAAATATAGATTTTGACATGTTTATATGTTCAATTTGAGAAAATAAAATTCTTATTTGGAATCAGGATATAAAAATTTACTTTGATTAATTTTTTCATATTATTCTGGTAACATTCATATTTTGATAAATTGAAAAAACACACTATATTTTAACTAAATTTTTTTTTTCATCACAATAATTTATATGGATATATTATCTTTTTAATTGGTTTTAAAGTCTAATTAGAATATATTTTTACCATTTTTTCCAATGTTGGTCATCAGAATTAATTTCACTTTGAAATTAGTCATAAACATGTGATGATCTTTTGATAGTTATTGTTTCTTAAAAACACGCTATTTGTTTTGATAACAGGAATTAAATTTAAAATTAATTAATTCCACTTCTAGGTTTTGAATTTGAAAAAATAGACATCATTTTTTAATTTGGAATATCACATATATCTTAGGCTGAATTTTTGATATTTTTCTGAAGAAACTTCAATTTTTTATGAATAGTGAAAACACTGAGTTTTTGGTTAAAACCAACATTTTATTTAAATAATAATTTATTTGATTTAAATTTATTTTAGGTCAAAATAGATACATAATACTTATATAAGTTCAATGAAATCCATTGAAATCATTTTATAATAATTTTAGATTTATAAAAAAAATTGTATTGAACTTTTCACTGTCTTTTACCCACCTCCTAGGAGATTTTGCAATTGTTCATAAAACTTAATTTTACCACTTCTGGGAGTTGAATTTCGAAAATCCGAGAGAAACGGTTAATATCAAGGAGTAAATTGTGGTTTAATTAGATAAAATAATTTTTGGTGAATAGTAACTTTTTTACTTTTATTTACCACAGTCAAAAGTAAATAGGGTAATTCATGGTTAAAAGAAAATTATAATAAGTCAAAATTACCTTAACGCTTGTCCAAAACTTATTGTATGAGTAATGGCCAACCATGGGCATCCTTGGGTCGCTTTTTCCACCCCATGGACCCACTTCTGAAAGACAATGACACATTAGATTAATTAATTTAATGTAAAGACAAAATTGGCATTAACAAAAAATTCTTTAGTAATTAATTTTTATAAGGGGCTATATAAATTATCTTTTCTACTATAAAAATTCATTGGAAAGATAAAACGATTTCCTACATGTTGGTAGTTTTTTTATAATTTTTAGACATCAAATAAATTAAATTATTTATGACACAATATTGATGAAGTATTTATCTCATTAATAAATGATTTAAATAAATAAGATTATAATGATTAAAATATTTCCCAAAAAAGTCCAATTCTGATTGGATGATTTTATTTAGACCATGAGTCATATTATCTTCATATTTAATTATTTTTGGACCTCTTGAAACCGAATATAAGTTTATAATAAAATAATATCTCCACACTTTCCAAAGGTTCCCCTCTCCTCCCTTATAAAAGGGCACCTCCTCCCTCTTCTCCTCACACCACTATGAGCCTTCAAGCTCATCCAACCCCTACCCAGTTCACTTCCCCACTTCCTTATAAACCTACTAGAGGTATTGTTATTTTCAAAAGACCAACTCTAGTGCCCTATGAGAAAATTTAAAGGAGGCACTTCGAAGAAGAGGTAATACCTTCTCCCATTATCTTCAAGTTCCATTCTTATTTTACTCCATCTTCTTTAGTTGCTTAATTATGAGGTAATAACATCAGTATCTCTCATATACTGATATGTTATTATAAATATGAAACAACCCTATTTCACCTATTACCCATCCTACTATAAACAAAATCATCACGCGTGTGTACATACAAAATATCGTCTCCACACCGTGGTGTAATATGTTTTCCACCACCACTTTAATTGGATGGGTATAATGGTGTAAATAAACAACTATTTATGATTTTTTTAAAGTGGTATTGATTCTGAAATATTATAAATACACTTCAATACAATTCCACGATCATGGGAATGATATCATCACTCGTGTGTATGTACGGCCTACCGTCTCCACGATGTGATGCGACTCGTTCTATATGATCTTCATTGAATAATGATTATATAAATGAAATGAATGAATGAATATGATATATATTACACTAATACCATTATGTAAATTATGTATCTATAACCTATAATGAGGAATAAGATTTTATTCGACAAAACACGCATAAGAACATAATGCAATAAACACCGAATAACAAGTAGCAATGAAATATTACTACTAAGAAGATAAAAATATGACCATATATGAAATCATAACAATGAATATGATTATGTATTAAGTCAATTAACATTATTTAAACTGTATTACAGGAGTTTCGGATTCATACGATGCATATCAGACCTAAGGTAAGGGAAAATCTCACAATCTCATTTTTATCCGAGATTGTTTGTACTTTGGTATTTTCTAGGGTGTATTTTATCATCCACATCCATGTTTCCTCAATATGTAATATTATTTCCATCCTCCTTCAATTTTTGAAAGCCAACTTTACCCTTCGGTGAGATTTTAGTAAAAGATATTAAAGGAATCTTTTGTCATTTTTCGTATGAGTTACTTTTTGACTATTCCAGCCAAAGTATGAGAAGGAAGTTTTTTTAACTTATACGGCATGAATGGATTTTTAGAAAAATGTTTCCAAGAATATTCCTTTAAATGTTTTAAAGTTTATTTTTAATCAAATTCATTTATTTTAAAATTTTATGACATGTTAAGAAAGTAAAAATGTTTTCGAAGTAGAAATGATATTTTCCTCAAGAATGGAGTTCATGTGTTTTATCAAAATTATTTTCCATATAAGATAAAATAGGGTTCTATTTCTATCCATATTTTAAAATTGATTTTATTTTTTTATGATGGAATTAATTTTATGATGTCCTTTTATCTTATATGGGTTATATTATGATGGCATGATGTTTAAGAATCCCATTTTTATTACATGGGTTATGCTATGATGTATGATTTATGATTTTGTGGCACACATAAGAATGGTTTCATTATGAGATGGATGGAACCTATATCTCCCTCCAATGAATTGGGTAAATATTTGTATCTCATGATATAGATATGGCTGTAATGGAAGGTTAATCCGGTTCAGTGAAACAGGACTAAAACGAGGAGTTAACTCGGTTCCGAAATGGACTTTGTCCGCTAAGATAGTCTTGGAAATGAGTGTTGAATATTAAGAAATGATTCTCTATGATTATGTGTGTATGCCAAAAAGTTTAATGTTTTATGTTATTATTATTTGGTATTACTTTTCATTACTATGATTTATCCCATGACATGATATTATGACCTCTTTTACAGGATAAGATTTTCAAAATGTTATGTTATTATGAATATGATATGACTGATATTTCTTTTGTTTACCCTTACTGTGAATTTGAGATCACCCTTTTGTATGTTTTATTTTCTCCAAGTCAGGACGAAGGATATTAAGTAGGATATTCCAAAAAGGGACTCTAGATATGATGAAATAAATGGGAGACAATGTAGTTGACTTTATGAACCAGTTGTTTATGTTTCCCAATTTCTAAAGACACTATACCTATACGGTCCTTTCATCATTTTGTTATATGTTGTAATAATTATGGTTCAACATGTAATAAATAACAATTTATGTAAAGTATGTGTCATTATAAAATGAATAAAAACAGTTTAGGGGGTTGGAGAAGAAAAATAAAACAAAAGAACACAAGAGAAGACTTTACCTTTAAATCGGCCAACTCCTCTTGGTTTGAACCAAAATGGTTTCTTGAAGAGATTTCTGACTAAGGTATGGATTATAGGATGAAGAAAGGGATTTGGAGAGATGAAATGAGAAGATCTTTTCCGATCCAATGGCTTGAGAAGTGTGGGTAAGGAGGTAGAGGTGGGGGACTTTTATAAGGGGGAGGAGGGGCACTTTTGGAAAGCCAAGAAATGTTACATTATTTTAAAATTAGATTCGGATTTAAAAGGACACAAATTTATATATTTCAAGGATAAGGTGATAAGGGTTCAAAATATACTTAGAAAATAAGTCTTTGACGAGTGTATGTCTTATATTTTACACTATCTTTCCATTTTATTTAAATCTTTAATTAATGAGGTAATCGTTGCATCATCATGGTGTCATAAATAAATTAATTTATTTAATGTCTAGAAATTATAGAAAAAATACCATGATGTAGGAAATTGTTTTATCTTTCGAATGACTATTTATAGTCTAAGAGTTCATTTACACAGACAATCCTAAAACTGTTTTACTCGGGTGATACATTCTTTCGTGATATTCTCCTATCTTTAAAAATAAAATGGTAAAGTGTCACATTCACCCAAAAGTGATTCCATGGGTCCCTAAGTTTGGAAAAATGCATCCCATGGTCGGAAATGACACAACTTGTATCATTAGGACACATGTTGGGGTCATTTGTTATTATTATGATATTATTTTATTATACTTAACTACTCAATTACTAATTAATCAAGATAATTAAAGATAATTACCGTCATTACTTTTCATAATGTCCAAAAACAAAAGAGTATTAATAACATAATTAGGAAATTATGATTCATAATATGGAATCCATTTTACCAAATTATAAACACATAAATTACAATAATTAATTTAAAAATAATTCCCGTTGTCAAAACAAATAGTGGGTTTTTTGAAACAATATCTATGAAATGTTTGGCACTTGTTTATGCCCAATTCCAAAGTGAAATTAATTTTAATGACCACCATTGGATTAAATTGTAAAAATATATTCTAGTTAAACTTTAATACCAACTAAAAAGATAATCAAACCATATAATTATATTAGATGAAAAAGCAGTTTTGATGTAAAATGCAGTATTTTTCACTATTCATTAAAAAATGGACATTGTCAGAAAAATACCAAAAAGTAAACAAAGGTAAATTTAAATGTCCCAATAATAAAGAATATGTTTATATTGACCAATATATCTTATAAAATTGTCAAAATTTTGATTTAAAAATGGTTTGTCATCAAAAGGCAGTAAAACAATCTTTTAAAAATATTATTGTATTCCATGCTTAAGATTGGATTTATTCTCATTTTAAGCCTCTAAAACACTATATAATTCATAAATAGACATAGATAAGAATATATACTATTCATTACTTACTTGGGATGTTACATCCTTCCCCCCTTTATAAAATTGCATTCCCGCAATTTATTTATTTATTGAATAAGTGGGGGTATTTATCCCTCATTGCATTTTCAGATTCCCTTGTTGCATCGTCAATCATGTAGTCTATTCACAAAACCTTTACTTGATGAATCACCTTATTCCACAAAACTTCCTCCCTATGGTCAAGAATATGGAAAGGATGTTCCTCACAAGATAGATTCTCCTCCAGCTGCACTACCTCTGGACTCAAAACATGAGATGGATCTGGCATGTACTTCCTTAACATTGAAACATGAAAAACATTGTGTACTTGAGATAAAATCGGAGGTAAAGCCACTTGGTATGCAACTGATTCAACTCTCTCCAGAATTTCATATGGTCCATTGAACCTTGGACTCAGCTTTCTTTTCCTACCAAATCACATCTCACTTTTCCATGGTGAAACTTTGATGAAGACATGATCACCTACCTCAAAAGAGAGATCTTTCCTCCTATTGTCCGCATAACATTTCTGCCTACTCTGAGTTGTTCTCATGTGTTTCTGTATCAGATGAAATTTATCTGCCAACTCTTCTACCAATTCTGGTCCCACCAACTTCCTTTCACCCACTTCGTCCCAAAAAGCTGGAGTTCGACACCGATTCCCATATAATGCCTAAAATGGTTCCATCTGTATACTAGAATGAAAACATTTATTATAAGAAAACTCAACCAAAGAAATATGTTGGTCCCAACTTCCTTGATAATCCATATAACAAGCAAGTAGCATATCCTCTAATGTTTGAATCGTTCGTTCTGACTGCCAATCTGATTGAGGATGAAAACCTGTACTAAAATTTAATTTAGTACCCACCGACTTCTAAAGGCCTTTCCAAAAGTTAAGAGTGAACCTGGGATAATGATCAGATACAATGGATAGGGGAACTCCATGTAACCTAACTATCTCTTTAAGATACAAACATGAAAGATAATCTAGAGAAAAGGTATCTCGTATAGTAAGGAAATGATCAGATTTAGTCAAGTGATCAACAATAAACCAGATTTCATTATTACCTCGAGGTGTCTTCGGCAATCCCACAACGAATTCCATGGATATATTCTCTCATTTCCACTATGGTACTGGTAATGGTTGAAGAATATACTTTGGTAACTGCTGCTCTGCTTTAACCTGTTGACAAGTCAAACACTTCACAGAAAAATCAGCAATATCTCTTTTCAATTCATCCCACCAGTAGTACTCTTGAAGATCCCAATACATCTTAGTACTACCTGGATGAACTCAAAATGGAGAACTATGAGCTTCACATAACAACTCTCTCTTCAACTGTGAATCACATGACACACAAAATCTCTTCCCAAATCTCAAAACACAATCATTATCAATGTTGAATTCACGAAACATACCTTTCTGAACCAGCTCTACCTTTTTCTGCAACTCACTATCTTGCTTCTCAGCTTGCTTAATTCTGTCTGATAGAGAAGATTTCACTAATACCTAAAAAAACAGAATAACATCCTACACCAACTATATCTATGCCAATTTTCATCAAATCCTTAACCAAAGGATCATTTTCCAAACACAACATTGTTAATGAAGCATTACTTTTTTGACTCAAAGCATCAAAAACTTTATTTTCTTTTCCCCGATGGTAATGTATTGTACAATCATAATCCTTGATTAATTCTAGCCATCTCCTCTGTCTTATGTTCAATTCTTTCTGATTGAATGTATACTTTAAACTTTTGTGATCGGTATATATTTCACACTTTACTCCATACAAATTATGTCTCCATATTTTTAAATCGAAAGCAATAGCAGCTAATTCCAAATCATGTGTAGGGTAATTTACCTCATGAATTTTAAAATGTCGTGAAGCATAAGAAATTAACTGATTATTATGCATTAGTACACAACCAATTCCTTTCAATGAAGTATCATTTTAGAAAACAAACTCCCCATTCCTGGAAGGTAGTTCCAAAACTAGAGAATTCATCAATCTTCTTTTCAATTCCTGAAAACAATCATCACATTCTTTTGTCTAGATAAACTTAACACCCTTCCGAGTTAGCTTAGTCATTGGACTAGATAACCGGGAAAAATTTCTAACAAAACATTGGTAATAGCCTGCCAAACCAAGAAAACTACGAATCTCATTTACATTTTTGGGTCTTAGCCATTCTTCAACAACCTTTGTTTTTGCAGGATCAATAGTTATCCCATCTTTAGAAACAATGTGACCAAGGAAAGAAATTTGTTGCAACCAAAACTCACACTAGCTGAATTTCCCATACAATTTCTTTTCATTTAAGGATTGAAAAATAACCCTTAAATATCTTTCATGATCCTCTTTACCTTTTGAAAACACCAAAATATCATCAATTAAAACAACCACAAACTTATCCAAGAACTCATGGAAAATTCTATTCATATGGTCCTTGAATACAGAAGGTGAATTATTTAGCCCAAAAGGCATAACTAAAAATTCATAATGGCCATATCTTGTATGAAATGCGGTCTTCAGAATATCTGATACCTTTACCTTCAACTGATGGTACCCCGATCTCAGGTCAATCTTTGGAAAATACTAAGCTCCCTGGAGCTGATCAAACAAATCATCGATATGAGGAAAAGGATATTTATTCTTAACAGTGATGTTATTCAAGGCTCTATAATCAATGCAAAGCCTCATTGAACCATCTTTCTTTTTAACAAAGAAAACAGGAGCACTGAATGGTGATGTTCTAGGTCAAATGAAACATTTATCTAATAAATCTGGCAATTTCTCCTTCAACTCTAAAAGTACAATTTGAGCCATTCAATAAGGGGATTTTGAAATTGGCTTAGCATCAGGAACTAAGTCAAAAGTGAATTCAGTTTCCCGATCTGCTATTATTCTAGCCAACTCATCAGGAAAACATCAGGATACTTATTTACCATTGGCACATCATTAATCTGAAAAGTTCCTTAGTTTTCCACAATATGTGGAAGGTAACATTCATTTCGATTTTTTACAGGTTTCTCAGCCTCTTTATATGTTATCAACAGTAAGGGTTCATTATTGTACACAAACTGAAAGTCTTTCTGAAAAGAAACTTCTTTAGCTCTACAGTCAATCTTAGCATGGTAAATAGAGAGCCAATCCATACCCAGGATAACATCAAACTATACTAGAGGTAAAAAAATAAGGTTTTCAAGTAGTTTCTTTCCACAGATTAGGATAAGAAGACTCTTATAAATTATTTTTCCCTCAACATTTCCCCCAAGTGTTTTTTACAAAAAGTTATGGATCCATTTCTTGAGATGGTATTCCCAATTTACTATAAATGTTTTCAGAGATGATGGAATGTGTAGAACCTGAATCAAATAGCACACTGGCATAATCCGAAAAAACAAACAAAGTACCTGATACCACATCATTTGACGGCCCCACATCGGCTGATGTAGTGGAAAAGGATTTCACCACCCCTTTCTTCTTGTAGTCTGACTACTTCCCATCACTTGAGCTCTTTTTTGGACACTCATTTGCATAATGACCCATCTCATTGCACTTGAAACATTTCACTAACTGTAAATCAAATTTGGTCTTACCATCACCCTGATCTTTTTCAGTACAATAACTAGCCTTATGTTCCATTTTACCACATCAATAGCACTTTCCAGAATTCATAAGACATTCCCCAGCATGACTTTTACCACATTTATCACAAACTGGAAACTTAGTTTTCTTACCATCACACCTTTTTGAATAATTATTCCCTTTCACCTGCCACCTCGGTCTCTTCTTCTGTTGGTTGTTATAGAACACTTGATCATCGTAAAATACCATTTCCACCTTCTCAGCACATCGAACAAGCTTTTCATAACTCTTGAACTCACAAGAATCTAAATCCCTTTGATATTTTTGTTTTAATCCTGAGTAAAAATGATTGATTTTACTATTAAGGTCTTAGATAAAATTTGGAGCATAACTTGCCAATCGAGTGAACCTCTCATCATAAGGAGCCACTGAGTCGTCCTCTAGCCTCAATTCTAGGAATTTGTTTTCCATACTAAGTCGAACAGCCTTAAGAAAATAGTTCTCAAGAAACATACCTTTGAATTCATCCCAGTCGATAGGATCAATCTCGTCATCATCCCTGATATTTTTAACCATCGACCACCACTGATCTGCTTCACCCTCCAAACAGAAAATAGCAAGACTAACCTTTTGATTTTCTGAACACCCCATGACATAGAAAATCTTCTCTAGTGCTTTAATCCACCCTTTAGATAGCACAGGGTTAGATGATCCTCTTAATGATGGGGGATGTTGCCTCATGAAATGTTCCACCACTAACATGTTCCTCTATGGTTGATCTGGCTGATCTCATGCATGGATACCACCACTATTTATCGCTTGAGTCAATTGTGCCATTACTGCAACAAACTGTTCAGTTCCAATTCTGACCATCTAAGGATGCTGATTTGTAAGGTCATTTCCTTCTATATGCCTTCCTAGCACTGCTTCTCTGTTTCCTCTGCGGAAAACCATTTTGAACAAACATGTCTTAGATGAAGCAATATGGTTATCTTCAGATGATATATCATTTCAATTTGACCATAAAAAAATATTTTTGGATTATCATTTAATAGAATTCTAACTCTTAATGTTATCTAAACTGACCTCTAATACCAACTATAAGGCCCCAGCCTTAAACCTTACTTAATATTGAGATATTTCAAGAATACACATTGAGAATCTTTTCAGGTTTAGTGTTTTAGAGAATTAGATCACAAATCATGCATTACTTTCCACATTTAAACAAATTAGTTACATAAAAGATAGTACTAATTTTTCCCATAAATGGAAACATATTTAAAATAAATCATGGATTCTTTCTTAAAATTTCCTTAACACTATCATCACATCATTTACCTTTCCCTAGACCTATGAAAAACATTTCAAAAACATGGGATGAGCATAAAAAGCTCAGTAAGGGATATAAAAGTACGAAATGAAAACATTAGTCCAGGTATAAAATCATACTTTACTCAAAAAACATAAGAATTTTAACATAACCCATCAAATCATGAATATATCATAAAAATAATAACACATAATGGTAACTTGAGTCATTCATAACATTCTTACGTAGGGAGTAACCCTCATCGTTATGTTTGGAATACCCATCACAATATATTCCCTAAATCTCTTCATAGAAACCTTAATGTTTAATCCCTTCGTGTTACCCAATGCATTGGAGAGCTATATCGGGTTCACTTGTCCTTAGTTTATCACGGAACCACCCGTCTTCATAACAATTCCCAAGAACCATAACATAATCGTATCACGTAAGACATGTATAAAGGAAACGTAACATTTCCACATTTCAATCAAAAGATATCAATACAAAACAATGATATAATAAAAAAATTATAAAAACCATTTTCAATTCCAAAATAAAATAAAAGTAAAACATGGTATTTATTTTTCATTTAAAAAAATGTTATTTCTTGTAGAGGAAGTCGAAACTCAAATAATGGTCATGGCGGCGGAGAAGTCGTTGTCGCCGCATACGTACGACAAAAAAATTCCTTTTGTTGTTTAGTAAAATGCTTCATATAAAAAAAATCCCTTTTCAATAAACATAAAATTCAAAAGGGTTTATACACCATATAAAAGAAGGTTTTGTAGAAAACAAAATATGCCTCAATGAAAGGAGATTGAGATGAAGTCCCTTACCTCAGGTCTGACTTGACTCGATCGTTATTTAACCTCCTGAATAATAAACATGAGTTAATTTATAATTTTTTAAAAACCTTTTCAAGTTAATTATTCCATTTATATCACTTATTACCATGTCATGAACACTATGTAATTATTTAAGTTAATAATGGTTGTTTTGTTGACCCTTGGCACTTGAGTTAAAAATAAACTTCGTGTAATTTCAAGTTGTTCATGTGGTAAAATATCCATTATATCCAGAATTATATTCATGATTTAGATATCATATATATCCATTATATTCATGCATTTATAATTTTATATAACATTTAGAGGTAAGAAATGAAATGCACCGTTCATGGAGATGGTAAGCCGTACCTACACAAGAATGCTACTTTCATTTCTATTTTATATTTAATGGAATGGAATCATGATGAAATAAAGGTATATTATAATTCCAGTATAATATAATATATAATATCATTAACTCCATACTTTATACATCCCACATATGGCATTAATGAATCAAATCACTTTGAGGGGGTGGTAGTCCATACTTCCTAAAATGAAGATATCGCGTTTACCCATAATGGAAGCCATAAAGGTATTCTATAAATGAAAAATACAGAAGATTCAGGAAAAAATAAACATATTATATATCATATATAAATATAGTGACATATTAATGGCCATCTTTTATGGTGTTATAAGAATATTGAACAATCATCATTTCGTGAGGCAGAAATTCGCCATCCACAGAAACAGTATGCTCTTTAACCATTAGATGTAGGTGTGTGAAATTGTAGCTAGAATACATCTTATAAAAACATCCTAGTATATTTACGATACTGTTTTTTTACAAAATTAATGAATAAAAAGAGTTTAGGGGGTTGGAGAAGCAAAATAAAACAAAAGAACACAAGAGAAGACTTTACCTTTAAATCGGGCAACTCCTCTTGGTTTGAAACAAAAGGGTTTCTTAAAGAGATTTATGCCTAAGGTAAGGATTCTATGATGAAGAGAAGGATGTAGAGAGATTAAATGAGTAGATCTTGGCTAATCCAATGGCATGAGAAGTGTGGGTAAGGAGGTAGAGGTGGGTGCCTTTTATAAGAGGGAGGAGGGGCACTCTTGGAAAGCCAAGAAATGTTACTTTAGTTTAAAATTATTTTTGGATTTAAAAGGACCCACATTGATATATTTCAAGGATAAGGTGATAATGGTTCGAAATATACTCATCCAATAGGTATCTGACAAGTTTAATTCTTATAGTTTACATTATCTTTCCATTTTATTTAAATCATTAATTAATGAGGTAATCGTTGCATCATCATGGTGTCATAAATAAATTAATTAATTTAATGTCTAAATATTATAAAAATATACTATGATGTAGGAAATATTTTTATATTTCCAATTACTATTTATAGTCTAAGTGATCATTTACATAGACAAAACTAAAAATGTTTTCCTCGGATGATACATTCTTTAGTGATATTCTCCTTTCTTTAAAAATAAAATGATAAAGTGTCACTTTCACCCAAAAGTGATTCCATGGGGTCCCTAAGTTCGGAACAAGGCATCCCATGGTCGGACATGACACAACCAATAGCATTAGGACACATTTGTGAGTCATTTGTTATTATTATAATGTTATTTTATTATCCATAACTACCCGATTAATAATTAATCAAGATAAATAATTTTAATTACCGTCGTTACTATTTATAATTTCAAAAAACAAAAGAGTCTTAATTACATAATTTTGACCTTCTGATTCCAAATTTGTAATCCATTTTACCAAATTCCAACGAAAAAAATTGTAAAAATTAATTTAAAAATAATTCCCGTTGTCAAAACAAATAGCGGGTTTTTTTGAAACAATATCTATGAAAAGTTTGGCACTTGTTTATGCCCAATTCCCAAGTGAAGTTAATTATAATGATCACCATTAGATTAAATGGTAAAAATATATTCTAATTACACTTTAATAAAAATTAAATATATAATCTAACCATATAATTAAATTAGATGAAAAAGCAGTTTTGATGTAACTATTCATTAAAAAATGATCATTGTCAGAAAAATACCAAAAATTAATCCAAGGTAAATTTCAATGTCCCAATAATAAATAATAAGTTTATTTTGACAAATAGAGCTTATAAAATTGTCAAATGATTGATTTAAAAATGTTTTCCATCAAAAGGCAGTAAAACAATCTTTTAAAAATATTAGTGTATTCAATGCTTAAGATTTGATTTATTCTCATTTTAATCCTCTAAAACACTATCTAATTCATAAATAGACAAAGATAATAATATCTATTATTCATTAATTACTTGGGATGTTACATTTCTCATATCTACACCTGTCATTAATGAATTCAATAAGGCTATATAATTTTGAAAAGGTCTTCACTGAGTCCTTGTATCTTCCATGCCTATGAAATAGTTGGTCTCTTATCAGTAGATTCTTGAAAGTGTCTTTACTTATAAACATTTTCTAGGAAAACAACATGACTGTATAAGTTAAACATTCCAAATTTAGATTGTTCATTATCCTCATAAAAGTAGGAAAACTACCATTTGTTTTCAGTGTGGAACACCTGGTAAATCTAGGTTGTTGTGTTTGAAAGCTCCGAGTGTTTTTAAATAGTGTGTCCATTTGGGTAACCATTAAAGGTTCTGAAAGTTGTTATTCAAAAAAAAATGATGTTTCAATAAGGTATATTTCATTATTACTATGAGATAGAGGATAGATTATGATCTTTGGTCTCTATCCATAGGCCATGGAGATAATATTTTCTTGCGGTGGAGGATCTTTTGGTTGCGATCTTCTTATTTCCAATGTCATAGTTTAAACTGTTTTATTTTTCTTCCGGTGGCCTTTATTTTTTGGGAAACCCTTTTTTTTGGATCTTTGGTTTGGTATCTTATTGGAAATAGTTTTTTTATTTTTTTTATTTTTTATTTAGTGATGGTTTATGTGTCTTTACACCTTGTTTCTTGTTCCTTGGTGTTCCTGATGGTTTGAAATGATTGTTAGGGCTCAATTTTGATGTGTTAGATGATATCGTGCGTGAGAATGTAGTTCCCTATTGTGAACTAGACTTGGTGTTTATGATCTTTCTAGAATGACTTGGATAGAACATGGTAATGTATGCAGGTGATGGGGATGATGTATATTTTTTGATAGATCGAGATCTTGGTATTGTTGGATCTTGTTTTTTTTATCTCATCGAGTTATGAGGCACATTTTTGAGAAAAAAAAATATTTCGATACCATTAAGTACATACCCAGGGTAGAAATATTTTTATATTCATTACATTGATTTTGAATATCTGATCTTTTATGTTTCTCTTTAGAGAATAGTTTGTGTATCTCTTCCTTGGATCTAAGGAACATTATTTTATTATATTACACCATTTGGTTAATCATTAAATGCTAGGGAGAATTATTCTTGGTCTCATTTATTTAATTAGTTTGGAGATGTGTGATGATATTGGTTTTTTCATCTTTGAGTTATGTGTGTTATTAAATTTTGGGTGTGTCTCACTTCTGGACCATGTACCGTTCACCTTACAAGATAAGTGAGGGATTTATTATTGTGTCTTCGTATTTTACATTTCAAACTGGATGGTTTCTGGGGATGGTAAGTCCTTTTGTGGGAAGGATGTAACATCTCAGTAAATGTTTTATGTTTTATTAACCATTTATTAGAGTACCCAATGTTTCGACCTTTTTGAGGGTAGGTTTTGGTATTTTACCATAGCATTTTTCAAGTATTATAGGCATTTTATGGTCTGTGCATGGTTATACAATGTGTGCAGCGTGGGTACAAGGTTTAGGAATGGTTTATGTAAGGTTAAACATAGTGTGAAACCTGTTTCATGGTTTTTTCATTGTTTGGACATGGTTAAACTAACTTTACAGTCAGGTCACATAGGTTGTGCATCGTTAAACTAAGTGTGAAACCTAAGTGTTCAACGTTTCATGGTTAAGGTGCATGGTTGGTACTAACCGTTTGACATGGCTTAGCGAACCTTTTGCGTGATATTTAAATGCATGAAAATTATAATTAAAATCCAAAAACTCTAAAATTAACCACAAACTCTCCCTACACAATCTAAATATGATCCTTAGGGTTTTGGAGCCCTCTAAAGGCATTTTGTCTCCCCAGCCCTCATCTCTTGGCCGATCTAAGCACTAAATGAGGAGAATATCTTCTCTTTCAATGTGTTATTATCTTATTTATTTTCAATCTATCCTCATCTATTTATTCTTTTATCATTGAGGTTATGGAGGCCTTGAATTTTTATTTTCTATTGAGTTATTTATGTGGAGTAGTGGATATATGGTATCCTATCTCTTATTTCAAGATATATATTTCTCGTTAGGATGATCTCTATCGGTGGTGACACATCTGGAATCTAAATTGTTAGTGTTCTTCAATGGTGTTTCATGATTAAGAAATTTCATTTTGAGACCATGTGATTCTGTGGTGGGTGGTCAAAATAAGATAGAAAATTATAATTAACGCTAAATTGTAAGATTTAAATTCAATTGTTATATTAATTAAATTTCGTGATTTCAATAAAAATACATTTAATTTATTTATTAAGAACCCACTTCCATTGAATTGGGGATTTGGATTTTATTTAGAATTAAATAAGGTAAATTTTAATTTATTAATTTAATTTCTTTCAAAACCTTAAATAACATTGAATTGGGCTGTATTTGTAAAATTTTTTGAACTTTTGAAAATCTAAATCATTGAATTCAAATTTGTAAAAACAACCAATTCCATTTAATTGGGGTGTTCTTTTGATGTTTTTGAAAATTTTTTAATTTTAAATTATTGAATTTAAATTGTGAAAACCCAAAATTCCCTTGAATAGGGGATTGTTTTTGGAATTGATGGAAATTGCGTAAATTCCAATTGTTGAATTTAAATTTATGAAAACCCCATATTTTTTTTAAATGTGTTTTGCTTATAAATTTTTTGAAAATGGTGAAAAAATAAATTTTTAAATTTAAATTAGTGAAACCCCACAATTCTATTGAATTGGGATGTGTTTTTGGAAGTGATGGAAGTTGTGAAAATTTAAATTTTTTAATTTAAAGATTTTAATACACCCAATCAAAATGAATTGGGGTCTGTTTTTGAAATTGTAGGAAATTATAAAAAATAAATTTATTGAATTAAATTTTTGAAATCCAAAAATTTGATTTAATTGGCGTATGTATATGAAATTGATGGAAAACTATAAAAATTTAAATTATGGAATTTAAAATACTAAAACCACCAATTCTATTGAATTGTGGATTTACAATGAGTTTTGATTAGAAATTTTTCAAATTTAATTGGGGATTTTAATAGTGGAAATTAATTTGCGAAATTTATTTGATGAAAATTATTACAAATTAATATTTGATTAAAATTGAAAAAAATCTTTCGATAGAAACCTTTTGGGTTTGATCATGGAAGCGACGTGTTTTTTATTAAAACCCTATTTTGGATTTTAAAAGGAATATTGGAATATTTTAAAATAAGAATGGAATTAAATATTATTTTATGGTTTCTTAATATAAATTGCCCATCATAGATTTTTTTTATGATATAAAATAAAAGCCTTAGGATTTTAGTGATTTATTGGACAACATGTTATAATTTAAGATATTATAAAATAATAATATTGTATGTCGCATCATTGAAATGATAGTGATATAGTTATCTTTGGAAATAAAAAATGGACATGTGTATACACATATTGTCAGGCCACATTGGGTGTGTGGTGTCCCGTAGACCGGATCTATCATATCTTCTTAGGCATACAACCATGTTGATCATTTGTTTTAATTTGAAATGAATATATATCATTGTTGTAAACTATTCTACATGCCTTGAGAATTTATATAAAATTTGTTGTGTAATTTTTATATTTAATCCATTGTTTATAAATGTTCCATAAAGTTAGAATTAAATTAGTAGTTTATAATTATTTCCATCACTTTGAAATATAAATAATGATTATCTAATGTACTTCATTAATTTTGAATTGTAAATCATGATTTTTTAAAATATTCTTTTCCAAAGAAAAAACATTTTATTTGAAAAATTTTATTCTTTTTAATTTGTTAATTAAATGATGTAATGTATTATGGAATCCTTGGTGAGAACCTATTGGGATTTTAGCTCAACCTATTATTATCTTAATTATTTTTCTTTAAATGAACTTGATTATTTTAGGTAGTTACTATTAAAATTTCATTAATTTTGATTTCATTTTATATCCAACTTTACATTGATGTAAATTTTTAATATAAAGAGGTTTCAAATTTCTATGAGATTCATTTTATAATATTGAATTGATGTGTTTTAAAACATAACAAAAAAAAATACTAAAACAATCCACTTTGGAAAAAATCAAGACTAATTGAACTTAAATATATAAACTAATTATATTGAAAACAAGTAATCAAAGGAAATCTACTTAAACCAAAATTAATAATATTCCCAAAATGAATAGAATCAATTAACCTGAAAAATAAACTAAATGACCCAACAATGTGACCAAACAACCTAACCCAAATATAAACAACATAAGCTTACCTAAATATTAAAAAAATTACCTAACTCAAAAAAGAAACAAATAACCCAATAAAATAACCAGAAATAGACAAATAAACTAACCTAAACTAATTTGGATCAAACTAAAAATAGAATATTAGAACCATATCATACTCATGTTTAAGATGATAATTATAATGTACTTATTTTTCTATAGCACATATTTTATGTTTTGATATTTTTTCGACTAAATAATATATGATTATGTTATGCCACTAAATATTCATTGTTTTCATTTATAATAATATTCCCATAATTAAGTCACCCCACCTCTTCTTTAATTTTTATACTACACATTAGATATGAATTTATAATTACTTTCATATTTTTTGGAATATAGGAAATAATAAATTTTGAAGAGATACAAAAGTAGTTAATGTTTAATAACAATCACCATATGTGAGGGATAATAATTCCTCCTATTATCTATATTTTGAATATGTTATTTCAAATATTTATATCAATAATCTATAATGTCATCTCATTAATCATTTTTTAAATTTTGGAACCATCATCTAAGAGATAACAATTCTATGACTGGAGTGGAAACTGTGGTTCCCAACTATATGATTGGGGGGGTACTATAGATTCTCACAACATGCATCTTACCAGATTACACACATATGCTTTTTCATATATACCATGTTTCACGGTTGTATATCTTGCTATTCCATTAGAGGTATCAGGGATATTTAAACCACCAAAACCATCACCAACAATTATGTCACATTCTCTTCAACTGTATTCTCATAATCATATGGAGGCTCAAACATCCCATCCATATTATCCTTTACTCAAGATGATTATTCTAGCTCTATTTCGAATTTGATCATTATTTGTAGGATTTTATGTTCATGATCCTTTGAATTTCGATCCCGGGCATATTTTACTTCTTTAGATTGCTCATTATCATGAGTTCGCATTAGAACCCAATGGTACAACATAGGTTGTCAATTGTTCACAACCAGGGGATCCATCAGTACCCACAGATCATCCAGGATAATGTATATTTATAAAACCCTAATATATTTTTTCACAATAATTTATTTTCATGAAAATATGTATTAATTATTTATTTTTATTTTATTCTTTCCTAGATAGAAATTAAACTACATGTGGAGTGGTTTTACATTTTTTCAGTTTGAAACCACCAAAAATAGTTGATGGTCATGTAAATTGAGGTTAATCAAATGATTTTTAAAATTAGGAGAAAATATAGTTGTTTATGTTTAATGATTTTAATGTACTTTAAAATATTTATTGTAAATCCTACTTCCTAGATAAACATTAAAAATGAAACTACAAATAATTATTGGGAATAAATATGAGTTATAAAATTCTGTATATTTAATGTTATATTATTATTATATTTATATGAATTTATTTTCTAGTATCATCTTAATTATAATTTTTCCAATAATAATGTTATAGGGACTACACAACTAATAGAATTATGGGACCTTTTGATATAATATAAAATTGAGATATATAATTGATAGTTTTCTTGAGTTATAACATATTTAGAAGCTATACCTATCTAGAATGAGTATCCAACAATATAGTATCCATAAATTATTTCCCATTGGAAAAGTGATCTGTTGGATGGATTATTTAATTTTTTGGTTTTTGATTAAAAATAAAATTATTTGAATTAATCGATTGATTTTTATTATTGAATATTTTTTAGTAATTATTAAAAATAATTAAAAATGGTGGATTCTACGAAGTGTCTCCACTCATTAATGTGAATGATGTTTTAGAAATATGAGTTGAAAAAAGTATTTTTTGTGGACACATTCCTTTAATTAGTTAAAAAAGGAAATGAAAATTGCTCAAACATTCATAAATGAGTAGGGTGTGAAAAATGGTGTATTCTAAAAAGAAATAAAATGATAAAACCTAATTAAAATGGCTCAAATGTGAAATTATTTTAGTATGATAATGAATAAATAATCAAAAAGTATAAAAAAATTAATCGCAAAATAAGAAAAATGGATTAAATTTAAAATTCCAATGAAAATAATGGAAATGATTCATATAACTCCATATGATCTCTAATATGAAATTTTTATACATTCGCATAATAAATTTTTGTAGGTTTTAAAATTCCTTTTGTTGGGTCATAGAGGGGATAAATTTTATTTTTTTATGGTTGTTCTGAATGGTCTTCGACCCATGATTGGATTTAATTTTTCCTTTTTAACACGTAATTTTTATTTCTTTGAACTATCCCAGGACTAAAAACAAACATAACTCAACATTTCTCCTATTAATCCAGTATCAACACAACACCCCAACTCATGTATATTCTGTGATAAAATAGGGACAACACTGTAGTGAAGAGAACACCAAAAAAATCACCACCTAACTAAAACTAGTAGTGAAACATTAGTAGTAATAAAAAATCAAAAAACATTCCCAACATATTTGTTTAATTAAATGTTTATTTTTTATATTTATTAATGAAAAATTGTAGACTTACACTTCAATTTTAACTTCATTTATCATCTTTAATAGATAGAATAATTCCAAATTATTAAATAAAATCACTTTATATTTCAACAACCCACCAATAACCCAAAGTACCTAGAAATTATAAATAATTTACAATATCAATAATTAGTAATAAATTTAGAAAAAAATTATCAAATAATTCACATTTCAAAAAGGGTATTATAATAATTGAATACATCTTAATCCCAAATTTCCTAAAATGTCCATATTTCTTTTAAAATGATTTAAAATTTATAAAATGAGAGATCTTTTTATCAATGGTATATATTAAATTATATAAAGTACATTATAAATAGTTTATAAAAGTTATATTATATATTTTTTAAAAATAATTTTCAATAGTTTTTTAAATATCACTTAAATTGTTTTAAAAAATTCATCTAAAAAAATTTAATAAAAAAAATTCAAATACATTCAAATATCTTTTAAAAAAAGTAAAATAGTTTTAAGAAATTTTTAATATTTTTGAAAACCACATTTAAATGTTTTTTATAAACACATTCAAACTACCTTGGAAACTAATTTTATATAATTTTTAAATAGTTTGATAACATTTTTATATAATAATTAAATGTCCCTTTTTATATAGTATAAATGGTGTGGCATAATATTAACATATAAACATTAAAATATATTCACATAATATTAAAATGTAATCAGTTTTAAATATATGAATTATTAATTTCTAAACAGTAAAGTTTATTAACATGTACATAGATTAAATTAATATAGATATATAAACAAGTAATTATATTCATTTAATATCAACATATAAAATTGTTAACTATAAAAATTATCAAATGTGGTGGGAACATATTGAAACTAAATATAAATTAAATTTATGATCCATACCTTCCCAATCAATATCAAACCCAATAAAAAAAATTTAACCAAAAGATAAAAATATTATAGAAATATTTGAACCAACCATACATAAAAAAATTTAATAGACCAAGGTTAAATAAAATAAATCTGGTAATGGAAAATATTTTAATAACATATATAAATGTAATCTAAATAATATATTATATTAAATTGAACTATATGAGCCTAAACATCTATTGAATGAAGCCAAAATAAAAAAAATTAAACTAAACTAAAAAAAATAATCATTTAAAAACAATCCAAACGTAACTTTCATAAACTGAACATATCCATATTGACCTAAAATAAGCTAAATTAATAATTTTTATTCATAACTAAACTAAAAAACATTATTAATTGGATTTAAATGCGTCTAATCAAACTAAAATATTCTTACCCAATCTAAATTAATCCAATCATAGTCAAACCAATTAAAAATGAATATTATACAATATAATAATAAAAAAACTAATTCGAATATAAATTCACAAAATAAATCTAATTTTTTCATTTTGGTTTGACTGATTCTAGTTTCACTCAGTTAGGGATAATAAAATATAATTTTGTGAAATCTATCTCAATTCGTTTTGTTATTTTCAGTTTCATTATTTCCCATGAGTTAATTTTGTTAAAAATCGAGTCATATTGAATAAAAAATTTCTAGATTAAATTTTGTTTCACATGGTGGGATTGATCATTAAAGGTCATGTGTCTCGAGCAATTTTTTATCATTGATTAAGAATAAATATGGATTTGTAAATAATGAACAGACACCAAAAAGATTATAATTATTATTTTGATGATTTTAAAGATTAATATCAATTTTTTAACTAAATATTTCATGTATATTTTAGAAAAATTTCGTATGTGTCCCTTGATGAGAAATAAGATGACAAAATTGATCCCAATGATCATTTGTACATGATATTAAGAGAAGATATCTAGAAGAGAGTGTATTATTGAATAGGGATGAGTGTTTTCCCTACTTTGTGTTGAACCATGTCAGGTTCCTCTAATATTTTTAGTATCACTGAGTTGGAAAAAACTCAAAAATAGTTAATATTGTCTTGTGAAAAGGAAGCATAGGAATCAAAATAGAAAAGTAGGAGTGTGAATTAAGTCAAAATCTCAATGATAAATTTATGAATTTTATGGATGCATTATATATATCACTCCCACTATATTTCAATGTTGATTTTAATAAATTTATGTTTATTATGTGTTTGTTATATGATTCACTACATGATAGAAATGATGGTCCTAATGGTGTTTGGGATGATGACTTTATTAGTTATAATGATTTTTATGGCTACTTGATGGTGTTGATGGTAGTTGTTGTGATAATAATGGTGAAGTGATAGTGATTTTATGATGATGGTGATGGTGAAAGTTATGATGATGATGAAATGTATTCTGGTGGTGGTGGTAATGATTGTGATGATTATTGTAGTTGTGAGGGATAGATTGATCCCCTAAATTTATGAATGATATTTATACCACATGATGTTTGTTGACTAATTGTTATTTCATATGTATGTAATGATTGGTTTTATAGAAATCAATTGATCCAACATAAAAAAACACAATATATTTTATATTTTAAACATTTATTATGATTGGTTAAATTAATTAATTTGTTTCTATATTTTTATATATTCTTCTATATTGGTTTCATGATATTTTTAGTGATAGTGAAAGTGTCTGTGGTGTTTGTACGTTCTTGACCTAGATGGGATGGTGTAATACTTTCCCTGGTAGCGGAAGGCTATACCAATGGTTTTTTAAACCATGGGTATCCCATTTATACCAACGGTTTTCTATAAATGTTTGTTAGAGGTAAATCTGGGTGATATATCCAATTAGTTCCTCTAAAACAGTTGACATAGGGCAATCCCCACAGCCTAGCACCCAATATTTGTGGGAAAAGTTGGTATAGGGTCATTTTATTGTAATGTTTTTGTTAAAATTATTTTAGTGTATTAGAGATCAATATAAATAGGAAAAGGTTATACTCCGTTGATAAAAAATAGAAATTAATGTGGGTGTTAAAAGATCCTTCATTCAATTTCATTAATATTGTATCTTGATAATGTGTAGATTTATATCATACTTATTATGAAATAGTCCCACAAACATTATTTCAAAGGATAGTCCATACTACTGATAATATATTAGTTATTGTAGTGTTTTTTATTAGATGATTCAATTACATGCTAAATATGATTCCATTTATTTATAATAGTGAACCTAGAACATCAATATTTTATTCTTTGGTTTTTTATGTGAAAATTAAGTCATTGAAAAAAAATTCCTACTTTAAATGATAAATTATATATGAATAAAATTTGGAAGATAAAATTAATGTTTCTTTAATAAGTATTAATAAAGATTGATTAATGAAGAAACATAGGATATTGTTATTCATTGATTCACTATTCTTGTAAAATTATTGTGTTGCAGCTTAATATATATTTGTAATTACCTTTAATGAAATTATTATTTATGAAATAATTTTTCCTCAAAATAAAAATATAAAAATAACTTATATTGACATAATATTGAAGGATACATATATTTATAAAAATTTTCTCTAGTAGAAATATTAAAAAAAAAATTATATCCCTATGGATTAACAATTGTATGTTATGTATTGGAAATGTTAGCTCTCCATGATAGGATGTTATTTTCATAATTTTTATGGTGGACTCATAACATATAATATAAAATATATTTTATAAAAATAATTTTACAATGAAAAGTATTTTAAAACAATAATTATTATAAATAATTGGTTTTTGAAGGTGAAGGTCATAGTCAGTAAATAATCAATTATAAGGAATACAAAAAAATATTATTCATCATATTTAATCCATAATGTGAATATAATTTAATAATTCTTTTAATTTTTAATTTTGAATAAAATTATTCAAGATTTTGTCTATAAAATGTGTGTTATTTATGTTGAATGTTTTTGAAATAATATTACAAGATTAATTATAATACATTTATTCAATGAAGAGAATGTGATTATATACATCAATTTATTAACTAAAATTAAGATCTGGATGGGGGAATGTGTTGTGAATTCTGAGAAATATCCCACATCATTTCTTATAAAAATATGTACCTTCAATAAAAAAATTGTTCCTCTTTTTCCTCATAGATGCACCCTAAAACCATTCATTCATTTGTATGAATGTATTGTGAATATTCTAATCAAGGTAAAAAATCCAATAAACTTATTCCATCAAACATCTATTAATTTGTCATTAATCATAGGAATTTTGAAGTACTCATAATTGATGGAACTAGGGATCTTACATACATAAATCATGAAATAAAGATTGTATAACTATTATTTTAATTCAATTAATAATTGTACTCTTAATTATTTATTATTAATACATTATTTTTAAGAATTACTATATTCTTAAATAATAAATTTAATTATTAGTGAAATATTAATTTAATCCTCATCATGAGAAAATATGTGTCTACCTATTGGTATAATGTATAATACTTTCTATGATCAAAAGTTTTAATGAAATCATTTGTATTTAACTATATTCATTAATCAAATCTCATATGAAAAAACATTATTTAAAAATGTTATGAAAATTTATATATACATAATTTATAATTGAAATACATTATTATAGGATATATTTGAATGATTCCATTTATTTATATTATTTGAATATATATATATATATATATATTCAAATTATATTGTGTGTATAAAAAATATACCAATACAAGAAAATTAAATAAATAGAATGACTACTTGGGTAATATTGGATTATTTATAATTTATAAATGTAAAAATTTTCATCAATTAATTGATAAAATTGTAGACATCTATTAGAAGAGAATAAAGTATTTAATTAATGAATACATGTAAACCGAATGACAGCTTATGCTAGATAGTTATCTATCTATTCATAATAATATGATTGTTCCCTATATGGTTATTTACATTCATTTATATATTTTTAATAAAATTTAGTTTAGTAGGAATAATTTATTTAAATCTATTTTATAAAATTTTAATGACAAATAAATGATAAAATATATATGCATGCACCCCCCGACTATGTGTACCATATAAATGTTTTATAAAATATTCATTTATAAAATGGAAACACATATTATTATTTTCCACTTACTATATAATATTTGTTTATCATTTTTTATTTAAATTAATATTATACAATAGATAACTTATATAAAATTACCTGGTATAATCATTAATAAAATGCTATGAAATTTTATATATATAATTAAATTCAATATTTTTTAAATTAAATAGTTTAATATATCAATTACAAATTCAGAACGTATTCTTGAACAAATTTTATAATATAATTTCCCATTATGAGGGTAGTGTTATGGAGAAATTTTCTCCCTGTGGATAATAAGGAATAAATTCAAAAAAAACATTTGAGCCCTTGTCTGATAACTTATGCAAGTATAAAATAAATAATGAAATTTATTTTGTGCTTATTTTTGATAAATTTAAAATGTAAATATATTTCAAAAATATATATAAAATAATGGATTTTTTGGTATGAATATTGATTCTAATAATATTATTATCCTAGTTTATGACAATTCACAAAACACTACCATAATTTTTTATTGGTAAATTATATTGGATGTATTAGTTTCTATATGAGTGGAGATTAATTTTATTAATGATTAATTTGATGTACTTGATATCTAGTATAGTGTGAAGATTTACATAAACTCATTTAGTTTAAAATCAAACATTATAATGGTGTGTAAAAAAGGATTGTAAAAACAATGTATACTAAACAAGGATCCATACGATAATGGAATAAAGAATATTATTCCCTTAATATTGATCTATAGGAATATATAATATTGCAATTAATGTTATTTATTTAGAAATATATAAAATTGACATAACTATTCATTGATTATGAGTAAATTATCAAAATATTTAATTAAAATACCACTGTGTGTCTGATTCTATTTTGATGACGTTGTTTTTTTATAAATAGAACTATTGGATTAGGATTTAATTATAATTATAATAATTACATTTCATTTTTATATTTTGTATGATCCTTTGAGGTAAAAAATCTTCCTTGTTTGAATATAGTATTTTTATCTTTTGGGATTGAGTTCTTCTGAAGATTGGATGATAAAGGAATTCCTATAGGGTTATAGTTGAAGATTCACATGGGGAATGGGCATGTTTCTATGGATAATATTTAGAGATTTCATGTGTCTAGTATGTTTAATCAAGATATTTGGTGGAGATGTGATCTACTGTCTTGGTGTAGGACAATGACACTAACCAATGTTTTTATAGTCATTGGTTTTCTTGGCCTACAATGGGTATACTAGGGATCATGATAATGATTCCTCTATTAGAAAGTGATGTCTTCCCATGGATGAAATTGTTTTTGGTAATTGATATAATTTATGGGTATTTTAGTTGTTAATTAATATTCCTAGAATTTTTTTCTTTTTTTTCTTTTCATTGAATGCTTAATTTTTGCTAGGTAAATTTCATTTAAAGAAACGTAGACAGACTCATGATAGTTGAAAAACCCATTATATTCAATATTTTTAACATTTAAATATCATAATTATATTATAAAACATAAATTTCAATAATCTTATAGGATATCTTTATTAAAATGTTCATTTTTTCATGAAGTAAAATTTACTCCTGTTGTAGTTTCATATCACTCGATCAGTTTGTGACTGACACCGTGTTTCAAATAATGTTTTTTAACTTATATTATTTTTATTGGATTCATAAAATTACTGAATCTATATCTATGTCCATATAAAACTTTTCCTAGATTTTATCATCACATTAATTCATTATATCAAAAAATATACTTACACTAAAACATTAAAGAGTAATTATCTCTTTTAGTTGTTTACATCGAAGGACATCTAGTTGGAACATTCAAAAATGATAATCCTAGACAACTACTAATATTTGATTTAAAATAATAAGAATATTATAAATATAGTATATAGACATTAGTTATCAACATTATGGTATATAATTTTCTTATAATGACATAAAAGCTATATAATTCCATAAGAATAATTTTTTGTATTTTCTCATGATTGGATGTAAGAGTATCAAGTGAAAGACATTGTCCTGAATATATTCCTTTTCTCAATGAACTGGAATAAATGTAATCTCATATAATCATTAAAATGGAATGTGATTGAAGATAGAGATAACTCACTTTATAACTTCTCTGGTTCTTGAATCACGAATTTCTACTGGGAGATATGACAACTATGCTTTTCATTTCTTACCTAAAGAGTTAATAGTATAAATTCAATTATTTTTTAAATGTTTTTAATGTAATTAAATACTAGCGATAGAGGTAAATAACTTATAATTTTTTTTTAATTTTATTGATATTATACATAGGAAAAGAGAATATTGGAGGATGGTTATAGATGACACCAAACATAAAATATTTGTTTTCCATAATGATCTGGTTCACTCGTTAATGTTGAATAAAAATCGATTGAAGAGAGATGTTGGGATTGGTAAAAAGGATTAATAGAGATTCATATGATTCAAAACCCAAATTATTACATTCAAGTGATCAGAAATTTAAATATGATTTTTTAAAGAATAAATCTAAATAACAATTACATTACAAAAAATATGTTGAGACAGAAGGATAAATCACTCAGTTTTCTAGATGAATGAAGAATATTATCTGATAGAATATCTTCTTCTGTAAACATAAATAGATCAAAAAGGATGAAATTAAATAGAGGAGTATACATACAACATATTATATGAGTTAATGAAATATGGACATATGATTACATATTTTTTTAGGTTGAGGAAAATTAACAAGAATGTTAAATATTTTAAGGGGAATGATAGAAAGTTTATATATGCTTCTAATGATACAATGAGTTTTGATGATGATCTATTATATAACTTTATTAGTGATATATAGGTTGAATATATGAATATTTTTAGTCTATATTATAATTTAAATCATAATAATTTATACTTCCTGGGAAAGGTAACTCCCACAATGCAAGATAAATTATCTTTGAAATAAAATGATTATTCCTCATCAGAATCGGAGAATTCAACTTTATCAAATGTTGAAGATGATATACCATATGTTAAATAAATTACTATATATATATAATGTATTGATAACAAAAAAACTAAAAATATATAATTTACTCTGGATGATGTTTTTAATATAAAAGATATATTTTTTAATAGTTTTTACCGGGTTACTAAATGTTCGCTAATTTTAACTATAGTGATGTTAAAATCTTTGAAATAATGAATGAGATGAGTAAAATCATGAATAATCTCTAAGAATATAAAATATAAATATCTGGGTTACCTTGTTAATTCAATATTATGTAATATTCATCAATCTGGCCATGAGATTGAAATTAATTATCCATGCTTCCTTCAAAAACTAAAAGATTGAATAATTTTTTCTATCATTAATACTTGGTGAAGCTAAATTGAAAATATGTGTAAAAAATTGAGACTCAGAAGAAAAACAATCTATATTGGTCCTAATACAACCTGAATATGTAATCAAAACAATTACATTGTATCTAGTTGTGATCCATTGTGTATAAATTATGGGAGAGGTGAACATTGGAGAAGATAATGTTTCTCGAATAAAATTCAATCTATCAATCGTAATAAGGCTTACCTTACAAAATATCCTAGAACTATATAGCATGTGAATGTAGGATAGATGTGGGTTTAAAAATACATGTTTTTAAATATTAATGCATCAAATAATGTTTGGGTATCAAACACTTAGTCTTGAATAATTTCGAAAGATGGGATGATTACCTATATATTGAATATTTTGTACATGGATACAAATTGTTCTTGATATATTACAAGAGAAACATCTAACTTAACTACTAGAAAATAGGTAGTATACATCGAATACCTTTATCAATGATAGAAAAAATTACTTACAAAGGAATCCATTATCAGTGCTTAAAAATAACTTTTAAATGATACTGTTTTAGAGGGTTAAAACAAATCTGATATAAGTTACACATTTTTAGTGCTTCTTTAGCACTAATAAAGGGTTACCTTTATCAGAGATTTTTCTAGCCCTCACAATGGTCCTGATTCTGTGTGTGAGTCCCACATCAAATTACCTTAAGGGATGCCACTTCTTGATATATTATTCCACTACAATCCAACTTTGGAATCATGTTGTAGGGATGGTCTCCCGCATGCACTCCACACATAAATATAGTCTCATTCATGGGCCCATGTGGGCCTTGGCACACATTATGCATCCCTCAAGTCTTGACCCTATATTATATACCCAATCATGTCCAACAAGACCCAACCTACCTATCTGATCATTTACTATGCTCATGCCCCAATTTTTTATATATTTAAAAATATTAAAAAATAATAATATTTAAGTAAATAGAAATTAATAAATTAATAAATTTAAAAAAATTAATTAAATAATTATAAATAAATTCTATATATATATATTGTAAATATTAATTAATACTCTATATTAAATATTCATATATATAATGAGTAAATTTAAATAATTAATCAAATAAAAATTTAAAGGAATTAAATTTAAAAAGAATATATAGTTAAATAATTACTAAAAAATGATTAAACTTATTATGCATATATATAAATTATAAATATTAAAAAATAATATATATTAAATATTGATATATTAAATGGGTAAATTTTACTAATTAAAAAAATTAATGAATTACAAAAATTATTAAAACATTTATTAATAAAATAGTTATTAAGAAAAATAATATTATTATATTATATATATATATATATTAAAAATTAATTAAGATATATTTTAAATCTTAATATCGAAAATGAATAAAATGTAATTTTTTAAAAAATAAAATTCGTATTCAACTTCAATTCTTTTTATACATAATTATTCATTAGTATAATTAATATTTTTATTATATAAATATACTCATATATATTTATACGTGAGTATATATATATATGAATACATATTATTCCATAAAATATGATTTATATAATATAAAATACAAACCTTTACATTAAATAATTTATATATTTAGAGAAAAATAGTTTAAAATAAAAAAATATTTATTGAAAATATTGACTAATTATATCAAGTAATAGATATTTTACTAAATAATATTTTTTTTTCAATTTATCATATATCAATCACGTGTTATAATGATTTCACACATATATATAATAAATTAATCCATTTTTATATACAATGCACACACATATATGATTTTTTTTCATTTATACAACTTTTATTATTCATTTTAGATTTATATATATTAACATAATGTATTTAATATATATTATGTTTCTAATCAGTAAATTTTATCATTTACTATATCTTTATTCAATATATACAATATATTACTTTTTAATATATTTTTTATTTCTTCATTTAAAATATTATTTATTAATTAATAATCATAATAGTTTTTAAATATTTTCTTTATTTATTTTCAAATTCCATTATTCAATATGTTTGTAAATTTACACATTTTCAATCTGTATCTATAAATTTTTATTCATTTGCATTTAATTCTTTTAATATGGTTTTATTTTATATAATTAACATGTATTCATTAACATATATAAATTTTTGTCTTTATATTTTTTATTTACATATATAATTAATAACATTTGTTGTTTTTATTATTTTTTTAATTAATAGATAATACATAATAGATAATGTAACTATTCAATTTAACATATATAAAACATGTATATATATACACATGAACACACACACATTAATTTCATACATGCAAATATTTATGTAATAAATGATAATGGATATAGAAATAGATACCCCTAATATTTGTGAAGTTTTTTAAAATTTTAATATTCACATTATAATTTCATTGAGTAATATAATATTTTTAATATATTCTATTTTTAATATATTTTATTTTTAATTGGTAAGTTAATATTTAAATATATTTTTAAATTTATATTTACTATATTTATAAAATTGTATACTTAGAAATAAAAATAATGAAAAATAGTATTTTTAATGTGTTGATATATTTATACTTCAAAAATTATATATTTAAAAAAATAGAAAATAATGATAAATATATTTTAATGTAAAATATATTTACTATATTAATATTTATAAAAACTTGTTACACACAAAAACATACACACACACACACACATATATATTATTTAATAAATATATAATGATATAAATATATTTATAATTAAAAATCTATAGTAAAAATAGATAGAGAATGAATATATTTACGTTTTTCATATTTATATTTATATTTATATTTTCATATTAGATATATAAAATAATATATTTATATTTATAATTATGAATATTTTTAAAAAATAATATATTTATAATTTTAAATTAATAATGCTTATTTTTTTAAATGTTTTTATATAATTATAAATAAATAATTACATATTTAAATAATTTTAAAATTATAATGAATATATTTAATTGATTAATATTTGAATTTATATATATTTTTTAAATAAAAATATAATTATATCAATATATATAATACTATAAATATATTTTTAAATATATAACAATATTTCTAAATTTATGTAAAAATTTAATTTTTTATAATTATAATTATAAATATTTATTAAAAATCCAACTTAATCATTTCTAATATTTTATTACTGATAAAGAAATACTTCATGGGTGATTTTTTGTACTAATGAAGATATCTCTTTGTCATCCACAAAAAAATTATTGATAAAGAGGTTTTTATTAGTGCTTATTGTATTAGTGCTAATGACCCCCCGTTATTATCACTTTTGGGTTGAATTGATAAAACCCTCTCCAATATATTTAAAATAACCATTACCATCATATATCAATCATGCCTCTCAAGATCTCATTAAACTCAAGTGTTGTCGTTTCTCCCTCTCTACCTTCTCTCAGACGAATCCAGCCTTTAATCTAAGGTATGTAGTTTTTTTCTCCTCTCTCGTTTCTTACTAGTTTGTGTTCTATGGTATGTGTTACTATAGTGGTTTGTTTTATCAATTCCATCTTGGATTATTTGGTATCCTGCTCCTTCATTTTATCCTCCATCAATGTTCTTCTTTCTTCTCCCCCACTACATCATGTTATTCTTCAAACCATAGTTTGTTTCAGGATAATATTTTTTAATTCCTTGATCTGTAGGGTGTTTAGGGTAAATTTGTGGATATGTTTTATTATTAGTTATTGGTACATATTTTTATTTTTTTGCATTTATTATGGTTTTATGCTTATAGATTATGGAATTAGGTTTCATTTTAATGGGATTGTTATAGATGTCGATTTTTTTTTGGTATTTATTGATTTCGATATGTTTTGTGGGTGATTATTAGAAATATGATGAATTATATTTCATTATTCATGGTTTTAATCTTGAGTTATTTTTTTTGGAAATATGGTTATGGTTTGATTATTTGGGATCTGTTTTTAATGGTATTTTTTACCATCAATTATTGTAGTTTTTTTATTTTTTTTATTTTGTTATGAAATTGATGTTCTAAATTTTCAGGGGATTCTAATGATCATTAATAATTTCAAAATATCTCTATTAGTATTGGTATGTGTTCTCATCTCACCATTTGATTCTAATTCTTGAAACATGTTTTCCCTCAGTTTTCAAAATATTTTTGTCAAATTAATATTATATTTAAAAATATCTATATATGCTTTCAAAATATATTTTTATATAAAGGATCAAATTTATCAAATGGTTCCACAAGATTGAATGGAGATATCATCACTATATCTTCATTATTTAAGGTGAACCTTACATTAAAAAGTCAACATTAGTTATCACATATCGCACTATATCATAATTTATTTAGACTATTTATTGAAATTAAAATCTATAACCCCGTATTATATCTTATCACCTAACCCCATACTCTTATAATTTCACAGAGATTCTCTTGGAATATACATGGGAAGAATTGGAACCCTTTCGTATGTTTCTAAGTCATTGTATTTTATAGAAAACCTATATCTAGGTGCCTCCACATAAAATATCACCTTGGTTAGTATTTATATTATTATAGTATAGAGTTATTTTAATATTAATAAAATTCAATAATAATGTTTACTTATTCCCAATTGAACATGAATACGATAACATTCAACAAACCACACTTGGCCTATGGAAAAAAGTGTTTCAATAGTGATTTAGAATACGATATTAATATGCAAGAAGAATTTATTTAATATAAAAAATAAATAAAATTAATATATATACACAAACATCAAAACTAATAACTTTAATGATTGTATGAAAGTTAAAGAATGAAACTTTTTATGAAAACCCTATTCCAAAAATGTTATCTCTTATGATACTGTTTTTTCCATTTCAATCTTTAATTTTTCTTCAAGGTGTTTTATACAATTTTGTTCAGTAACTACTCACCATTCACTTATAAAACATGCACACTTAAAGGAAATGTGGTTATTTCTAGTGTCTATTATTTCTTATTTATTGATTGTTGATTTATAAAGAATAACATTTTACCCGAAGAAACCTACACAATTAATAATGATAGTCTAATATAAACTTATAACATTGTTTTGAATTTATGGTTTAACATTTCATCCTAATGAATACCACTAGAATTCCGATGTTTAATTGCTTAAACTATTTTACTCTATATAATTGTAAATTACTGTATATTTTTATTCTCAAATCCCTTTTCCCTACTGTTTTGATACATTGTTATGGTATTCCTAATATTTATTATTTCTCAAACCTAGTATGGACACCTCGGTTGATAGAAAACCCCTCGTATATTAATTTCAATGAGCATAGGGATAATAGTAACTATTACATCACCCAAGTGGCTTATTTATGTTTTTTATAGAAGAGGAATTAGTTCCTACATCTTAGTATGAGATACTAGAAGTTATCCATGATCATCTTTTGATCTTCTCTAATTACTCTATGTTTTCCTTGGTATTAGTCTCTATTTATATTGAATTCTATTACATAATTCCTTTGTACTACATGTTTCTTGTTTTTAGTTGTGTATGCATTTATATAGGGAGTTATGGGAGGTTTATATTACTTTTATTTCTAAATATGACCTTTCTGGTAAATTTTTTATTATTTTATCATTTGACCCAATGATAAGTCATTATTAATTATATATATATATTAACAATGATATAACTATATAAAAAATGAAAAAATCATTCCCCAGCTATCTGTGGATACCCACAACAATTTCTATAAGTTGTTGGGAACCAAGGAGTGATCTAGGGGTAGTGCTGAACGTGAACCATGTTTTTTATTCGTTTTATAGTCATGAAGAATACATGAGGGGACATTTTTTAATTCTCTGATTGTTATTAACATCATGGATTCAAATCCATAATAATTTAATTCTATGGATAACTATATTGATGTGAAAAAGGGTAAAATTAAAATATTGATAAAAATAAATTGGTTTAATGGATGTTTTCACTCTTTTAAATCTATATTCAAACTGTCAATAAAAAACATACATAGCCCACCATATACAAATGAAAGAAATTAGTAAACGTAATCTCTTCCCACTTATTGGACTCCCAGCAAGAAAGGTTATAAAAACTATCCTAAATTACCTATTATTTCTTGGGGAAGCTATGTGATTTTGAAATTCCATCCTTCATCCAAATGAATTCTCATTTTTTGGGAGAATTTAAAAAAAATTCATTGAATGTTGAAGTTGTATGGGAATTATCTACATGAGTGTGTGTAAGAAATCCAAATGATCCTTCTCATGGTCACACTGGTCAAGGATCACCTTATAGTGACCACACTACTACTGATTCTTTTTTCACCTTTAGGAGAATGACTAAAAAATGTTGTTAAGTACTACACCAACACCCTACCCATGAGCATTAAAATTTAAGGAGACAAATTCCATTATCATTAGATAAATCTCTTGAATATTTATTATTAAATATTATGGGTTGAGTCTCCTCCCTCGTCTCTTCTTTCCATGAAACTAAATTTCTTGATATACATTGAGATGTAGTAATCCAAAACCTAGTACGAGTGATAATTTTGGATGAATTTAGAGGATAAAACCTACCACAAGTGGATAAATTCATTTCTTAAATTCAATAAACCATTTCCATTAACAAACAATGAAATAATATAAAATAATCAAATGTTTTTTTCCCTTTTTTAGAATTATCTATAACATTTTCATTTGGTTTTGAATATCATATTTGTATTTTTTACATAATAAATATCTTATGAACCTAATAGGATGTATATGAATAAAAAATGGATGAATTATAATCATATGGAATGTTTATATGAATATAGGGTTAAATATTTCATCATGATTTCCATAGAGCATGCATAAGACCATTCTCAAATCCATTTTAGATGTATAGGTTGTTGTTATTCAAGAAATAATAATTTATAATAATTGGAAGAACATTTTATTTTTCATGAAATATATCAGGAAAATAAATGTTGGACTAAACATGGGATGAAACTGATCTTGAACACTGAATACATTTCATTGATCATTTGATATTAATACCATTATGGCTAATAATAGAGATCGCATGGAAGAAATTAAAATGGAAATTGAAAAATAACCTTCATTATTTTCAAAATTTATTTTAGAAGTTTAATATTTGTGCTAATAGACTATTGTATATTTGTTTTACTAAATAGACATCATTAACATCTGGGATGAAGTTATATAATTTTAACATTGGAAGTAGATGGAGTGAATCCAACTTTACCAAACTAAATGGTCTCTTGAATAATATACTACCAAAAGGAAAATAAATTCTGGATAAAATATATGGTACAAAAGAAATTCTATTTTCAATAGGAATGATCATTAATTTTTTTGTTCAAATGATTGTATATTGTTACAAAATGGAAAATAATCACTTAAAAAATTCATTATGTGTAGAATGAATCCATACATGAAATATGATTCATTTCATTCAAAATATTTAAGGTAATTTCCCATAATTCTATAGTTTAAGAGACTATATATGTGCTAGGAACCCTCAAGAAAATTTACATTGCATGAAGATGCAAGAATTATTGATGGGGAACAATGTTATCCATCAGATTCTCATTAGATGGATAAAATTCATGGCATGTTTTCAAAATTATGAAATGATCTGAGAAACATTTATCTGGAATTATGTATAGATAGAATAAATTGTTTTTTTGTATAGATTAGTACTTAGAGTATATATCCAATTATTTTGGTAAATTATAACTTTAGACCATGGTTATGCATAAAGAATAAATACATTATGTTGTCTTTTCTTATATTTGGACCATATAAACCCAATATTGATATTGATGTCTTTTTGCATCCATTGATCAATGATTTAAAATTGATTAAGGATATACTTTTTAGAATGTATGGTTCTCATAGAAGTGAATAATTCATATTAGGTTCCATATTGTATGGGATAATAAATTACTCTCATTCTTATGTAAATTTGTTAGGATATAACATTAATGTAATGTTGGGGTGTTCCATTTGATAAGAATGCTAACACTCTATTTTGTTGAAACAATTCTTAAAGACTGTGTTTTTATGAAATCAAAGATGATTACCTTGACGGTAAAAATATGGATCTTACAAGACACAATTTTATTGGAATTCCAAACAATGTACAAGCCCACATTCATTAATGGGTGATATACTCTTTGAAAAAGTGAAATATATTGATATTATTTTTAAGAAACCATTTTATAAAAACATATAAAATTAGGTTATAATAAGGGATGAATTTTCTTTGAATAACCATATTATAATAGTTTGTACATCAACTATTTTATTAATGTCATGCATGAAGAAAAAATGTATTTGTCTGTATTTTTTGGAAAATTTAAAAATGTTCATGGAAAAAATATGGAATCAAGGATAGGTTGGATATAAATAGCAAGGGGATAGTGGAAGAGTTGAAACTGATGAAAGGTACAGGGAATAAGTTTCTTTGTCTAGTAGCTAGCACTCTATCTAGAATGAAAAATTTGTAATTTTTCATTTTCCTTAATGGTGTAAAAGTTCCCAAGGGGTATTCCTGAAATATAAGGAATGATATTTTATTGAAAAATTTTAATATAAAATGACAAAAATAATATGAATTTCATGTTTTGATGCATGATTTGTTGCCAATTACATTACATTTCATTATACCTAAAAATGTATGAAATGAATTAACAAGGTTATCCTTATTTTTCAATGAAATATATATTAAAATTATAGATTTGGAAAAGCTTAAAATCATGAATAAGGAGGCCATACTAATATTATGTTAATTATATATGTTCTTCCCACAATTATTTATTTATATAATCGTCCACCTGATGGTTCACAATGTTTAAGAGACTCAACTATATAGTCCTATACATTATAGATGGATATACCCGCGTTGAATGGTTTATAATTATTTTGAAATGGTATATAATGAATCTATGTTGACCAGAAGGTTGTATTGAAGAATGATATATTGTTGAAGTAATTAATCAATTTTAAATGATACATATCATATGTTGATAGCATCAGTCTCCCAAATTCTAATAACAGTGATTTCTTTATGGGGAAATGAATTTCAGGATGTTATGTTGTTATAATTACCAAGATATATTTTGAGCAATCACACCTTTATATTTTACATAATAGTGATGATGTTGATCCATACGTTGAATCCCATTATGATTCTAATCCATCAAGGGCTTATGGATGGATATCAATATCACATAATCAACAGTTTATAAGAAGGTTCTAAGATCATATTTATAAAGAGTTATCTAGAAACTTGAATTCATTTGCCGTATGAATTTGATAGCAAGCTATGGGACCAAATAAAAATGATATATTATACAATTTTTTTGAAATCAATGGTCATATGTTTTATAAAAAATAACATGGTTACAATATTATGAGGAAAACTGTTGAATTACTCTTATAATAGAAGCAATGCACATATCTGTTTGCAATGAAAGAATTACAATTTAAGAGAATATGTCATATTTTGATATTATAGAACATATATATGAGTTAGAGTATCAACATTTCTAGTACCGGTATTCCATTTCAAATGGGTTGAGAATTTGATTTGAATTGAAGTTGATGAAATGGGACTTGTGATAGTGAATTTCCATATAGAAGGAGAAAACGATGAGTTATTCATAATGGAATCACAAGAAGTGCAAGTATTTTGTGTCTCAAATCCAGATAATGAAAATTGGTCTGTGTTCATTCTGGAGGCTATAATATCTATAAGTTGAAATGAAAACTCAATCAAATATGAACCTATAATTAGAGGATCTCAATAATTTCATAACGTTCCCAGTATAGACAACTTCTTATACTTTATATGGGCATGTAAAAAGGGAATTGGATTCTCAATAGAAGATCAAAATCCATTCAACCATAAAAATTATAATTAATGATCAATGGGTAGGTAATTTTTTATATAATATTATTTTTCTAATAATATTTTGTCTCCTATACTGTACTAACATAATATAAATGGAATGTTTTACTACACATTCAGACAATGTATTCTACAAATTATGATGTTACCTATCCTGAAGAAGAACATGTGGTTGAGGCAGAAACTACATAATAATTAGTGTATCAATAGAATTTTGATGAAAAAAATAAGAATAATGAAAAATCAAGATGTTGATGAAAATTATCAAGGAAATAAGTAAGGGTATAAAATATTAGGTTGGATGGAATCAATGCAACCAACCAGTACACCCCAACAAGTAAATGTTCATTAGTTATGTTGGGGTCATAGTATGGACAAATGTTCCAATTGATATATAGTCCTGACTCCATGTCCACCTTTTAATGAATAATACCTTTAGAGAATATATAAATGAAATTTTATTATAACCTTTATTTAGTTTAGAGGATAATTCTATAATGAAACATTGATTGAATTTAAATTATTCATTGAAGTCATTATTTATTTTTGATTTTTTTCATGTTAAATATGTCTTAATGGCCATAGAAAAAGAACATAGAGGCTTACGAACTCTTATTATTATATTTTATCCAAGGGATGTTGAGGGGAAAGTAATGATCCACCCACCAGTTACTTATAAAAACCTTCTAAATTAGAAAACCTACAAGGATTTCATCAGTAATCATGATGAGGAGGAATTTTATGTTAATTGTAGTTGATAATATATTATTTGAAATTAATAATTTTATCCAATTTGATTAAATGTTTTTAATATATTATATATAAAACGAGTTTTGGAAATAATGAAAATGAATAAAAACCAATGTAGATATATCACAAAGAAAGTATGGGTAACTCTTAGAAAGGGAAGATATTGATATAAAACAACATATATTTTTTTGTTTATATGTATAATAATGTATCCAAATCCAAATCCACTTCAATCAAATTTCATTATCTATGGTAGGAAGTTCACATAAATAAATTTATTTAACTAGTTGATGAATACAAAAAACTACTATGGGAAGCATGTGTAAGTATAAAATAATATAAATTGCTAATGTTTTATAATATTATTAAAAAAATTATCTATTTATGTTAATATATTATTTCATTGTTTAGAAACAAGAATTAGTAGTGACTATACTTGTAGAAAACTACTTTCACTTGCTTTGAAGTAGCAAGAGCAAAATGGTTGCGTTTGAGGAGTAGGTTTTGGATTGTCTCCTCAAAATTATTTTAAGAAGACCAATCCACAAGAATGAATATATAAGATGATGAAAGGATTTTAGGAATACATATTTTCATTGTAATATATTATTGTCTATTCAGTTTTGGAAGATTAATATGTGAGAAAGAATAAAATAGAACCACTGGTGGAACAAATATTAATGCATGAACAACTAAACTAACATAGAAGCTTTGAAGATAGTCATTCCCTTCAACTGTATACCTTACCTAAGAAAATTAATTTTTCAATTAAACCTTCTTATAAAGGTGAATCAAACACCTTCTAATAACATTATATTACTAAAATTATACTATGAAAATTTTTATGTTATACCTATTTGTCAACACCAACACACAACCTTTTTTGTGATGGGTGTGGTTTATGATATCCTTAGAGACAATGTACACAATAAATAACTCCCATAATATCACATGAGAGTGGGGATTTTGGTATCCCAAGAACTGGATAATGATTTCAATTTATCACTTGATGATCTTGATATTACAAAGGTCAATGATTCTATTAGAACATTATAATCATTTTCATATTATTTTATAAAGACAAATAATGTATGTATTTAAAACATACTTTCAAATTAATAACCTATAATAGTTGATCAAAAAAATTATGAACTGTGGTATGGTATTATAGAAGGATAAAATGATGATGAAATATGAGTTTAGATATAGACAATCTACTAAATAATCCATGAAAACAAAAGGACCTTCCAGGAGTACCTTCTCTCCACTAGTTCCATTCCAACGCTTATTATCATTAAAAATTCATTAATATACCAAATTAAATGATGGAAATATGTATTACATTATATAAAAATTATAAAAATTTGTAATTATCATTAATGTCATAGTTGGTCTCGAGAGTATAAATGAGATTCATAATATTGATTGGTTTTGGGTCCATGTTATGAATAAAAACATAAGGTACATTTCAATAATACATTTTACTAAAAATTGATCTAACATATTCCAAAAATATAATATCTATTAGTATTTTCAGTAGGAATTTATATTAATACTAGAGTAAGGGAAAACCATTTGAATCAAGATTTAGATTCACTAATCCATATATCTTTTCTATGAAAAAACATAATTGTAGTCGAATGAAATTATTATGAAAAAATATCAACATGGGGATTTTGATAATAAATTAAAATACACAAAACTCAATTTAATGCTCAAAATTGCAATGTAAAACTATGAAATATAATTATATAAAAAATAATTTTATTTTTTTGCTACTTTTTTTTGTTTTTTAAGAATTAGTGGATGCTAATTGAAATCAATCTTTATACCTGAAATATTCTTTGAGATCCAATGCATCGATATCCATCAAAATGAACAGATATGACGTGTATTGTGAATTTTAATGCACTATAAGAAAACTTTTATTGAAAAAATTAAACTTTTATGTTTTCATATGTGTTTAAAAAAAATATTTGATAGGGAAGCTAGTAAATGTAGGCTAAATCATGGTGTAAAGTCCGTGAATAAATACAAGAAGCATATAAATATATTTAAATGGAAGCTTATTTAAGAATATATAGAAAAATAAACTATCAAAAAATATTTCAAAATAATTTTATTAATTTTTTGAATATTTTTTTATTGTCCAAAGTAATAAAGAAACATAGATTTCAATTATTTTTCTTATAAATTTATTAGTTATATCATAAACCATGGAATGATTGGCATCCATGAATAGGTAATTTCATAAGGTAATTAAAATTTATTTAAATATATTTTTTATTCATTAATTTTACTATATTTTCTCAATACTACCAGGATTTATGAAAAACTTCATACCGAAAATAAGAAGTAATTTATCTAGAGGTGTTTCAAATTTGTAAATTGTATTGGAATGTTTGGAGACATCAAATTTGGGTTATTTATTTTTATATTTTTGTGATCTAGTATGGTATGTGACCATAGAAATATAATTTTGGAGTGAATAATTATTATTTTAATGGTTATATATTATTTTTGTTATGTTTCTCAAGAAGAAGCGTAATGGAGGAAATTAATTTATTTAAAAATGAATGGGAAGAATATTTGGTGTCTGAATTTGTTCTAATATCATGAAGGGATGACTACCTATGAAATATTTAGTTAAATTTATAATCATTTTAGATATATATTTTATTTATTTTCCTTATCATTTTTATTTGATACAAATTTTTTCAAATTTAAAAATTAATTTAAAACACCCATTTACTGACCAAAAATAGAAACACAAGCACATTTTTAAAAAAAATTAATTCAATGATATATATGTCATTTGTGACATGTGGGAATTAAAATCACATCAATTTGTCCTCTGATGTTGTTTTTATGACTAAAATTACATTTTTTCAATATAATTGTGTCATTTTAGCTTAAATCTTAAATCAAATAGTCAGAATAGGGAAAATGATTTTGGATTTTTTGAAACATTAAGAAAATGATTGATATTTCGTTTTTCACATGTTGGAATTTAACACATGTCAATTTAAAACTTGATGTGGTCTTTATGACTCAAATTATGCATTTTTAATAAAAATGTTTGATTTTTGATTCAAATATACATAAAATAGTCCAAACTGAGCATATGCACTATGATTGTACACATATATTACAATGACGTCACTTACTACTAATTATTTAGATGATTTTCTTCTAATTTTATATAATTTTTAATATAATTTTTATATCATTTTAATCTTATACATATTTTGTTAATTTTCATATAGGTAATTAATAAATGACTTCTTGAACATGGATGCTTTCCTCTTGTATAATGAATATGCAGTCAAAATTGATTATCCTCTAATGAAGTTGATATTTTATTTTTTTTCTCTAATTAATTCAACATTTTATCTTATCAAACAGCAATATTGTTATATAACTCATTATGTTGAATGAATTTAAGTATAAAAAGACATGGCAGAATCAACCATACCTTAATATAAGACACAGTGTACCCAGCATGACTCAAATTGTGTGGCTTCAGTTTAAAATTTTTATTTTATTAATGTATTTTTTCATTTTTATGTTTAATTTAATTAATTATAATATTATTAAAGTATGAATTTTTTTCATGTATAGGTGGATCCTTTTTCCTGATTTGAGGTGATTTGTTCAAAGAATCTCATGCTTGTATGATATTAGACTTTGTTGATGTAACTGAGATAATGTAATCATGGAAATGGGTCTGGAATGATTAGATACATCCTGAAAAGATAAATCCCTAAAAATTATTTTATTAATTTTTTCTTCATTTTATCTCCTATTTTTATGATAATTTCTTTTTCTGTTTTTTCTAATTTTTATTTAGTTTTTCTATCAAATATCTTTTAGGATGTCATATCTTTCTTTGAACAGTCAAAATATATGTCTAAAATAGAGGTTGTGTTCGTTTGGATGGAAGAGGAATCCCCATTCTTCCTAAAACAATATTAGTTTAAGGGAGAATGCGGTTTCATCATCTATCCCAATGGAAAATGTTCTCTCATTTTTTTCTTGGTTTTAGAAAATAGAAAGAAAAATTTATATCACACACACAATAATACACACCAAAATATGATACAATGTTTTCCCATCATGAATTGACATATATGTTTTTAGTTTAAAATTTACATTGTTCTTCAAAAAGTACATCACATACTCAAAACCAAGAAAATACATTTATATTTTTTGATACATTATTGAAGAGTTATAAAATTTATTTGTGGTATGCACGATTAAACAACACCTCAATTCGATATGCGATGTGATCAGTATGACTCAAGTGTGTATTTTTTATTTTCAATAGATAGTATTTTTTGTAAAACCTATAAGTGACAAAAAAAATGTAGATAAAATTAATTTTTATTGTTTTGATACTTTCTGTAAATAATCCATAAGTCATCAATGGTGTGTCGGAATTAACCCCACCTCAATCTAAAAAACTAGTGTGACTTTAAGTAAATCGTTCCATTTTAGAATGAAATTTTATTAAAAAACACCAGTTACATAATCAAAATATAATAAATCAACTTAGATTATATTTATACATTTGGATAATTTTACATAAGTTAATTTTGTTGTGTAGTAATCATCCCACATCAATATGTTGCATGGTGTGACCAGTATGAAGCCATGTTTTTATTTTCATTTTAAATTGACATTATTTTTATAGAAAAGAATAGTGATATACACAAAATAAAGAAAATATATTAGAATTATTTTGATAATTTAGTAAAATGATAAATAATATATTTTTTAAATGGATTAACCATTATCACCCCAATCTGATTGTTAGTGTGCCCGGTCAGACTCAAACTTCCTATTTATAGTTTAAAATTGACATTTTAGTTCAACATTTGTGACGCCCACTAAAACCCCAGAAAAGATTCCTGGATTTCATTTATAATTTAAGAAAATGATTCTGATTTCATTTCAAGGTGTAGAAATCACTCTCATATCAATCTGACACATTTTGCAACGGTGTGACTCAAAGTGTGTGATTCCGGTTTAAAAAGATATTTTAGTAACCAAAATATTTCACACAGTCAAAACCAATAAAACATATTCATATTGTTTTGTTAAATTATTACAATTTTCCATATTTTACTTTCATATGTAAGAGGTATCCCAACAGTAATATGATGCACGATGTGACCGGTATGACTCCAAGTGTGTCTTTTTATTTAAAAATGGAATTAATTTTTGTAAAAATTAGAAGTGGCATACTCAAAACCCAGAAAACCCATTCATATAATTTTTATAATTTAGGACATTTATCAATATGTCATTTTTGATGTTCAATAATTATATATACCTCAATCTGATACTTTTTGTAAAGGGTATGACTCAAAGTGTTTGTTATCAGTTTGTAATTGACATTTTACATCAAAACCTTTTTCACTCATAGAATCCCAAGAAAAAATGATTGGATTATCCATATAACTAAGTGAAATGATTCATTTTTAATTTTCTATTTGATGTAATTAGTCTCACATGGATCCAACACATGATTTTATTATCATGACATTATGTGTTGGTTTTCAGTTTTAAATGTCATTTTAGTAAAAAAATAAATGTGACTTAATCAAAACATAGAATTTTTTTTTGATTATTTATATAATTCATTAAAATGGTCCATAAATCATTTTTACTTTTATGAATTATACACACCTCATTCTAACACATGGGGTGCCTGATATAGCACAATGTGTGTCTTTTTCCTTACAATTGACATTAATTTTAGTAAAAAGGACATGTTAAAAAAAATCAAAATAATGAAAATACATCAGGATTGTTTTTACACTTTAGGAAAACCATAAATAATTCATTTTTTAATGGTAAGATTCAGCTAAAACTCAATTTTATACATGGTGTTCCCAATATTATTCAAGGTCTCCATTATCCGTTTAAAATTTATTTTTAGTTCAAAACATGTCTCACACACTAAAAATAGGGAAAACATTCATGGAATGTATTTATAATTTATAAAAGTGACTCATCAGTAATTTTTGATTTGTATAAATTGATTTCATGTCAATATAAAACATGATGGGTTTAATAAGACTGAAATTGTGTATTTTCAATATGTAAGTTCTATTTTAGTTAAAAAAATGAATCACATCACTAAAGCCGATAAAACAAAATCATATTAATTTTGTGTAAGTTTATTTGATATTTCATAAATAATTTCCTTTTCATTTTTATCTTATACATATTTATTTAATTTTAACAGAATAATGTTTACTGATAAATAATAAATGGTTTGAAAGTTGAAGGATTGTTCTTAAAAAGAATGTCATATTGAATTGAATCCCATCTATTGTGAATTTTTTATCACCATAGATTGGATTCAATTTTATAGTATATTATTTTGAGTAAAATAATAAATGGTGTGCCATGTAATAATCAATAGAAACTCAATCTGATACATAGTGTTCCTGGTATGACACATAGTATATATTATTAGTTTAAAATTGGCACTTTCAGTATAATTTATTTATTTATTGTATTTGTAAAATAATAAATTTTTCTTTATATAGGTGAATTAGTTTTCTCAAGTTGGGGTGTTTTCATTGGAAAAATAATTATTAGAGGTTGTGGGAAGAAGAAAGACATTAATGTTTTTTATATTCATTGATAGTTTGTTATAACTCTGGTAATTATACAAACCATTGTTTGAAATTTTTATAATGTTGTATTATTCCTTTATATTTGTATTTAAAATTATGATTCATGTAAATTTTTTATTATCTATTCTTATACTAGAATTTAATCTATATTGTTCTATAAATTTAGCTTCACACTACAGTAGAATGACCCTTTATGTGTTCTAATAATAACACTGATAATGTGTCCATTTATAGTCACTGTTAAAACCATTGATAAAGGGGTATATTATCATTTCTGCTCAATGAAATGATAAAGGGTCTGTCTATCATTAATTATTCAATAATGGAAAAAATGGAACATTTAACTTCACTTTGAGTATCATTTTTAAAGGGGGTCCCTTATCATAATTATATAAAATCTCTAATAAAGGAGATCTTTTATCAATTCTTAAAGATTAACTGAAAAAGGAACCATTTTTGAACTCATACCATATATCAAATAAAGTAACCCGTTATCTATGTTTTCATAGCATTGATAAATTCATTTGGAATTTAGCCATGATTTGATATTCAGGGCTTTATTTGGGCTAAAATGTCCAATTTTAGAGCGATTAAAGATCATATTTGAAGTAGTGCATCTAAAACGTAAAAAAATTATAAAATATGTATATTCATCTTTGGGGAGAATGAATATTATCAAATCAAGGATATAGGAAATGTATTTTTTAGGACATTAATTTCAAATATCGTTTATGGTTTAGGTATTAAGAATAACCTCCTTAACATTATTCAACAATGAAATAAATGTTATTCTATGAACATTATGATAAATAAATGTACAATTAAAAAGAGCAAACAATGAAAAGGCATTAATTATTTAAATTAATTGTAATTTTTCAACTCTAAATACAGTATAATTTATTATTTTTAATTTTCCTTGTCTCAGTGTGAAGAATTCTTATTCTCACCTTTCACACAAAATATTAGGATACTATTTTTTTCTAGTCATTATCTAATCTATCAAATAACGAGGTTTTCTGGTATATAATAGACCATAAATTTAAATATATTTTTTCATGTGATCCTTGAATGTATAGTGAGAATCATAATTCAATATTTCAATCCATTAGTGTATTCTCTATTTATATATCTTTAAATTTAGTTTTCATGTATATTTCTAGTCACACATAAACTGTTAGAATATGACGCAATCACTATGTGTATTTTTAATTAAATATTAAACTAGATATACACATACTTATCTTCATAAACATATATCAAAATAACTCCCACCTTTTAATATATATATCTCTAGTTTTCAAGTCCTAAAAATATACATATAGTCACTATCTGGAGTATGAGAAGTAAGGAGTTTATATACACTTTTTTTGAAATATTTAGTTGTGAAAAATTTTTATCTCATAAATTTTATACACTAAAATTCCATAATAAATAAATTGGTGGATCATAAGAGTAAAACCCTTCCAAAAAATACAAATAAAATTATAAGAGAATTTAATTTTGGTGATATTCCGGCTTAGTTTGTTGAAAATGATTTATGGAATTCATCCAAAACATTCATTAATGACATTGTGATAAGGATTTTCATTGATGAATAATCTCGTAATATTTTTGATGATGTAAAGTTTCAACATATCTTAGACGATGATGTAGTGACTCTAGATAATCTTTTTGGGAACTCTAAATTGTTCTAATGAAAGAACATTAAGCATTTTGATTTTTATTTCAACATATAATTTATCATTCTAGAAATGGTGAATAAGGCCATGTTTTTTTGCATGTATTTTTCATAAAATAATTCCTTATAAGAAATTGGAATCCCTTTATAATAAAATTTATGGTAATGATGGACTTCTGTTGAAGATTGAAGCATTTCCACACTCAATAGTGACAGAAAATTGGATATTTCATTGGGAATTTTGAATTTATTATTTGTATAATAAGAAAAAACAAACTCACATTTGGCATGGAGGTAAGCATGTTGACATTTTTTAAGGAAAAAAGAGGAGATGTTTTTTATTGTTTTAATTGAAATAAAATTGGACAGAGAGTCTATGGTGTTGGGAATTTCAAAGGGTTTTTTTGTTTTAAATTCATCATGCTACATAGTGGTGTTTGAGAGCATGCTGTTCTGGTGGTAATTTTTAGATGGAGGTTTTAATTTCTGGACGTTATGTGAATATAAGTTCATTTGTGTCTTTATTAACATTTGTAGGTTATGGTTTGAAGTAGATAATACATATTTCCGATCTAATGGCGGTGATTTGAAGGATAAAAATTGAATGGATAGATTTATAGGGAAATCATATTTCTATATGGTTAGAATAGAATTTCATATTACAAAATGAAACAATATATAGGTTTAATATTTTTGTGTCGTAAAATTTGTTGATTTGAGAAGAAAAAATATACTAAATAGCAGGATCCCATAGAAGATAAGTCTGAAATATCTGATCTCATTAATTTTAAAAAATATGAATGATAAATGGTAAAAAAATTTATTCTAGGCATATTTAAAAAATATCTTTAAGGAAAAGGGAATAATATTTTATATTTCTTTATTAGAATATGTTCATGCTTATGTAAGAAGTGATACACCACATAAAGTGATGTCCGTATATAAATATTGAAAATAATAACAATACAACAGGGAAAACGATCACACGTATTTATAAAGGAACAATGTATTTAACATTAAGATTAATAAGGGTAGTGAACATTTCCATGTTTGTTTGGACAATGATCTCTGAGGGTTAGTGAGACCACTTAAATTTGATAAAACAATAAATTTATTTTTTTGTGTATCGACACATCACTATTTTCTTGTTTCAGGGCCTTTCTAACTCTGATAATCAATATAAAAAATCACTATTATTATTTACTATTATTTTCTCAGTCAAATGATGTTGAAATGGATATAAAAAGGAGTTCATATTGAGAGAACATTTTCATAATCTAATAATAACGATTAATGTATATAATACCCTAATTCACCCCTTCTCTCATGGGAAAATCCTTGTTATGGTCAAACATGTTGTATCATAGAAGGGTTTTTTAGAGTGACATTATCCACAATTAAAAGCATGAATATGATTTTAAATCACAAGGGTTTAATGATTTTCGAAGGTAGTAAATTCCAACTGAGGAAGATCCAAATGAAACCTTATTTAAAATAATTTTCAATAGATATTTATATTGTTTAAATACATTGTATATCATAAGATATGTAGAATTGTGCTCCAACAGAAAGATATCATGTATACTTGGATGAGGATTCCAAATATATCACTACCTTAGTTGGAGACTTATCCAATCATATTTAAATGAATGTTATATCATGAAATAAATATCAGGTTATATTGGAAAAGATTATTAAATAATTTTAATGATATTTATAATTTTTGATAAATGGTGTTTCAGTTTCTATAAAATAAATATAAATATATTATAATTAAAAAAATGTTATGGTTAGTTCTTTATTTGAACAAATAAATAGTCATAAAATTCATGCATGGTCATGGTGAATATCTCAAATATAGGTAATTTTTTAAATGGATTTTCAGTACGATTCCCCATTATATTATTATAAAATTCATGGTCCTTATATAAAATGATCTTAGACAAATTTCACTATACATCTTATGTAGAAAGCTCAATATATATAAAACAAGGAATAAAAATAATGATTCAAGTATAAAGGATATTAGTTCATTTTGATGTTATGAATAAACATAATAAGAAATAGTATACTAAAGATAAAAAGAATTATGAATTGACGTCATTTTCATCCACTAATATAAAAAGTGGATAGAAAAAACTATAGGGAAAATTTCAACAGTATTGATCTATATGTCGAAAGGTGGGGAATATTCTGGGATAAATTTTCAAAAAATATCATGGAATGGGTGAATACAATGTTCAATTAATGAAATCAATTAATGATTTAAAATCAAAAAACATTTTTAGGGATATTATTTTAAGAATAATAACACAGTCTCATAAATCTATGAAAACTCGAAAGAAACTAATGTGGAGGAGGTTGAGGAAAATAATGATCTCAATGAAGATTCTAAAGTGGCTATTATGAATTTTCCATAATTTGATTTTATAGATATTGAGACTAATGAAATTAAAGGAAGAGTTGATCTCCAAAAAACTATAGGTATATCTAGATGAAATTTATGTTTGGATAAAAAATTAATAATAAGTAAAATGGAGTGTTATTAGTCTCCAACCATTACGTAGAACTATTGGTGCAAGGAAAGTTATAATTGTTTATAGAAATTGAAATAAAATAATCTTGAAATTCAGGAAAAATAATTAATGATTTTATTAATATTTAATTTTAACAAGAATGTCTGAATCACTAATGGGTTAAAAACTTTATAAGAGGAAGAATAAAAACAATCAGAGAACATAAAAAGTAGTCATGGTATTGATACGAAGGTGTGAAGACCATAAAAAACTCTTTTCTTTCGGTATGTCATTAGAAAGTTCAACTACATTGGATGCACATGAAATATACAAGGTGTTTAAAAAAAATATTCAAATCCCACATGTTTAGAATTTAATGAATAAGTGTAAAACTATTTTGGGGCATGAATAACATAATAGTAAATTAATCATGGTTTATGAAAGACCCCAATTTAGTCACCTTATAAAAAAGTAGATCTGTATTGATATCATAAAAATAATAAGTGTCCAACATCAGTTGAAATTAAAATACCAAATATCTAGTGTTATTTCTATAGAAAATTGCGGAAAATTAAATATATATGTTCCAATAAAATATGACATTTTTAATATAATCATAATGAAAACCAAGAATTTATATTCTATATATATTCTTATAAATTTAAATGGATATTTATATAATGTTTTTGTGAACAAATCAATTCATTATGATTCAAGGGCATAATAAATAGGGAATCATGAAGCTAGAATATATGGAAAAAATAGATGAAAGTTTCATCAAATGAACTGAAATAATAAAATAGGTTGTTATTATTTCAGGATGAGTTAGACTATATTGTACATTAAGATAACTAGACAAACTCTCCATGAGAAAATTTTTACCAATTGTCATAAGCGAAGATAATAATAAGACAAAAGTCAAATGCTATTGATATTACCTAAATTAAAATTAATAGAATTTTATTTTCAATTATAGATAGTGGATGTAATTAGAATATAATAGGAAATGAATATCCCATCATAGGAATCATACATAATAAAAATATTGTTATTTGTATTGGAATTAATGGGGAGTCAAAACTGTTTTCCCTAGAGAGGGAAATATTGGGGGAAAATATATCATATTGGTATATGTTCCCTTGGATTAAGGACATAGTAACAATATACCATGTATTATGAGATTATATAAATCATGTAATAGAGTTGAATTTATTAATATGTTTTTTATTATTAAAGCTAAAAATTGGATTACTTGCCTTAAAAGGGAAACCAACTAAAGGGAATATTAACATAAATGGTGAAGAAAATTTATGTCTAATTTAAAAGGAGGATTAAAATTTAATGTGGATTAATAAACATTTTCTTTTAAGTCAAAAATACATGGAATATTTTATAATGAATAAAGGAGTCAATGATATTCCTATTCTTTCCAATGACACTCAAATTTGTGACACAAGTCAAAAGAAGAATATTTTTTTGATGAGATATAATCCAATGAAAGGGAAATAATTCAGGTTACATAAACTTTTTCATATGTATTTATGTTATTTAATAACACCCAATGACATTGATGAAAAACTGTAATTTATTTATTTATGGATTCAAATAAAAGTTTGTAATGGATAATGGTAATTGCCCAAAAACTAAGCTATCATAGTGTATTACTCAATACCAGAGAGAGGTTTGGAATATTATTATTCTAAAATAAAATATTTTCACAAATAATGATGTGAAATAAAAAAATTAGTACATTGTAATAATATTTGTAATAGAATAGAATTATATTTATCAAAAAGGGTATATAAAAATATAATCTTAATGAAGATGTTTATAAACTATTATATATTATTAATAGATCATTTCAATGTAAGAATGATGAAAAACTGTAAATGAGTTGTGGTATCGAAATAATACCACACTAATGTACTTGGAGATGCCTGGATGTATGTTCTTTTTATCAATAATGAAAAGAATAAAAAATGTGTGGGGATGATGTTATATATCCTAGATATTAATATAAGATTAAATCCCAACAGTGATTTAATAAAAATATTTTATTGTTATTCCAAATTCATGATCTTAATTTGGTTGAAAACAGAATGATTTTGTATTCTAGAACGAATATTTTTAGGATAACGCTCTATATTTCAATAGAAAATATTTTGGAAGAAGTAAATGGATATTGGGGAGTTCAATAAGCTATAAAAGACTCATAGCAAAAATCAAAAAATGAAAAAAATATAGTATAGATAGTAACTTCACATATGAGAAATATAAAGTCAAAAATTATTGAGAATAATATATTTGGTAACCAAGAGTATCTTGTCTATAATAAAAAGATGATGGATCATAAATAATCACTCTTATCTCTAGTAGAACCAATAACATTTTATGAATCTATTAATGATGAAATTTTGGTCAAGGATGTGCATGAGGAATTTGAATAAATTGAGATATATGTTACATGGGATTTTTTCCCATGGTCTAAGAACAATGATTTTTCAAAACCAATTTTTTTTTTGAAAATTTATTAATTAATACAGCCATGTGATAAGGAAAAAAGGGTGTCCTTTTTGAATTGGTTATCCCCAAATAAAAGGGCTTGATATGGATGATATTTTTTCACCTATTTTATTATATTAGACCACATGATTTTTTTGATATGGATGTGTTATATGGGGAAAATATTTTTTATATAGATTTAATGTAAACATTTCCAAGTAGTGTTATTTATGAATATTTATGCAATTAAAAAGATAGTGGTTTTATTAGTAATGTTCATAAAGATAAAGTGTAATAGTTAAAAAAATTCTTTATGAGGCCTAAAATATAGTCCATGATCCTAATACTCATGGTAGGATCTGTATTTAAATAATATATATTTTTTATGATATTTGGTTTATAAATAATAATTTATCTTGACTGAGATGTATAAATTTATGGTAGTGCTTTTCTATATTGATTAAATCCTTTTAGAGGCTCAAATGATAAAAAATTTATATAGTTTCCAGGATATATGATGTTTAAATTTTATATTTCACCAATTTTATAATTAACATTTTCTATTGTGATGTAGGTATATAATGTGAAAATGTTTGATTTATTTTTCAAAAAAAATGTCCAAAGGAAGAGATGAAAAAAATTTAAAAGGACTATTCTAAATCATTGGATAATCCAATAGAGACAGAAATTATTTTTTATTAAATATTTATATGGAAAATCTTATGATTTTAATATTTATAGAGATATCAACAGGTTTTTTATATTTTACATCCATATGACCATATATTTTTGATCATATCAGGCATTTTTTTGTCGATGTTGTCATAAAGAATATAATTTTCATTTTAGGAATAATATTCTTTGATATATCAAAATAATAGTGAATTACATGGTATTTTACTATAAAATATAAACAAAAAAACTATTTTTCTTCACTATGGTGCATCTTATTGTTTCAACATATGATCGAATGTCTACCTATGTAGTTATTTCTATCACATTATTCTTTAATTTTTTGGATAAGTAAAAAATTTTAAAATATCTCTATGATTATGGATAAGGTTGATTAAATTTTAGCCACTTCATTTTACACCCAATTATAATGGATAATGAAATTTATTGGAGACCTCTAATTTATATAGATCCACATATTCCTATCAAAAGTGAAAACTCGATTTTTATAAACATAACAAGAGTCCCATATAATATTCGTGTACAATGTAAATTGAATTAAGGAATCTCCTTACAAAGGAGAAGGTGGAGAAATAAATGGTTTTGCTGGAATATGTTTCTAATCAATATCAATTAATTGATAATATGACCAAAAACAAATTAAATTCTATTATGAAAAACATTAGTTGTCTCATGGGGTCTGTTGGAACAATCCCTCTTGATGGTTCATTAGGGTTTATAATGTTTGTTGAAAATGGTCGACATTATTGAAAAAGGCTGGTTATAAAAGGAGTGTTAATTTCTTAAAGGATCATGTTGATCTTGAATATCCTAAAAATCATATAGATAATGTATTTGACAAATGATCACATAGAAGCACATAATTTTTAAGGTATCTTGTTGAATGTGTTTCTTTCCCTATGGTGGGTATTCATGACTTGTAATAACAGGAGATGAAGGAGATCACACAAAAATATCATTGGATATATGTATGTTTAAGAGAATCTACTAGAGATATGATGAAAATAATTTGAATACTCCACATGATTTTCATAGGACCGTGGGATGAGATCATGTGAATCACCTAATGAAACCACATGATTGTTAGAGGATCTTAGTTAGATATCATGTGAAGCACATAAAGACCCTGAATTATTTCCATGCAATCTCTTAAAATGGATCATATGATGAACTTTCTTCTACCCCTTGATTATGAAAAAATCTCATGAAGATATCATGTAAAGTTAATGGTGGATGATAGGCTGGTAATGATGGACACATATCACAGTCATTCTAAATCATGTGGGCGCATGATTTTTCTTATATCAAAAGAGGATATCATTTGACACACTAGAAGATAATTTCACTGACCACATGATTGTATTTGGATCTTGCGATGGGAGTTGAAATGTTCTTGATTTTCATTTGATCTCATTATGGGATCACATGAGGTGATTAATTACAAAGGCATCAACCACATCATAACTATATTTGGATATCATAACATGATCAAACTATGTTAACAATTCTTAATTTTTTTGTAGTTTAAAATTTGAATAACTATGATTTAATAAATTAATTTGGTTTGTTTATGACTATAAATACCCCCATACCCATACTTTAGAGCATAGGTATGTATTCTTAAGTGTTTTGATCTATTGAAAAAGTATTTCACCTCATCAAAATAAGGTCTTATTTCTGTAGTCTAGTGATTTTATAATCAATATAATTTCTCATGAAAGGGTTTCATGAAATAGTCTCACAATGTAATGTATGTCATCGGTGTTTAAATACATATAAAGACCCATTGATATCACACGATCTATGTAACCTATATAATTTCTTATAATACAATCCATTGATTTGTTTGAATAGAATGTGGTCTTATAGAGGAGTCTCATGGAGGATTAACTCATAAGGATCCCTCAGTAGATTTTAATGGAAGTGTACCATATAATGGTGTCATGGAGGGGTATCTTGAAGGTGCCACATTATGTGGTCTCGCAAAAGGATCATGTTCTTCGAGAGGAAAAATATCATGGAATGCTGGTTATCATCTCAATGATGAAAAAAGGGAATAGAAACACACACAACTTTGAATCAACTTGGTGTTTATTATAAAAATATAAAACTGAAGTATTTGGTGGTTCACTTCAGGATAGGGAGTAGTGTTATTTCAAATTTTGAATAGTTGTAAACCAAATGGTATAGTGAGTCTTCTCCAACCATTGTAACTGTAGTAAGATTTAGTATAATTAGTACATCAAAACATTTCATTTTTATTATCTTAATATATTTCCTAATTATGGTGAACCTTATAAAATAATTATTTCATGGGAATATTTTGATTTACATTTATCCTGTCTTAAAAAATGTTATAGAATATTTTTTTCATACAGTGAAACAAGATACAAAGAGAAAATTGAATTAATCGATCATTTAGTGATTCTTACCCATGTCAATGTATTTTACCACACTTGGATAATAATTTCCAACATTATATGTCAATATATATGGATTATAAACTTTCTACCACTTCCCCAAGAGATATTTATCTCTGGATTAATGTATGTTTAAACACCCATGATCAATTTTTGGATTCCAAACTATTTGTTTTCATAATTAATAATGGTTTTTTCATTGGGTCTGTTGAAATAGGTGGAAAAGTATCAAATGATAAATCATTTTGGAGACCACCTATGCATGTGTTGAGAAAGTAGTGGAACTATTATTCCCTATCAATAAATGGGGGAGTTCATGAATTTTTATTTTCCAAGAGAACAAGTTTTTTTAAGGATGTAATGTTTGAAGATCAATATAAAAGGTATGTATTCATGAAAATATTATAATTAAATTATTTATTCAACCAAAAATATTGGGTCATGAAGGATTAAAATTTATTATTATTTATTCTACCCAAAAAAATTAAGTCATGGTTATCATTGATTTTTTTGGATGGAATAATATTATTCTATTTGTGGTGAAGTAAACCATCACCATGACATGGATTATTCTATGCTGACTCTGAAAAATCTATGTTGGACCATTAATTTATATAATGTAGTAGTATTGAGTATTTTTATTTACATTTTAAATAATAATTTAACAAATTAGAAATTTTAAAGAGGACCATTCCATTTATCCTGGGGGTCTTCTGTTTAGAATTTTTTTTAAATAAACACGAATCTCTCTAGGGGAATTTTTATGGGCATGGTGGACTCATGCTAATTGCTGAAGGACATCAAAATGTGATGATTAGATAAATTTTTTTGTCTCACTGGGTATTTTCAATTGAGGTTTTCAAATTTATGAAATGGGTAACTCATAATTTGAGTGAATCTTTTAATATCATCCAATGGCCCGAATGCCTTCATTTTTTTATTGATTTTTGATAATCGACCATTAAATGGGTGAGGTGGAACCCTTACATGGCTCGTAGGAATAAGTATTATATAGACCGTTGAATATAGATGTATTCATTTCCCATAGGCTTTCAAACATTATATAGAACTCAGACTAACTACTTGGAACTGCTCCTCCCCAGCATCTTCATCGTAAAATATGCTCTCCACCTTTACCTGGATGTTCGAATAGGCATTTCTGTGCATTAACAGGACTGTCCCCGTGGTAGGTTCCATACCCTCCCATTATTGCAATCCATTTTAGCTTCTGTTTTGGTCAAATCTATTTTTCTCATCCTCCTTGTAGAGTTTGTTCCTTGTAGGTTGTCTGGTTTGCATCTGCAATTAAGGTGGCCCAAAGCCCTTGAGGTGGCCCGGAGGCCTTACTGTTCCGAAGGCCTGGGTGGCCCAATGGCCTTAATAGACATGGGGACCCAATCGGTGGCCTGATGGCCCAAACGGGGGCATATTCCCAGCTGCTACAGTGCCAAACAGTACCTACTACAGTGCAGCACAGTTCCTGCTACAGTGCTGCTACAGTACCCCCGAAAATTATGCCTCCTCTTGGATTTGATCCTGGGTCTCTTGGATGCACTTACATAGTCCTGACCAACTGGGATAAGGCTCATGTGAAAACCATGTGTTGCTATCACCGACTGCCAGAGGGGGGCCCCCACCAGCCCAAGTGTGCGCCACATTCCCCAACTAAGAAATGGATTTGAATCACCCGGTTCATAATACAAACAATGTTCGAGCTTGGTGGGACTTGATCCTGTTCCAGTTCCCATGAAGACCGAGGGTTACAACCAGCGGGTACCAATCGGCTAACACCCCATGGGATAAACGGGTGATGCTAACACCAACTCCCAGAGGGGTCCCCCACCAGCCCAAGTGCGTGCCATGTTCCCTAGCTAAGAAATAGATTTGAACCATCCTATTCATAATACGAACGGTGTTTGAGCCTGGTGGGACTCGATCCTATGCCAATGCACATGGAGTGTGAGGGGTACAACCCGCATGCACCACTCAGCTAACACCCCATGGGAAAGAGAATCTTTTTATTATTGTGGACTTTTATAAACCTTGGATGTTTTGTTTGATCTTCTATTAGAAGTATAAAAATGACCACTAAAGCCACTAAATTGGTCATTTTAAAGGTGTTTTGCATATAATTTCTTGAATATATTCCATGTTGTCTCGGAAAAAGTTTTTTAAATTTTATTTTCAAAATAATGGATCAAATTTATGGTTTTTATGAGTAGTTAAGTGAATTCTCAAATTCCTCAACAATTTGAAGTTCTGTATTCATGTTTAAGCAGCCTATATTTAATCTCACAAAGGTGAAATGATTAATAAAAATATTATGGATGTATAAAAAAAATTTAGCTATAAATTGATAGTTATCTTATTTAAAAATTTAAAATTCAAATGATCTATAAATAGAATATTTTTGTATTGTGTAAGTGTTTGAATGGTGAAGAAAAAAATAGAGTGAAAAGATGGATTTTAGATAAGTGAATTATGACATCATCATAATCATTAATTTTTATAAATATGAATTTAAAAGGACAAAAGACGGACTATATGTGTATATAATTAATTCTTGAAGATTAAGGGGATACTCTTAAAATTCTACTACACTGTTAGATTTTAAAATTTGTTCTATATGTGACAAAAATATATATTTTATTTCTCATTAAAATTATAATAATGACAACACTAACAAATTATGATTTTTGATAATATACTTGTGTAGAGGAACAATTTTTTTCCCTATTAATAAGAAGTTCACTGAGATTTTAAATCTTTTTGTGGACAGTGAGCCTAGAGGATCAGTCATACCACTCCATTGTGTAAGAATAAAACTTTACAATTCTATAGAATTTTAGGCTCAACACCATATCACTATTTTCTTGCTCCTTGGACTATCCCACTTTGTTGAACCATTAATAATAACCAGTGTTATTTATTATTTTTTCTCATTAATGATGGATTAAAAGGGAGATAAAAAAGTGTTCATCATATTGATAGACCAAGAGAGTAATCATGGATGAAGTCATAATGTGTATAATATCATGATTGACCCCCACTATTAGGGTAAAATCATTGATAAATATTATTAATAATATTGTTTTAATATTCAACATCTAATTATTTTAGGGAATAGTTTAGGAGTATATCTTGATAAAATATAAAATGTTTTTCATTTAATTTGATATTTAAAATAACTCCTTGTGAGTTTTAGAATAAAAGAAAACCTAAAATTTGTTACATCAATGTTTTAGGATAAAATTCACTCATTTTTAATACTAAATATATTCTTAATAACATGGATGTAATGTATAATAATGGAATATTTAATTTTAATTCCAAAATTTGTATAACATACTGGGTTTTCAAAAAATGGACGCAAACTGGTTAATAAACAATCAATGTCATGTATCATGTAATTCAACCTTAGTAAAATTTAGAATTACTAGAATTTATATATATCCAAATTTAGATTTTGATACACCTCGAATTTTATTACTTGATATTATATCCCACCAACAATTTTTTTAATATATCAAAAACTATATAACTAGAAGTGGATCTTCCATAGGTTAGTATATTAGACTTTAATCCATTGGTATATTAATTTCAATGACCATATTTTCCTAAAAACATGATGGTATTAAAGAATAATTCAATTGAGAATATCATTTATGATGCTATAAAAAGGTTAAAACTAAAATTTCTTTAACATAATAATGTTATGATATTGAATTTTTATCTCAAGAAGAACCTAAAATGGTAGATGAAGCACTTTGTGATTAATTATTTATAATATATATGAATGAATAGATTAATTAGTATGAACAGAATATAGTTTAGACCTTGAATAATCATCAAAACGATTCTCTGATTATTAGAGTGAAATGGTTTTCCCATAATAAATATAATTAAAATATTATTATTATCTAGAAAAAGGCATGACTATATATTAAGGGTTATTCTCATGATGGGGTAATAGACTACGGGAAACATTTTTCTAGTACTGAAGCTCAAATCCATCTAAATACTTCTTACCTTCATATCCAATGTTAATTTTAATCTTTATCAAATGGATATTATTGGTCCCTTTTATGAAAAATATTTTCAATTTGATGTTTATATATAAAAAATTGAAAATTTTAATTTAATATAAAAATGAATTATTGATTCTCTTTATACACTTAAGAAATATATGAGATCATGGTATAATCTATTATCTTGTTTACTTGTTCAAATATTTTTTTTAAAAATGTTTAATCATACTCTTTTAAACAAGAATTTTTTTAAGAAAAATATTGTTTTTAAAGTTATATTGATGATATTATATTTGTATTGTCTCAAAATACTCCCAAAAATAGTTTCTCATAACAAAAATAGAGTGAGTTTGAAAGGGTAAAGATGGGATAACTTAATTTATTACTAAGCGTCTAAGTAATCTGAAAATTGATAGGAATAATATTTTCTTCACACTAGTATGTATGATATATATGTAAAATACTTTGTTTTGAAAATTCCTTTAGTATAATTAGTCTTGTATGTTCTTATATTAAATTATATCTTTATAAATTTGAGAAACTAGTTATTTAAAAATTATTCATTGTGATGATAGGTAGCTTACTCTAATTGAGGATTATCTAACCAAATATCTTGTCTTTATGTATTATTATATTTGTGATGAAAATTAAATATGATGGAAATAAATATTAATGTGGTTAAGAAAATTTTTTAATATCATAATAGATATTAAGATCATGAATTATTATATTTATTCAGAAATTAATTTCTTCATAAGGGTTATATTGATTGTTAATTTAAAAGATATAAACTAGATCAATAGTTCACGTTAAGAACATTTAACATCTTAAAAGTGTCTTTAGTTTCAGGGTTATGTAAGAAAAAGTAGTTAATTTTACTTCCCGTCACTCAGGAATATGTGGTAGTTGAATTTTATTGGGTTCAACTATTGTGGAAGTAGAACACACAAATAGATAAAATATTGAATTTTAGTTATTCATTGATGCTTTATGAAAAAAAAGTTCTATCTCTTTGTTTAATAACCCAAAAACTAACTCACTGGTGAATTTGATGGACAAAAGAAAACAAATCATCTAAAACCACACACACAAAAGATATATAATCCTTGAGTTTATAATGACTAAAAGTATTATTTCTGATATATTGACTAACATTTTAATTTCTGATAGATGGGTATATATTAAAAAGTATTTAGGTATGGTAAATGTAAAATGATCAGAATTTCTAATTCTTGACTAAAATATCGATCAATATTAAAAAAACTACGAGAAATGGGGATGCAATTCTATATTTTTTAATTATATTAACATGTTTATGGTGGAATTTTACATCATTCAGAATGTGTTATACTATAACCTCACCTATTGGAAGTTACCTAATAAGTAATGTTTAAGAAAATTTTTCTTATATCCTATTTAATTATTCTCATAGTACCACTGAATTTCTTAATAAACATACATTGATTAATTAAATGGTATTAATTTTTTTCTATGATATTTTTTTAATGATTAATTTTCACTACTTCTTTGTTTTGTAGAGAACATCTAAAACAAATTCATTAGTGTGGTGAATGAAAAATAGCATTCCCTGATGTATTAAAAAAATATTTCATTACAAATCTCATGATACTCATTTGTTTGTATTTCTTATAACTCATTAGTATTATCCTCTACTCTTATATATTACATTTATAATATCCTTTGAAAGGGTGAAATTATGTTTATTTTATCACACCATGATTTTATTAAATTTTTTAAGGATAAAAAATAAACTATTAACATTTTTTTAACCAGATTCATCATAAGATGATAATATTTAGGAATCAAAAGATAATATCCCCAAGGTTAATTAATTTTTACTCGATTATTTAGTGATTACATCGTTTTTCGTGGATATTTATAATTTTATCTAAAAAAACATTCCTTTTGACCATCAAAGATTGGGATAATTTTTTAAAATTTTATTATCCAGAATAAGAGGGTAACAAATTAAAAAAAATTCCATTATTAATTTTTTCATAAAAGTGAAAAGTAGTATAAGTATTTTTTGAAATTTTCTTATATATTAAATGGGTTAATGCTTCAAAATGTTCAATTTAACAACATTCATATAAATATTAAAAAGTGAATAATTTTGAAATGTTTTTTTATTCTTGTTTATTTGAATAAGGGGGAATTTTTTTAATATTTTTACTGATATAATGAGATATTTTGTCACTCATATATTATATAAAGGGGGAAGTCAATTATATTGTACATAGTGTGAGAAGTATACCATTTTTAAATTCATCTTAATGTTTAACTTTTATTGTTTTCATATTTGTTTCATATTACTTTCAAAAGGGGATATATTTTTAAGTCAATGAGTCTTACTATCATTGGTTTTGAAAATTCAAAATACACTACAATAAGTTTGTAATCATACATTATTTTTGATAATTTAATTTACTTTGAGTTTAAATTTTTTATATGAGAATTTAGAATACGGTTTTCTATTAAAATGCACTTGGGATGAAATATGTTGTGATTATTTAATGAAATTTATTCATCAAAAAATGGAATTGTATGATCATATAATGAAATTAACATAGAATAAAATAAACTCTAGGATTAAATAAATCAAAAAGTGGGTGAATTTGTCTAATACCATTGGAAATAGAACCTAATAAATCTTGAATCAAACTATTGAAGTTTGTTACACAGAATTTTGTAAATCTCACCCAATAATTTTTTTAGTAGGAGTTATTGATCATATAATTTCACTCAAATTGTTTCTTCAAATCATGTTCATGTGCGAAATAGATTTCTTTTGAAAGAACATTACATTATATTTCACTTAATATGATTTTTCAAAAGATATTTATTAAGGAGGATTTTATTCGAAATATCTTAATGAAATTTGATTGTAATAATTATTTCAAAATACATTGTGATCAAATATATTCCATGTGTGATGATAGATTTTCTAATCGGTGAGATCAAGGGATTTTGGGGATAGGATGAAAAAGACCTTATGATAGTTTTATAGATGAATAAGCTTTATTAGTTATGATTTTTACTAATTCTTCTAGTTGGACATTCTACGGGTTTGATCTTATTTATCATGGTCTTCCAAGGTTATAAATATACATATTATTTTTGAAGGATATAAATATCTACCGACAGGCTTACAATCATATACATTTTTTCCTAGGAATGGATACCCTTAGGATCATCATAAATTTCTTTCTTCTAAATTGGATAAAATAAAATCATCCTACAGATTCAATGTTTTTTGGTAATTGATATTCTTTAATGGTATTTTATTTGTTACTCAATAATCTATGGATCATTTTAATGTTTATATGTTTTGTTTCATTGTATGTTTAATTATTATTATGTATATAATATTTACTATACAAAAATATAACAATCATTAGTGGTAATTTATTTTTATCAAAATGTTATTTACATTGATATATCCAACATTTGTTAGATGATATATCATCGAACCAAGTTATTATTATATGGGATGAAAATTTTCAAGTTTTTCTCAACTATAATTTATCCCTCCACTTTTAGTGTTATATATCTCTCTTTTGGGAGAAATAAGGTCAATTTTAAATTAAATTCATTCAAGTAATTAAATCGATGTATAATATATTACACATATAATGTATATTATTTTCCATCCAAAATGGAAAAAATATTGAATATTAATGAGATTTTAAATTAACTGTTCATTCTTATGAGTTTTGTTTTATATAAATCTAGAATATGTCCAATTGATCATGTCATTATATATCTACTATTTAATATTTATTACAATTTCTATTTATGAATACATAGAGAGTTTAAAATATATAATAATATTAAAAATAATGAATACTTATCCCAATCAGTTAAATTAGTATATTGGATGAATTAAATTAGACATATTTGATACTAACAATTTTATTTCATATAAGGATGGATACATTAAAAATAGTCAGGGAAGTGGATCTAATAGAATCAAATAAACACACTAACACAAACATGATGGATGCCAAGGAGTCTCATTCCTGAGACCTCCCTAATACTCCACAAGGACATCTTCAACACGATTAAGCATTGGGGGATATAATGATGAATATATAACTTATATAATCATTCTACGGTACAGTTTACATGATAATTTTTACAAATCATGAAATGTTTCTAAATTATTAGAACAAAAAAAACACATAAATAATATCATAAATCAAATGAATATTTTGTAATAAATTATAAGGAATTTTTTTTCATTATTTAATTATTCATCTAGAATATGAAATGAAACATTTCAGAAATATTTAATATATTCATTAAATACTATTGAAATGTAATTAAATAAATTTCTCTAACGATTGATGTGTTTCATACATGATTGGATGATAATTTACTTATTGATCCCAAAAGTATATACATATACTTGTGTATATTCACCTTTCAATAATATAAGGATTTATTATATTATATTGCTACATGGAAATTGTATTTCTTACTAATTGAGATTCCAGGTGTTCAAATTTATATTATTCTAAATTTTCTATTTAAAATATGTTAATTATATTAATGGTCAATATTTATATAATTCAAATAATATAGATGTAAAACTCTATATTTTTTCTAAAATGGTGGAATTACCACATCATGTGGTTCTAGAAAAACATTCGTCATTTCTATTTCAAAAAAATTTAATTAGTTTAATATAAGATGAATTTAAAAAATGTGTTTTATTGAGATTAAGTAGTCAAAATATTAAAAAAAAATTTTTATTAACCATTAATAATGATATTCATATAATATCACGTGAATAAAACAAAGCATTAACATCTTTATTAAAGGGAGAGTGCATCAATGTTTATATAGAATAACATATCTCATCAATTACTTTTACCCAAGTAAGTTTTCCACTGGTTTTTCCAAATATGATTATTAATATAAAAAACTAAAATGTTTCATTAAAATCAATAATCCATGCATCATTTTTTTTAAATGTTTATTTAAGTGAATATTAAATAACTGATCATGAAATTTATGATATCTAAGAAGGAATCAAATAAATATATGTTATTATTTAATGTGTTTTCAAAATTTCCATGTTTATGATTCCCTTGGGATTCATTAACATAGTTAGTATTTCCATTAGATATTAATCACCCAATAAATATCCCATGTCTAAAATCATATTTTTTTGATATATCATGGATAATAGAAATTAATTAGGACCATTAATATCATTTAGATATTGTATATATATATATATGTTTATATATTGGAACATTATACTAGATGGAAATAATTTTGGAATAATACAGTATATCTATATGCATTGTTCATGTTTAACTACATTTTATGATGTGTGTTTCTTTACTCATTAACCATTTAATTTAATCTATTTTATTATCCAAATTTTGTTTTTGATTTCAAAATAACATGATATTTTAATAAACAACATGCTTGTGATTTTATAATAAAATTGGTCATTAAATTTTAAAATAATTGTGAAATATTGAATGATGATATTAATCTCACTTAATGATAAAATTTTTATTATCAGACAAAAATATGTTATAAATAAAATAACACTACTAAACAATTTAGGAGACTTTTATAAAACATATGATGTAATTTTTAATTATTTGAGAAACGTTATATGTTTATTTACAATTTACCTAAACATTTCTTTACATATGAAAGAATTATAATTTATTGGTGTTTCTTATTTTTTATTTTAAACTATAAAAGTAATTTTTTAGGTGGAATTTATTTCCAAAAAATGCTTCTATACATAATTGTTTTTAAAAAATCATCAAGATAAATAATTTTAAATTTTTTTTCTTTTAAAAAAATCAAATTCGTTGTACCTTGACTAAATTAATTTTTTTGGGATTCTAATTATCATTTTTCTTAAAACAAACATATGGATTCTTTGATAAATTTTATCTTGTAATATTTTATTTCTACAATATTTCCATATATAATCCTTTAGAACATATATAATTTTCACAACTCATAACCTACCTGCTGATTGTATTTAATTAGTATTTACATAAAAAATATTTTTAGAAGAATACAATATAAATTCATCTTTTAAACCACAATAGTATTCCTATAATCCATCCCACTCTTATCACAACAACTAATTCTCTAAAGATACTCATGAAAAATATGATTCGAGTTGATTGATAAAGATATTAACACAAAGAAATAAGAAATCATAATCAATTTTTGTCCCATGAGATCATTGATTTTATCCTGAGATCATGTGTAATGATAAATTTAAGTCATAATTTATGATCTTTTCATTCGAATTTGTAGAACACATATTTTATAACAAACATAAAACAATTCATTATAATAATAAATCAAGTCCCATGACTACGATGTAAAAAACATACTAAACTCTATACGAATACACCATACATAACATAACATGAGATACAAAAATCTCCAAATATATTATGAGGCTATTTAGTTATTGTTTCAACCATTAAATTGTAAATTATCATGCATATATGCACCATATAAAGAACTAATAAATTGACGTCATCATATATGTAACATTAGTAGAATTCATGATTACCCATGAAAATTAAATTGGTTAATTACATTCATAAAACAAAATATATTGAAAAACCTTGAATGAAACATATATAGCACAAAAAAATAATATGGGAATGAAGAAGAATATATTTTTATGTAATCAAATCGATAAATAATTTAGGTTAGAAATAGATCTCGAATCATTATAATAATTTAATGAGATAATCAGGAAGATGAATTGGAATAATGATACATACCAACATTTTTGTTAAAGGTTGGGGATGAAGCCTTAATTTATTATTTAAAGTAAATACCTCTTTTAGACTGGGTAGAGGGTGACCCATTACATAGCCCTAAGGCCCAAGGCCAAGTGGCCGGAATACCAGGCTTGAAAGCCCATTTCTTTGGCCCAATGTACCCCTCGGTGAACAGTACTGGTATAGTACTCATGCTGTTACAGTACCTTCTAATGATCTGTATAAACATAAAAAACTATTATATAAACAAATTCAACCAGATTATTATAAAGATACATAAAAATATTTGATTGTTAAAATTAATAATTGTTATATAATTTAAAAAAATTATCCATAGGATACATAAAATTATATAAAAAATTGAGGAATATTTCATTGAGATGAAATGGAAATGAAAAGTTGTCCATTATCTCAAGCACTTATCACTATATAATTACAACTAAAATCTTAAATAATAAAATTTTATTTATTTTTTAATTATTCAAAAATATATTCATTGTTTTTTTATTCATTTGTTTAATATATTTATTTATTTCAGAAAAAACAGTTAGGTGTGGTTTTTAGAGATATTCATTCCTTTTTTACAATGTTACATCAATATGGTGGTATTAGTTCTATTCATTTTACTATGTGTTAATAAATATAAATTTATAAAAGGTAGGATAATAAATTAATTTTAAAAGTAGAATTTATTTCATGGTTTTTTCATTAAGACAATGTTAAAAAATATTGAAAGATAACTTATATAATTATATTGATATTAAATTTATCATTCTAGTACATTAATTATAACAAAAAGATTTAAAATTTTCTATTTATCTATAAAATAATAGTCATAAATAACCCTGATCGGTTGTGATAAATTAAAAACAACATTGACCATATGATATTTATAAATTGATGATTATATGAATGATATAGTAAATTCTTTATGAATGAAATAAGGATTCATATTTTAGGATTATAATTGAAAGAAATAATTCTAATAATGATTTTATAATTGTAATTATAGAGACCAATTATGTTGAAAAGATAATACCAAGGAATAAAAACAAAATATCTAGGATAATACATAGTATCCCTTAATTTAGTAACCCCCATTAACTATGTTATTATTACATAAGAGGCTTAGTTTTTTTGTGAGACTAGAGAAGAGCCATCCTAAAGTGAGTTGACAATGGGGGTGATTGAATAGAACTCAATTAAAAATTATTCCATGGAGAAATTTTCATTATATAGAGAGTTTGAATAATCTCATAAAAATAAATCTATTTAATAATGTGTTACTTATAATTATCTCAAATTAAGAGAATTATAGAAAATAGTTTCTTTAGTTTTGGATTTGGGATATTTTATTTACATTCTAGTTTTATATTTTTTTCAATATTTTGTGGAATAATTGGATATTAATTGGAGATTAAGAGTCTATGTAGGTAAGAATAATGTTTGAAAAATATTAAGTCACTCCATTTCAAAAGATAGAAAACATCATGGTAATGTTTAGTAGAAAAAGATATTCAATAATATATAAGAAATGTTCAAGGTGATGGACATGGATTCAAGGCTTTTTAGAGGAGTTGAGATTTATTTTTACCACGAGGAAAAAATGAAAGTCATTTTTTATTTCTTCATATCATAGTGTGGATACAAAATTATCATTATGTGGTATTTGTGTAAATAGATAACGAACAGATTTTACTAGACTAATTAGTTTCCCTGAGTGTCAAAATAATATAAGGATTAAGGTGAATAGACCATATCATAGGGGAAATGATTATGTTATCATGATTGTGGTGCTGGTGATGAAGATCACATAATGTTTTATTGAAATCTATGTCATGTATTCAATCAATGATATAAATTTTAAGATGGAAACAACCTCTGGAATTATTGGGAGATTATGTATCCTTCCATTATTATTAAATCTATGGTTAACCAGATGAAACCACAACATGGTTTACGTGACAAAATCATGGTATGATATACTATATATATATATTTATTCTATTTTACATGGATAAATATGTGATGATACATATATATATGGAATCCCATAATTGTTTCTAGAATTTTGTGAAATCATAGGGTAATTGTTTGTTTGCAATGAAGAGCTCAACACTTTGTCGATTCTTAGGAGGACCTTTTGGAGGATGGGATATGAGCATTCCCTATTTTTACTCAAACCTCCAGTTTCATATATAAATTGTATTATTTTGTAGTTTTGGGGGATATACTTTTTAACTAATTCAACACTCCATTTTTCTCACATTCTTTCCATATCACATCTATTTGTATTAGAGAATGGATTAATCTTCCATCATGAGGATCTTCTCTTGATGTCTATTTTAAATAAAAATGAGTTAATTATATTTTTATTGAATATTTTTCAATTTTAATAATATTCATGGAGTGTATGAATTATGTAAATAAAAATTATGTTACATTTTTTTATAGAAACATATTTCACTTATTGAAAATGATGATGGATCAACATCTATTAATATTGGGACTGGGTATTCATGACATCACAAAGAATGGTTTTTATCACTGTAATGATGAATCATATTTTAATATTAAATATATTAAGAATATTTATCTTTATAGGTAAAATAATAAATTAATTACTCTCATCCTTATTTTAGAATTCATTGACAATATTCATAGGGCCCAAAATACAAAAATTAATTTCGATTAATCTTCTCTATATTCATCAAGGTGAAAAAAATGAATGAGATCAATCAATTCAAACATCTCATGATCAATTCAAATATGTATAGATAATAATGGATAATATTTTTTATATATTTTTTATATTTTTAAAACAATTATTGGATCTATTTGGATCTATTGAATGGTTCTTGTATAAAATATACATAAGAAGATGATGAGGATAATTCATTCAGAAAAATATAGTTTCAGGAAATCATTAATTAAGGATCTTGACATGGTTGAATTTCAAATTCATAAAATCAATAGTATTTATGATATACTATAAGTTTAGAATAGGTCCCTCTTTATTGAAAAATAGATATAATAAATAAGTATACTATATTTAATTCAATAAAAATAATGATGATAAACAATATAGAAAATTCTCATTATGTTGACATTGAAGCTGAACATGATGACATAATTTTCAATGAATATATATAATTTTTAATTGAAACTTTTTTAATAGTAAAAGGTATCTTCAACGGGAATATTCTTATTAAAATATTTAATTGTGGAATCAATGGATTTTTTTCGAAAATTGCCTAAGATGAATTAGGTTGATGCTAGATAAAATCAACCCAAATTATTATTAAAAGGGAAACCGTCTTAGAAATTTTTCACAGTGGAAGAAAATTCCATAAAGAAAATTGAATTACATAGTTATTTATCATGAATAATTATCCACAATACCATTAAAATTCATATTTATGTAAATTAACTGAATAATATGATAATGACTGAGATGATGAATGTGAATAATTATTTATATAACAATAAAAGTACTCTGATAAATCATCCCTTAAAGAATGAATACACGAAGAATATTATGATGTGTATTAAATGTATATTATGATCTATATAAAAATAATGATCATGATTTATCTTAAAGAGAATACAAATAGTGAAATGGATATTGTATCATTGATGAAATCCATTTAAAATTTTTATATTGTGATGAATTCAAAAAACAATATATTAAATACATGTTAATGATTTATGATATACATTTTAATAGTATTTAAGGAGAAATATACTAGATATTATGACAATCCATTTTATTTCAAATTAATATTTTCTTCACCAACATGAGCTAAAGATTCATGAATCTTAGAGTTCACTGATAAAAGATATATTTACTTTAAATATTCTTTTAATGAAGTAAATGATACTTAAAAATTATCAAATAATGTAATAACACTAAATAACTATTTTTTAATGTTCTTAGATTAATATCACACCCATTATAAACAAACAAAGATTCATTGAATGATTGGAAGCTTTTAAAATAAAGGAAATAAGTTTTCAACATCACAATGAAATGGTGATATAAAAATTGATACAATAAATAGTTTTATTAATAATCTCCATAAAAACATTATATAAATGATACGTTATGGGAGAATAAACCAAATTTAAATTCTATTTAAATTAATCTCTCAAATATGTACAAGAATGTTTAAAAAACATTAGAGATAAAAACGAATGATATTTAAACAAATATATTTTAATGATTAAAGTATCATTTTTAATAGAATTATATTTGAAATAATAAATTTTCATATTGGAGTGAATTAATAAAAGTCACATACTTGTTGGTCAAACATATCTTTCTCATTTTAATAAATGTAATATGATTCAAGTGGGAGGTGTTCTAAAATTTAAAATAAACAACCAATGAAACGACACAATGGAAAAATTAATATAAAAATATATTCAATTTAGATAATAAATTTTAATGTTTGGGAGGTTAAAAATAAAATTACAAAATTTTGTTTCTAAAAATTATATTTCATCTTCTATGGCATTAGGGTAACTCAAAATCTCAAAAGATGGTCAGTGTTCATGAACATGTAATAGATGATGAGGTGTTGTACCAATCATCAATGTATAAAAACATAGATTTTGAATAATATTTTTTATCACACATGAGGAAAATTTGAATTTTATTTATGAATATGTAAGTGTTATAATTCCCATTGTGAGTTATATATAATTTAATCCTAAAGGAAATGGAATGATTATAAATAATTAAAACAAGAATACCTTAAATGATATTCCTTAGGTTATTGGTTTTGGTAATAATGTATTGATTGTATCTTAATCAAGTGAAAATAATAAGGATTTTTTTTAGAGTGATAGTTTCATTTTAATATTTACGTATTGAAACATAATAATCAGTGAATAGTGGGTAATTTAAAATCTATTACTATTTAGTAAACAAATGAATTCTTACTAGTTGAGTTCAGTTGGTGGAAAATGAGGTATGACATAGAATACATGATCACTTATTCCAAACCAGTAGGCTAAGAATTATCTAATAATAGTTTTAATTACACATTTTATATCTTCAAAGAGAAAATAATCATATGATGGTTTTGACAATGGGATGATGGTGAACAAAATTTAAAATCTTCTGGATGTGGCTATTTGAAACCATATATTTAAAGTTATGTTCCCATTAAGTCTAAAATCAACCAATATAGTTATTTATTTCATTATTATATTTGATTAATTAATTTATATTATATTTTTTTCATTTATAATATGTAATTATTCGGTGCTAATGTGATGTAAAATTTATTAAATATATATTTAAATGAAAAAATCATATGTTATCAAGATAATTTGATCTCAAAATTTATCTAAATAAAAAATTGGTGACATTAATGTATATATTAAGAATGATATAACATGTAATGTATATAAATATATATACACATCTAAAAAGTATGAGTATAAGATAAAAAACTTATTTTTTGTATAAATATAATTCAATTTGATATCAATGAAACAAAATTAAAAAAAAGAGACAAGTCACCATAATAACTATGAATATTCAAAATCACTGTTTTAATATTCCATTATAGATAAACACAAATTATGAGTTGTTTTTTTGGAATTGATCAATATTTTAAAATTTTAAAATTTTCATATATTCCATTTATTACCATTATTGATGGAATTAATATATGAACCTTTAATCAATTAAATTTAGAAGATATTTTTACTAGTTTTTCATCTACATAAAAAAGATATTAATTCTATAGAAAGAATATAATGAATATTTCTGACAACATGGTTCTTTTTTTAGGTTGGATCTTGGTAATTAAAAAATTTAATTAATGTTTAAGAATGATATTAAAGAATTTCAATAAAAATATTTAATCAAATATTTAAAAATTTGTTAATATATAAATATCTCATGATTTAAGAGTTTATTATGAGTGTTTAAGTGATAATAAATTCACATACCCTGATGGATTCATATTATCAAGACATAAAAAAAATATGGATCCATAAATTATCATGGACCTCAATAAAAAATTGTACTTTAAGTACTACGTGGAGTTAAGATTACATGACCTTCCTTTAATAAGTGGAAGTCTCAAATATTATGGTGATTTGGTGTGTTAACCAAAGTGCACACAACCTGTTAAATAAATTATTACGTATTTTATGGTTGAAACATTTGTAAATAAAATTTTAGTTCATCAGGGACATGATAGAACATGGTGAGTTCAACTTTTAATATGTTCCAATAGGGGGTCAATGAGATGATTTATTAAATAGTCCCCTCATGAATAATTATATAATTTATATGAGTATTTTTGGGTTGTATTATCACTTAAAATCTTAGTGGGTGTATGGTTCATATTCTCCCTCATTCATTTAATTAAATTTATTGTTGAATGGATATAATATATTGTGTTTTTTCCACACAAATAATGAGTAACACTAATTATAATAGGTTATTATAGAAGGGAATCTAGGTTTCTAAGTATATTTTACATGAGTAGGATACATATGGTAATATTGAGACCTATAATTTATTTTTAGTTAAATTAAATTTTCCAAAAATATACAAAAAGGGAGACTAAAGAACCCATATTAAGTTTGTTAACAATGTTGGGGATTAAAGATCCCTAAATTGAGACTTGGTCGATACAAATATGTAATTTGTATTGATAGTTGGAATATTCTTATGATATTACTCTATCAATCATTTAGTGTATAGATTACTCTCACATTGAGAGTATAATATTTATTAGTTTTTCTAGTTGGTGATTTATATTTTCTCAATGAGTATTAGTGTTTTACTTATTTTAATGGATTTATGATATATAAATTAGTGATCATGATGAATCTAAGGAATTATAAAATTATAAGAATCCTTAAACAATTCCCTAGTCTGATATAGAACTTTTCATGTTTTATGTTTGAAAAATAATATGTGATGACATATATAAATAAAAATGGATTTGTGTATGGATTTTGGATTTATATTTTTGAATTATAGGACTCTAATGGGAATAAAAATATATCATGGGAAATCTATAGCATTATGGTTTAGGAAGAAAATAATCATTATTCTAGTTCTACCATGTACATGATGTGTAGAGATTAATTTATACCATGAGAAAGAATTCCATTCTATCATAAATAAATTATTCAATAGTATTAATAAAAATTATCATTATATGGTGGTCGTAGTCATTTATCATGAATAGGAGATTCTTGAGTTTTTCATCTTCATGAGATATAAAAACATATCGGGGTTCTCGGGGATAAATTATGGTATAAAAAGAATATAATTGTTATATGGTGATTGTGGATTTGGAGTAGAAGAAAATATATTATCCATGAGATGTAAAATCATGGTTTTAGTAAATGAAATAACTATTAACAAAAATATATCATCTATATTTTTGAGTAAAAATAAATTCAATTCATGGGTTATAGTTATAGATCTGACATGATAAAACCATATCATAGATCATGTCACAACCTCATGGTTTGATAATATTTATATATAGTTTGTCATTGAGAAATATGTGATAATACATATATATATCTACAAGTAAATTGTGTACTATATTATTTGGACTGAAAGAGATATCATTTAGTAAATAATTATGCTGCAGAAAATATTCATTATTTTGAGACACTTTAGGATTATGGAGGAAAACTGTTTATGTTCATTTTCAATGATCATTTTTTATTCCATTAGTTATATTTTAATTTTTAATATTGATTTTAGGTCCATCATAATACTACATATAATGTTTTTTATTTGTAAAAAATCATGACTTCATGATATGGGTTAACAATAATAGATCATTATGTTTATAGAAACTCAATAAAATGAATTTCAAAACCTTGATAAAATTTATAGTTTTTTTATTCTATCCCTATACCTATCTAACACCATCATTTTTTTAATTTATTTAAGAATCTATGTACTAACCAACATGGAAGTATTGTGCATGTTGTGAGAAATTTATTTTATTATACTGATTGGTGCATGCTCGCATTGATTCTCACTTTCTTTCTTGGTACCAAAAATAAAAAAATCCAAAACAAGGATATGATAATTTGGCAGAGTATTTTTTAATAAATGTTATAGATGAATTTTTTTTAAGTATGAATAAATATTTGATAAATCATGGTATAATAAATGATTTTTATGGTATTTTTGAATAATATATTGTTAAAACAATTATTATTTATAATTATTGAGAGGAATATAAATTTTTTTCAATTAAAAATAGTGTTTATTATACAAAAAATACATTTTATTGGCATTTGAACATTTATAAAACCTGGTAACATAATTTGAATAATGTACCAAAAACATGGAATCTGAAAAGCTATTCATTAGAATAAAATAAGTTTTAGTCTTTTGGAATTTCATTATATGTCTTGAAAATAAATTTATTATAATTAATGTGTAAATCATAAAAACATTTAATGTCATTGAAACAACTTTATAAATTTTTATGTCATTTTTATGTCACCGGGTGATCATAAAATATTCCAATTATACAAAATTAATAATATTATTCACCCTAAAATTAATCTTTTATTTTAATAATAGTATAAACTACCTCTTAACATATTATTATATAAAAATATAAATTTTATTACATTTCTTAATCAAAAATTTTAATGATGTAAATATTCAATTTAAATTGAATATAAAAATTCTATGGTTTCATATAAAAATGAAATCACATTACAAAATACTTATATCATTCTCAAATTGTCTAAAAATTATTAAAATGTTTTTATAATAACATTAAATATTGATTTTTGCTATTTTTATATTCATATATTCTTATTATAGAAAAGTTTCTTTACTCATACAATTATTTATTGAATTCCTATAATGATTAATTTACTAGTCAAATAGTTTGGTTACTATTCTATAGTCATATTAATAATCACTAGCTTTCATATTGAAATAGTTATATTGCATATATCCATTTTAAATATTATGTTTAAATCCTTGAACTTTTATGAAAATAATTTTATTACAAGTTTCTAAATATTTATTTTACAAATATTTATCCAGATTCAAATATTTTACTTTTATATTATTGTGTTTATCATAGAAATTGTATTTTTTATGAGAACAGATGATATTATATTTAAAATTTATTTTTACCCATTTACTTATTTTAATTATATTGTGTTACATTTTTTATTCAGATGATATGTACTCATCCATTGTTTTTAATATTATATTATAAGGAATTATAATAATTTTACTTTCATCATTCTTCTAAAATGATTTATTTACTATTTGACACATATAAAATTTTGGAAGATATTTTCCTATAAAATCATTTAATTTTGTATATGGGTCTGTATAAAGATAAATAAAATTCACGTGACAAATCATAAATAATAAATATTGGACTTGATTACCCATATAACATACATGGGTAAACAAACATCATCATCCAATATAATCAATTCATAGGTTGAGGAAAAGAACTAATATTCAAAGAAGCAGAAGGGAATGAAGATTAAGATATATTAATTGAATTATAAAAAAAACACATAGAAATAAAGATAGGTTTATGGGTTATTAATAGGTTTAATAAATAATGTTGAGTATGTCTTTGGAGACACTACTTGTTCATCTTTCCTCACTATCTGATGAACTAGCAGGTCAATGTCGATAACCATAGTTCCTCCCGCACTTATGAGGGAGTTGGTACCTCTTAATCCTTGGAATTTCCATCCTTCATAGGCTTGATTATTTGATGTTCCACCCATTGAGCTAGGTCCAAAGGACCCTGGGCTTTGAGAGGGTCTTCTTATGGAGGATATTTCCTCCATGACATTTTTCCTCAGCTCAGATCGGCTTGGCATGGAATTTGATTCTCACTTTAGTCGAGGTTTTCATATTTTCATGAATTCAAGGACCATTTTAGGTTATAATGAGGTTGAAAGAACTATTTATTGATTGGTATTATTTATATTAGGATTATATTTCTACTTTTTCAAAAGGAGGATGATTTTTTAGGGTGGTCACAAAAATCCTTATATATTATTCCATTAATATTTATTTTTGTTAGATTGTTGTTTGACTATAAAATGGGTCATGATCCATATTGGGAATATTTTTGGGTACACATTCATGGTTTACCAATAAATTTTTTCTATCTTTAAATTTTGAGACTTTTCATAAATGTTTTTAGTAGATTCATATGCTCAGATCTACATTCTACATCATTATTGCATCCTTCTTATGACTTCTTTTGTGTGGAATATTATTTAGCTTATTCTATTCATAATATTATTTGGATAAATATAATAAGATTATATCATTTTATGAAATAGAAAATTTATGATGTATGACCAATTTTTTGTACAAAAGCTTTTTGGTAAGGTTAAAACTCTCATGAATGTCATAGGGTTTCTTTTGGGATGCTCTAGGATGTGACTAATTTAGAGGAATTGAACAGTTGTTTAACTATTTGTGAGGTTTGGTATTGGCATGTCTCGTGTTCTCTACAAGTGAATTCTTACCCTCTTGTTTATTTTTTGTCTGAGTTTTTATTTGAGTCATGGGTACACCCAAACCCAATGTAGGTTATTAGTGTCCCCCATGAGTGTGGAGTCATGATTAAAAAGATAGTGGTCCCTCCCCTAGTGGTTAGGTAGCCTTGTCATGTGGATGGTTCATCCCTCCAAGGAAACACCATCACAATAGAAAAAAATGATTCTCAGAAGAAGCAAGGGGATAAAATCTTCTATGGAATTGTTTTTGGTCTTCTATCATATTTGGAAGGGAAGAATGTATAGTAAATAAATAAGAATGATCATGGAGAGATTATTTTTATGGACAAGGTGATAAATGATAACTACCAGTCAAGGTTAGGAGACTTCTAATGGGTGGTGTTGAGTCCCATCAGATTGTAGTTACATAATGAATCATAAAATGTAGTTCCTAATGTGCAGTCAGGAGATGATAGGTACTCAAGGGTCCAATTGGCCAACTGATTTAGTCTACTGGGAGAGATTTTCTTGAAATCAAATTAGGATGATGTTTTAAAATCAGTAAGTTCTAGAAATATTAAGAAACATGCTCATGGGGATGATGCAGGTCAAGTGATGGAAAAAACAATTTTCTCAAAACATAAGTCCCTCCACTGAAATAGATGTAAAGGTAGGTTACATTTCTATAACAAAATGCGGAGACGATGAGCTTGTGGTATGTTTTTCCATTAATCCAAGAAGAAATTGAAAAATTATGGTAGGGTTTTTGGGGACTTTTTAACCCCCAATAAGAAGATGATGAACAATTCTAAATACTACACCTACCATAACAAACCAATTATTATAAGATTAGTGAGGAATATTGGTGTCCCCCTTAGAGATAAGGACCAATTAAATGAGGGAACCTTGTCCTCAAGGGTTAAATTGGATTCTAACCCCATGAAGGTGGGTGATCCATCATATTTTCTAAATGAGGGAGAAACAATGAGAAACCTAGTTATCAATGACAAGATAATAACATAGTTTAGTAAATTATGAAAGGATGAAAAATAATAAATAAATAGTTTAATACTTGGGTATCTTTCCTTAAATGGATAGTAATGAAATAGTATTGTTAATAGAAGATATCTATATACTCTCAACCTAAAATAGATGGGTTGGGACACCATGAAATTCAATTTTATATTCCTATATTTTGGTCCTCCAATTGGCATGTACTCATTTTGGGGGTCTCATACCATTTTTCTATCATGGTAGACAGGTAAATTGAGTCAAACCTAGAAAATGATATTTGAGACACAATAAGGAAGTACTGAGATGACCTGGCCGGGTTGCTTATATTGTGATGTATGGTTCTATTTTCCTTAACTGGATGTTTTCTTACTACAGTTATATATCATTTATGTGGGATAAAAACTATATATAAGAAATGATATTATAAATGGAAATACCTACTATTTTATTCATGATTTTATTGGTCTATACATGTTAATGTGGTGATCTTTAGGCTACATCTAAACATCTGAATGGGGAACAAGCTATGGTATACGGCCTGCTAATCCAGACTAATGGAGTTGAAGTGTTACATTTATATTTAAAATTTACTGATTAACACCTATTGGGTTATAGTTTTAATTTTTTTTTGATTTTATGGGATGTATGTTAATATGGACTAAGCATGACCACATAATAGAGTTTGATGAATGAAGCCTGCCTGAGGATACAATTTATGAAGATTTCCTCACGGATCTAAAAATAGAAGTTCAATAAATGGTGATTTTTATCATCAATTTTCATATATATATTCTATATGATTTTATGAATTTTTCTTTCTGTAGATTCATTGTTTTTATTTTCAGATTTTTATGTGGCCTATTGGGTTACTATCATGGTATGTTAGAATTTCGTTGAGGGTTCACACTGAACCAACCCTATCTTTACTAAATATAAATATTACATAACATTTTTGGAATAATAAAACATTATACCAATAAACACCCAAAGAATGTAGTTGGTATAATTCATTGTAATCATGGAATCATAAAAACTAGTACATAAGTGAGCTACATTATCTTTAATTATGTTCTTTTCAACAATAACCCTTCTTAGATTCAACCAATATAATATATATATCTTCATAACCTTGGGAAGGAAAGATAGAAAAGGGTGAGCTCAAATTCTCATAAAGGGTAAACTAGGGGACATGTAAAAATAAATAGGAGCATAAGGGTATGAGAACATGATCGTGATTATATTATATCATGCCCATAATTTCAAATATCATTAAAATGAATCATCTCATAAATCATGGTAGTTCATAATACATGAATCAAAAGGATGTAAAGTACATAATCCATGAAAGCATAACATAGGATTAACACATAGAATTTTGGCAACACATAAGCATATACTGATTTCCATAATATCCAAGGAATCACTCACAAGAAAATATTAGTGGAAAAATTCCTTTACTAAACTAGTTGAATGCCCATTCCATCCCTATATTATTTAACCAATTAAACCCTTCTTTCAGTCCTGTATTATTAAACCATGTAAACCCTCATTTCAACTCGGTATTACTAAACCAAATAAACCCTCATTTTATAATTCTATTACTAAATTGAGTAAACCCTCATTCTAGCCTTGTCCATCTAATTAGATATAAATAATTTCCCAATGCATTGGATGGAGATATAGGTCCCACATGTCACATAATGAAATCATATAGACATGTGCCACAAGATCATAAAAAACATATCAAAACCCATGAAATGAAATGGGAGTCCCAAACATGTAAACATATCATAACCTATTGAAATAGATAGGTTTAATAATTATTTCATCATAAATATAAACCATGAAAAGAATCAGGTTTAAATAGAATATAAACCTCACAATAGGAATGGGGTTCATAAACATGGTACCCAAAAAGGAAAAATGGGTTATATAAATTCCATTTACTTATGAAAAACTCATTCTTATAAATGATATGAATATAACCTTTATATAATTTCCTAAAAAGGAATGAGTAAAATCAATAGAAGTCATCTTATACTGAAAATAAATTTGAAATATACTTTATAAATGTTTCTTGAGGAAAATATCCTTTCTAGTTTGAGAAAGCCATTTTATTACTTAAGAGAAATTGAAAATTATTTTCTTAGAAAATAACGTGAAAACTTATAAATAAGACATTAAAAAAATTTAACAAATTTTTACACAAAACATTTAAATTAATCTTTAAATGATTTAAGAAAACCATTTTCTCTGAAAACACTTGAAATTTCTTAAAGAAGTCTATAAAAATGATTTCAATTCAATTTATTTTAAGATACTTTGAAATCATATAATGATATCTTGAAAATGTTTTGAAAATCCTTTTCCTTGAAAAAAATAAATTAATCTTCAAATATTTCTGAAAACCATTTATTTGAAAATAATAAGATAACATATATTAAAATCTTTAAAATATTTTGTAAATCATTTTCCTTGAAAACATAAAAACGTTTTGAAAACCATTTCTTTGAAAAAAGTTCGATAAAATTTAAATAAGGGTTGAAAACATTTTGAAAACTGTTTTACCTGTAAAATAATTTTGAAAACATTTTGAAAACAATTTTTCATTAAAAATACTTGAAAACCCCTTTTATTAAATATTAATATTTTAAAAAATTTAATTGAGCTTCCGAGAAAAGATAGTGGGAAAATATGTACGTGTCATACGTTGTCAAAAGAACATTCCTTTTCCATGGTAAAAATGATACAAAAAATGCAACATTCAAAAAATTAAAATAATATTATCTTTAATAGGTTAGTAAAATATAAAAAGTGTAAAAATTTAGTTTAGATATTATAGGGTAATGGTATAATATTCTTGGAATCTAATTTGCCAAAAACAATTTCATAACTATATTATAGAGAAAAGTTTATAAAATCATACCAATTAATGATTATAAAATTAAATATTACAGGATATATAATTTTATTAATATTCATGAGATATATATCATAATATGTTATCCATGAAATCATAAACATAAACAATCTCAAAAGGTAATGATATTGTCTCAATAAAAACTTATAACATAGTATCTTGGGATCATGTTCTCCATGTAATGAAATGAAATTTAATGAAGAATATATTATCATGAAAATTTTTAGATTTATTATATGAAATGTAAAATTCAAGTATATTCACCATGAAAAATAGTTTAGGTGCATAAAAAACACCAGTCTTGAAGAATGCAAATTGAGACAATTTTTTTATCGATTTGGTATCTTTTGAAACACAAATCCCATGAAAGGGGTATCATCAAATGGGAATATGAATAACCATAAATTTAATTAAAATATACATATAATAAAATCACGATCAGTAAATACACAACACAAAAGGAAAGAGAGGCAAACATAGCTTCTGTCTCGCAGAAATTAAATATGAGAAGAAATCTTGTTACATTGTGTCTTGAATCTCTCCATACTCGTACAATATATTTGTATAATAACTATAAGTTTTTTATAAATATTTTTTAAAATAATATTATTATCTATATTAAAAAATATTCTTTGATTATGACATTATATTACCCACTTAAAAATAATCTTATATTAATGATTCACTTCGAGTAATATTCACTTTGTTCTTTACCAATGTCTTAATTGGTTATATCATTCATCTTTATACTTATATCATGATTAAAGAATGTAGGAAATGATATTAATATCATATATATATAATTATATTATATTATAATAATCTATTGCATAATGAAGTATATAATGGAATACACTGTTCATGGAGACAGTAAGCTATACATACACATTAACATTGTTTTCTGTTTTTATTGTTGTTTTGAAAGAGAGTATGTAAATGAAAAATGAATATATAGTTATTTATTAAATTATCATTAATACATAATATATAACATATAATTTAATTAAACCCATCCTTAATACATTTTATTTGGTATGTGAATGAATCACATCACTTTGAGGGGAAGTAGTCCACACTTCATCAAATGAGATTATCATACTATCACCAAATGGAAGGTAAAAATATGTGGGTTTTTAAAAAGATACAGAATATTGAAAAAATATTAAATATAGTAAATTAAATATACAAATATATTTTCCATCATATTTTCCACCATGATTGGTCGTAAAGTAGAAATGAACAATCATCGTTTTGTGAGACAATAACTCGTCGTACAAAGAAACATTATGACGAACTTCCATTAGATATAGGTATGTGTACATGTAGGTAATACCCATTTTATAAAAAAATCCTATATTATTCAGGATACTTTTTGTTTCATACAATAAGGTAATAAATATTGTGGAGGTGGTGGAAAGGGAAAATTAAGTAAAGAAGCTTCAAAGAAGATGTTACCTCTAAATCAGGTAACTCCTTTTGGTTTGTGAGAAAAGGTTTACTAGAGAGGTTTTTCAAAAAAAGGGAAACATAAATGTATAATAGAGGGTTTTTTGAAGGCAAATTTTTTAGATCACCAGAGAAAAAAAAAGTTTTCAGACGCGTGAGGAATGGGTTGAGGTGGTGGCCTTTTATAGGGATGGAAAAGTACTCATATAGAAGTTTTAGAATCAATTTATATGGGAGAATGTTCTTACCAATCAAGACTCATAAACAATAAACAAATCTCAATAATGGAGAGTTTATGGCCGATATATGGATATATAATGGGTGTTGGACAAGTTTTAAGGTTGTTAGGGACCTTAATTTTGAGGTTTAGTCCCTATTTAACATTAATTTGGCCTTAACCACTATGATTAATTCAAATCACATTTACGAATCATTTTGGTCATAAATTAACATGGTATTATTAGTCTATAAATATTTTATTGAATATAATGTTTTATTCTAGATATTTGAAATTCCAAGAACCAAAGCGCTAGATTTAAGATTAGTGGTAATCCTGCCGATAGGACAAAATAACGGGGTTTAATAGTTGGAAAAAGTTCAAAAGTTTTTTAATATAGTTTATTTATTCAGATTCAAAGTGTAGTTGATCCTAATTAATATAATTGTGTTATTATATGTAATATATATTTAATATGACCTTAAACATATTTATAATATCTTTTATCATTAATAGTTTATTAAACAAAAAGGATGTTTTTATCTGAATAGTAGTATATTACACAATTCATCCAAAAAATGAAGTCTATCATAAAAATCCCAAAACATATCTCTAGGATAATTTCTATGTATATAAATAATAAATGATGTTTATTTTTTCAAATTAAATTTATAAATTTTTCTAAAATTACTTTTATTATTAAAATTGATTCATTTAAGCAATCATTATTTTTAATATAAATGGAATTTACCAAAAATGTTATCTTTTATTATAAATATGTTTTATTTATATAAAGATAATATTTGAAAATTAATAATTAATATGTTTAATATCTATGTTATAATTATCATAAAACAATAAAAAACTATGTTTTTTAGAATCTTAGTGTTGTGTGCATCGTACGCTAAGTCAGTATTGCTTGTAGTGTAAGACAAGTTGGTATTTCGTGTGAAAGGAATGTTTCAATTAATGTTTTTAAAAATATATATATGAAAAGATATATTTTTAATTTCCTTTTAATTGAAAAAACTATTGAAAAAAATTATTTCAAAAAATAATTATTCTCAAAATCTTAGAGTGTTACATTCTTCCCCCCTTAAAATAAATATTACCTCAAAATTTGTCTGCGTTATCAAAGGTTTAATACTTGATTTTTTCATTAATATAAACTCACATCATACAAATGGATAATAAAACTGAAATAAAAAATAGAAATTTGGAACCATATTGGTTACCCAAAGTACGATATAACTAGGTTTCCGTATATGAGAACATAGGTTGGGAGTGAGTATTAGACATAGAAGAGAAGCATAAATATTTATAGAGTGTGATTGTGGTCATCAATCACAAACAAGTGAATGATCAAATGCATGTTGAGGGATTCAAATTCATAAATATGTGATTTTTTAAAAGTCTCTCAACTCAACAAAAATAAAGGTATTAGGAAAACAATTTTTTCAGTCACTTTTAGAACATTGAGTAATTCGTGATAAATTTATATATAAAAAATTACATTCATGGGATTTTAATTGAAAATATTCTAATACATCCATTACCTCATATAATTAATGAATAGATGTTAACATTGAAATATAATGCACTAAATACACTTTTAATAGATCTTAAGGCCCATAAAAGTATAAAAAGTATAACTATTTTTATCTTAAAATAAACATGAATTAATCTATAGACATAAAAAGTTACACTAATAGTTTATCATAAATATTTATTCACTGAAAATAAATACACAATTACTAGGACATCACGTTGTCCATTGGTAGGAATGAAACCACTATCATTCTTCGGTCATGGGGTCAAGACTCGCGGCCTTTTTAGGCTTGTTTGGTTATCACTCGACATGCATGATGTCCTATTTTAAAACTGCACTAATATAATATATAAGATATAAATCCTTTAAATATGGTTAATCAGTGATTAGGCTTTTAACTAAGGGTTTCAACATAGACTCAATGAAAAAATACTTCCTCCAAAGGTTAACGTAAAAATTTCATGAACTGATAATTTTATAACACTTAAGAAATATGAAAATCCTAAACCATCCAAATAGAGTCACTAAAATAGATTAGAATTTATTCCCTTTTATCACAAAATATCTCTTGCACATATAATTCCAAAAAATTGAATACCTTTATTGTATATCCCCTTGAAACATGGTAAACACTAGAATTAACATAAATCATTTTGGAAAACACGCATGCTTCTTCATTCCAAAGTATATTGTATTTACACCTCAAATACCAAAATGTTGTAAACATTATTTTTGGTAGTATAAACTACATATAAACAAATCCAAACTTAGTTCCAAGGTAATCAGTATTTCCATATTTACTTATTTATATCCCATGTATCTTTATCCATGAAACATTATCTTAACAAAAAGAATATGTTAAGGGTTACCTTCCCTTAATCAAAATGTTATCTTTCGTGATATGACCATTCTAGTCCATCATTACCATTCAAAATATTTTTTTAAATCCTTGGAAAATAATAAACTAAACAATATATACATAATTCACAATTCATAACTCTAGAAAACAAATATATAAATACATTGATTACTACATCCTTAATCCATTAACAATGCCACCTAATCCTATTACACAATACTTTTCCATCACATTTCATCTATACTCTCTTTGTCATCATCAATGTAACCGTTACTCACACCACATAGTTAATTCTATTTAGTAACATTCCTCTTGGGACATTTAGTTTCTTAATAACCATTTATTCCACACTTAAAACACTTAATATTTGATGAAGACATTGGGAGGCCAAAATTCCCATCTATTTTCTTAATCAAACTCTTCATTTTTCAATTTCATTCACTTTCATTGTGTCCTTATTTTCCATAGTCAAAACAACTTATTCTTCCTCTAATACATCAATATAGGCGATTCTTTCCACATTCACAACATAAAGGAAACTGAGTCTTCTTTCCTCCATGGTCTCTATTACTCAAACTCTCAGTAAACACCTTCTTTATCTTCCTTTGTGAGTCTAAGAGATGGTTTTGGTAAACATTGTTAATCATGTTCCTTCAAAACTGGTTTGTCATAATTATGACATATTTCACTCAAGTTACCTTACCCCTTGACTACTCATCATAAGTTCTTCCATCACATGTAACATTAATCCAGTTCATTCTGGTTCCCTCCATTCATGAAAACTAAAAGAATATTATTAAAATTACATATCAAAGAATAAAATTATATATACATGAAAATAACTAATTATTGGATGTTTAAATAATGACACCTTAAAAAATATATGACACATTTAGTTTATCCAAGGTTATTCATATTTAACTTATATCTAAATCCTTCATTGTTGTTCATGATGATTTTGTATATTCCCAATTCATGTAACATAGGTGTGTCAAACCAGGTGTGCAGTAAGACCCGTTGTTGTGTACCAGAATACTCTGAGTCTAACCTAAAATATGTTTTCGGAGTTGTTTCCCCTAGTTATGTATGTTCCATAGACACATCCACTTATATTATCTTAGAATGGATGTATCTCATGGAAACCACGGACTTTATCTTTTACAAAAATTCAATTACATTTTCCCAAATGTTAACTCATCTTTATACTTATTCATTGATACGTCACTAGAAATGACCATAGAAATTAACATAGGGATCTCACTAATGTTTTCTAGTCCAAGTTTCCAAAGGTTCACTATAACATTTCTCTGATACCGAAGAAAGCGACCCTCACTTTACAAAACATAAGAAATACATTAAATTTGTAGAATAATTAAATATTATACAAACATAATCCCAAAGACTATAGTTAACATAGTTCTATTGGAAACATGGAACCAAAAACACTGGTACATAAGTGATCTACATTATCTCCCACTATGTTCTTCATAACTAGAACCCTTATCCGACACATAAAACATAATACATATATTCATAAATGGTGGGATAACACATAGAAAGGGGTGAGGTGAAATGTTATGTAAGGGTAAAAAAGGGATACATGTTTTAATAAACATGAGAATAAGGTTATGATAATATTATCCTGAAAATAGAAGATCATAATCAGAATATCAATGATCATATACATGAATCATGGCATTAAGATTGGAAATTCATAAGACATGAATCAAAAGGAAGAAAAGGACATAAGCCATGAAAGAATAACAAAGGAGTAATACATTGAATTGTGGAAACACATAAGAATATAACCATTTCCATAGTAACCAATGAGTCACTACCAAGACCATATTAGTTGACAAGGTCTTTAATTAATTAGGTGAATCATTATACATCCCAGTATTACTGAACTGAGTAAACCCTTGTTCAAGCCCTAAATTACATAACTGAGAAAACCCTCATTCCAGACCTCTATTACATAATAGATTAAACCCTTATTTCAACCCTTTCTATCTCATGAGATATAAATATCTACCCAATGCATTGGAGGGAGATATAGGTCCCACAAATCACAAAATTAAATCATTCATACATGTTCCACAATATCATAAATAACATATCATAACCCATTGAATTAAATGGGTATCATAAAAATGTAAAAATATCATAACACATGGAAATATGTGGGTTTAATAATAATTTCATCATAAACATAACCCACAAAAATAATTATGTTTCAAAATCTTATAACCCTTCAAATAGATATTGTTTTCGTAAACATATTAATCATGATGGAGAAATGGGTTTCATAAATTCCATGGTATTAAGTATAACATATTCATAGAAATGATATGAATGGAACCATTAGATCATTTTCATGAAAGGTATGAGTAACATCAATAGATTTAATATTAGATGGAAAATAATTTTGAAATATACTCAAAAAAACGTTCCTTGAGGATTATATCCTTTCTTGTTTGATTTTTTTTTAATATATAAAACCATTTGAAAATTATTTTCTTTTAAAATACCTTGAAAATTTATAAAGAAGAAATGATTTCATTTTTATAATCATTTTCCTTGAAAATATTTAAAATATTCTTCAAAAATTTTCCAAACAATTTTTCTTTGAAAACACATGAAATCTTTTAATGAAATGTTGAAAATGTTTGGTAAAACAATTCTTTGAAAATATATTAAAAAATAAAAATAGTTCTAGAAAATGGGTTAAAAATCATATTCAAAGAAAACATGTTAAAAACTATTGAAAACTTTTTGAAAATCATTTATATTAAACTCTTTTGAAAATATATAAATAAAGCTTTTAAAATGATTTGAAAATCATTTTCCTTGAAAAAATATTTTTCTTTGGAAACCATTTCTTTGATAAAACTTTGGAAACTTTTAAATAATTCTAGAAAATAGTTTGAAAATAGTTTTCCTTGTAAAGTAAGATTGAAATAATTTTGAAATAAAATTTTCTTGAAAAATAAATTTACCAAAAATTCGTGACAAATATACTTAAAAATGTAAAGGGAGCTTTGTAGAAATGATGGTGGGTAAATCCGTACAAGACTTACGAGGTCAAAAGAAAATTCATTTTTCATGTTAAATAGGATAGAAAAGATCCTTATTTTGAAAGGAACAAGAAGATTCCCTCAAAGATATTAGAAAAAGAAAAAAAATGGTAAATATGTCTTTTATATATTATAGGGTAATGGTATAATATTCTTGGAATTTATTTTTCAAAAACATAGATTTCCGACTGAATAGAGGGTAATGTCAAGCTTTCCCAAAAACACATTAATTTCTATATTATGTACCAAATAGTAGAAAATTTTACAAATAAATGAGTATATCATTAAATAATAGGGATAATGAAACTCTTTAATGTTCTTGAGTGATGGATCCTAAGATTCTCTCAATGTAAGCATAAACATAACCAATATCGAAAAGCAATGAGATTGCCTCCATAAACACTTATAATATGGTATCATGGGATTATGATCTCCATGTAAGGAAAGGTAATTACATGAAGCATATAATATCATGAAAATATTTATATTCTAGATATGTAACATAAAATTCAATTATATGCACCATGAAAAATAATTTAGGTGCATAACAAAACACGAGTCTCAAAAAAGGAAAATTAAGATAATTTTTTTTATCAATTTAGTAACTTTTGAAACAGAAACCCCATTAATGAAGGATCATAAAATAGGAATGTTAATAAACATTAATTTAATTAAAATACACATTGAATAAAACTATGGGTAGTAAATACACTACACAAAATTAAATTGTGGATAACATAACTTGTATCTCCTAGAAATTAAATGTGAGATAAAATCCCCTTAACTTATGTCTTGATTCACTATGTACACATACAAGCTTCATGTATAAAAAATATAAGTTTAATATACATATTTTAAAAAATAATTTTCTTATATTTATTTCTATCTATATTTTTTGTGACTATATATTTCATACTTATTAACGATTCTATATTAAAGTTTCACATCGAGTAATATTCTATTTGTTCTTCACATGTGTCTCAATTTGTTATATCATTGGTCCTTATAAGTATATCATGATTACAGAATGAATAAAATTAATTAAATATCAGTTATATCTAATATAATTATATTATAATAATCTATATCATAACTAATTATGTAATGGAATACACCATTCGTTGTGATGGTAAGTCGTATGTATGCATTAATGTAGTTTTCGGTTTTTATTCCTGTTTTAAAAGAATATATGTAAATGAAATGTGTGTGTGTGTGTAATTATTAAATTATCATTAATATATAATATATATAATATAATTTCATTAAACGCATCCATAATACAATCTATGTGGTCTGTGAAAGAATCACATCGCTTTGAGGGGGAGGTACTCCACACTTCCTAAAACGTGATTATCGTATTAACGCCTAATGGAAGGTAAAAATAGTTATGTTATAAAAGGGATACATAATATTAATTATATAATAAATATAATATATTAATTTTAAAAATATAGTTTCTATCATAATGGACACCATGATTGGTGTTAATGAGAAATGAACTATCATCATTTCGTGAGGAAGTAGTTCGCCTTTGACAGGAAAAATATGTTAAAAATCCATTAGATGGAGGTGTGTTTAATTGTAAGTAAAAAACATTTTTATAACGACATCCTAGTATATAGAGGATACTATTGTTTTCAAAAAATAATGGAATAACGATTATGGAGGGATTGGAGAAAGAAAAAAAATTAAAGGAACTTGAAAGAAGATGTTACCTCAAAAACAAGTTACTCCAATTAATTTCTGGAAAAAGGATTAATTGAGAGGGTTTCATCCCAAAGGGAGGATTTAAAGTTGATGGGATTATTTTTTAGAAGCTTCATGGTCAGATATTTTCTGAACATAAAATGTTTGAGAGCTGTGAGAAATGGGTAGAGGTGGTGGCCTTTTATAGGGAAGTTAAAGGACTCGCATGGAATTTTTTAAAACAAATTAGGTGTGAACATGTTATTACCTATAATAAGTATTAAAAACAACAAAAAACTAGATAATGGAAGGTTTATGGACGAAATAGTGACAAATAATGGGGTTTGGACTAGTTTCTAGGTTGTTTGGGCCCATAATTTTAAGGATGAGTCCCTAATTAATCTAAATTTGGCCTTAATTGTTGAGATTAATTTTAATCACTTTTACCAATAATTTGTTTAAAATATTAACATGGAATTATTAAACTCTTGATATTAGACTGAATACAATGGTTTATATTGGATTTTCAAATTTCTAATCACAGAAGCAAAAGAATTAATATTAGTGCTAATCCTGTAGATGGGACGAAATAATGGTGTTGTAAAGTAAGAGAAAGATCAGAAGTTTGTTATGATTTTCTTTAATCAATTTCAATTTGAATTTGATTATAATGATTTTCATTTTATTATTAGATGTAATATTAATATAATTTGACATTTAAAATTTTATAACATCATTTGTCATTAATATTTAACTATATTAAATGGTTGTTTGTAACTAAAAAACAGTATTTTCACAATTCATCAAAAAAAAATGTTGTTTCATAGAAAAATACCAAAAATAATCCTTAGGATAATTTAAAAATTGTGAATTAAAAAACAAAATTTTTGTTTTTCCGATTTAGTTTCAAATTTCTCTAAAATTAATTTTATTATTAAAAGAAATTTTTTAAAGAAAACAATATTTTTAACATAAATGGACTACCAAAAATATTATCTTTCATTATCAATATTATTTATTTATATAAAATAAAAATATTTTAAGAGTATTTATTTCTAGGTAAAAACAATAAAAATTTATGTTTCATAGAAACTCAATGTTGCATGCATCATATGTCAAGTTGGTGTTCCTTGTAGCACAAGAAACATATGTATTGCGTGTAGCACAAGAAAAGATTGTATAGTGTGTGAATGGAATGCTTGAATTAGTTTTCTTAATATATATATATATATATAACTATTTATAGTTTTCATTTAAATCATAAAAATAAATAAAATTTAAATTATTTCGAAGAAATAATAATTCTCAAAATCTTAGTGTCTTACACACACTTAACCCATAAAATAGATTTACCAAAATACCAAAAACATGGACTACATGGAATAATTTTTGGGATAAACTCTCATAAAAACACTATAATTTATCAACTAAACCATAATTATATAGAGGAGGATAAGGAATCTATTATTAATATCTCGCACTATTATGGGTTCAAAATTCCCTAGGAGATTAAAATTTTAGTTTTTCTTGATAGTTTCTTTTTTCAAAACCAAGAAGTTAATTTTTTATTATTATTTTATAATACACAAAATGTATTTGGGTTTTAATTTCAAGGAATATGTGAAGACCTGGGAGTTCAAGAGTCCATCTGATGTGTTTTTGTGGGGAAAATACAATTAAAATATTTTTTTGTAATCCCATTCACTTCATTATAATAGTATTGTTGATGTGATAATAAATAATGTGGTTTCCTAGGAGGTTTCATGTTAGGAAAATGGGGTTGGGGAGGATATATTGAAAAGTAAAATCTTTATACCAAACATCATGGAAGGAATGTTTCGTTGATATTTTTGTAAATTAAAAGTGGTGTCTTGGCCACATATGCATTAGATGAATATGATAAATATGAAAGGGATAAACACGATCATCCCTATCTCTTCTATCATTTGATTCATGAAATTCCTTATGTGATTTGATGAATTCAGATATAGGGATCTTCCTATATAACACCTCATGATTTTGGGAATATTTTTTCAAATTAATTCATCTTTATGATATTTTTCATTTTGTGTGACACATGAAATAGTTATATATATATATATATATATATATAGAAATATATCAAAATTCAATTTCAACAATTCCTTTCACACAACACCTAATTGGTTTGTGATATATAAAATTTTGGAATTATCTAGCACAACACACAATACATACTCAGATTTCAATACACGTAGTACAAACATGGCTTGTTCTTCTTGCGACTCTGAACTGACATATGTTACATACAACATTGAGTTTTTCTAAAGTGTTATTTTATTATAATTTTTTAAAGTGATAGTTATTACTTGGAAGTCAAAAAAAGTAATATTAATAGTAATAAATAATTTTCAAATATTCGTTATAATGGTTTTATGGAAAAAACATATCGATAACAAAAGATATAATTTTTTGTAATGAATATATATGTTTAAAAATATTATATTATCAAATAAACTACATTTCATTACCTATTGTTAAAAACTAAAAATAAATAAATTTTAAGAAAATATAAAAATTAACTTTGATAAAATAAACATCAATTTTTGATTTGTAATGATAAAATTATATTAGTATGAGTTTTTTGTATTTCTTAAGAAACATTACTTTTTGATGAATAATGAACACTACTTCTTTTATGTTAAACCTGACCTTTTTGTTTAAAAAATTTTTAATGTTGAAATATATTTTAAATCTATTACACGCTCACATTAGATAAATTACACATCTATTGATATAATTTGGGTCATTAGAATCAATTTTACTTTGAAATTGAATATAAAAACATAATAAACTTTTTATCTTCTTTCTTCTTGGAAAACCCATAATTTCATCTTGTCTACATGATTGACATTAAAAATAATTGTTCAGATTTTGTGAATTGAATTTTGAAAACCTGACAAGCACCATTATAATATGTAAAATATTTGGAGTCTAATAATACTGAATTAATTTTTAAATGAAATGATTTCTAAATTTTATTAAAATTTATCACAACGATTAAGGTCAAATATTGCTTAATTAGAGACGAAACCTTAATATTAGACGCCAAATGACCTATAAACTTCTCAAAACCCCATTTCCTAGAAATATATATGTCTTAATACTTACATTATTTATTTATGTATTTTTTGAATTACTTGTTTAGCTAATAACATGTGTATAACTAACTTGTTTTAAAAACATCCAGGTGGGTCCTTTTCCTTCCCTATAAAAGGACCCCACCGCTCCCACTTAGTCACACCAATCTATCCTATTATTTTTTGCAAAATCATTCCAATATAATTCCAAAAAAACCCTCACTTACTCTTAGAACTCCCCATTGGGCAAAAATAAATACCTGGAATCCTTTTAGCACAAACCAAAAGGAGTTACTCAATTTAGAGGTAACCTCTACTCTCAAGGCCATTATTTTATTTTCCTTATCCACCCACTCCAATTTTGTTATTCCATGATTTTATAAATAAAAGTATAATAAATATACTTGGATGTTTTATGATAATATTTTTACTTACACTTAAACACTCATCCATATAATGGGTAACAAACGTATTGTTTACATATACAGTGAACTACCTCCTACTAAATGATTATTGTTCAATTTTTCTTACCTCTTATCATGGTTGAAATTATTATGGAAAATATCATTATATATTATAATTATTATATTTATTACTTATTTTTTCTTCCATATTATTTAAAAAATATATATTTATACTTTCCATTTGGTGTTAATATGATAATTTCAGTTGAAAAGTGTAGACCAACGCCTCCTCAAAGTGATGTGATTCATTCACAAACTACTTAAAATTTATTATTGATGAGTTTAATGAAAATTTATGATATATATGGAAACAATGTTCATTTGTACGTACGGCTTACCATCTCCAGGAACAGTGTATTACATTTCATACATATATAATAAATATATTATTATAATACACATATAATGGATTTAAATTATGTTTATATCTTTTTTTACATTATGTAATCCTGATAAAATTACAAGGAGAAACAATATAACAAACTAGGACTCATATGAAGAACAAGGAAAATATTCTCAGAAGTGAATCCTTAACATATGATGGTTATCAAGAGGGTAATATAAGTTCATAATCAAACCACATATGGTATTATAAATAATTATATGGTTATATAAAATATTTATAATAAATTTATATTTATTATATATCTGTTTTGAATGAGTGCACTGAGAGTCAAGACACAAGGTAAAGGGATTTCATCCCACTTATTATTTCCATTAGACACATGCTACCTTTTACAATCTTTCATTTTGTGTGGTGTATGTATAGACCAATATATTGTTATATATATCTTATAATTAAATTTATGGGTAATTATAAATTCTTTTTATTATCATTATTTCATGGGGTTTATATTTCCAACGTTACAAAATCGGTGAATTAGTTTTGTCTCAATTTTCGTTATTTAAGACTCATGTTTAATTATGAACCAAAATTATATTTCAAGGTGTATATACTTGAATTTTATATTCTATATCATGAATTGAATTTTTTAAATATAATTTAAGATTCAGGTAATTTAATTTTCATATATGGATAGTATGATTCCTAGTTACGAAGTTATAAGAGTTTATTAAGACAATCTCATTACTTTTCAAGACATTTCTGTTATTGGTTCCATTGATGAAATATTTTCATCCATATCTCAAGAAATTTCATTTAAATTATTCTCCTATTATTATTAATAATTTATTTATATATTGGTACCATTTTGTGAACAATTGGGTACATAATATAGTTATGTATTTTTTTTAACAAATCCCAACTTTACCCTCTCCTTAGTCATAAATCCAAGTTCTTTAAAAAAAAATATTTTCCAGAAAGGGTTTCCATGAATAATCTACAATTTTACCATGATAATATTATGTCATTTTTATGAATTTTTAATTTTCCATTGTTTTCAATGGTAACTTATTGGTTATTTCTTAATGATTATTTTTTCCATCATTTTTATCATCCAATAAAAATGTTATTTTACCTCATACAAAATGTATATATTTATCCACCATCAATACATTGATGCTTTCTATTCTTTCTTAAATGTTAATTTTTTTTTTAATTTTCATAAAATTTATTTTCAATTAAATGGTTTTCAAAATGTTTTCAAGCTTGTTTTATAAATTTTTATGGAAAAATAGTTCCAAAATGGTTTCAATATTATTTTATTTTATTTCTAGGAAAATTATTTTCAAAAAGTTTTCTATATTATTTGATAAGTTTTAAAGGATTTTTTTTATATATTGACAAGATTATTCTATATTTTTTCATGGATAATAGTTCTCAAAATGATTTCAAGCAATAATTTTAGGTCTATAAAGTATTTTTCAAATAATCTCTTTTTAAAAGAAATTCAAGATTTATTTATCTTTTTTAATATGTATTTTCAATTAAATGGTTTTCAAACTCATATTAGGCATTCAGTAATTTTTTATCAATTGTTTTAAAAGAATCATTTTAAAAAATCTTGAGGCTTATTGTATAGTTTTTTAAGGAAGAAAATTCTAAATTATTTCAAGTGTTATTTATAAATTTCCATTTTTTTTCTAAGATAATAATTTTCAAATGGTTTTTTGTTTTAGAAACAATTTTCAAATATTAAAGTATATTATCCTTAAGAATCATTTTTGAAAGATATTGAAAAATTATTTCCCCTCCCAGATAACATCCACTTATGATACTAATGCCCTTCAAGAAAATTATTAAAGGTTACATTCTTATTTTTTATCTGAATTGATTATACATAATGTCATGGTCTGTAGGAAAATAGTTTTTCTTTAATGAGACATATGTTTGTGAAATACATTTCCATTTAAGGGGTATTTTTTTAATGAAATGTTTTTGAAACCTGTTCCTTTTTCCACATGTTATGTTATGTTTATAGTTTTATTATACCCATTTAATTTTAATTATTATGTTATGATTTTTTATTATTTCTATATATGTATGTGTGATTTCACTATGAGACCGGTGGAACCTGTTTGTCCCTCTAATGGACGGGGTAAAAATTCATAACTCATGAGATCGACCTGGTTAGAATGAGAAATGAAATTGTTTCAGTACTACTTGGATGTAATTGAGAAATAAACTCAGTTCAATATTATAAGGATAAAATAGGAAATAATTTAGGTTCAGTATTAAAGGGAGGGAATATGAAATAAAATCAGTTTAGTATTACAAAGCTGGATTGAAGAGTGAACATGGATCATCAATACAGGGATAGAAATGTGTTTGAACCTGGTTCAGTAAAGGATTTTGTCCACTAATATGGTCTCGGAAAAAATTCATTGACTACTAAAGAAATAATTATATTTTTTTATATATATTCAAAAATTTCAGGTTTTATTCCTATGTTAGGATTTCATAGATTATGTTCTTTATTTCCTTATCATTCAGGTCTAATGAACATCGAGGACATATGTCATGATTCATGTGTATGATCTTTGAAATTTACAGCATGATCTCTTATTTTCATGACCTTGTTCTTATACCCTTATTATCACTTTTACTCATAGATATCTCCCTTAATTACCCTTAATCAGAATTTGATCTCACTCCTTTCTTATATTTAATTTACTCAGGTCACAAAGAATTGTTTTCTTGTAGAATTACTAAAGGTGTAGATTTTTATTGGAGATGTTTATGATCTTTCAGTATGATAGAATATTTTGTTTCGAAACATGCAAAGAAATTATATAATTATGGTTATAAGGCATTTATTTTTGGTATGTATGGAATATTCATCTAAAATGATTTAATATCCATGTATAGAAATCCTGGGTCACTATAGTTTGTATCAAAGGAAAGGTTTAGTCAACCTTTGGAATCTATTATAAGAAAAAATTAATGATATTCCTAGGAATGTTTCTAAGGGTATGTCCATGGACGACTCTAAGGTTAAGTATAAGGATGAGTCAAAATTTATGAAAATGTCCTAGAATTATTTTTAAAGGTAAGAGTTAGAGGTTTCTTGCAAAAACCATCCTTGTATAGATACTAAAATTTGATGTGTCTCTGGAATAAATGTACCTAAGGGTAATAACTCAGAAAAGATGTTTTGGGCATGACTACTAGTAATCAGGTAGATGAAAATCAGCCTTGCTTCAGCGCTATATTAACCCTCTTGGGGAATATGCTTTTGGGGTTCACAAACTCCCCAAAAACCATTATGAATGATTTAAATTGTATTTGTTTGTGAATAACCTATAATGACCCTTGGGTGTCATAGATTAAGGAATGTTTCATAATTTTGACTTTCTATATGTAATTATTTTCATTAATATGAGGTTTTCTATTATGATAATTAATTATCACCCTATGATTATGGTTTTAGTAAATCGCATGATCTTGAACGAACTGGATTAATGTTCAATGTGATGGATGACTTGTTAATTATAAGTCAAGTGAGATGATTACTAGAGTGAAAATTTTTGTTATCATGCCTAATATTATTTCATTAAAAACGATTAAAAATGTGTACCATAACCAACTCTCAGACTCACCAAGGAAGAGAATGAAGGATTCCCCTGAGATTTTGGGTAATAGAGGCCATAGTGGAATGAATATTCGGTTTCCTCTACGTCCATAATGTGGAATGAATCACCAATTTGAATGTCTTAGAGGAATAATAATATGTTTTGATGATATTCAAGAATGACATAAAGCTGGTGATTATAAAGAAAAAATGAAGATTTTGGATAAAGAAATAGATGGAAATATTATCCTCCCAAATTCAAAAATGAAGGATAATATTTTAGGTGTGGAATAAATGGTCATTATGAAACTCAATGTGAAAAGAGGAAAGATCCTAAAGAGGATTAAAAATCTGGTATGAGTAATGGTTATATTTCACCTGATGATGAGACTACTTATGAATTGTGAAAGAAAATAGGTATTCTGTAATAGGATAAGGTAAACATGTTTATTTTATAAGGATGAAGTGGAATAATAAATTTTTCATATATTTGGGTTCATGAATTGTGTTATCTGTGAGGTGAAATATATATGGATTTTTCAATTTTTTTGTCTAATGATTGAAAATAATACATTGAATGGATCCAATGTAATAGAAAAGTTATTTAACGGGGTAGTGATTTCCATAAAAGACACATGATTAAGGGGGAAATAATCCATAATATGTTCCTCATGTTAATATATTGTTCTTTGGATAATGATATGCTGGATATGAATATTTAAATTGGATGTTACGGATTACCTACGAACTAGTTAAGGACATGTTGAAAAGTAGTTCAAGCTATCAAGGGTGATGTTTAAATTTCGTGTATTTATGTAATATATCATGTAATCTACGAAATATGGAAGAATGATTTTTTTCAAAAGTATTTATAGAAATTCTATTTATTACCATGTTCCAAGAGAATTTACTATGAGGGTATTTTTATTTTTGGAATATGACAACCTACAGCTACATTGTTATATATAGGGGATAAATGTTAAGGTAATTTCATGCCATTCATTCTAATGTTTTTTATTTTCATGTTTTTGAGGGGTGACATGGTTAACCATTTAGGAAAAGATTATGTTCAGCTATGGAAGAAGTATTTATGTATTGATATTGTATTGAAAACTATGGTTAAAGGTATATTTATCTATTATCATTCTTTCCAGGACATCTATCATATATTGGAAATGATATTAGTTTTGTTATAGAAAAGGAAATCATGTGTGTTTGGTGATAAGAAATCGAGTATAGAAAGGAAACAGATCTTAAACCCTTAATAAAAGGATGAGAAGTGTTTCACACCTACCACTACCCCACACGTCATCTTGGTAATGTATAATGGTTTTCATGAATAATTATTTTTGATAAAACATAAGTGTTTCTTTTGATGTTTATAGATTAATAATATTGATTTTTAAAAATACTTATAGATAAATAGTTATAGTTACCATTATTTTGTAGGCCTTAATATCTGCTAAAAATGTATTTTAGTGCTTCAAAAATAAAAGTTAATTTTCGGATATCTAATTATCAAAGTGATGCATAAATTGGTAATTTATAAAATCCAAAATAAATATTGAATTATTTATAGAAATATATCAAAAATTTATATTTCTTTATATTGATGGTTGATAAATGAATTACTCAACGATAGGATAAAGACAAAAAAGGTTTTCTTGATACCTTAATTTTTGAATAACTGTTGTCTTTATAAATCATCATTGATTTATGAATTTGATGTAATGAAATTTTCTTTGATCATTAACATGTTTATGGTTGATGGTGAAAATTACTCCCAGAAAATATTTACACTTTTCTTCCATGTCAAATATTCTCTACCAACCTTTATTATTCTAGGTGGAAACCCAGTCATATGTTACTTTTGATAACCATTAGTGATCAAAATTTCCCATTTAAGGTAATTTTTATTATTAATTTTTAAGATGTGGGTTTATATAAATGAAACTTTTGAGTTTTAAACTTTTTCAACCCATACAAATTATAATGGATAAATTCTTTTTAAGGGGGTAGAATGTAACACCTTGGGATTTTGTGAACCATTTTCTTGAATTAATTTATCTTTTTTACATTTATCATTTTCATGTGACATTAGATGTAGTTATATATATATATATATATACTAAAACACAAAGTTTCATATTCAATTCACATGACACCGACTTGGATTTCACTAAAAACAATATTGACTTGTCTTAAACATCATGCAATACCAACTTGGCTTGTGCTACGCACAATAGCGACTTGGATTGTGCTACCCGTAGCGACTCCTTAGCGTACGTTACCTATAACACTAAGTTTCTGTGAAGCATCATTTTATTATAATTTAATAAATGAGATTGTTATGACCAAGAATTTAACCATAGTAATATGAATAATAATGACTACTTTTCAAATATTTTCAATAATGGATTCATCAAAATAAAACATATTTAAATAAAAATGTTTAATTTTTTATAAAGACCTCATATGTTTAACAATACTATTTTATAAAATAAACTACATTTCATGTCCTTATATAAATAAAATAAAATTAATTTAAGAAACATATTGAATTCAAATTTTATTAAATAAGATTAATTTTAAAATTTAGAATTCCGAAAATATATTATAGGAATTTTTTTTGGATTTTTCAAAGAAACATCATTTTTTATTAATTTTGAAAATTGATTCTTATAATTGAAAAACTGTCTTTTAATTTAAATAGTTATCAATTCTAAATTATCTTATATTTTTTCAAGGAAAAATTTAAAAAACTATACATATATTAATAAAATTTAGGATATTATATTCAAATTCTCTTTGTAATTTAATAAAAATTATTAATAATCTTTTCAACATCTTTATACATTAAAACCCATATTTTTTCCTCTCTCTAGGATTATCATTACTCTTAATTTTTCTTCTTCTATGAAGTAAATTTTGAAAAACTAATTTACACAATTTTAATGAGTATAAATTTTATATTCTAGTAATTTCAAAATAATTTTTACTAAGAATATTAGAAAATGGGATTAAAATTAACCAAACAATTTGAGGTAAAATTAAGCTTTATTAGGGACTGAACGTTAATCATAGGGGCCAAAATGACATATCCACTTTTCCAAACCGCGTTTTCAAGCATTATCTCAATAGTAAACCATATCATTCTTGAATTCATTTCGTTTATTATAACATTTTGTAGGTAATATCATGTGTACACCAAACTTGTTTACAAAAATTCCAACTATGTCCTTTTATATCCCTATAAAAGGGCACTAAATATCCCTAATCTTCACACCTCTAAAACCTATTGGGTTTGTACAATATCAATCCAATATACTTCCTCACATACCTCCCTTAAACTTAGATCCTCCTTTGGAAAAAACTAATTCTAATGAATATTTTTGGCACAATCAAAAATTATTTACATGATTTAGATGTAACATCTTCTCTCATGTCATTTACTTTATTTTCCTTATACACCTCTTCCACTCTATTTAATCGTTCATTGTATAAGAACACCAGTATCCTTAATATTGTATGATGATTCATTTATTTTGTAAAAACACCAGTGTCCTTAGTTTTCCTGGATGTTTTATTCTATGGCTTTTACCTACATTTGCACACACCTCTATCTAATGGGTAATGAACATATTGTTTATGTGTACGATAAATTCACACCTCACTAAATGGTGATTGTTGAATTTTTATTACCTCATCCAATGGATGAAATTATGATTGACACCCTCTTTATATATGTTATATTTTATATTTATTACTTTTTAATCTTATTTTTTCCTTGGAAAACATATACCTTTTTTATTTTCAATTTTATGTTAATACAAATATTTCATTTGAGGAAGTGTGGATTGTATCCCTCTCAAAGTGATGTGATTTCTTCACACACTACATAGAATGTATTAAGGATTACTTTAGTGAAATTATACTATATATATGATTTAATAATAACCCTAGAATAATGATATATAAACATGTATATAAATATATTATTTACCTTCTTTAATTAAATATGATAGTAAAAATGTTAACAATGTTCAGGCGTACAGATGGCTTACTATCTCTGAGAACATAGTATTCCATTTCATAACTATATATCATATAGATTATTATAATACACATATAATGGATATAAATGATATTTATATCATGGTTTAAATTGTGGAAAAAATATATAAGTATAAGGAGAAATAATATAACAAATTAAGACACAAATGAAGAATAAAGCGAATATTACGCGAAGTGAAACCTTAACATAGGATGGATAACAAGTGGGTAACATATGGTAATAATTAAACCATATATGTAATTATAAATAATACTATGAATTGAAAAAATATTTATAATAAATTTATATTTATTATATTTGATTTGAACCTGTTCGACGAGAGTCAATACACAAAGTGAGGGGATTCCATCTCACTTTTTATTTCCATGAGATACATATTACGATTTCCACTCATTCATTTTTGGTGGTGTATATACTTATCATGATTATTTTATATGTTTATTATACATAAATTAATGAGTATTCACACATAATTTTTATTATATTTAATTTATGGGGATTATTTTTCATAAGCTATCAAATTAGTGAAATAGTTTTGTCTCAATTTTCTTTATTTTGGAAAAATCATTTTTCATCAACCTATATTATATTTTGAGTTTTATATACTTACATTTTACATGTTATAACCTGAATTAACTTATTGGAATAATATTTTATCCTTTATGTAATTTAGTTTTCTTTCATGGAGAGTATGATCCCATTTTACTATGTTATAAAAGTTTATTGAGGCAATCTCATCGGTTTTCAAGATTTTTTATGTTTATGCTTCCTTTAAAGAAATATTGTGATGCATATCTCAATAACATTATTAAATTTAATTCCCTTGTATTATTAATTATTTATTCATATATTTGTACCATTTATCTCACTCTTTGGTTCACAACATAGTTAACAAAGTGTTTTTTAAGAAAGCACCAATTTACCCTCTCCTTAGTAAAAAATCATTGTTCCACTCATTTTTTTTCCAATTAGGGTTTCCAATAATATTATACTAATAACCAATGATCATTAGAATCCATTTTTACCATTTTTATTTTTTTACAATGTTTTAAAAGGTATAATCTTTTCTCTTTCTGAAGGATGAATTTTTCTAACTATTTTAAAATGATAAAGGAATGTTCTTTTTACATCATAAAACATGTAAAAATTTATCAACTGTCAATCCATTGAAGATTTATTTTCATGTTTAAAGGTTAATTTTTAAGAAATTTTTTAAAATATATTTTAAAAGAAATCATTATCAAAATATTCTCATGGTTTTTCTATACATTTTCAATGAAAATGAAATTTAATTTTTTTTTTAAGATTATTTTTTATGTTTTCAAGGAAATTTATTGTTAAAATATTTTCAATATTCTTTGACAAGTTTTTAACAAAAATGTTTTTCAAAATGTTTTCAACCTTATATTTTAACCATTAAAGAAAATTTGTTTTAAAATTATTTGAAGCCTCATTTTTATGTTAGTAATTTATTTTGAAAGAAATTATTTTCCAGACATTTTCTGGAATTATTTATAGGTTTTAAAAGGTACATTCAATGAAATGGTTTTCAAAAAAATTTCAATAATTCTTTAATACATTCAATTATTTTTCAATGAAAAAAAATTAAATTGTTTTGAAAATTATTATATAAATTTTAAAGAAAAATGTTTTAAAAAATGATTTCAAGTCTAATTTATATGTTTTCAAGGATCATTTTAAAAAATCTTATCAAAAGGTTTTATGTGTTGAAAATACATTTTCAAATAATAAAAGATATTATCTTGAAGAAAAATATTTTAAAAATATTTAATAATTATTTTCCATCAAAAATGAAATCAATTTATCTTACGCATTCCCTTATTCGAAATCATCTAATGGTTCCATTAAAAAAAATTTCTATGAATTTTTTATGTTTAATGTCCTGGAATCTATAGAACTTATTACTCTTTAATGGGTTATATGTTTATTAAATCCAATTATCATTCATGGGTTACTATTTAGATAAAATGATTATGAAATATCTATCTTTTCCATAATTTATGATATGTATATAAGTTTATGATACTCATTTCATTTCATGGGTTAATATATTATTGTTAATAATTTTTTGAAATATGCAGGTATGATATCACTATGAGATGGGTGGGACCAATATATAAATCCAATTCATTATGTAATGATTTATATCTCATGAGATAAAAAATAATAGAATTTGAAGTGAAGTTATTTCAATATTATAAGGACAGAATGAGAAATGAACTCGGATCAATATTACAGGGCTGGAGCGGGAAATGAACTCGGTTAAGTATTATAGGGCTAGAATATAAAATTAACATGGTTCAGTATTACAGTACTAGAAAGGGAAATGTACTCGGTTTAGTATTAAAGGGATTGAACAAGGAGTGAGCTCAATTGAGTGACACATGGCTGGAATGGGGTGACATCCACTAAGATGGTATCACCTTGACTAATATGGATACCATAATATATACTTATGTGTATGCAACAATGCCATATTTTATTCCCATGTAATGGTTTCATGGATTATGTTTTTTATTTCCTTATGATTCATGTCTTATGAAATTACATTCATTATTACATGATTCACGTATATGATCTTTGATATAAAATTAGTGGTCTTTTATTTTCAGGATCATTATCTCATACCCTTATTCACACAAGTATTCTTACAAATCTCCCCTACATAGCCTAACTAAGTATTTGAGATCAACTCTTTCTTATGTTTCCATAACACGGGTTATGACAAAAGGTTTTATGTTGAAGTAATAAAGGTAGTGATATTTATTGGAGATGTTGAAGATCTTTCACCACAAAAGAATATTTTGTTTCAAAGTTTCTAAGGATGATAAACTATTAAGATACTCATACTTATATTTTTGTAATGTGATGAGTTTTTTTATGAAATTATGTAATTTCAATGTACGAAAAGCCTGGGTATCTATACCCTCATCTCTTCATTCACTTTTATTTCCACCCATAATTTATGATTTTGACATTTACATTTTAGGTTCATGGATGAATGCAATAGGTATCATTAAATTGGTCATTTTAGATGTTTTTTTGACTCACCCAAGATAGAGAAGAACCTAAGATAACGTCTGTATTCTATCATTCATCATTTTAATGAAATTATTTCATTTTATTTAGTTCATAATTTTTTTTAAATTTAATAATATTAGATTGTATGTTGTTGTTTTCTCATATGACTGGGAATTCCATGGTATGAAATTGGTAGTGTATTAAATACCGTCCATGAATGGTTGATCTTTGTTTTTACTATGAAGTGATATCTAGCAAGTGTTTCAGCAAGTACTCCCTTCAACTTTGAATGTAAAATACCATGCAATCGTTAATTAAAATATAATCTAGTTACAATTAATTTTTCAGAATACTTATGTGTGAGATAGAAGCTTGTGTCGATCAGTGGTGGCTCAATGTACTTGGATGACTCATAAAAAGATGTGAAAATTTACATAGGTTGGTAGTACACTTAATATTTGGAGTTATTATGTAATCTACCATGTTTTACTATTAATATTAATGGAATGAGGCATGAGGTTCACCACCTTTTGTAAACTACCCTTAAATTCTAAATTTGTTATGAATAACAAGAGATGTATAATTAATTATTTGTCATGAAATCTTCATTAATTATTGGTATTGTGTCTAATGAAAATGGACAAATGTCCAAGGTTTATAATGGACCCTTATGCACTGGACATATTTTTGACATCGATAGCTGGGGATAGATCATGTGGGTTCATGTGTAGAGTGTGAGACAATGTTTAATGGTATTCAGATGTGTGTGTTTATAAATATATTTTGATAATCATTCTTTATATGCTAAGATAGGGATTTCCATGTTATGATCTCTTGTGTGTGAAAATTTTCTAATACATTTATAAAAATGATATGACAACTTATTCCCTATATATACTTTGTTGAACTTTTTAATAGTTTTATGATCATCATAGTTGGTGTTGCTATTATAAATAATGATGATATTCCATTCAATATTAAATTTTTCACATTTTTTATAAAATAGGTCTATGTAAAAGTTTTCATGCCAACCCATACCCATAATATTTTTTATAAAAAAAGTAAATAGAAACAAAATAGATGATAGGGATAGAAAAAAATTCATTATCTCCATCAATGGAAAAGAACTATGGATCAAAAGGATTATGGTCATCTCCATGGTCGTAGTTATAGTCATCAATAGCAGGAGTAGATTCCTACTTTGGTTGCAACTAATTTCTCTTGAAAATGACATAGTACAACTCCCTGATGTTTTTCTTCTCCAAAGGGAGATCTATGGAATAAGAACTGGTAGACAATTGAAAACACCCTCATGTACTTTTCTAATCATCACAATCATGCCCTAGGCAATGATTTTTTAAATTAAAACCCCAATAAAAAATCTTATCTTGATTCTTAGCCCTTCCTGACTGTTAGCTTTCCAAACCAGAAAGGTCTTCCATGAGGGTATTCTATTTATATAGAGGGGACTGACCAGGATTCGTGGAATTTCTACTCTTTATAGGTTTTATATTTGATGAATATAACCCAATAAAAGCATAGATTTACACTTATTGTTAAAGGAATTCAATTGTTGTTCTGGATTCAATTCGTTTTCCACTTTATCCTGAATAGCCACTTCATGATTCTCCAACTCATTAGAGACAATTGCGACATTATCATGCACATTATCTCTTATGTCTATTAAATGAGGGAGAATTTGTCCCTCATTATTATTAGATGCTTGCACTAGATAAACCTATTCCACTTCCTATGATGTAATATTCACATCCTCATAACCATAAACCATATCTATTATGTTACTTCCCATAAAACCCAGTGAAACAGGGGAGTTCATGCATATTCCAGGGTGAACTAGAACTTATGCCATCCCTTCCCCTATAGAATCCCCATCTTTGAAAAAAATAACCAAAGACATAGAATCCATCTTGTTCTAAAAAATATGGTTTTCTGATCCAATACATTCATCATCACTTTCACTCTGACATAAATTAAACCCCACTCACATCACAATATGAACACTTTTCATAGATCCCCTGACTATGCCTAATGGTTCATCCATAGAAGGAGAAACCTATGTATCATGTCCAACTTGAGAGTGGTAATTAACACCACTCAGTATCTGTTCATAGATTACAAAAGGATTGCATTCCCTTTTTAAATAGTTTCATTCATCATGACCAAAATCATCACAAAAACAATGGGTCTTGGTTTGATTGTAAGATAATAAATCACTTATTATAAACCTATATTCATTAAAAAACATTTGAACTTTATCATATTTCACTATTAATTCATGATTATCCAGACCAGGAGAAATAAATCCCATTTCAACCAAGGTCGATACCATGTCAACTTCAACCAAAAATCGGGCATAGTGTCCATAGAAAACCAGCTCTTTTTTTATTGAGCTTCATCAGAACTCTACTAGATAATGCAATATCATAGAGTGTTTTTGGATCCCAAAATAACTAATTTAGGACAATACCATTTAACCACAACTAGCAAGTGGAATTACACACCTCCATAGGATTCAATTCACTGTCCCACTCTTGTTAATGCAAGATGCTGGACTTGAGAGAGATTGATCTAGGACCCTAGTCCCACGGCTTCAAATCCCTTACGGGAAAGAGAATATGAAAATCCTATACCCATAGAGATGAATCACTAATAGAAAAATCACAAAAAAATTTGAAATACATGAAACCAAATCTTCTTATCTTCTATGATTTTCAACCCTTAGGTAATAATAATCTCATGATGATCAAATAAATACCCATTTTTAGGTGATCTGAAACTACCTCATCATCGACTTTCACATGGGAAATGTAGTTATTTCTCCAAATCATCCAAAATATTGATTCGTTGAATATTGAAAAGTAATTTTTATATGAATATATGGAGGATGTAACCTCAATACATTGACGGTTACCAACATATGATGTTATATCCCAAGAAACACAAGATTTGCATACCACCACGCTTGCTGCCATCGATCGGGGCCCGTTACCTAGAAACTGAGATCTTCACGTCCCTCAAGCAGCTTCCATGATGGATCTCTGAATTATTTCCAACCTAAAAATGGAGCCTAAATTACATCCCCATATGTTCACCACCACCAATACAGGGATTCTTCAAGAATCGCCTATACAATCCTTTAGAGTTAGTTCAATATAGAACAGTGTACCCATATGTAGTAAATTATCTATTCCCAAAACAAAATATTCACCATTAAGAATGAGCTCCACACCCAACATACCCATCCTTTGTTCACTTTTTATACTTTTATTGTAATATTATATTGGAATAAATTATTGACTATTCTTGATAGTGATCTTGTTTGGGTGTATATATATCATGTGAGATCCATATGATATTTTTACATGATTTGGAATGTGTATCTTGTTTCAACAAGTTTGATGTTGAACACAAGAATTTATAATTTCTTTCTAAACACTCATAATTATATGTTTTTTATGTTTTAATTAATGATATTAAATATTGTGTAATATATCATATTATAATTAGATGTATTGTTCATGTATTCAAGGATTGGTGGGTGATCATGATATAGTTATCCATTTTAGGGTCATTGTACATATACTGCGATGATGATGATGGGACTAAGAATAAATAAGGAAAATTATGGCCATATATATGGACACATAACAAAATTATTTGGTTGATATGATGACCAAGTGGATGTCAAGTGGCATGTTTACTTGATCACTAGTGGACATAGAGCATCATGTTCACTTGATGACTAATATATTACAAGTAAAATATATACTAAATTCCTAGTGGATACTAATTAGTGTGTACTCTGGATGCTTAGTGATTTTAAGTAACATGTTCACTTGATTCCTGGAGGATAACAAGAAACATGTTACCTAAATTCCCTTTGGATGTTGATTGACATTTTGTCTTGAAACATGACGGTCTAGCCTTATGGATTTCACGAGATTAATTTTGACATCCTCTATAATTTTCCTTATAGAATGGAGAAAAAATAACTAATTTCAGGGTTTATGGTTTTTTATAAGCACATGAACACTCGACATATGTGTGTTTGTTATTTCTTGGTGAATTTGTGATTATATGGTAAGTTTTTTAGTTATGTATTTCAAGTTTACAATATTCTGAGATTATCACATGCATGTACACTATATTTTATCGGTTTGGAAGATGAAAATATTATTAGTTTCATACTTAGTTTTACTAAAACATTTCTCAAGCATCCATGGCACTTGGGTGCCCGAACATCCCTCACTTATTGAGACATTGTTTGGGCCAAGCACTGAGATGATCATTGGGTGGGATTGCTCCATATGATTATAGATACCTGGATGAGTTGAGGATTATTGTTATATATCACATTATAATTTTATTCATTCTTATCTTGTACATGGTCATCTTCATGGGTTATCAATATATTTTTTTCATTTTTTAAAATTTAGTTCTATTGTTCCAACATTTATTCATATGGTTGGTATGTTATTATTTTAATCTTACATTGATTTTGTATTTTTATATGTTTAATTATTTATATATTATTATGAACATTGATAGAGGAAATAGTCCCCTAATGGTTTGAACTTAGACTATTGATTCTAGTCGAAATACTCTAACAAATGGGTAGGTGCACCTAAGGTTATTTGACATTCCAGATCAGACCCGTTGATTTAGGTTGAGATGTTACAAAATGGGATAAAAAGTCATTCTATATTTTTCTCATTTGTTGGTAGTTGGAGGAAATGTACTATAGAAAGTTGTTAGATCTTGTTATACAACTAGGATGGGTATACCATGAACACCTTTCTTGAGTGAAGTATAATTTTCCAAGGAATGGGATTTATTTTCTTATTTTTCACAATTGAGATCATATATTTTCACCTCATGGGATGTGAATGGATTTTTTGGTTTTCATTTCATTAGGATTTGAATCGTGATCAAACCAGCAAGTGGTGTCTCATGCATTATATTCTACATGAATATTTTTCTTGAAACGTATGTTTCTGGGCTATTATTATAATGATGATGGAGAACTCGGGTTCTTATGTGTTAATGACTTATACTATATTGAGAAAATGTGTTCTTGATGAAATGATTTCTAATGAAACCATATGTGTGTATAATTATAATTGTAGTTAAACTAATTCTACAATGTGGTGGCCCAATGGAACTAATATGAAGACAACATCGATGAAGATGATGATAATGGTGGTGTTAATATTGTGGTCCCTCTATACATAGGTAGTGCAGAAGACCCTTGTTAGGTATGTAATGAACCATATAGTATAAATGATATTTTTTCAGAAATAAATGTGTGTTATGTTATACATCATTATACTTGTACAAAATATGAAGAAACTAACAACACTTTATTTTTTTAATTAAAATCAGTACTTTAATAAAAAAAACTTGAAAATTACAATTATTATAATGGTAAAAAATAGTTAGAAAAGGTATAATGAAAACCCATATATCAACTCAATCTGCTGGAATTATCACCCCTACTAACAAAATTATTGAAATGAAATAGGATATTAGTAAAGAAATCAATATATTAAATAGGAGAAATATAGAACCTTTGGAGGAATTTTAGTGAATAATGTATAAAGAAATGAAGATTTATTTATAGGTGGTAATGTGAACATTGTAATAGTAATGTGACTATTGGAGTAGTAATATTGCCATTATGAATAATAACATCCCCATTGGGAATAATAACCTGAATTTATAAACATTAATTTTATTTAAAAATAATAAACATTAACATTAAAAATATTTATAATGATTAATTTAGGAAAATATAATTATAATAATACTAAAAAATAAATAAAAATATTAAAAAAATAAATGAAATTATATACACCTTAAAAAACATTATTTTAATGACATTTATAAAAATCATAAATGTTATGTTAATAATAATAATTAAATATGACAAAAAATTATTTGTGTTAAATGAATTTCATTTTTATAATCATCAAATTGAAATTTACAATGGTTTAAGTTTTTTATAATATTTTGAGAAACTTATATTTTTACATGAATAGTAGATATAATTTTTTTCAAATACTATGTTTTTTATGACGTAAAAAAGATTTACTAATGACTTATTAAATAGTAAATTCATTATTTCAACTGAAAAATAAATTTAATAAGATAAATGTTTCAACTAAAAATAATAAACTCAATTTCCAAACCAAAAAAGTTTTTTATAAAGACAAAAATTCTAAATTTCCCTTTTAAATTAACATTTTTCTTTCAATTTTATTCAATAATTTATGATTAAAAAATAAATTATAATTATCATTTGATAAAATGTCCTAAAATAATGTTATGTTATTAAAATATTATTCATAATTTCAAAAATATTTCCATTTAATGTTAAACCTGGAATATAATAATGTATTTAGTTTTTTATCCTTAAGATGCCCCTTTCTGCATGTGTAACTAACCTGTCACCCCTCAGATGGAAAACCACTTACCAAAGATGATTATATAAAATAATTCACTCTCAAAATTACCTTATCAATAATATGGTTGTTTTTTCTATCACTCAACTTAATGAAATCAAGGTGTTTAGGGAAATATAAATGAAGTATCACGATGAAGAAGGTGTGTTTTCGTCTAATTCTATTCTCATTTTCCACTTTTTTCATCCTCTTCTCTATTTTTTCTATACTGAAACATTATAATATTAAATTTTTATAATGATAAAATTATATTAATTATATGAAACAAATTTCATTATTATATTTCTGTTGTTTTTAAATCTTATAATTCTCTATCTTCTTCATGGGAAAATATCCTATTAACGGTCAATTAAAATCCTACAAGTACATTTCAAATAGTTTTCATCTCATTGTACATGTGTATAATTATAAGAAATTATTTATTATATAAATATATAAATATATTTAGTTATGAGATTTTATACTTAATCATAATAGTGTATAAATATCACTAAATTAATGTTATTAAATCTAAGAAAGATAGAATATTTTAAGAAAAATTTAATATTATAGATTTCACCTTTAACTAGGGTAATTAAGGAACAGAATTCAATTATTATCATTGATCAATAATGAGAAATTTGAATATGATTTATTTATTTTTCCCTATTTTAACAAACCATATATTATTATTAAAGAGGTGGAAGAGCTATTAAGTAATTTGGAATTTAGATAAAGGTGATTGACAAACCCAATTTCTTATTTTCTAGTATACCATATTTTTCACATAATTCTTGGTATGTATGGTCCACTATTTTCTTTAATGCTACCATTAAAAAATAATACCCCTTTATTTTCAAGGATATGTATACCTTTTCCTTGACAAAAGGAATTCTAATCTAATTTAAAAAAATTGAAAACGTCTTCATCATTTAAAACATTTCTTGGACTGTTGCTAAAAGAAAAAATGATCATTTATGAAAAAATGTGATCTAAATTATTATTTTTCTAAATTCAATAATTATTCATTAATGTATGATTTATGACACCCTTATCATACTCATTTTTTTCCTTGATTTTATTTTATGATTATGGTTGTTAAATGTTATCTTTCTATGTGAAATGAATCATTGTAAACATTATATAATGATATGGGAGGGATATTGTTTATATATACCATAAATGCATTGGAAAATGTATTATATCTCATAATATAATATTTTATTATGTGTGAACATGACATGATCATTTTCCGTAATTATTATTTTTTGATTTATGTAGTAATGTTTTGTGTGAAAATCAAGTTAGGTTTGTTCGCAACTATGTGTGGTATTTGACCACAATTTTATAATGTTTCATTATTTTGAATTTGACACATAATCTTGATTTATCATATTTTTACTTCATGATTACAATGATAATCATATTTTTATGATATAATGATGTATATTATTCTCACCCATGTACTATAGATTAATGATTATTATTCCATCAATGATAATCCTCCCCTCACTAGGATTTTAGATCAACCATTTATTTGATGTTTATACGTATGATGTTATATGTACTAAAGATAATGTAAGATATTTTTGATGATAAAGAAGAATTATTTGAATAATAATTTATTTTATTATATACAATTTATGAAGGAGCCCAAATTTATCATGATATTATTCCTTTCAACCTTGAATGTGTTTCTATTGTATTTTTTATCTTATAAATGTTGTAACATTAATATACTAATAATATAGGTCCCTATAGTTTGTATTATATGTATTATTTATTTAACATATGGATTAGGCATATAAAACATTAGTTAAACCCTAGTGATAAGTTTGTGTTTTAAGGGAAACATCCTATAGTTTTGGAAAAGTATAAAAACATGTATTTTATGTGTAATAAAAATAGGTTATGGATACTATTAGTAGATACGGAATTGGAATTGGAATAACTGGGGTTAATATCCCAAAAAATGGTATATTAGGTATTAATAAGATCATCACCTAGTTCATGATATTGAGGCATTTCTATACAAATGTTTTGATACACTCGTGGAGAATCATTTGGAAAATCAAAATCGTTATACAAACCATTATAATTAAAATATACAACTAATGTAATTATTCCTCATTAATATAGAAAAGTATTAAATTATATGATCCTAGAAGCATTATTTGAGGATAATTATAAACATAGGGATCCCATAAGTTATAACTATATAATTAATAAATGAAAAATAATAAATTAATTATTAATTATTTATTGAATTATCTTTGTTCACATAATTTATTTTTTATAAAATGGTGGGATATAGGAAAAACAAGACCAATGACCACAATGTGGAAGTCTTTAATGATTTTTGGGATGATATTCCCTTTGTGAAATGATATTGAGTTTAAAACATCATCGAGGTTCTTTCCAATTTGTCTTAGGCTATGTAAAATTACCTTAAACATGCACAGTTTTGGACTTCTCCTATGAAAGAGAATCTATCCATGGAGTACTTTATATATAAATGACCACTTCCATTTAATATATCTAAATATCCACTAGTCATGGAATAGTCTGTTAACACAATATAGTTTATTTTAGTGATCCACTATTCTTATAAGGATAGAGTCAACATGGTTATCTATTGTTTAAATTTTGATGTGGATAAATGATTAGAGTTGATAGATAATACGAATCCAAAGGATAAAAAATAAAAAATCAGGTGGAAATAAATTAACCATTTATTTCATAACAAGTATTGTCATTGAACTATTTGAACAAGTATTTGGAGAGAATTTGTAGATATTATGAAAAAGGAGGGTAAATATATCATGACTTATGAGGTAAATTTCATAAGTTATGCAAGGTAATCCTCATGTTTTTACAATTTAAAATGATTTAAAAATAGATATATTTTTAAATATTTTAAAAAACCTCTTAAATACACTATCTATACAAGAATTTTGGATTTATGTATATGTATTTTCATGTGCTCTCACAATAGATATATAGTTTATAGAGTAGAAACATTGACATATTGATAAAAAATAGTGGAATAAGATTTCAATATGGTAGATAGAATGATGAAGTAAGAAGGAAGATATAATCACCCATATATGAATATATCGTAAATTCATCATGGGTATTTACTCAAAGGGATAAATAAATTCTCTTCGTGTGGGAGGGAAGTGCACTAATCTAATGAATATTAAGGAGACCTAAATAAGATGACCTAAATAATATAGAAAATGGAGACACCTCCCAATTCACCACCCATAGTATAATGATTCAACTATATAGAGAAAGGAAATTATATATGCTAGGTTACTAAACCATGAGTCATAGAGGGAAATAAACATCATTAAGCACTAATGAAAAAGATACAGGAGAAATATTATGCCATCACTACCACTATGGTGGAAAATAAAAATAATGTCTTATAAGGTACACATCCTATTCACTCAAGAATGGAAATATTAATATTTGATTATGTATCTACACATTTAATTATATCCTGCATGTTTTCTAAAACATTTGACTCAAAACTATGATTCTTTTAAGGTGATATTTCTATAAAAACATCTAGTGTTGTGATCAATTAATCCCATGGTCTTGACTTCTCTGCTGTTATAATCTATGGGGAGGTTATTCAAGTGAATCACATAGTCCATCCTTGGATTGGTTTGTTTTATATATAGCTCACATAAAATATTGGGAAAATTAATTATATTTAAATATTTCAAACCATACCAAGATTTTTTACAATTTTAATGATGATCATGAGTATCCTTTGTAAAATCCCTAAATAGGGTCGTTGTTGATACCGAGTGAAGTATCACACGTAGCCCAAATGGTTTAGTTGAAGGAAAGAATCAACCTTAAATAAATTCCCATTAAAAAAATATATGTATATATTCCTAGAGCAATTCTATCACAAAAATCCATAGGCCCTGAGTTATATTTCTCAATAGATCTTATACCCAGATCCAATCCTATCACAAAATTCCTCTATAGGATGGCCACAGATGAAATGGAGGAGTTAAATAAGAAGCCTCAAGTGCATTAGAATGAAGCATTCATATTCCCTATAGAATTACCTTAGGGTGTTACAGTTTTATTTTTAGTAAAAAGGATGGAAAAATGTGGATTTGTATCGATGATCAGGAGCTCAAAAATATCACCATAATGAAAAGGTATCTCTATTGAGGATTTATGACATGTTATCTCATCCTTGGGGACCTCAATACATCTCCAAGATGGATAATCATTCTTGATATCATAATCTTGAGGAAGAAATGTAATATATTAAATATAAACCCTTCTTTACAAGGTATGGACACTATTAGTTAATAGTTATTCCCTTCAGACATACAAATTTACTAATAATATTCATGGATTTGATAAAAAATAGTATTTAGAGAAAACTTTGACCAATTTGTTTTAGTCTTTTTTGATGTTATTCTCATTTACTATACTATGGATGAGGAACATTAAGAGTATACAGGGTTTTTATCGGGGAAATTAATAATGGATAAAATGTAACACCACATGATTTTTTGATATATTTCACATAAAAAAATAATATTCCTATAACATACAATACAAACAATATTGAGTCTAGCGAACCGCGAAAAATATTATCATATGAAATTTATCACATAGTCATTAGTTTTTTGGGTATAAATAAGAATAAATTCAGAATATAAAATATCTATACATATTTTATTTTATTTATATTATATAATTATCCCTTAAGAAATAATTACTCAATTATCAATAAATCTATTTAATTCTCTAATAATATGGCTTCCTTAAAAATGATTTTATTTCATTTTTCACAAAAATATTATAATTAATTTATAATATATTTAGAAATTTAATTTTATAATAAAATATATTTTAAAATTCACCATGTAAAATCCCTTATATGACCCTTTTCATTTTAGATAGTATGAATAGTAAAGGTGGTAAAATTTATCACCTTGATAAAGATAAATTAGATAATGAAGGTTTAAAAAATCGTTTGATTAAGATTCAAATTCAATAGAACAATTGAATTTATATCATTATATGAGACTATTGAATCCATAATCATCCAAACATATAAAATATTATATATATATTTTCTATTTAGCTTTTTTTCCTTCATAATACTTATGTAAAAGATATTAAAAAATGTATATGTTATTTATTTTATTATAAATAATTTTTTAGGGATAAATACAATGTATAAATAATTATAAACGGTTATATTAAATATTTATTAATTTTTTTCATGGAAATTTAGATTTAATTTTTATTGAAATAATTACCTTAAATTCTTTTTCACCACTAACAGTGATTGTGCTAGCCATAGAAAAAAACAAGTAAATAAAATTTAAAACATTAAGAGTAATATTTTCTGGGGGATTTATATTTTTCCAAGATTTTTATAGATACTTATAACATATTCGTGATATATGAATTTTTTAAATTATCATTCCATTATTATCTTGATATCTTGAATATCAAATTAAATAAATAATGTCAGAAATGAAATTATTGAAATTTTATAATAAATTATATTTAAGAAAATGATTTAAAAAATATTAAAATAATATATTTGGAAATTTCAATGGTATATGATTTAAAATATCATCCTTTGTCAATTAATGTGTCACTTATCTTTTTATAGTATGTTTCATGACCCTTAAATAGTGAAAAAAATTTATATCATGGTAATTGTCAAAAGGGTTAATATGGGGTTAAAACATCTAGATAAGGGTTAAAACAGGACAATAACCTTTCTAAATTATGTTTTATGAAAATATTTTGACTCATAATAATATAATCACTAATTTATAACAAATTTTATATATTTTCCCATGAATGTTAATTAATATTAATTTAGGAATTTAATTAATTTCAAGAGCACCCCACCCTCTAATATATAAAAGTACTCCCATTATCTCTTTATTTAACACTTTATTGAGGATTCCAGAGCCACAAAATTAATCCCATATAATTTTAAAAAAATTATATATATGAATTAGATGGATTTTTCTTTTTAAATGGATATTTTAAGGGTCCTTATGAAGAGATATAACTGAATTCTACTGAAGAAAAGGTAATCATCTTTAACAACACTATATAATTTCATTCTTATTATAATTAATATAATATATTATAGCCATACTAAAATAATTAATAATGGATCCTAAAAATACTTATAGTTTATTAGGATAATGGTACAATCATCATTCATCTCCTTTTCTACTCTATGAACTGTTTGAACATTTCTCATGCACACGTATGACTTACCGTCTCTACGTAACGGTGTAATTCATTTTTAATCTCCACTTTACTTTTGTTTTCATAAAAAATGTAACTAATTAATATTTATGATATTTATGACATAATTAATATTTTCCAATTATAATATTATATCGACCTTCTTATCTTACAATATTTTTAATAATGGTAATGTCTCTTGTGTGTACTTGTGAACTACCACCTCCATGAAGCGATGAAAACTATTTTTCATTTCTAGTTTACATGGATAGTGAAAATGATAGATTTAATTAACATGTATGATATATATAAAACCGTAATGATAATATAAAATGGAATTATTATTTATCATTTTTCATTCCATTCCACAAAAATTTAAAATAGCATTGATGTGTATGTACGACTAATAACCTCAATGAATGGAATAATTCATTTTTCTTATTTCTTCGATTTATGGATGAAAATTAACATATATTATGAGTGTGTATTATATTTATATCATGGTAAATATTTTGGAAATAATGTAACCATAGTCAATGTACAATGATAGGATCCACCAAACCAAATTTATAATAAAATAAAGTATTTAATGCATGGAACAATGATAGTAAAAAATTTTATTAAAAAATAGGTGATACGATGTTATAAATAGATAATATATGATATTATAAATTGTTATATGATTTTTTATGTAAGTATGTTATATATATATATATTTATTATACATGATGTTAAAATAACTTACAAGTCATTTCAAACTTGAGGAAAGGGATTTCATTTCAATTTCTACTTCATTAAGACATGTTTTTTATTTTGATCCTATTGTGAATATACTGACCCTTTTATTTATTAAACAAAATTTGTGATTTATTTATTATTATTAACATTTCATTTCAGGCTACTCTTTCGAGTTGTTACAATTTAAATGTTACCAATGAGGGATGATTTTATTTTACAATAATTTTTTTGGATTTGATTAAATTATTAATTTAAGAAATTATATAATCCATCCATCTAAATATATATATATATATGTATATATATTCTTATAATATGAATATTTTATGTGTTTACATATTTTTTCCCTAGTATTTTTTGATTTGGGAATTGAATCAATAAATGAAATATATAGAATAAAAATTAACTTATATCTATTTTTTATCATGTATAATTTTCTTCCATATACTTATTTTTTATCATTTTTTTACAAAATTCATTTTCATTTACTCTAATAATTTTTAAGGAAATTTTATGTTATCACTTAATTTGAAAAATGTTTATAATTAATGTTTTTAATGTTTTATAAAAGGTTAATTCTGAAAATGTTTTACAAAAAAATGCAAAAGTAATGTTTATTGTTAACATATATGGTGTTAACATATTTTCCAACCACCTTAACATGTATATGATATTTATCTTGTTATAAAAATTTTCAATGGTTTTAAAAATAAATAAATTTATTATAATATTATTATAATATTTATATTTTATTTTATTTATTTTTTCAATGTTTATGATTTTATAATAAAACTTATATTTCTCATAAAATGATGCTTCATATTTTTTCTATTATTAATTTTTTGGTAATTATCCATTTTTTTAAAAAAAATTCTTTTGATAGTTTTGAAATTAAAATTTTCTTAAATATTGATATTATTTGTATAATATATTTGATTATTTTATAAATGTTAAAAAATTTATACATATGATATTTTACTACTAATTGGGGAAATCATGACATTTCATGTACTTTATATAACATAAATATTTTTTTATAAGTAATATTATTTCTAAATTAAATTTATCACTCAATATTTGATGATTACATTGGATATGAAGTGATGGGTGGGCGTGATTATTGATGGCCCCTCAATGCTTTGATAGATCTAATGAGACAAATTAGTTAGCTAGCATCCTTAAATCAATTTTTGGTCTATGAATACCAATTTAATAAACTACCTTGGTTGAAGGATTTAATTTTAATGATATCATAATGCTTAGGTCATGACATCCAAAATTAAGCATTTCCTTTATTGAAAATATAACACCCCAAGATTTTGTGAAATATTTTTTTCAAAATAAATTAACAGTTTTTATATTTTCCATTTCACATGACTCTAAATAAGGATTTCTATATATTGAAACACTATGTTATTATTTAATTATATGAAACACCATGTTAATCTTACATTACACAAAACACTGAGTTAGGTAGTATAACCCAGAAGACCCTGTTTTAACACCTTCAATCGGCGCACTTATTTTAAAAATAAAATTTGACCCATTGAAAACAAAATTTTGTCCAATTAAAAAACATTTTTTAATTTTTATTGTAAAATTAATATTAGGGGTAATATTTGGTATTTTTCAATGAAGTTTCATTTTTTGATGAATTAAGAAAAATAATTCCTTTTATTTATAAATTGTCTTTTCATTTGAATAATTCTTATCGACAAATTATATATTAAATTGGTTTTCATAGTCACAGTAGATCAATAATACATATATTAGTCAAATATAATTCATTAGAATCATTTTTATATTTAATTTATATATGAAATTTTATTTCCCTTTTGGACATTTTTACATTAAAACTCTACATTCTCACTACGTCTTTGGGATTAGCTTTAAATTTAATTTATCCACATATATTAATGTAATTTTAAAAAATGGAAATATAAAATTTTAATCATTATGTTATTTATAATAAAATAATAGAAAAATAAATTTTGAACAAAATATTTTGTGAAAATGATCAAAATTAATAACAGTGATTTAGTAAAAATTAAGCATAACCAATGATTAAACACAAGTTTAAGGGCCAAAATGACATAGGTACATGACCAAAATCCATTTTATTCCCATATTTAAAATATATCCATTAATGGTTCAAATTTTATGATCTATTCTGATACTATTCATCAAAAGTTCCATATTTTATAAGTTAAGTAAAGAAAAGGAAAAAAATCAACATTCCTTACCTTTAATATTAAAAAGACATTGAGATATGGGAAAAAATTATATTGTCTGTTATACATATTATTTTCAAATATTAATGAGATGATTTTATGATAATTAATTATAATTAATTTCAATAGATGAATTAGTTTCATTAAATGATTAATAGACACTAACAGATGGATTATTTAATTAATAAGTAAAAAAAAATTATTCAAAAACTATAATTGTAAAGAAATTTATCGAATTATTTTTATACATTTTTATTTTTAGATGTATGTATAATGTTTCAAGTATGTAAAATTAATAAATTTTAATTACAATGATGTTTTTATTTTTAAAAAATTTAAATTAATTAAATAACGTCAAAATTGAAAATAATGTTATTTTACAATAAATTATATTTTATTAGAGGATTTAAAATTTAAAAAAATCCTAACTTCTATAAAGAAATTTTTAGGCACTAATAAATGTATAATATTTTCTAATAATGGACCAAATTATCTTTAATAACTAACATATATACCCTGAAATACTAAAAATATTGGTAGCATGGTTCAGGTTAATTAAATGCTTTTTCACGTTAGATTCCCTTAATGTAAGATTAATTTCAAACAAACATAAGTTTTTTATTTTTTAAATTAGTTATAATATTTTTAATTATGTGTGACTATATTTTCTAATAAACCATTCCTTAATTTATTCTCCATGGGTAAATTAGATAAGTTAAAAATACTAGTTTTTTAAATGAAAAATTAAACTGAAAAATATAAAGAAATATAAATATTAAGGAACAAAATTATAAAAATGAACGTATGTTTTTGTGTGTTGGGGGACTTTTTTAGAGAATATATTAAAATTAATCATTTATTTTTCCATTTTTTAAGCACATCTAGTAAGGAAGACCTCCCATTAGTGCTTATCTTTTTTGTATTTACAAGAATGCAACTCCTCATCCACTAAAAAATGAGTTCACTCTTTTCCTTTGTCACGCCTATCAAGCCATGTAGGTTTTCTCATAATAAACTATATTAGACTCCCAAAATCCCTCCAGTGATCTTATAAGCCTCAATTTTTGAGTAAATCCTTCCAAGGAATCCATTTTAAAAAATAAAGAGTAATTACCCAAAGAAGAGGTAGCATCATTACTCAAGCTACATTGTTTTTTTCATTATCACTACAAAAACTATACATATTACATTATTATATAATAAAATAAGTATCCTAAATAGAAATATATTTTTCAATATATTATTTCATTCTACACTAACACACACTTCGATTTATGGGGTTAAAAACTTATTTTTTTTATACAGAAAACAACCACCTCACAAAATGATGTTGTTATTTTTTCCTTTACCACCTCTAATAATTAGTAATTATTATGAAGGATTTTCTATATATCAAATATACTATATTTATTTATTATTTATTATTTATTTATAGAATATATAAAACATATATTAATTCTTTTCGTCTTTTTTAAATATGATAACTTTGTTTGTTGAGGTGTAGACTATCGCCTCCTTATAGTGATGTGATTCATTCCAACTTTACAAAGAATCTGTTAGGTGTTTGGTTTATTAAACATATATGATATATATTACTTTATAATTATACAATGATGATGTTATATATATATATATATATATATTGTTTTCTTTATTATTTTCAATATGAAAATAAAATAGAAACATCGTTAATGCATACATGCATCCTCCCATCTCCATGAACGGTGTATTCCGTTTCATATTTCTATAGTTAATAGATTATTATAAATATATATATTGAATATATATAATATTTATATCACTTTTAAATTATTTAAATAAATAAATACTTTTATAAGTAAGATTATCAAGAATAACAGGTCCGAACTTATATGAAAAACAACATAGATATTACTCAAAGTGTAACATTGACATGAAAATATTATTAAATGGGTATCATAAATTAATAATAAAATCATATATGGTACTATATATAAAAATATGGTTATTATTTATATTTATAATATATTTATATCAATTATATTTGTGTTTAGAATTTATATGAAAAATGGGAAGTCTTATGTTATGGTAATTTCATCTTACTTTTTATTACTATGAGATACATTACATGTTCACAACTAGCTTCTTTTATGTGGTTTATATCATAACCTGTGATATTTTTTATCATTAATTTACTTTATTTAATTATATTAAATTATTTAATTGATGTTATTATTACATAAAGTTACTCATGTATTACGTGTTTTTTCATCTCACTTTTAATTTTTGGGAGGCATAAGCCATGTTGTCCTCTTATTTCTTATATGTGGTGTGTATACATAACATTGATGTATTATATTATTTGTATACATAAATTTATTTCTATTTACATATATATTTTAATTACTTTATTTCATGGGTTTTATGTTTCAAAAGTTACCAAATAAGTAATGTAGTTTAGTCTCCATTTTCATTCTTGGAGACACAAGTTTTTTTATGCACCTACATTCTTTCACATAGGGTATATTCATCCATTTAACATGATATATACTAATACAAATTATCTATGTTATTATTTAATCTTCATTTAGTTTCATTTTCTTACGTGGGATAAAACAAAGTTACTAAGTGGTAATAGTTTATTGAAATAATCTCTTTATATATCGAGATTTTTTGTGATTGGGCTTCTATTGATTAAAAATTATGATCAATATCACCATAAATATCAAGAAGATTATTAACTAGGGTTTATTCATGATATATTCATGTATTGGTTCAATTTTTACTGTCTTTGGTATAAAATATTATTAATGATTTGTTTTTAAAAAAATACAACTTTACCACACTCTTTAGTCAAAAATATCTATTCTTTCAAAACCAAGTTTTCTAAAAAAATATTTGTATATATTATTTTAATATATTATCTGAGAAAATGTATTTCAGAATGTTTTCAATAATTGTTTATATGTTTTTCAAAAAGTTTCAAAGAATGGGTTTGGAAAAGTTTTCATGATTTCAATATAAGTTTTCAAATTATTATTAAGGAAATGCTTTCCAAATCATTTTTAGGATTTCATCATATTTTTAAATGAATTTTCAATTAAATAGTTTTGAAATAATTTTCAATATTTTTTTATATGTATTAAAATTATTTTAAAAGAATTGGTTTTCAAAATTTTCTCATCCACCATTTATAAGTTTTCAGTGTATTTGGAAAAAATGGTTTTTAAAATTCTTTCATGATTTATTTATATGTTTAAAATTGTTTTTCAAATAAGAAGGTTTTGAAAATATTTTTAAAATTATATTATATGTTGTCTTGCAAAAATTATTTCTTAATATTTTAGATATTTTTTATAAGTTTCAAATCATTAATTTTTTCATAATTTTTCAAAGCATTGTTTATAAATTTTTAAGGAAAAATGTTTTCAATATTATTTTATTACCCTTCAATGGAAAATGCTTTTAAAAAATTTTCTATCATCCTTTACTAGTATTAAAATTTATTTTCAAATAAATTTTTTTTTGAAATAATTTATGTTTTAATGATAATTTTTCAAATAAGAAAGGATATTTTCCTCAAACAATAATTTAAATGAAATTGTTTTGATTTCATTAAAACAAACGACCTTTCAAATTTTGAATGAAATTATTTCAATGAAAAGATATTACTCTTAAAATATAATCCATGTGATGTAACACCATGACCCTATACGCCCAAAGTTGGTGCATTATTTTATTATGTTAGCATGATTATAAGGAATCAAATCCCGATGGACTGATCATTTTAGTAGTTTTGGAAAACCATAATGCACACATGAAACCCATAATACATTGGTGAATATTAAATAAAATAATGATACATAATAAAACAAAGTAAATAGAATCCTTGAAATCTTATTCAAATATTTATTCTTTATAACACGGATGAAGGAAACATAATAAGAGTGACCTCAAATGTTTTGTAAGGGAATGTAAAGCATATAAAATAATATCTTTCTGAGAATAATCAACTTGGAATGGTAAATACCTAATAACACATTCAATTAAAATAACTATATAAGAAAATATCAATATGGAATGATAAAAAACTAAAAACACATGCCATTTAATCAGCTGAACTAAATAGGATATGAATCTATATACTTTCCAACACAATTTCTCATGGATGAATAATAACTGAATTTTTTTTTGGGAAATTCTTAATTATTTGACATCATGTTTTTTAGTTACAAGCTACCTTTATCATCATGACCTTTCATAAGGCGATTTATAGTATACTGGGTTCTAACTGATTTAGTTTGGAAGACGAAATCTCTACTGTTAGTACATTCCAAAATACATTTTATAACATAAAAATTACAAACATTAAGGGTTTTTCCAACCTAATTTCATCTTATGAGACTACTCATGGATCATGGGGCTTACTTTAAATAGTCACCAGCTAGTATCATACTAGTCCAAAGTGTTCCTCATATATCTAATATTAAATTTAAAAAATAAAAAAATTAATTATCATCAAATGAATGTATTGAATTAAAGATACAAATTTATAAATAATTATTTAGTTTATGATGAGTGAAAAAGGGATTTTTATGTTTATTAATGTAAAGTCCATTTAAATATCAATAATAATTCTTGAGGAATAAAATCTTAAAACATTTCAATGTGTTTCATACAACTATGAAACTTTTGAATCATAATCCCCATGATCGAATGAAATTAAAAAAATTATAATATCATGAGGGTAAATAGTTTCATTTTATAACAGTTCAAAGGATATTTTATATATCTTATAAAAGTGAATTGGTGAATAACAACAAATAATCCTTAGTTGAATGTAAATTGAGATGAATTCTCTTACATTGCATTTCTATTTGTGTGAACTAGAATAATTCTCCTATATAATAGTTTTATGAGTGATAATAAATCTTATATAACATTATTCATTTTTATAATATCATATATTATCTTCTTATAATATCTTATTAGCCAATTGATAACGATCTTTCATTATTTTGACTATTTCGGTTGTTAATTTCAAAGTTTATGGAGTCTGTTTTAACATGTTAGTTATTGTTATAATTAATTAGATAATGGTTTCATCATATCCATGATGTAAACCATGACTTAAATATAATATATATTTAGTATATATTTATTTAGAAACGTTCATAATATTTAGAGATAGGAAATGAAATGTCGTTTTCATGAAGACGGTAGGTCGTACGTACACATGAATAGTGATCTCATTTATTTGTCACAATAATATAGATGTAAATAAATGATAAAAATATATATAATAAGCCATGTATTTTAATAATTTCATGTATGTATCATATGTATAATAAAACCATCCTTTATATGTTCCACTTATAGTGTGAACGAATCTGATCGCTTATAGGGGCGGTAGTCCACACGTCCACAAACGATGTTATCATATTTAAACAAAAACAATTATAAGGGTATGTTTTATATAAATATTTAAGAAGAATATAGAATTTATTAATACCTTATATATAATATATAAATAGTGTGATAGTCATAATTCCCACCATGAGAGGTGGAAATGGAAAAAAACCATCATCATTTCATGTGGTGGTAGTTCTTTGTACACATAAATTGTAGGTTTTTTATCCATTAAATGGATGGGTGTGTAAATCTTGGTCAAAAAATTATCATAAAAACATATCAGTATAATTAGGATACTATTTTTATTTTCTAGATATTGAATAATGTAATTTCAGGGGGTGTATAATGGAAATGAAACTAAAGAGCTTGGGGAAAGATGTAATATATTCTTTAGGCACCTCCTTTTGTTTTGTGCCAAAGTGTTTCATTGTATGTCTTTCTACCTAAAGGAAGGATTCTATGTAGCAACATTGGTTTAACCCTTTCAGAATTTGTAATATTCTTATCAATAATTCTTGTGTTAGGCACGGAGACAATGTGCGATTCTATGACCCGCTGTGCCCATAATCATTTTTAAAAAATATTAAGTATTTTTTTCTATGAACATTGAAGAAATGTGTTATCACTTAAATGGGTTCTTAGATTAGAAATAAGAGGGAATGGTTGAGTTTAGAGTGTTTTGTTTACCCTTGGAAGGGTATATGTTTAGTCTGTGTGGGTCTACTTTATAAAACACTATCGAGGGCATTTCTATAAATAAAATAAAATAATTTAGTTTCGACGTTGGATCAAATAACTTCTGAACTAAGTTATAGATCAAATTTCTAAGACCAAATTTGATTTCATAAGACTGTTTTTACCTCAGGCCTGAAATAATCTTGGTTAGAGCTAGGAATCGGGTCAGGGAGAGTGTTGGCGATGGGGTATTAAGAGGATATTGTTTTAATTTAAGTAAAAAATACCAACATCCCCACTTTCTCCCTAGTTTGCATGAAGGATTCAATTAAAACCTCCCTTCTCCTTCTCTTTTGATGAACTAATGACCAAATATACGAAATTATCTATCATCAAACTCGGAAATTGACAAAAATCTCTCCCAGATTGTGCAGAAGCATCTTCGGAGTGCAAATCTCCTCTTAAAGCGTCGGTGTTTCACGTGTTATGTATGTGGTATCTGTATTATTTTTCACCCCCTATTTTAGTTTTTTTGTTCTAATATTCATAATATCGATGATGATTATGTCTTGAGATTTCCAAAACAAGTCCTATATCAATTATTGGGGCATAGGGGTGGTACCAGTGGTCTGCAGATGTTTTCTGGTGGGAGATGGCTTCAGCGGTGGTTCAGCAGGGCGGCAGTGGAGCATTCCGATGGGTGGTGCGACACTGGGGTATGATGCACCCTAGATAGTAGGTGGTGGCATGGGGCACTGGTGGGATGGTGTTTTGGTTTGAGCATGCTGCGTGGTTTGGGTCAGGACATCCCAGGTATGGTGGACCGGCTGTGGCAGGCCGATCAAGCCTATTTTCAACCCGGGGTTCTTTAAACCCTCGTAAATTTAAATCCCATGGTCTGTTTCATGTACAGTGTGTGTCTATGTGACCCTTTCATTAATTAAGACCTTTTTAGGATAGTTTTAGAACATTTTTATTTGGTCTCTATGCTTTGGGGCACCAAAATTTTGAAAATTATAATAATAATTTAATTATTATTATTAGGGATTTCATGTATCAGATGTATCTTCTGTGACTAATGTCAAAATGATGTACTGTCAGTGGCATTGATACCCTGAATTTAAGGTGGACATTCAGAGACCAATTTCCAGTTCTTGAACTAAAATCATGGTTTGGTCCCCATGAGGCCCGTTTTGAGCATTTACAAGGAAATGTGACTTTTTCACAGAGTGTCTGTTTTAGATGAATGAGTAGTCGATCCCATGTGTTTTCCCGAGAGGATCGCATCACCCTAATTAGTTCGATGTTTTTGGGGATCAGGTCATGGGCTCCACTCAGGCTTGTTATGGTTAATAGTACCTTTTTCATGAATTTTCCATTTCGAGTGAGTAAATAGCCAATCCAGTGTGTTTTTTATATAGAATGCAATGGAGGCCTCAGTTTGGGCCAAAGAGATGTGGGTGAGGAGATTTTGTGGGTTTCTTGGTTTAGCAATTTTTAGACCAATAGTGGTTTAGTGAACTCCCTTGTTTTGTTCCTAAGAGGGTCCTTGTGGCATTATAACCCTTATACAGGTTTGGGATCCCCTCGACAAGATGATTTAAGATAGAGTTATGGAATCTCTATAGTGTGGATGGGGCAGGATCCTCTAGATTTTCTACCCCATACTGGGTTCATGGTATCATTGTGAAAACTTATACACGACTGGAGATCCCCTATCTAGTTGGACAATCCTATAGGTTTTGTGTCATCATCAGGAATATGATCCCATATGCATTGGCTGGTAATATTAGAGTTGTCGTATTGTTGGTTATAAGAGACCTTACTCAGTGTGTGGTTTCAATTGGGTTTGTAGTGTCAAATATAGGATCCCCTACATCGTGAGTTATACCATGTGGGGTTTTCAGCCTCATCTTGACTATATTTATTTTGGTGATGATCCTCTATCTGAGTGATGTGATCTTTGGAACATCGACCGGGTTGTAGTATCCCATTATAGATCCTAGGATAGATCCCCTATCAATGTCATATTTTGGTCATCTTGTAGGGTTCTAGAATCCTCTAAAGGAACCTAAGAGTGATCCTCTATCCATGGAGTTTGGTGTTTCCACTGAGTCTCGGCATGAATTTCTTAACTACGATATCTGACAAGCATGTTCTCTCCAATGGGCCATCTAGGATGGAACTGTGAAACCTGATGAAGTGTATCTCTCGAATGAGTTTCATCTGGGATGAGAAAGCTCATATAGTGTTTTCTCATATTTATTTGTTTCATTGGATCCTTGAGTAGAATGTAACGTTGTCTATGAGGTCATAACTTCATGAGGTTGGGTTCCTAAGACGAGTATATATGGTGTGTTTTCTAGGTTTCCCATGCAGTGTTGTCACATCTTTGACCAAACGTCTTCTGGTTTATGTTGACTGGTTGAGTTTAGTTGAGGATTGTTTCAAGATGGAGTTTCCCTCTCATTCTGGGTCCCTATAAATTAGATGAGTGTACATATTCTTTTCCATCACTCCATTTTCTTTTAGGGTTTTTTGGGGTGCTTTCTGAGTAAATTTATACTCACCCCTACATGGGATCTTCCATCACATGTCTTGTGTCTTGTGTAGAACACAAGCCTTCTAATAGTGACCCAGGATGATCTTGTGAAAGTGGAGAAAAGTGAGTTTAACCAACTGGGGTTCTTACTGGATCAGTGTCGAGGATCTTACCAGTGGTAGTTTTTTAGTGATCCATTTCTTTTGAGTATGTTGGATGCTTTTGATGTTTTCCTCTAATGAGCACTATATTTTCCATTTTTTACTTCTCTTTTACTCTAGTATTGGGATAGATGTATGTATGCATACATTTATTTCCAATTTTTATATATCTCTATACTATTTCATATATGTTTATATGGGTTTGTGTGTGTGTGTACAGGTACCTTAGTCTATGCCATCCCATGTATGTGATAGCCTAATCAGAACTCGTTGCCAGCACTTGGCTTATTGGAGGTGGGAATGGGGAGTCGTGGCTTGATCCCTATTGGGTCGCATCAGGATGGAGTGGTATTAGATCATGTTAAACATTTTGGACCATAGAGTTTTGTTGGTCTTGTTGTGAGCTTGGTTTGGATTGCATATCGGAAGTGTTAGGATGTTTTTTTAGGGATTTCAGGCTATGGACTCCAGTGTCGGTGTGACGAGTGACAAATCCATTCACCAGAACATAGAAAAACTATATTTTGAATCTAGATAGTAGGACACTAGTCACAAGAAAATAATGGAAAATTCATCATATAAGACTGTATTTTCTATTTTCCTTTTCCTTTTTGAGCGATCACCCAAAATATACTTTTTGATTGTGGTGTGTCTTGATGTTATTTCAGGATGTCAGCACGATAGTATCAAGAAGGGGTTCCACAGTGGGAGTGTTGTGGCTAGCCACCCTAGGTAGAGGATTTAGAGAAGGGAATAGGTTTTGAAGATGGACCTCATGTGGTGAAACAATTGATCCACCACCTATTGAGCAGCTGGATGTGGTGGCAGTGCTGGATGAGGATTCTCGTAGGAAGAGTTCTCTACATGAGTTCCAGAGGAAGTGACCTCTAAGGTATCAGGAAAATCTATACCCATATGTAGATGATGACTGGCTTGAGGCTGTCACCCATGTTTTTCGTATTGTGAGGACACCTCCAGGTCAGATTGTGGTCCAAGCGGTGAGCCTTATCCATGGTTTGGTCGGGAGATAATGGAGTTTGGTGACAAATTCCCATGATGAGGAGATTCTCACATGGAAAGTGTTATAGTGTCTCTTCAAGGAATAGTTTTATCTAGTCACACTAAGGTTAGTGTAGATTCGGATGCTTCTATAGTATTGGTAGGATGGAATGACTATGTTGGAGTACTCAGTAAGGTTTATAGACCTGTCATGATACTCAATGGATATGGTTTGAGACCCATTATTTAGCTCTCAGACCTTCAAGTAGGGACTACATAGGGGCATCCAAGAAGGTTTGGTTTCCTTGTGTCTGAGAACCTATTCTAGAGTTTTTTAGTGGGCCTTAGTAGGGGATAGATTTCTAGATGATCAGACTCCGACCGTTAGTGCTGGGCATGTGGGAGCATAGACCTCGACATCTAGTTCGATAGCTAATAGCTGATGGTATGCTAAAGGGTCCAGACATGTGTGATGTTTCAGGATGCAACCCCATGATGGAGGATCTGAGGCTTAGGACTCTCATAGCTCTTAGGATGTTTTAGGTTAACTACGGTAGAGGTGATGTTATTCTTACGATGGCTGGGGACATCTTAATTGAAATTTTTGGACCCTCCGTGCTGCTAAGAGTGAGTCAATCGACATGCCTCCTTGGTAGATGTATCATCTTGAGTATGAAGTTCCACAGGATGAGAGACATGTTGATGGAGTTGTTGTAGCAGCATGAGATGGTAGATAGTACGAGTTGCCACAAGCACCACTCCAAGGTGTTCCACACTGGGCATAGGGTGCTAGAGGACTAGAGTAAGGAAAAATACTGGACTTAGAGGCTATTGACCTAGAGGCTCCACAAATGGCCAGTGGTACACTCTATTTCCTTTAAACATTCAGTAGTAGTTTTTATAGACACTATTATGAAATACTCTTTCATTGACATTTCTTCCCAGAGGGTTGTTCAGGGAGTTGGTAAGACCATTTGTTGGTGTCATTTCATGTTCTTAAAATTCATAAAGAATATGGATCCTTACCACATCGAGATGTGTTTTTGTGATGCTATTAAAACCATTCAGGTGACATAGTACTTCCCCAATAAGATATTTTTGAGGTGATGTGGATGATTTCATCTGACTTATGCATTCGAGGAAATGTTTCGAGTTGTGGAGATTGTGAAAAGAGCCATGGGTTCCCCAATGTCTGTGTTAGTTGGCATCATGTGAACCATTTGTGGATTTATTTTGGTTTAGGGTGAACTATCTTGTGATGGAGATATAGTTGAGTTTCTATTTTCTCTCTCATGTGCTTATGGTTTTTCTATGATGAAATGTCTTAAGGTGGGGTATATTTAGAAACATGATTTTTTTCCTAACAAACTTTGGAATATTCCTACGAATAATTACAGAGTTAGGTGTAAAGACGGTGTGAAATTTTGAGATCCAATGTTCCCGAAAAAAAAATTATATAAATAATAAGTATATATATATACTATGAAAAAGGAGGAAATGAGTAATATCTTAAATGGTAACTCCGATCAGAAATATGAGGGTTTGATTGAGTCCAAAGACATCCATTTATCCTTATTAGGGTATAAATTTAGTTGGTGCAGGCCTTCTCAACAAAATACTATCATGGGAATTTCCATAAACAAATTAAATTCATTTATTTTAGATTCTGGATAAAATAACTTCTGAATCGGGTCACAAGATTGAATTTATGAGACCGTGGTTGACTTTAGAAGGCCTTTTTACCCTAGGTATGAAATTATCTTGGTCAATGTCAGGATTTGGGTCAGGGAGAGATTAATATAATTAAAAAAATATCACCATCCCCTCCTTCTCCTTTGCATACAAAAGGGAAGGGAATATCCATCCCCTCCCCTTCTCCATTGACGAAATGAATTCCAAATCAACAAAAAAAGATTCCATAAAACTCAAATCAGGATGGAAATCGCTCATGGATAGTGCAGCAGTAGCTTTGTTGTGCATATCTAGGCTTGAATCTTTGGTGTTTCTCTCGCAAGGTAAGTGGTTTGAGTTTTAATCCCCCATGATGTGTGTGTTTTTTTTGAATAGTAATCATGCCTATGAAGATCGTATACTAAGCTTTCTGAAACGTGTCTCAGATCTATTTTTTTAGCACAGCAGTGCACCCGGTGTTCTGTGGATGTTTTCTGGCAAGATGTGGCTTCTATAGTGGTTGGGATGGGTAGTGGTGTGACTTTCCGGTGGGCAGCGCGATGGAGGTCGAGTGGGTGTGGTAGAGTCCAGTGGCGCACAAGGTGGCGCGGAGGAGGCCAGTGCGCGGGAGGTAGTGTGATGTGTTGTTGTGGTGGAGTCCACTTTCTATGGTGGTGTGGAACATTGGTGGGCTGATTGTTTAGTTCAGGACCATAGTGTGGTTCTAGGAGGGCCATCTCAAGCATAGTGGATCGGCTAGGGTGTGTCGATTTAGCCGTTGTTTGTATGTGAGTTCATTAAACAACCATAAATTGGATTCCAGGGGTCTGTTTCATGTCCCATATATAGCCATATGACACTTCCTTCGAGGAGGATATTTTGATACCAGTTGAATATATTTTTGGGTTGGGTTCAATGCTCGGTGGTAGGAAACATCTAGAAATTTTAATAATATTTCAATTATTATTATATGGTGTTTCTTGTATCGGACGTATCTCTTATGCCTGATTTCTGATTGACACACTTTTAGTGGAATTATGACTCTAACATTACGGCGGGCATTCTGAGACCAATTTCAGGTTCTTAAACCAAAATCAGGGTGTGGGTCCCGTGAGGCCGGTTTGAGCATTGGCAGTGAAATGTGACTTTTTAACCGGGTGGCCGTTTTTGACAAATGAGTAGTCGATCCAGTCTGTTTTTTTATGAGGATTTCACTGGAGCAATATTATTGATGATTTCTACAATCAATTCATGGGACCCACAAAATATTTTTATAGTTAATAGTGCCTTATTCAAAAAATTTCCATTTAGGGCATGTAAATAGCCTATCCTGTGTGTTTTCCCATGTAAAATGTGATCGTGGCCTCTGTTTGGGCCTAGAATATGTAGCACGAGGTGATGTATCTCACTTCTTAGGATAGTGGTGTTCCTACTAGCATCAATTGAATAAACTCCCTTGGTTTATTCCTAATAGGGTTCATGTGGCATTACATACCCCATAAAATTTGGAGATCTCCTCGACATGATGAGTTTGGATTGAGTTGTGGCATCCCTCTAGTGAGGCTGGGGCTGGATCCTAAAGCTTCTCTTTCCTAGATAGGGTTATTAGTATATTTTTGACCACCTATATATAGGCAGTGATCCCCGATCATGGAGTAAGACCATGTAGGGTTTGTGGCATAATCAGGAATATTATCCCCTAAGTAGTTGGTAGTTATAGAAGGGTGGTGATATTGTCAGTTATTCAATCCCCTATGCAACGTGTGGTTTCAATAGGGTTTGTGGAATCGTCAATATGATCCTTTGCATCACAAGTTATACCCAATGGTGTTTTTTGAATCTTCGAGACTACCTTTACATGGAAGATGAGACTCTATCTGAGTGACGTGATCTTTAGAACATCATATCGAGTTGTAGTATCCCCCAATGGATCATGGGAGTGATCCCCTATTTGAGAGATATTTGAGACATTGGGTTGGGTTCTAGAATCCACTAGAATACCCTAGGACTAATCCCCTATCTAAGGAGTTTTATGTTTATGATGCGTCTCGGTGTGACGTTTTAACATTGAAATATAATGAGCATGTTCTCTCGGATGGTCTATCTACGATGGTTGTGTGAGACTCAATGGAGTGAGTCTATGATATGATTGTCATCTAGGATGAAAATTCTCAGGGAGTGTATTCTTATGATTTTGTGTTTCCTTAGATCCATGATTAGAATGTGACGTTGGATATGAGGTCGGAACGCCATGAGGCTTGGTGCTTGATATGAGAATATTTGGTGTGTTTTATTGGTTTCCCTTATAGTGGTTTCAAATTTTGATGACAAACCATATGGTTTGAGCTGACAGGTTTAGTTTAACCGATGATGGTCTCGAGATGGAGTTTCTCTCTCTTTTGGGTTCCCTCTGGTTGGGATAAGAATACTAATTCAATTAAATTTCTCTCATTTCTATTGGGGTTTTTGGGGGTTCTTATTGAGTATCTTTATACTCACCCTTGCATGGACATGTCACACAAATGTCTAGTTTCTTGTTTAGACCACATGCCTTTCAACGGAGTCCCGGGAGGACTTGATGTAGGTAGAGAATAATGACCACGACTAACTGGGGTGTTTACCGGAGCTTGGATGAAGAGTTTACCCGTGGGGGTTTATCAACGATCCCCTCCTACTGAGCAGGTTGGACACTTTTGTGGTTTTCTTTAAGTGGACCCTGTATTTTCCCTTTTTGGACTGTTGTGGTACTCTGGTTATAGGATAGATATTTTCAAGCATTTATTTTCCGTTTTTATATATCTCAGCATTGTTTCCTAGAGGTGTTTGTGTGTGTGTGCAGGTACCTTAGGATAAGGCCAACCATGAGTGTGATTTCCTACTCGGTGTTGGTCACTACCCCTTGGCCTATTGGAGGTGAGCATGGGGAGTCGCAACTCGAGCCCCATTGGGTCAGGTCGTATCATTAAAGGAGGAAGGTATGGATTTGGGGAGATTATTTGGGTAGATTCTTGATGATCCAATGTGGATGGAAATATTTTCGGAAGGGGAAGAGTAAATTTCCTTTAATAGTGGAGGAGAAGTAGCACTCCTGTAAATAATATAAGGTATAAATTAATGGGAGTTATCCTTTACATAATTTTACTCCAAAATTGAAAAATAGTTGTTTAAATTGGTATCATGGTCTATAAAATCCTTCTCTATAAAAAATAAGTTCATTTTTATAATTTTGTTCCATACCAACTATGTTTTACCAATTTTATTATTTTGGTATTTATAAAAGACAGTAGATTATATCCTACGTCAATTGACCATTAAGACTACATTAAAGTGATATTTAATATAAAATAAAAAATCCACAAAATTGTAATTATTTTTAATATTTTAAAATATAAAAATATCATCTGTGTTGGAAATTTATTTTAAATCAAGCATATGCGACATGTAGAAACAATGTTTTGACCCAACCCACACTAACAATGTTTTTAAAAACTATATTTCAATAGGATAATTATATAATATCATTTTGTTTATTAATGTATGATATATAATATTTATTAAGAATTAAAAAATAAATAGAAAGAATATAGTATTTTTTTAAAATTTATATCTTTTAATAAAATATAATCTATTATAAACAATCATTAATGTCAATTTTGACATTATTTATTTCTTTTTAATATAAGAATACAAAAAAAATGTTGGAATTAAAATATATTAAGTCAAAAACTATGTAAAATTATATATTCATCTACTAATGTAATTAAATAGAATATTTTAATCAATTTTCTTCACATTTAATACTTATAGTATCATTTATTTTAGTTGATTATCAATAAAATAATCATTGCATTGGCATTTCATAGGAATTTTGTGAAAATAATACATCTCTAAAAATTAATGATGAACTATTGTAATGATAGCAACCCATTTATATTTCAAAAGGATATGTATAACTGTGAATATGATATTTTTCACACATCACAATGTTTTCTGAATATTAAAGGTAAATAATAATCCCTTTTTTTCTTTTTCTATACTTAACATGTCATATACGTAACATTCAAGAAATATTATCGCAATAAAACATTAAATTAGAACCAATAAGAAATATGGTCAAACTATTGGAATCTAATGGATTTTGGATAGGTGTATAGGTCATTTTGTCCATTAAGATTACTGTTTAGTCCCTTGTTAAGATTACTTTTACTTTAATCACCTTAATTAATTTTAGTCGCATTCACTGATTATTTTCGTGAAAAATGATGTTTATATTATTAGACCCAAAATATTATACTGATTATAATCCATTGTGTCTATTTATGGAAATTCAAATTAGAGTAGTGGAAAAATTAAGTGTAACACTAATCCCACAATCATGGATAGAAAGTAGGTTTTTAAAGTATAAATGATCAAAATAAAGATAAGTATTTATAGGAATATTCAATATAAAAATCATTCCATTGAAATAAATTTTGTTAATATATGTATAATTGATCTATTTTTTCTTTAGGTACCATATTAAAATATGATTTTACATTAATAATTAATTAAACTAAAAAGAATTTTTTCACTAAAATGAATTATTTTCTTGTATTCATCCAAAAATTAAATATCATAGAAAAATACCAAAAAAATAACCCTATGTTGATTTTGACATTTTGAATTCAAAAATAAATTTCTTTTTGAAAAAAAAATATAATTTTTCTAAAATGTAGTTTATAAATATTTGTACTATTAAAAGGATGTAAAACTCAATCTCGAGTTTAACAAAGGATTACTCAATATCATGTGTAGAATAAGATTAAATTGGTATTTCTTATATAGAAATATATAAAAATAATAATTTTACACTAAAATAAAATATAGTAGGGTATAGGGGTGTTACATTCTATCCACCTTAATTAAATAGTATGTCGGCAATTTAAACATGATCTTTATAATAAAGAGTTTGATATTATAAAATACTATTGTATAAAAACCCACATAGAAAATTGAACCAGTGACACATATAATTACTAATATGGAAAATAAAATTTTAATTTCAATATAAAAATGGCTTTAGAATTATAGAAAATTAGTGAAAACATGGATATGGAAGATAAATATGACCATAATTTTCTAATGGAGAGTGATAGAGAAAATGTTTAGATCAATGTTGTAGACCACAAAACCATATTCCATAGGTATGAATAAAGGTAATTTATATCATTAAAAATGATGATTATACGATAAATGTTTTGTTTCATAAACCTTTTTATATATTTGAGAAATTCGTTCATAATATTTTCATTTGATTGGTCCTTGAAATATTTCCTCTTTATCACATAGAACTATATGCTTCATTAATTGAGGTAATAAAAAATCTCTAAAACCTCATCCACATATCAACTTAATCCATTTCATAAATTATTAACCTTATGTTCCTTCCATGTATCAGGATGTTAAATATTAGAGTCAGTTCCATGGAATTTAGTAGTATCCAATTTACATTATCCATATCAATCATATCAATTTCCAAACATCGGTATCTCAAAATTTGGAATATATTAAGCTTTATCATTCCCTCAACTATGTATTTTTTTAATGTTTATCATTCCACTTAATCAATTTTTTTTGTAGCATTCAACTTATGATATCACATCCTTATTGAAATAGTACCAAAATACAATCCTGACATATTTCATAATTCTTATGACAAAAACATCACTAATAAAATACTTGTACAACATTAATCAATGATCTAAATACATAATCACATTAAGAATTCCTCATTAGTAGTATTAATAACATAATATTAACCTTGATCCCTTAGCTTCTTCTAAGGAATATTCCCTTGAAATTTGGGGAATTCATATTCATAGTTCCCAAACTCTTTATAGTGCTAGCATTGTATAATTGAATTTTTATTCATTCCCTTTAAATCATGAACTTAGTGTACTTTTTCTCTACACTAATAACAAACTCTCATTCCATTTAAGGAAGTATTGGGGTTTTTCTTTTCACAATAATCACTTGACAGAAAATATTTCATTCTATTTATTCCCTTATCCATTTTCTAATTTTTGTTATTATTATTCTAATGTTTTCATTTGAAGACATAATACATAGATATTTTTTTCTCAATCTTAACGGAACATAAAAATATTTCATTATATGATGAAAAATATTTGGAGACCGGTTCCCTTCAAAGACTTCACTTATGCACTTTAAAAAACAATTATCAATATTACACTATATTTTTGGTATGTAATATATAACATACCCAGCTACCCTTGTATAGGTATCTTCATACTCTAAAACACATTATTCATCTATTTTATTTAAGATAAGAAATATTATATACATCATAGTTTCTTTGTTCTTGTGGGAAATATTTATCAATGAATATATCAATTAAATCATTCAAATCTATGACTTCTATTTGTTCATCATATATAGTATTCTGGATCATATATCACCATTGTTCATCATACCCCTTTATAAAATACACCCCAAGTTAAAATTTTCATTTTCAATACAACTAAGATCCATACAAATCATCTTCGAAGACTTCATCCATTTCTCCTTTTTTATTAGATAAGTAATCCCACTAAATGATGGGGGCTCTATCATATAAATTGATCCAACAAAAGAGAGTCTCACTTTGGAATAGGTGGATAAATCTGTGAAAGGTTATGTGTCATAACCTGAATAAACATCCCAAATATATCCAAAACATTCTCAATTACAATACTAACTATATCTTTTTAATAGTAGGTCAACCTAAACATTGGCCACGAGTATTGGTACACTTCTTCCTTCTTTGTGACATTTCAAAAAAATGACATATACTATCTTAGATAATAAAATTATTAACTTGGTAATACAATAAATATTGTGTATTACTTATCAAAAAATGAAAAAAAAATTCATATCTTATCTCATAGTCATTAACATGTTTTCTTTGGGAATATAATTACATTAAAATAATTTGTAATGGTTTGTAAAGAATATGTGAATTATACTAAGAGTATCCCCTAGGATTTTCAATCCAGGTGTGCATTAAGTCCCATTTTCATATAAGAGGTTATTTTGAGTCAGTCATGACACACCCTGTATGAGTTTTTATCCCTAGTTACATCTGTTCCAGAACCACATCCAATTTTCATATCTGAATAGTGATGTATTTCTAGTAAGACCAACATAATATTTACCTAACTAAAATTATAGGATTATATTATTTACTTATTCTCAAATTATATCATAGTGTTATGTTTCTTAATCTATGTTTTCAAAATATACTTTCCAAGGATACTGTGATACTTCCTCTAGTACCAAATCTTACACCCTTACCTCAAAATCCCAGAGCCAGTGCATTATTTTATTACATGGCCATGATTATAGGGAATCAAATTTAGGAGCGATCATTTTAGTAGTTTGGGATATACATATTACATACATGAATACCATAACACATTTCTAAATAAGAAATACACGCATTATATATAATAAAATTAAATAAATAGAATCCTTGAAAGATAATTCAAAAATTTATTCTTCGAAACCTTGGTAAAGGAAACATATTAAGTGTGAGCTCACATTCATAACAAGGGTACGTAAATCTATATAAATATTGAATTTATGAGAATAATCATCATGGAATGGTCAATATCTAATAACACATTCCATTCAAATAACTAAATAATGATATATCAATACATGAAGTTAAGAAACTATAAACACAAGTCATTTACTCAATGAAACTTAATATGAAATGTATCCATATATATGTCGGTGAAAAATATCATTGATAAATAATAACTAAAGTTAAATGAGGGAAATTTTTAATTATTAGACACTATATTTCCTAGGTACATGGTATATTTACTATCAATACTATCACAACCCGCCTTCACCAAAACGATGGAAGGGATATAAGATTACCAGACCCTTCATTCTTTATGTTAGAGGAGAGATAATGACCCCTGAGTCCCGCCTTCAATAGGTATCAGAGTGGCGACTAGCACCAAGGGTATATAATCACACACAAGATGGAAGGCATTACTATTTTTTTAATAGGATCGGGAGATAGAAACCCCAATAACACTAAATCTGAAAGTAAAGGTAAATTCGAAAGTAAACCACTCCCATATGCATGTTCCAAAGTAAAAGATACAAGTCCCAAGAACTCCAAAAGTAAAGTACCAAGAAAAGGAAAATGACTACAGCAACTACCCCAACGTCTGAGCTAGTACGATCCCGCACTATCCCTGAAAACCTCCTGGAAACCTGAAAGTTGTTTTATATACATAGGGGGAGCATACAAGTATACTCAGTAGGAAACCAAAGAATCTCGTGCACAAGTGGGGAGGCATTCTAATGCCCTGTGAGAAAAGAGACAACCAAAGCACCTAGAAAGGAAAACCTTCCACCTAAGCCTCACCAAGGCACACTCCCCAAATAACGCAAGTCAAGTAATGTATATTAAAATCACATCGACATTCGGGTACCCCGCACCACTTTCCCACTGGTTATTTAAGACACCCAACGCATCGAACCAATCCGGCCATTCTCACCGCAGTACCACTACCACACCCCGCCCACACACACCTGGGCCACAACCATGCATCCCGCCTGCAAACACCTGGTCCACAAAAATTATCCCTCCTGTAGACACCTGGGCCAAAACAACCATATGTAACCTTGCCCACAAAACCTAGGCCAAAACAACTACTGCCACGCCCGAAGACAGTTGGGCCTCATCCCGAAGATACATGGGAAACAACCTACCCGCAAACACATGGGCCAATCACCACACTAACCTACTAGAAGATTCCTGGGCTAATAATGGAATTCAGACCATCACAGCCTACCCGAAGAGTCTTGTAATATTCGGGAAAGGGACCAGAAAATGAGATAATAACCAGACACACATGGGAGTGTTGGGAAAAACACCCTCCCCCATGGAATGGGGGTGTTCAGCACTAGGATCTCAACTTGGGTGGGGTGCAAATAAGAAACGCAAAAAATACATATATATGTATAGGTAACAAGCACTCATACTAACATAGGGTTCCAAAACCTAATCACAAACACCCTTGTTACTATTCATTCATAAAAGAAGCCACATCACACATGGACAAGTCAAAACTCATTCCCAAAACCAATTCCCCATTTAACCCATTCTTAGCTTCATGGTCAAGTGATCCCATTTAAGTTAATTTTGCACTACTGGGAATATAACAGGAAAAACTACAAGTCAAGAAAAGAGAAACAGTCAAACAACAATTTAAGCATTCACACTCAGTTCTCTTGTAAAGTCACAACAACAAAGGGATAAGTGAGATCCCTCAAAGTACTGGAACCAGAGCAATCTTCAAGATACATCCCCACATCCACAAAACCATGAATCAACGATATACCAATAGTAGAAGATTACACCCCAATTCATACCACGAGTAGAGAAACCACACAGTTTTAGTCTCACAACCAAGAGGATCCCATTTTCACCTACATCACCTCATAAGCAATCAAACAGAACAACACACCTTCCACAAAAATAGAGTAGGGAAACATCCAAGTTCAAGCACATAATTCATTATTTTTTTCTTTCTGTTGGTTAGCCGGGGTGACCACATAGGTGTTTATGTTTACTGGGTATCCATTTAATCCACCGAGTTTACGTGATTAACCAATTTCCATGTTATAGTCTTTTAATCATCACAGAGGGCAAGGTTTCGTTAGTGCGCAAGGAAACACAACCAACGGACATCATTTTCAGTGAGCATAGCCCAACAATTCACAACATAATCATCATGGAAGAGAAGAAAAATAGAACAACAGCACATCGTTCACACCCCTTCCCTTTATTCATTAATGTCTGTTTGTTATCTTCATTAAGGTTTTGTTTAACCCATTCCCATAAGAACAACAGCATACCCACCCCACATAATACACAGAAAGGAGAGAGGAAGGAAAATCCCTACTTGGTAGATCAAGGATCAATGTTTTTCTCCACTCGCCAAGAACATGCGATGTGCGACTTGTTGGGGGAGGAACATCGGGGACTCCAAGGGTGCCGAAAGCTCCTGCAGTGGAACACCACCAGCCACGAGAAGAGTGGGACTCCAGGCACACCAGGAAGAAGATGGAAATCTAGCTGAGAATAAAAAAGAAGAAACTCTAGAAGGAGATATAACGATGAGATCCTACTATTACATGATATGGAATTTTGAATGCTTGGAAAGTCGGATTGTGGTTTCCTACGTGGGTGGGTAATTACACATGATGTTATTAAGGTGTTATTTAATACCCCCCTATCGGGGAGGTTTCTCGGGATTTTTAGGAATTAATTATGTTCTTTAAATAGATTTAAAAAGTTAAAAGAATTAATTTACGTCAAAAAATTATGTTGCAGGAGTGGGACTAGAAAAAGAAAACAGAGGGTTGGGTGAGGGCATGGCGCCACCGTCACGCTGTAACCCTTACTGTACCACCATCATAGTGTAACCCTTATGGTGCCACCTTCACGGTGTCCCCGTCACGGTTCCACCGTGACCGGTGCCGCCGTCATGGTGCCACCATGGCCGGTGCCACTATTTTGGTGGAGCCATATTTTGGCACAGTAATGGAAGGGGGGGTCTGGGCCAGTACATCACATACCTCTCAAACTATTCTCACCCTCGAGAATTAAAACCAGACCTAAAGAAAGGAGAGGGTTCTGAAGAACCACCTCGAAAGAAACCTCTCAGGTGTGAACCTCATTGATATCTAGAATTGGTGATCCCTCAAGTAACCATGCAACAATAATGGGTCAAGCTGTCTAGTCATATGGGTTAGTGAGTTTCTTCCTCCTTGTCAAGATACAATACTTTTTGGGTGTCACTGACTCACCCGCATGGGTTTAATCGCATCCACCTTAAAGCATCTTGATTATGGATCGGGTCCACCCCTTCCCACAACTAGGACTTTTCGCATGCATCTAGAGAATAAGGAATACCATACATTCCATTTTTAACAAGATAAAGTATTCTATTAACCAAGTACAATCAAAACTGAACAAAACTTAAATCAACTCTGGGTACTGGGCGAACATCTGCGCTTCCCTTTCCCAGGTACTCTCCTCGAGCCCACCGTGTCTCCACAACACACGAACCAAAGGAATGGTTCACCCACGAATCACCTTCTCTTCACGACCATTGATCCTCACTAGTATTTCTACAAAGGTCATGTCGTCCTCGATATCCAACTTTCCCTAGTCGAGGACATGCGAATCGCCGTGTAGATTCTATCTGTTGTTGTGACACATGGAATATGTCATGTATCCTTAATAGCGGTTGTGGTAATGCTAGCTGATAAGCCACTTCTTCGACCTGCTGCAACACATCGAAGGGTCCAATGAATCTGGGAGAAAGCTTACTCCCCCTACCGAACCTCCGTTGTCCATGCCGAGGGGAGACCTTTAAGAACACGTATTCCCTGTCCCCGAACTCCAAGGGTCTCCTCCTATTATCAGCATATGACTTCTGCCGGTCCTGAGACACCTTCATCCTCTCCCGTATAAGCTGAACCTTCTATGTCGTTCTCTACACAACTTCTAGTCCATGAACACCTACTTCCCCAACCTCGGTCCCACACACGGATGAGCGAAATGGCCTCCCGTACAAGGCTTCAAATGGATCCATTTCAATGGTAGAGTGATAGCTATTGTTGTAGGAAAACTCTACCAGAGGAAAGTGTCACACCCACGATCCCCCAAAATCCAATATACATGCCCGCAACATATCCTTTAACGTCTGGATGGTGAGCTATGTCTGTCCATCTGTATGGGGATGGAATGCAGTGCTATGACATAGATGGGTGCCAAAAGCATGCTGCAATCCTCTCCTGGCTCGTGAGGTAAACCGTGCAACCCTATACGCGACTATATACCTCAGAACTCGATGAAATTGCACCACCTCATCCACGTACCTCCAAGCTAAGGCTTACACAGCACTTTACTCCTTGATCGCTAGAAATTGAGCCGATTTCGTCAATCGGTCCACCACTACCCAGATAGTGTCGCAACCTCCTTGAACCTTGGGTAGTCCCGTGACGAAATCCATCGAGATGTCATCCCACTTCCACTAAGGGACATCTAAAGGCTGCAGAAAACCGCCTGGAACACGGTGTTCAGCCTTCACCTACTGATACACTAAGCATCTGGCCACGAACTCTGCCACCACTCGCTTTACCCTGGGCCACCAGAATAGACCCTTCAAATCCCGGTACATCTTTGAAACTCCCGGGTGTACTTCTAGTGGTGAGTTGTAGAACTCACTAAGAACTCTATGGTGCATCGCCTATGGGAAAAATATCTTTTCCTGGTAAAAAACCAGATGTTGACCATCCTATGTCCACCCCTCCGAAAAATCACCTTGGTTAACCAAGTCATGCATCACTTCACTCTCTATGTCTCCCCACTGAGACTCCTCCACCTTTCGTAGCAGAGAAGACTGTACTATCATATGATACAGGTAACCTCTACCACCATCCATCCTCGCATCATGGTGTAAGGTATCTAACTCATCCATCACCTTCCAAGCATCTTCTAACTCTCGATCAGCATCATTCTGCGACTTCCTGCTCAAGGCATCAGCCACCACATTCCCTTTTACTGAGGTGTAGGATATTTTGATGTCGTAGTCCTGAAGGAACACCATCCACCTTCGCTATTGTAAGTTCAGGTCCTACTGGGAAAAGATATACTTCAAGCTTTCGTGATCGGTGAAGGCCACGAAGAACTCCCCGATGAGGTAATGATGCCACAATATTAGTACAAAAACGACCCCCGCTAGCTCTAGGTCATGGGTGGCATAATTACCCTCATTGGAATGTAACTACCTAGAACCATAATAGATCACCCCTTGTCACTACATCAACACAAATCCAAGGCCTTTCCCTGAAGCATCATAGAACACCTCATACGCCTTCCCTTCTTCTAGTAACCTCAGCACTGTGGCACTGACCAACTTATCCATCAGATTGATGAAGGCTTCCTCGCACTACCCATTCCACACAAAAGCCGGGTCCTTTTTGGTTAAAGTCGTCAAAGGTGTTGCAACTCGAGAGAAGTTGGGTACGAACTTCTGGTAGTAACTTTCCAGCCCGAGGAAACTATGAACCTCTGCAATGTTCTTGGGTGCTGCCCAAGAAACAACCGCTTCGACCTTAGATGGGTCCACTGCTATCCCTTTATCAAACACTACGTGCCTAAGTAAATGCACTTATCACATCCAGAACATGCACTTGGACAATTTCCCATAGATCCAGTGTCGTCGGAGGACCTCTAAAACCATCCTCAGGTGCTCAGTGTGATCCTCCTCTGATCCTGAGTAGATCATAATGTCATCAATTAACATGACTACGAACCGATCCAGGTATTCCAGGAAGATGGAGTTCATGAGTCCTATGAACATATCTATCACGTTCATAATGTCGAACGACATGACTACAAACTCTATGTGCCTATATCTACACCTGAAGGCAGTCTTAGAGATGTCGCCATCCTTCACCCTCACTTGGTGGTTTTCAGACCGCAGATCAATCTTCGAGAACCAACCTGCTCCCCTTAGTTGATCAAAGATATTGTCTATTCTTGGTAGAGGGTAGTGATTCTTAACTGTCACCTAATTCAGCATCCTGTAATCTGTGCATAGTATTAGACCACCATCCACCTTCTTTGCAAACAAGACAGGAGCACCCCATAGTGACACACTTGGCCAAACAAAACCCTTCTTCATCAGATCGTCAATCTAAATCCACAACTCTCGTAACTTGGAAGGTGTCATCCAATAGGGGGCCATCGAAATCGGATGGGCACAATGTTGCAAGTCTATCCCAAACTCAACATCACGTCGAGGGGGTAGAGTTTTCACCTCTTCAGGGAAGATGTCCATTAACTCACTAACGACCCCTGGAACTTCCACCATCTCTGCATCCACCGACTCTACTGACAGCTCAGCTAACAAGGAAAGGATGGGTTCCTCTTGCCTGCTGCTCTCCTGGCCACCCCTCTTGCCGATAAAAGTTACACGTCGGCCACCCAAGTATGAAAACATGAACCTTCCTCAGAAGAAGTCATTGACAGAACATACAGAGAATAGCCATTCAATGCCTAGGATGACATCGTATAGATGTATATGCAGCAGTGAAAGATCCATGATAGATTGATGTGCCCCTATCACCAGTCTACACGCCCAACAATCATAAAACATGTCGGCTGTCCACCGACTGGTGTGCTCAGCACCAGGGGCACTGGAAGTCTCTCAGCATCTAAACCCTGGGCACGGGCCAGACTGGGTGTAACAAAGGAATGTGAAGCCCATGTATCGAACAAGGAATAAGCAAGGGTACTAAACAAGCTGATCGTACCACGAACGACCTCTGGCCCTGCTGGAACTGCTTCCTCCATAGCGTAAAACTACCCATGCCCATCTCCTCTGCCTATTGGCTGTCGGCCACCTCCACGACCACGTCCGGATCGAGGTCCCTAAGGAGCGTCCTAAGGTCGGCCTCCCTCTCCAACATCTTCCCTCAGAGGAGCGTATGGAATCCCGCCTTTTTATAACATAAACTTTCATTACATTACACAAAACTGAGGATCTTTAAGGTTTAGTGTCTTGGAAACCAGGAACATAATACATGAAATCAACATAAAACATTCTTCTTAAACACTTGAAAGTATTCTCCTCAAGTTCTTCCTAGGTTAATTATTGCATCTCATAACCTGGGGAAATACATCAAAATAAAGGGTGATCAGAAGGCCCAGTAATGGAAACAAGCGAAACGTTTTACATATGAACTTGATATACATTAATAAAGTCATGAAAAGAACTTTAAGGCATGAGAATGAAATCATAAGGCATATCATAATAAAAATAACATTTTTCATAACTTGAATATGTCGCTACATCATTTAACATAGACAATCATGAACATATCACCAAGTTCCATCCCCAAGGTGTCATTTGAAAATTACCTAGGTTATTCACCAAGGTATCGTGAAAATTGTAATCTCTAGTGGTTACATCATTACCCAATGCATTGGAGCGCTATCAGGGCGCACCCTTAAATTTTACTTTATTATAATGTGAGCCACATATATCATCATCAAAAATTTCATAAATAACCCATATAGCATAAAATAAATGGGTTTCATTTCATAATCATAACATTTTAAAAACTGCTTTAAAGACATGATCTTTACGTCACTTTAAACCCACGGAAGGGGAAAGCGTGTCTCATGTATGTAAATCCCAGAATTTAAAATATAACATTTTGATATATATGTGAATAACCCTGTAGAAATAAGAGCTTTGAGTATTCACTTTATAACATAAAATAATTTTGAGAAAAGAGAGAGGCATTTTGAGACGAAAATCCTGCATCATAACGGCTATGTTTCGGGGTTTTAGAAAACATTGAAAAGAGAGGGGACATGGGTCCAACATTCATAAATGACCCATAAAACAGTAGAGGGATAGAATATAAGGGATTTATGAACATGGTAATGAAATTTGAAAATATACCATATGAAATGAAGAACATGAAAGGAAGAAAAAAATAAGATTTCTCTTATGAAAATTCGGCAGCCTAACAGTGTTACAAAATCTTCAACCAAAAATGAATTGATGAGATCAAATAGGGTATCTAATCATATGAACATAAAAAAATCAGTATGATAGGTATAGATATCATACCCCAACATAATAAAAAGGAACTTGTGATACATGACATGGAATTATAACTTTGAAAAAGGAGAAAGGTGCAAGGACCACTTAAAAATTTAGCAGCCTAATGACGCCAATTAAATTTCAAAATACTGAATTGAAGAGATCAAATGGGGTCTCTCATCATATGGTCATAAAAGATAAGTATGATAGATATAGAGATAATACCCCAACATAACAAAAAGGAACTTGAAAGAATTGACATGAAAGTAGAACTTCAAAAAGAGAAGGGTGAAGAACCACTTAAAAATTCGGCAGCCTAACAGCGCCACTTAAAACATAAAAATACTAAATTGAAGAGATCAAATAGGGTCCCTCGTCATATGTTCATAAAAGATCAGTATGATAGATATAGAGATCATACCCAAACATAACAAAAAGAAACTTGAAATAATTGAAATGAAAGTAGAACTTCAAAACGAGAAGGGTGAAGAACCACTTAAAAATTCGGCAGCCTAACGGCGCCACTTAAAACTTGAAAATACTGAATTGAAGAGATCAAATGGGGTCTCTCAACATATGGTAATAAAATATCAGTATGATAAATTTAGATATCATACCCCAACATAATAAAAAGGAACTTGAAATACTTTACATGAAAATAGATCTTAAAAAATGAGAAGGGAGAAAGAATCTGTTACAAATATTTTGGCAGCCTAACGACGCCACTTAAAACTTCATAAAACGAAATAATGAGAGTAAGATGGGATCTCTCATTATGTGAACATGAAAAGGGAAGTAATAGGAGTATAAAATAACACCCTTTAACATAAGAACATGGAGCATAAAATAAATTACATAAAAGAGATTTCTTGAAAAGAGAGAGAGAGATCGGATCCCTTACCTTAAAACGTAACTCTTAAAACTCAAAGGTTTGGACCTTGAGGGCTTGGGGGCACCTTGGGAGGACTCCTTGGGAGGTAAGGAGACCAGAAATTCGTTGGGGGAGAGTTGGGAGTGAAAACTAAAGGATTAAAGGGTGGGTATTTATAGGGAAAGTGAGGGGACAAGGCATTAATGGCCAAGGGACACCTCATATATGCTTTTCTCAAAACCATGTGCTCTCCCTTGGCATTTACCATGGAGTTAGGCCACATGGGGCCCCCAAAACAATAATTCACCACCCTTGGCCGGCCAACCCTTAAAATATCTCATGACATCATCATGACATTGTTATGATGTCATTAAACATACTGAAACCCTAAAACTGCATTTTTACTATTCACTGAAAATTCATCTTTCTCAGAACGATCCCAATATTTCACCTTAACAAAATATCAATGCTCTTATTTCAAAATTGAACTCCATTTTATAAAAATAATTTTCTAAATATTTTTAATTTATTTTTTAAATAAATACACTATTCACCGAAAATTCATTTTTTCATAAAAATCCCCAAAAATTACCATAACATAATATTGGTGCTCTGAGTTCAAAAATGAAATCCATTTTATAAAAATAATTTTCTAATTATTTTTAATTAGATTTTTAATTAAAAAACACTATTCACTCGAAAAAACTAATACTTGAATAATAATTTATGAAACCGTTATTTAACCATTTTATTGAATCACATTACTTAATCAAGGTGCCTAGATTATATTAATACTTTCTTTAAGTGAGATTACTAATCCATTTGGACACATAACTAATCCTAATCACAAAATCACTATTCATAATTTACTATTCATCAAAAATTAAGTTGATCTTATTAGACTCTAAATTTTGTACTAAACATACTTGTAGAAGACCATTTTTCGAAAATCATTACACATTTTTAATTATTTAAGGTTTACATAAAATTTTTTAAAATATCCATTATCTAAAATTCATCAAAAATATGCATACTATATTTATCCGGTCATTTGAAAATTCATAAACTTCATCATAAGAAGAAATCCCAATTTTTATTTAAAACAAAGGATTACACAAGGCAGTTACGGTCTCTTTACATAGCCCCTTATCACACCAGCATAGGACCTAAGTGTAAGGTGTGCTAAGGTGAGAGAATCTGAGGGAGGCTCGACCAACATCGCATGAGTAGTAATTTCTATCAGTTTGAACTTCTCGCGAAGGCGATCCCGTTCTAGCTTCACACGATGAAGTTCAGCCTGGGTTTGGTCCAGATCAAAGCCCAGTGGTGCTACCTCCTTCCCAAGTTCTATTAGATGGGCTTCGATCGGTCCAAGACTAATGGGTGAGGCCATAGAATCTTCTTTCTATATTAATTAACCAAGATTACTTGTATTTAGAGACAATAATCAAAACGTTTAGTTTCCAGCGGTCATATTGACCAATGGTCGTATAACAGTCAAAACCCATCGGTCTCATTTTAATTATAATCATGTAATCAAATGAAACATTTTTGTTGAGTATAAAAAATAAAATAACACATAAAATTAGGAAACAATATTTATTCAAAATTTCAGGTCGTTACAATCTTCCCCCCCTTAAGAAATTGCGTCCTCGCAATTTTTAAAAATTTTGTTTTGAAATTTCATTGAATGTTCCACATCGGAAAAGGAGTCTGTGAAACTATTAGTTTAAAAGAAAGAACGAGAAGCAAAAAGGTCACCTGAGTTAACCCACACTATGATTCCATGTAGGAAAACATGGACATAGAGTCGAAAACAAAGGGTCAAGTTCTGAGGGAGTGTGATAGAAAACATGATTAGGAAAATGTTACCCATAAGAAAATCCCAAAATTATGATGTGTGTAAACGGTCTTTGATTACCTAGTAGGAAACGTAAACCAACAACATTTCTGTTTTTCGTTCCTTTTCATAATTTCGAGGAATTCATTGACAACATAAAACAAAAACATAAGAAAATATACCTATCTTCCTATAGAGTTTCATCCTTTAATAATTTTCTACCCAAAACTAATATTTTCTCAAAACTATGAGCATTAAAAACTACTTGGTATCATCAAAACACAAGAATCATCTTCTAGAGAATCACATAATCCACAAAAGATTAACTATCTATTTCTTCTATCTTTAAACATTATCCCAAAAACAGAAAGGGTAAGGTAAAACAACTCTTCAAAAAGAAATAATCCCTTAGGAATGGAAACTACTTTTAAATATTCAAATTTCTATGGTATTACCCAAAGTTCATCATAGACCATTCCATAAATAACGGTCTTTAAAATTCCTCAAAATAAACCAATCTACGATTGAAACCCAAATACAAGAATGATTTGATAATATAGTCTTCCAAAATAAACTTCATTGTTCATCTCCAAACAACATCAACCAAACCTAACATCTTATAACAAAATTAGCTAAACTAAACATATTTTCCCCAAGATAGGTTAATAATTTCCATAAGTAACCAATATTATCATAAGTTCACCTTTAATTCATCGATTCTTCAAAATATAAGTCAACCTTACTCCTCAATGAAAATACCGTAGTAATCTATTTACCTTGATCATATAGGGTCCCCAAAATAGTGAATGTCTTCCAAAATAATAATCATCTTTTAATCCCCTAATCATCTTTGTCATATTAATACGGAAATCGTAGCATTTCCTATCACATTGGTTGTTGGGACATGTTCTTCCATTTTGCCGCCATTAAATAAGGATAAAACTATAATTAGGGGATTACATACTTATCCAATAATCATGAAAAGAAACTTAAAGCATATAAGGATAACTTGTAGAATAAAAGTATACCCTAACTTGTGATCCCCTAGGTTCCCATCTGGATTATCCATGATCATATATTCTTATGTGAATCTTTATTTTATTTTATCTTTGTTCCTTTAACAATGGTTCATACTAAGCTTATGAAATTACCAAAGCATATCCCCCGAGAGTTTCGTAACCAAGAGTACAGAAAGGCCCATTGTTTTTTACCAGTTCCCGTTTGAGTCTAGCTCAAAGCGGTGTTTTCCGGTTTTACCCCTATGTACATATGTGCCAGAGCCACCTATACCTGCTCGTATCCAGACAGGGATGTATTTTCTTGGCAACCCATTACTCAACACTCACCAAAATACCAGAAAGATTTCCTATATATAAGATTTTATATAGGCTTCTTCCTAAAGTTTTCATATCCTAATTTCCACAAATAACTAAACCATCCTTTGATACTAACTATGGCATCCTGCCTTTTTATAACATAAAATTTCATTACATTACACAAAACTGAGGATCTTTAAGGTTTAGTGTCTTGGAAACCAGGAACATAATTCATGAAATCAACATAAAACATTCTTCTTAAACACTTTAAAGGATTCTCCTTAAGTTCATCCTAGGTTAATTACTGCATCTCATAACCTGGGGAAATACATCAAAAGAAAGGGTGAGCAGAAGGCCCAGTAAGGTAAACAAGCAAAATGTTTTACATATGAACTTGATATACATCAATAAAGTCATGAAAAGAACTTTAAGGCATGATAATGAAATCATGAGGCATATCATAATAAAAATAACATTTTTCATTACTTGAAAATGTGGCTACATCATTTAACATAGACAATCATGAACATATCACCAAGGTCTATCCCCAAGGTGTCATTTGAAATTTACCAAGGTTAGTCACCAAGGTGTCGTGAAAATTGTAATCTCTAGTGGTTACATCATCACCCAATGCATTGGAGCGCTATCAGGGCGCACCCTTAAATTTGTCTTTATAATCATGTGAGCCACATATATCATCATCAAACATTTCATAAATAACCCATATAGCATAAATTAAATGGGTTTCATTTCATAATCATAACGTTTTAAAAACTGCTTTAAAGACATGATCTTTACGTCACTTTAAACCCACGGAAGGGGAGAGCGGGTATCATGTATGTAAATCCCAGAATTTAAAATATAACATTTTGATATATATTTGAATACCCCTGTAGAAATAAGAACTTTGAGTATTCACTTTATAACATAAAATAATTTTGAGAAAAGAGAGAGGCATTTTGAGACGAAAATTCTGCAGCATAACGGCTATGTTTCGGGGTTTTAGAAAACATTGAAAAGTGAGGGGACATGGGTACAACATTCAAAAATGACCCATAAAACAGTAGAGGGACAGAATATAAGGGATTTATGAACATGGTAATGAAATTTGAAAATATACCATATGAAATGAAGAACATGAAAGGAAGACAAAAATAATATTTCTCTTATGAAAATTCGGCAGCCTAACAGTGTTACATAAACTTCAACCAAAAATGAATTGATGAGATCAAATAGGGTCTCTCATCATATAAACATAAAAAAATCAGTATGATAGATATAGAGATCATATCCCAACATAATAAAAAGGAACTTGCAATACATGACATGGAATTAGAACTTTGAAAAAGGAGAAAGGTGCAAGGACCACATAAAAATTTAGGAGCCTAACGGCGCCACTTAAATTTCAAATTACTGAATTGAAGAGATCAAATGGGGTCTCTCATCATATTGTAATAAAAAATCAGTATGATAGATAAAGAGATAATACCCCAACATAACAAAAAGTAACTTGAAAGAATTGACATGAAAGTAGAACATCAAAACGAGAAAGGTGAAGAACCACTTAAAAATTCGGCAGCCTAACGGTGCCACTTAAAACTTCAAAATACTAAATTGAAGAGATAAAATAGGGTATCTCATCATATGGCCATAAAATATCAGTATGATAGATATATAGATCATACCCAAACACAACAAAATGGAACTTGAAAGAATTTACATGAAAGTAGAACTTCAAAACGAGAAGGATGAAGAACCACTTAAAAATTCGGCAGCCTAACGGCGCCACTTAAAACATCAAAATACTGAATTGAAGAGATCAAATGGGGTCTCTCATCATATGGTCATAAAAGATCAGTATTATAAATTTAGAGATCATACCCCAACATAATAAAAAGGAACTTGAAATACTTTACATGAAAATAGATCTTAAAAAAATGAGAAGGGAGAAAGAATCCGTTACAAAAATTTCGGCAGCCTAACGGCGCCACTTAAAACTTCATAAAACGAAATAATGAGAGTAAGATGGGATATCTCATTATGTGAACATGAAAAGGGATGTAAGAGGAGTATAAAATAACACCCTTTAACATAATAACATGGAGCATAAAATAAATTACATAAAAGAGATTTCTTGAAAGGAGAGAGAGAGATCGGATCCCTTACCTTAAAACGTAACTCTTAAAACTCAAAGGGTTGCACCTTGAGGGCTTGGGGGCACCTTGAGAGGACTCCTTGGGAGGTAAGGAGACTAGAAATTCGTTGGGGGAGAGTTGTGAGTGAAAACTAAAGGAGGAAATGGTGGGTATTTATAGGGAAAGTGAGGGGACAAGGCAATAATGGCCAATTGACACCTCACATGTGGTTTTCTCAAAACCATGTGCTCTCCCTTGGAATTTACCATGGAGTTATGCCACATGGGGCCCCCAAAACAATACCTCACCACCCTTGGCCGGCCAACCCTTAAACTATCTCATGACATCATCATGACACAGTTATGATGTCATTAAACATACCGAAACCCTAAAACTGCATTTCTACTATTCACTGAAAATTCAACTTTCTCAGAAAGATCCCAAAATTTCACCTTAACCAAATATCAATGCTCTGATTTCAAAAATGAACTCCATTTTATAAAAATAATTTTCTAAATATTTTTAATTTATTTTTTAAATAAATACACTATTTACCGAAAATTCATTTTTTCAGAAAAAACCCCAAAATTTACCATATCATAATATTGGTGCTCTGAGTTTAAAAATGAAATCCATTTTATAAAAATAATTTTATAATTATTTTTAATTAGATTTTTAATTAAAAAACACTATTCACTTGAAAAAACTAATACTTGAATAATAATTTATGAAACCGTTATTTAACCATTTTATTGAATCACATTACTTAATCAAGGTGCCTAGATTATATTAATACTTTCTTTAAGTGAGATTACTAATCTATTTGGACACATAACTAATCCTAATCATAAAATCACTATTCATAATTTACTATTCATCAAAAATTAAGTTGATCTTATTAGGCTCTAAATTTTGTACTGAACATAATTGTAGAAGACCATTTTTCGAAAATCATTACACATTTTTAATTATATAAGGTTTACATAAAAAATTTTAAAATATCCATTTTCTAAAATTCATCAAAAATATGCATACTATATTTATCCGGTCATTTGAAAATTCATAAACATCATCATAAAAAGAAATCCCAATTTTTATTTAAAACAAAGGATTACACAAGGAAGTCACAGTCTCCTAACATAGCCCCTTATCACAGCAGCATAGGACCTAAGTGTAAGGTGTGCTAAGGTGAGAGAATCTGAGGGAGGCTCAGCCAACATCGCACGAGTAGTAATTTCTATAAGTTTGAACTTCTCGCGAAGGCGATCCCATTCTAGCTTCACACAATGAAGTCCAGCTTGGGTTTGGTCCAGAGCAAGGCCCAGTGGTGCTACCTCCTTCCCATGTTCTGTTAGATGGGCTTCGATCGGTCCAAGACTACTGGGTGAGGCCATCGAATCTTCTTTCTATATTGATTAACCAAGATTACTTGTATTTAGAGACAATAATCAAAACGTTTAGTTTCCAACGGTCATATTGACCAATGATCATATAACAGTTAAAACCCATCGGTCTCATTTTAATTATAATCATGTAATCAAATGAAACATTTTTGTTGAGTATAAAAAATAAAGTGACACATAAAATTAGGAAACAAGATTTATTCAAAATTTCGGGTCGTTACAATTTTCCCCCCTTAAGGAATTGCGTCCTCACAATTTTTAAAAATTTTGTTTTGAAATTTCATTGAATTTACCACATCAGAAAAGGAGTCCGTGAAACTATTACTTTAAAAGAAAGAAAGGGAAGTACAAAGGTCACCCGAGTTAACCCACACTAGGATTCCATGTAAGAAAACATGGACATAGAGGAGAAAACAAAGGGTCATGTTCTGAGGGAGTGTGACAGAAAACATGATTAGGAGAAAATTAACCATAAGAAAACCCCAAACTTATGATGTGTGTAAACGGTCTTTGATTACCTAGTAGGAAACGTAAACCAACAACGCTTTTGTTTTACGTTCCTTTTCATAATTTTGAGGAATTCATTTACAAAATAAAACAAAAACATAAGAAAATATACCTATCTTCATATAGAGTTTCATCCTTTAATAAGTTTCTACCCAAAAATAATCTTTTCTCAAAACTATGAGCATTCAAAACTACTTGGTCTCATCAAAACACAAGAATCATCTTCTAGAGAATCACATAATCCAAAAAATATTAACTATCTATTTCTTCTATCTTTAAAAATTATCCCAAAAACAGAAAGGGTAAGGTAAAACAACTCTTCAAAAGGAAATAATCCCATAGGAATGGAAACTACTTTTAAATCTTAAAATTTCTATGGTACTACCCAATGTTCATCATAGACCATTCCATAAATAACGGTCCTTAAAATTCCTCAAAATAAACCAAACTAAGATTGAAACCCAAATACAAGAATGATTTGATAACATAGTCTTCCAAAATAAACTTCATTGTTCATCTCCAAACAACATCAATAAAACCTAACATCTTATAACAAAATTAGATAACCTAAACATATTTTCCCCAAGATAGGTTAATCATTTCCATAAGTAACCTATATTACCATAAGGTCACCTTAAATTCATTGATTCTTCAAAATATAAGTCAACCTTACTCCTCAATGAAAATACCATAGTAATCTATTTACCTCGATCATATAGGGTCCCCAAAATAGTGAACGCCTTCCAAAATAATAATCATCTTTTAATCCCCTAATCATCTTTTTCATATTAATACGGAAATCGTAGCATTTCCTATGACATTGGTTGTTGGGACATGTTCTTCCATTTACCGCCATTAAATATGAAAAGAAACTATAATTAGGGGCTTAAATACTTAGCCAATAATCATGAAAAGAAACTTAAAGCATATAAGGATAACTTGTAGAATAAAAGTATACCCTAACTTGTGATCCCCTAGGTTCCCATCCAGATTATCCATGATCATATATTCTTATGTGAATCTTTATTTTATTTTATCTTTGTTCCTTTAACAATGATTCATTCTAAGCTTATGAATTTACCAATGCATATCCCCCGAGAGTTTCGTATCCAAGAGTACAGCAAGGCTCGTTGTTTTGTACCAGTTCCAATTTGAGTCTAGCTCAAAGCGGTGTTTTCCGGTTTTACCCCTATGTACATCTGTGCTAGAGCCACCTCTACCTGCTCGTATCCTGACAGGGATGTATTTTCTTGGCAACCCATTACTCAATACTCACCAAAATACGAGGAAGATTTCATATATATAAGCTTTTATATAGGCTTCTTCCTAAGGTTTTCATATCCTAATTTCCAAAAATAACTAAACCATCCTTTGATACCAACTATGGCATCCCACCTTTTTATAACATAAACTTTCATTAAATTACACAAAACTGAGGATCATTAAGGTTTAGTGTCTTGGAAACCAGGAACATAATACATGAAATCAACATAAAACATTCTTCTTAAACACTTTAAAGGATTCTACTTAAGTTCATCCTAGGTTCATTACTGCATCTCATAACCAAGGGAAATACATCAAAAGAAAGGGTGATCAGAAGGCCCAGTAAGGGAAACAAGCGAAACGTTTTACATATGAACTTGATATACATCAATAAAGTCATGGAAAGAACATTCAGGCATGAGAATGAAATCATGAGGCATATCATAATAAAAATAACATTTTTCATAACTTGAAGATGTGGCTACATCATTTAACATAGACAATCATGAACATATCACCAAGGTCTATCCCCAAGGTGTCATTTGAAAATTACCAAGGTTAGTCACCAAGGTATCGTGAAAATTGTAATCTCTAGTGGTTACATCATTACCCAATGCATTGGAGCTCTATCAGGGAGAACCCTTAAATTTTACTTTATTATCATGTGATCCACATATATCATCATCAAACATTTCATAAATAACCCATATAGCATAAAATAAATGGGTTTCATTTCATAATCATAACGTTTTAAACACAACTTTAAAGTCATGATCTTTACGTCACTTTACACCCACGGAAGGGGAGAGCGGGTCTCATGTATGTAAATTCCAGAATTTAAAAAATAACATTTTGATATATATGTGAATACCCATGTAGAAATAAGAGCTTTGAGTATTCACTTTATAACATAAAATAATTTTGAGAAAAGAGAGAGGCATTTTGAGACGAAACTTCTACAGCATAACGGCTATGTTTTGGGGTTTTAGAAAACATTGAAAAGAGAGGGGACATGGGTCCAACATTCATAAATGACCCATAAATCAGTAGAAGGACAGAATATAAGGGATTTATGAACATGGTAATGAAATTTGAAAATATACCATATGAAATTAAGAACATGAAAGGAAGACAAAAATAAGATATCTCTTATGAAAATTGGGCAGCCTAATAGCGTTACATAAACTTCAACCAAAAATGAATTGATGAGATCAAATAGGGTCTCTCATCATAAGAACATAAAAACTCAGTATGATAGATATAGAGATCATATCCCAACATAATAAAAAAGAACTTGCAATACATGAAATGGAATTAGAACTTTGAAAAGGGAGAAAGGTGAAAAGACCACTTAAAAATTTAGCAGCCTAACGACGCCACTTAAATTTCAAAATACGGAATTGAAGAGATCAAATGGGGTATCTCATCTTATTGTAATAAAAGATCATTGTGATAGATATAGATTTAATACCCCAAAATAACAAAAAGGAACTTGAAAGAATTGACATGAAAGTAGAACATCAAAACGAGAAGGGTGAAGAACCACTTGAAAATTCGGCAGCCTAACGGCGCCACTTAAAACTTCAAAATACTAAATTGAAGAGATAAAATCGGGTCTCTCATAATATGGTCATAAAATATCAGTATGATAGATATATATATCATACCCAAACACAACAAAAAGGAACTTTAAATAATTTACATGAAAGTAGAACTCCAAAACGAGAAGGGTGAAGAACAACTTAAAAATTCGGCAGCCTAACGACGCCACATAAAACTTCAATATACTGAATTGAAGAGATCAAATGGGGTCTCTCATAATATGGTCATAAAAGATCAGTATGATAAATTTAGAGATCATAACCCAACATAATAAAAAGGAACATGAAATACTTTACATGAAAATAGATCTTAAAATATGAGAAGGGAGAAAGAATCTGTTGCAAAAATTTCGGCAGCCTAACGGCGCCACTTAAAACATCATAAAACGAAATAATGAGAGTAAGAGGGGATCTCTCATTAAATGAACATTGAAAGGGAAGTAAGAGGAGTATAAAAGAACACCCTTTAACATATGAACATGTAGCATAAAAGAAATTACATAAAAGAGATTTCTTGAAAAGAAAGAGAGAGATCAGATCCCTTACCTTAAAATGTAACTTTTAAAACTCATAGGTTTGGACCTTGAGGGCTTGGGGGAGCCTTGAGAGGACTCCTTGGGAGGACTCATTGGGAGTTAAGGAGACCAGAAATTATTTGGGAGAGAGTTTGGAGTGAAAACTAAAGGAGTAAAGGGTGGGTATTTATAGGGAAAGTGACGGGACAAAGCATTAATGGCCAAGGGACACCTCACATGTGCTTTTCTCAAAACCATGTTCTCTCCCTTGGAATTTACCATGGAGTTAGGCCACATGGGGCCCCAAAAACAATAATTCCCCACCCTTGGCTGGTCAACCCTTAAAATATCTCATGACATCATCATGACACAGTTATGATGTCATTAAACATACTGAAACCCTAAAACTGCATTTTTACTATTCACTGAAAATTAAACATTCTCAGAAAGATCCCAAAATTTCACCTTAACCAAATATCAATGCTCTGATTTCAAAAATGAACTCCATTTTATAAAAATAATTTCTAAATATTTTTAATTTATTTTTTAAATAAATATACTATTCACCGAAAATTCATTTTTTCATAAAAAACCCCAAAAATTACCATAACATAATATTGGTGCTCTGAGTTCAAAAATGAAATCCATTTTATAAAAATAATTTTATAATTATTTTTAATTAGATTTTTAATTAAAAAACACTATTCACTCGAAGAAACTAATACTTGAATAATAATTTATGAAACCGTTATTTAACCATTTTATTGAATCACATTACTTAATCAAGGTGCCTAGATTATATTAATACTTTCTTTAAGTGAGATTACTAATCCATTTGGACACATTACTAACCCTAATCATATAATCAGTATTCATAATTTACAATTCATCAAAAATTAAGTTGATCTTATTAGACTCTAAATTTTGTACTGAACATAATTGTAGACGACCATTTTTCGAAAATCATTACACATTTTTAATTATTTAAGGTTTACATAAAAAATTTTAAAATATCTATTTTCTAAAATTCATCAAAAATATGCATACTATATTTATCCGGTCATTTGAAAATTCATAAACTTCATCATAAGAATAAATCCCAATTTTTATTTAAAACAAAGGATTACACAAGGCAGTTACGGTCTCCTTACATAGACCCTTGTCACACCATCATAGGACGTAAGTGTAAGGTTTGCTAACGTGATAGAATCTGAGGGAGGCTCGACCAACATCGCACGAGTAGTATTTTCTATCAGTTTGAACTTCTCGCGAAGGCGATCCCGTTCTAGCTTCACACGATGAAGTTCAGCTTGGGTTTGGTCCAGAGAAAAGCCCAGTGGTGCTACCTCCTTCCCAGGTTCTGTTAGATGGGATTCGATCGGTCCAAGACTACTGGGTGAGGCCAGCAAATCTTCTTTCTATATTAATTAACCAAGATTACTTGTATTTACAGACAATAATCAAAACGTTTAGTTTCCAGCGGTCATATTGACCAATGGTCATATAACAGTCAAAACCCATCGGTCTCATTTTAATTATAATCATGTAATCAAATGAAACATTTTTGTTGAATATAAAAAATAAAATAACACATAAAATTAGGAAACAAGATTTATTCAAAATTTCGGGTCGTTACAAGCGGGTGCTCGCTAACCCTACTGCTGCTGCTTAAAGGGCCTAGCTTGAAACGGCTACTACTGAGGTGGGTGCTGAATCTTCCCACCCCTTCCATACTGTACTCTGTCTGGAAACTGATTCTGAAGGTGCCCATGGCTTCCACAGATGAAGCATCTCTGCCCTGGGCCTGAAAGGAAAGGTCGTGGGCCAGGAGATCGGAACTTGAACTGCTGAGGCATACTCCATGCAGGTCGGAACCTAGAGGGCCCTGATGCTGGAGGCCTGCTGCTAGCGGCCTTCCCCGTTAACAAACCCAACTGGATTCCCTCTTGTGATACACCTACCAGCCTGTGCATCCTCTCCACCACTTCAGCCTTTTTCTAGACCTCCATGAACATTGGTAGGGTGAAGGGAGTAACAGTATACTGGAGAGAAGGTCGAAGCGCCTCCTCCAAACGTCTCGCCCAGGACTCCTCAACTGGAAAGAGGTCTAGAGCAAAGCGGAGGAGATACTTGAACTTGATCCCCAACTCTCTAACTGACATGATACCCTGGTGGAGGGAGAGTCGCTCCTACCTCTTCTCAGCCTTCATAATGGAAGAGAGGAATTTCTCTAGGAACTCCTTCTCGAAATCAGTCCACATCACCTCAGCCTCCCTCTTCTCCCCAGGGTAAAGCATCCACCACTAACGGCCCACTCCCAACATCTGTCTTACATCCAAATGAACCCAATACTACACCAAAGCCCGGATCAAGCCGAAAGATAACACCAAATCTTCTTTCCAGCTCTCTATCTCCATGTCTGAGATGTTTCCCTCATACATCTCGAGGGTATGCCGCTAAAAGGCACGAAGCATCTCCTGCCACTAATCGTCCTCCTCTTCCCAGTCCATCCTCTACTGATTGGCCAAGTCAACCACTTGGGCCTCGATCTCCCGAACTACTCGTGGTCGTCTCCCAGGTTCCATAGTTGTAAGGTAAACAAGGAATTCTTAGGCTCGAGTAGCACATAATATTGTTCTTAGATTTTTCTTAGATTTCTTATTCATTTTAAATCCCCAAAACACCCCAGAAACATGAGAAAACAAGTCATTATGATGCATGTACCTTTCCTAGGTTCTCTACCTTGCAATCAGTGTAGCCTCACTCGGTCGTTCAGTAGGTCCAGAGTCCTTGCATCGGATCACGGGGGGCCCTAAAATCCTATTTCTTAGCCAGTATTCCTGGGCCTATTTCACACACCAAGATTACCCAAAACTGTTTTCATACTATCTAATGCAATCCCCAATGTGCCTAACCCTAGACTCAATCTTATCTCTAAACCTCCATTTGAAACCATTCTGTCATGACCCGCCTTCACCAAAAGGAGGGAAGGGACAACAGATTGCCAGACCCTTCATTCTTTAAGTTGAAGAAGAGATAATGACCCCCAAGACCTGCCTTCAATAGGTCTCGGAGTGGCGACTAGCACCAAGGGTATAGAATCACACACAAGATGGAAGGAATTACCCTTTTTGTTTTTTTAATAGGATCTGCAGATAAGATAGAAACCCCAAAAACACCAATGTTTAAAGTAATGGTAAAGATGAAAGTAAACCATCCTTATATGAATTTTCAAAAGTAAAAGACACAAGTCCTAAGAACTCCAAAAGTAAAGTACCAAGAAAAGGAAAATGACAACAGAAACTGCCCCAATGTTTGAGCTAGTATAGTCCCACACTATCCCTGAAATCCTCTTGGAAACCTAAAAGCAGTTTTATAAATGTAGGGTGAGCATACAAGTATACTAAACAGGAAACCAAATACTCCCATGCCCATGTTGGGTGGCATTCTAATTCCCTGTGAGAAAAGAGACAACCAAAGCACCTAGCAAGGAAAACTATCCACCCAAGCCTCACTAAGGCACACTCCCCAGATAACGCATGTCAAGTAATGTATAGTAATAGAACATCGATATTCGGGTACCCCGCGCCACATTCCCACTAGTTATTGAACACACCCTATGCATCGAACCAATCCCGCCATTCTCACCGCAGTCTCATCGCCACACCCCACCCGCACGCACCTGGGCCATAACCATGCATCCCACCCACAAACACCTGGGCCACAACAACTATCCCTCCCACAGACACCTGGGCCATAACAACCATATGTAAACATGCCCACAAACACCTAGGCAAGAACAACCACTGCCACTCCCGAAGACACCTGGGCCTCGTCCTGAAGATACTTGGGAAACAACCTACCCACAAACACGTGGGCCAATAACCAAACTACCATGCCTGATGACTCTTGGGCTAATAATGGACTTTAGGCCACCACATCCTGCACGAAGAGTATTGGGATATTCAAGAAAGGGAGAAAAAAAGGAGCTAATAACCAGCCACTCATATGAGTGTTGGGGAAAACACCCTCCCCCCATGGAATGGGGGTGTCCAGAACTAGGTGCTCAACTTGGGTGGGGTGTGAATAAGAAATGTAAAAACAACATATATATGTATAGGTAAAAATAACTCATCCCAACCGAGGGTTCGAAAACCTCAGCACAAACACCATTGTTACTATTCATTCATAAAATAAGCCACAATACTCACGGCCAAGTCACAACTCATTCCCAAAACCTATTCCCCATTTAACCCATTCTTAGATTCATGTTCAAGTGATCCCATTTAAGTTAATTCTGCACTACTGGGAAACTAACAGGCATAACCACAAGTCAGGAAAAGATAAATAGTCAAACAGAAATTTAAGCATTCACACCCAGTTCTCTTGTGAAGTCACAACAACAAAGAGATAAGTGATATCCCTCAAACTACTAGAACCAAAGCAGGATTCAAGATACAAAAACACATCCCCAAAACAATGAATCAATTTTATAAAAATAGTTGAGGATTTCACACAAATTCGTATCACGAGCTGAGCAACCACACAGTTTCAAAATCACAACCCAGAGGATCCCATCCTCACCCAGATCACCCCATAAGCAATCAAAAAGAACAACACACCTACTTCCAAAACAGAGTAGGGAAACATCTAGGTTCAATCAAATCATTCATTATTTTCTTCTTTTTGTTGGTTAGCCAGGGTGACCACACAGGGCTTTATGTTTACTGGGTATCCATTTAATCCACCGAGTATATGTGATTAATCAATTTCTATGTTATAGTCATTTAATCATAGCATATGGAAAGGTTTAATTAGTGCGCATGGAAATACCACCAAAGGCCATGATTTTCAGGGAGTATAGCCCAACAGTTCACAACATAAGCATCGAGGAAGAGAAGAAAAACAGAATAGCTGCACATCGTTCACAACCCTTCCCTCCAATCATTAAAGTCTGTTTGATATCTTCATTAAGGTTTGGTTTCACCCATTCCCATAGTAATAGCAGTGTACCCACCCCACATGATACATAGAAATTAGAGAAAATGGAAAATCCCTACTTGGTTGATCAAGGATCGATGTTTTTCTCAACTCGCCGAGAACAGGGGATGCACGACTTGCTGGGGAGGAACGTCGGGGACTCCAAGGGTGCAGAAAGCTCTAGTAGAGGTGCACCACAAGACACGGGAAGAGAGGCACACCAGGCACAACAGGAAGAAGAAGGAAATCTAGTTGAGAAGAAAAAATAAGAAACCCTATCGGGAGATATAAAGAGGAGATCCTACTGTTACGGGATATGGAATTTTGAATGCCTGGAAAGTCGGATCGTGGTTTTCTACGTGGGTGGGAGTCACACATGATGGTATTAAGGTGTTATTTAATTACCCCCATCAGGGAGGTTTCTTAGGATTTTTATGAATTAATTATGGGCTTTAAGTGGCTTTAAAAGGGTAAAAGAATTAATTTGCATCAAAAAAATTATGTTGCGGGAGTAGGACTGGAAAAAGAAAATAGAGGGCTGGGTGAGGACATGGACCCACCGTCATGATGTCACACTTACCGCGCCACCGTCACGGTGTCACCCTTATGGTTCCACCTTCACGGTGTCCCCTTCATGGTTCCACCGTAACCGGTTCCACTATTTCGTTAGAGCCATATTTAGGAAAAGTAACAGATAGGGGTGGTCTGGGCCATTAAAAATACCTTTCACAAGATAGTTTATAACATATTAGGTGCAAACTGGTTTGGTTTGACCAACCTTATCTCTACTTTCAAGACCTTTCAAAATAATTTTTATAACATTCTGGTTAAAAACGAAAAGGGGTTTTCTAACTTAGTTTTTTCCCATGATGCTACCTATGCGTCATGGGGATTACTTTAAACAGTCCTTAACCCAGGCTATACTAGTCCAAATCATTCTTTATATATTGAATAATCAATTTAATAAATAAAAAATCTTCCTTTTCAAAAAAAATTATTCTGAAAAAAATATAAGGATTTATCCATAATTCCATAGTGTAGGATAAGTATCAACAGGGTATTTGAAATTGTTTAATGGAAATACCATTCAAATATCAATAAAACATTCTTGTGGCAAAAGAATTATTAGACATTCCAAAGTGTATCTTACCACTTTGAATCTTTTGAATCACAATACCCGTGAAGTAATAACATTAAATAAAACATATAATCTCATGTGTTTAGGGATATTGATGATATAATATGTAAAAGGATAGTATATACACTATATAAAAGTGAATTGTCTCATAACAATAAATTATACTCAATGAAATAAAAATTGAGATGAAATCCCTTATTAAGATGGTATCCTTAAATTAAGGATATATCAATATCATAATTATGTGTGAAAAATATAAATACACCCAATAAAAGTGGTTATTATGTGTAAAACAATCATAGGTCATTCACACATATTCATAGGATGACATAAATAAAAAAGAGAAGATCAACCCAAAGAATGGGAATTGGGTAAAGGAGTTCCCTTACTGATTTGGTAACTTAGAAAAAATATTCCACATGAAAGAAGGATCATCCAATGAAGATGTAAATACTCACAAATGAAAGTATATTACACAAAGATTACAATCATGGGTAGTATATACACCACACAAAAGGAGATAGTGGCAAATATAGCATGAATCTCATGGGAATAAAAACGAGGGAGATGAAGACCCATTACCACGTTGTAATTCAATTGAGTCATATGAATAAAATTTATTAACCACCAAAATAATCAAATAATACCATTAATATAAAGATAATCATGATAGTATATAGAAAATGGCAGTACAAAATACAGCACATGCAATAAATAGGTGGTTAATAATAAAAATCTCACAGAATAATAGTTTAAAGATGGTAACTAACTTATTAAAATTTTTATTAATGATTATAATGTCATTAATTGTATTCTTGAAAAATATTATTACCCATTTTATGATAATCATTCATTGTTTTGACCATTTCAGGTGTTAATTTCATAATTTCTTGAGTCCATTTTAACTTGTTACTTATTAATTCGGTAAATTATATAATGGTTTAATAATATCTATAATATAAACCATGATTTAAATTTCATATTTATTCCATATATATGTATTTATAATAATTCATAGTATTTAGAGATATAGAATGAAATGCACCATTCTTAGAGATGGTAGGTTGTATGTACACTAGAATGCTTCTTTTATTTATTTGTTGCATTAAAAAAGGATAAGTAAATGATACATATGTGTATTATAATTCCATTATAATATTAATTTCATTTATGTATCATAGTTTTTATAAATCCATCCTTTATATGTTCTACGTATAGTGTGAACAAATCACATCACTTTGAGGGCGAGTATTCCACACCTCCACAAACCATGTTATCATATTTATACAAAATAGAAAGTATAAGGGTATGTGTTATAAACAAAATCAAAAAAAATAAAGATATTGTAAATACAATATATATCATATATTACTAGTTTTTTCATATTAATTTTTACCATGAGAGTTATAAAAGGAAAAATGAACAATCATTGTTTCTGGAGGCGTTCGTTCATTGTACACATAAATGGTAGGTTTGTTACCCAATAGATGGATGTGTTTGTAAGTGCTGGTAGAACCCTTAACATAAAAAATTCTCAGATTATTAAAGATACTTGTGTTTTTATATAATCTTGTTATAAGGATGTTTTATGTGGTGGAGAATTAAAATTAAAGAAAAGATCTTGAGAAATGAAGTTACACATTATTTGGGTTACTCCTATTGGTTTTCACCAAATGGATTCCACGGGTGAATTTACTCTAAAAGAGAGTTTTAAAAGAGTATGGTTGGGATGTTGGTATACTATTTGGTCTTGTATTGGATGAGTTATTGTGGAATGAGAGGAGTGAAAAAGAGGAATAATGAATTCATTTTTATAGTGAAAGAGGAGTGGTGCTCTTGTAAATACCAAAAGGTATACATTAATAGGGGTATCTTTTACCGAATTCATCTCCCAAATGGGAAAATATTGGTTTAAAAGAGAATAATAGTCTATAAAAATATCCACCACATGAACATAGGTTCATTTTTATAATTTGGTTCCTTAACTTCAATGTTTTCCCCAATTTCATCATTTTGGTTTTTATTAAAAAACGATATTTATAAATAATGTAATTGTACCATTATAAATAAATTAAAGTGATATTTATTATAAAATATAGATAAAATTAATTATAAATATGATAATGAATTTAACAAATAATAAACCCCTTTATTTTGGGAGTGAATTTTAGAAAAAGAGCATTCTACGCACCGAAACACTACTTATCCCGAACAGTGCTAACAATGTTTTAAAAAAAAGATTCAATATATTAATTATAAGAGATTAATTTTTTCATTAATATAACATATTTAATATTTATTAACACTAAAAATTACTTGTAATATTATTTTATTTTTATTAAATTTAAATCATCTAATAAAATATACTTTATTATAAAATAACATTAATGTCAGATTTTACATTATTTATTTAATTTTAATTTGAAATATCAAAACAACAATGTAATTTAAATATATTAAGTTAAAATATATATAACATTATATATTCTTCTAATAATATAATTAAATAAAATAATTTAACAAATTTTCTTCACTTTTAATATTAATAGTTTCATTTAATTTTGTTGATTATAAACTAAATAATCACTACATTGGTGTTTCTTTAGAATTTTATGTAACTAATTATTCTTTAGAAATTAATGATAACTTATTATGATCAAAATAACATATTTATCCTTTACAAATATATTTATAACAAAAAATATAATGTTTTTTACATATTTCAGTGTTTTATAAATGTTATTGATATGACAGGTTCCCTTATTGTAATTTTTCCTTACATAACATATCATTTAGGAATAATTCATGAAATATTAACCCAATAAAACATAAAATTAAAACCATGAGGGTATATGGTAAAATTATTGTTATAAAATTTATTTAAGAGAGTTTTTTTGTCATTTTGGCCCTTATTTTTATCATTTAGTCCATTTTTGAGCTTAATTTTAACTTAATCACCATAATTAATTTTAATCACACTCACTAATATTATAGATAAAATTTTATTTATATTATTAGATGAAAAATATTATATTATTCCCATCCATTTATTTCCATTTTTAAAATTCAAATCAATTATTTGGGAAAATTATTTTTAATGTTAATCCCACAAACGTGGGGAGAAAGCAGTTTTTAAAGTAAAAATGTTCAAAAGTTCAATAAGTATTAAATCCAATTTCAATAAAAAATTATTATATTGACTTGAATTTTGTAAATATATTTATAATTGATGTATTGTTCCTTTAATGAACAATTGAAAATATAATTTATCATTAATTATTTTTTAAATGGAAATGAAAATTTTCACTAAAATGGAATGTTTTTGACTATTTTTCAATAAAATAAACTTCTTATAAAAATACAAAATACTCACCCTAAGATAATTTTGATATTAAAAATTGAAAAATGAATTTCATTCTAAAAATAAATTTTATAAAATTTCCAAAATTTAGTTTTAAAATATATGTGCCATTAAAAGGTGGTAAAACTCAGTCTTGCATGTAATACCATCTAAATCAGTGTTGTGTGTAGTGTAAGATTAATTTGGTTCTTACTATAAATAAATATAGATAAAATAATAATTTTAATATAAAAAAATATTATAGTAAAGTATTTGGGTGGTACATATGATCAATCAAAGTACATATATATATAAGATAACATACACTATTATAGTTTATGCTATAATTTGGATATGATCCAAGACTATAATTCATATTCTTCCTTAAATGGTTTATGTTTGGATTGAATGAAGTTTATTAAAACTATTTCTCTTCCATGGGTTTTATGATTTTTAAACCTTCTTATTTTCATGGTAATAATTTTATGAAATGACTATGATACCTATAAATTTCTTATAGGTAATTATATGATGTAATGTTGATGATACCCAATTTATTTTTTAGGTTATGATAAGATTTTTATAAAACACATTTATTTTTATAGGTTATGATATAATTATTGTTTAATTATCTAGGGCCACATATAAGTATGATTTTATTATTTTCTAGGAGGGACATATATATCCCTCCAATGCATTGGGAAAATATTATATCTCATGAGATAATGGTGGGAAACAAATCGACAGGATTGATTGAAAATGGGAAATAGGTGCATTCTAATTCCTTATGGGAATATAGGGAAACCCGATTTAATATGGAAAGATGGGGATACCCAATCCACTATATAAAAATGAGAAAACGTGATTCATTGTATAAAAATAATTATGACTCTATATGTCGGTGTTTCCCACCCTGTAGGTTTATTCTCTATGAAGTGCCCTAATAGGTTTTTGGCAAAGAGCCTTAACTTATATGGAATTACAATACTTGATTATGTATCTTATACAAATTCTATGTATAATTAAATTGATATGATTAATTGGTTAGTGTTATTTATTACCATATGATTCATATCTTGTGAAATTTAAATATTTATTCCATATCTCATGATTATGATATTTTTTATAGGTTATGATATTCAATTTTTTATCGTCATGTTCTCATACCCTTGTATTATTCTTATACTTATTTCCTTTATTTACCATTACTAAGCATTTTATCTCACACATTTATTATGTTTCAATTCCCTATGTTATAAAGAACATTATTAAGTAGGAGTAATAAAGGGGAAGATCTTTAATTGATATTTTTAATATCTTTCACCAAGTTAGAATAGTTTGATCCATGATTATATATACACTAAACTATTACGGTACTCAGGTTTGTATTTTTTGTAATGTTAAAAATATTCATCTAAAATGATGTGATATCCATGTATGTTAAGACTTGGTTAAAATAGTTGTATCAAAAGAATGGTTTAATAAACATTTGGAAACTAGTATGTGAAAACTATAGTGAGATCCATAGATATAATTCTAATGATGTGTCTATGGAAATCTCTAAGGATAAGTTACAGAATGATGAAATGTATAGAAAAATGTCCGGTAATTTTTTATAGGATAGAGTGATTTTTTTACTAGAAATACATATCGGTCTAGATAATACAAGTGGATGTGGCTCTAGAAAAAATAGACATAGGGGAAAACTCTAAAAAAGGTTCATTGGGCCTGACTCAAGTGTAACCTAGTACACAACAATATGCCTTACTACACACCTATTTTGAAACTCTAGATAGATATTCTTTGGGAATTCAAAAACTATTTATGAACTATTATAAAGGATTTAAATATATTTTATTTATGAATTAACAAGGATAAAACTATGTTTTCATATATTAAATTGGTAAATGTCATGATTTAGACATCTTGTATGTGATTTTTCATGATTATATGGTTTCTATTAAGATAAATGTTTCTCACTATATAATTTCATTTATTAGTCATCGGAGGGGATTAGATGAATTTTTTTTAACATTAAATGTTTCATATAAGGAAGGTATAGAAATTATGAAAATCTATATCCTAAGTGGAAATATCATGAAAAGAATTAGGAATCTTGATGGAGTATTGGCTACAGTGATAAAGATAAAGATATTGATAATGACATGTGAATGGTATGGGGTGTTATAATAGTTTAGTTTACATGAAATGTATGATGAATGATTAGATTGAAGTTGAGGAACATGATTATTTGACTCATATATCATATTATAGGAATGGTTCATTGATGAATAAGATATTGATGATTGAGTAATTTGTTAAGAATAAATTTTGATGAATAAATTATTTATGTTTTGGACATCAAAGATTATGTTATATGAATAAGGAAATATGTTTCTATTTTAAGTATAGATTTTTAATTAGGGATCCATAAGGATATATAAAATGGTGTTTATGAGAAATAAAAGTTATTTAATAGAAAGGTGATATTTTAATTATTGGAATGTAACCCTTGATTTATTTATAATTTTTAGGAAATTGTATTCATATAGGATAAATATATTATTGATTTGGATAAAGTAAATTAGATAGTATCGATGATATTAAAACCAATTATGTATTGGTTCAAAAATAGGTGTATGTTATTAGGGATGATATTTATAACTTCTTAGATTTATTGAATAAATATAGTAATATTTAGAATATGGAATCGTGCATGTTTTCCAAAATTAATTATGGTAATTTCGGTAATTACCATGTTTCAAGAGAATATAGGATGAGGGTATTCACCTATTTTAATAGTGACAACCAAGAGCTACCATTTAATACAAGGGGGATCGATATTATGATTATTTAGTGACTATCATTCTAATGTTTTATATTTTAATTATTTCAAATAGTTACAAAGATTACAATTTATTGAATGGTTTATGTCAATATTCATATGTTTTTTATAGATTTTATATATTATCTTTTCCAATAATTATTTTTTCAAATTGGATAACTTGTGTTGACCTTTTTGTGGTGATAAATATAGATGGAATAAATTATAATTTTATTTATGGATCTCATGATATGCTAATGATTCAATAATAAAATATTCACTTTAATTCCCTAGAGTAAGAGATGATGTGGAATGTGATCATGGAACAATTAATGTATGAGATTATTCATATGTAAAGGAATTAAATCAAGTAATTATACCTTCTTTAGAAAAAGGATCTTGAAATAAATTGTTATTCTAATACCTTAGTTATTGAAAAAATTGTGGACTTTTAAATAATCTCATATTAATTAATTTTAGGCCTTCAATATTATATTGATCAATCACTTGTTTGTGATTATTAAACCCGAGTCACTCTCAATAATTATTTATACTTTTCCTCTTTGCCCATGTTTTCACTTACCATATATGTTCACCTATGTGGAAACCTAGTGATTTGTAACTTTGGGTAGCCCTTATGTTTCCAAAATTCCATTTTTATAGAATTTTTTATTTTTTTTATAAAGTGGATTTATAAGAAAGACATTTACAATTATTAGACCTTTAATAAACTAGATTAATTTTATGGTTGAAATTTATTTTATGGTGGTAGAATGTAACACCCCATGATTTTGTGAAATATTTTTATCAAAATAATTTAACCTTTTTATATCATTAATTTCATAAAGAATTAAATATATTTTTTTACATGGAAACACTATGTTTTTCATCAATTATATGCAACAACATGTATCTTACAAAACACACAAAAATTAGTTATCATGGATTACAGAAAAGACTGATTTTTACCACATTTTAATTCCACAAATATTTGTAATATACAATTTTACACTATTATTAAATTTATTGGTGAAAATAAAAAAAGATTTTTTAATTAGATTTATAAAAATTATTTCAGCATTAATTTTTTGTATTTTTTTATGTATCAATTTTTGATGAATTATGAAAAATATTGCATTTCAGTTGAATACATCCTTTTCAATTAAATAGTTATTAATTTTTAGTTATATTTTAAATTGGGTTTTAATGACAAAATAAATTAGTTATATATATATAATCCATTTTATTTCATTATAATCATTTTTATCTTTAATTTAAATAAAAAATTATTGAATTTTTAACCATATTTAATTTAAAAATGCGATTACATGCCTTGTCTGTGCGATTATCATTAAATTTTATTTATCCAATTATATTTATTGAATTTTGAAAAATGGAAATACACATTTTTAATTGTTATTCTATTTATAATATAATAATATTAATTTAATATTTGACCAAAAAGACTACTAAATGTTATTATAATTAATTATAGTGATTAATGTATAATTAAGCTGAATAAGGGACTAAAAGATAAACATAAGTGCCGAAATGACATACAAACTTTTCCTAAAGAAATATTCCTCCAATATTTAGACTATAAACATATAATTTCTAAATTTTATGAGTTATTGGGATAATATTCAATTTAGATTCGCAATTTCTTATGTTAAATAAAAAGAGAGAGAAAATAAACTCTCCTAACCTTTAACATGTATAAAATATTGAGATATAGAAACAAAAATATATATTATTTTATACAAAACGTTTTGAAATATAAATGAGTAATTTTTATCATAATGTTTTATAATTAATTTTTAGAGACGAATTAATAACATTAAACGCTTAAAAACCCTAATGCATAGATTATATAGTTCCTAAATAAATAAATAATTAATTAATTAATTAATACTAATAGTAATGTAAATTTATTAAATTATTATGTTACACTATTTTTGAAGATGAATATATCTTGGTATATAGATGTGAAGATAATAAATTTTAATTATATTTTATTATGTTTTTAAATTATAATTAAATAAATAATGTCAAAATTGAAATTAATTTAAATTAACAATAAGTTATATTCTATTAAAGGATTTAAAATTTAAAAAAACCATACATTTTTAAAAGTTTTTTTATGTGTTAATTAATATAAAATATTTTCTATTAATGGACCAAATTAACATTTATATTTAACATATATTCCCTAAATATTAAAAATATTATTAGCATGGTTTGGGTTAAATTGTTGTTTTTCACATTACATGCACTCGTTTTAGCATTATTTTAAAAGACAGGTGATATTTTTATTTTTTAAATTAGATTCAATATTTAAAATTCAATGGTACAATATTTTATAATTAATCACAACTTAATTTTGGATAATGGTTAATTTTCACTTTTTTTAAACTAGTTAACCAAATAAAAAACAACAATGAAAAATTTAATGTTATTTAAAGAGAAAAAGAAAAAATTATAAAAATGCACTAATTTTTGTGTGGCGTATTTTTTAGGCAATAAATTTACTTTTATCTATTATTTTTTCATTTTTTAAGCACATTAGGTAAGGGGGACCTCCCATTAGGTCTTATCTTTTGGTATTTTCAAGAATTATACTCATCCTCCACTATGAAATGGAATTCAATAAATCCCTTCCTCACACATCTAAATCCACTATGGATCATTAAAAATATTTAAAATAGTCTTCCAACATCTCTCCTCACATCCTAGGATCATCCAATTGGGAATTAATTTATCCTAGGAATCTCTTTCATGAAAACCAAGAGATATTACCTAAACAATATGTAATATCCTTCATAGGCTCCTTTCTTTAATTTTTATTCTACACCCCCTAAAATATTCTCATCACATGAATATGTAATAAGATAAGTACCCAAAATATAATAATATTTTTTTCAAGAATTCATACCTACACTTACTCACACTTTAATATAATGGGTGATGAAATTACCATTTTTTTGTATGGTGAACTACCACCTCAAAAATGTTGTTGTTCATTTTTTATTTACCACCTCTCATGGTTGGGAATTATTATAGACACTATGTTTTTAAATTATATATTTGATATTTATGATGTATTTATGCTTCAATAATTATTATATAAAACATACCTTCTTTACTTCCATCTTTTGTAAATATGACAACATGGTTTGTGGAAGCGTGGACTACCACCTACTCAATATGATGCGATCCGTTCATAATTTACATGGAATGTTCTAAGGATGAGTTTATTGAAATTATAGTATATATATGACATAATAATTCTAAAATAATTATTATATATATCTGTGTGTGTGTGTGTGTCATGTACTTTCTTCTTTTCAGTACTACAATTATACGGAAACAATGTTCTTGCGTATGTACAACCAACCGTCTACATGAACGGTGTGTTTCATTTCATATTTATATATTTTATACTTTATAATAAATATTTATATAATAAATTAATTTATTATTTATATCATTTTATAAATTCTGGAAATAATTAAATCATGATCTATGTTACATTATCAAGAATAACAAGTCAAAACATATTTAAAAAACAAAGTGTATATTCTTATAAGGGTAACATTAAAATTAAGTTGTTAATAAACAGGTAACATAATGTCATTACAAAATATTATATGGTATTATATATAATAATACATTTCTTTGAATTTTTTCTAAAATAATGATATATATTATAAAGTTTTTTTGAAAATTTATGAAGAAATGAAGGAATTAAGGTAATGTAATTTCATCATACTTTTTATTTCCATGAGATATATTCCATATTCACAACTCCTTTATTGTGTGAGGTTTAAATACTACCCTATGACATTTTATTTCATTAATATCATTTATTCAAGTGTATTAAGATATTTAATTGATGTTACTATTTCATGGGGATCCTGATTCTAATATTACTCAGGTATTAAGTGTTTTCTCCTCTCACATTTAATTTCTATGAGGCACATGTCATGTTATCCAACTATTTATTATATGTGGTGTGTATACTACCCATGTATGTATTATATTTTTTTTATACATAAATATTTGGTTATTTACATATCCATTTGATGAACATTCTTTCATGAGGTTTATGTTTCAAAATTTATCAACTCAGTGATGTAATTTTGTGCCAATTTTCCATCATTGAGACATATGTTTCGTTATGCATGTATATTCTTTTAAGAGTTATATATTCTTCCATTTGACATATTATATCATGAACCTAATTATTTTCATGATATTTTAATATTCATGAAATTTCATTTTGGTAGATGAGGAGTATAATTCAATGTTCAAAGTGGTAAGAGTTTATTGAGACAATCTCATCGTTTATCAAGACAAATTATATTTATCCTTCCATTGATGAAACATTATTATCTACCTATCAATATCCCTAATTAATATATTATCCACTATTTATTCATTAATTATTCATGTATTGGTATTATTTTTACACTTTGGTACATAAGATGATTAAGAAAGTGTTTCTACGAAAGTCCAACTTTACCTGACTCCTCAGTTAAAAATCTATGTTCATTCAAAACCAAGTTTTATAAAAAAAATGGTGTATTTATATGTTGAAGCACCCATCCCTATATTTCACTCACAAGTTCCGGATATGGTTGGTCACAAGACCTCAAACATGCCTCCCTGAACACTAGAGATCAATGACTAGTAGTGAGTGTAACAGCCCGAGATTTTATGAAAAATATTCTTTTTAATTTTATTTCTGTCTTGTGTTGTACGCTACACCAAAAGGAGCTTGCACAACACACATCCTTGACTTGTCTTGCATTACACGCAATCACGACCTTCCTCGATAGCGTGTGTGGTACGCAACACCAAGTTTCGCTAAAAAACGATATGCTATTAAGATATTATTAAAACTAGCTGTTGTGAATAGTAATAACAACTTTTTGAAATTTTGTAAATTTTATTTTTCAAAATGGACTTCATTTATGGATTCGGAGTATCGAATTTATCCTAAGGTGAAATTTTGGTACTTTTCGGATAACTTTCATATTCTGATGAATAGTGAAAATTACTAAATTATAATTAAAAACAACAATTTTAATCGAAATAATTAATAGTGATAAATAATTAATTTGAGTGGTTTTAAAGTATATTTAGAATATATTTTTACAATTTAATACAATGTTGGTCATTGGATGTAATTTCACATTTAAACCAGACATAATCAAGTGTCAATCTTTAGATAGATATTGTTTCTTAAAAACACGCTATTTGTTTTAGCAGCGGGATTTAATTATAAAATTAATTAATGCAATTTCTATGTTATGAATTTGGTAAAATAGACTTCATTTTTGAATTTGTAATATGAAATATAGCTTAGGATGAAATTTTGGCATTTTTCTGAAAACTTTCAATTTTTGATGAATAGTGAAACCACTAAGTGGTAGGGTAAAAACTGAATTTGGCATAAAACTTAATTTTACCACTTCTGTGAATGGAATTTCAAAAATCCGAGAGACACGGTTGATGTCAGTAAGTAAAATGTGGTTCAATGAGATGAAAATAATTTTTGGTGAATAGTAACTTTTTACTTTTATTTACGACGGTTAAAAGTAAATAGGGTAATTAAGGGTAACAATGATATTAATATTACCCTAACACATGTCCTAATCATATTGGACAAGTGTATCTCGACCAAAAACAACCTTAAGTGTAAAATATTATCATTTAGGCCCACTTGGATTAGATTAGGACATCTATTATTATTTAATTCAAAGAAGAGTTAAAAGAGTTAAAATCAAAGTTTATTTACTAAAACATTTTCAATACAGGGATATACATAAGATAAATTCGATTGTAAATATTCATTAGAAAGATACAAAGATTTCCCACATAATGGTATTTTATTTGTAATTTGTAGACATCAAATAAGTTAATTTATTTATGACACAAAGATGATGCAGTAATTATCTTATTAATGAAATATTGACATAATTGATGTTATAAACACCAAACGAAATATAATTTGAGACTTTTTATGAATTCCACTAATTTTCTAGGTTACTATGATATATTAGTGTTGATGTAATCAACTTGGTTCGAACATATAATTCTGTTATGACTTTCACAAAAATCATATATCAAATAGTGTCAAAATTGACACAAAATAGTTTGTAAATCAAATATTATATTATTAATTGTTATTTTATTCCTAAAAATCTAAGGTTCGGCCAAATGACTTAGATAAGGATATATATATTAATAATAAACAATTTGGGGTTCTTTTGGCATGTTATAGTAAGTGTATTAAGCATATAGTGAAAGAAAACAAAAAGACACGGTAAAAGTTAAATTATTTAACTTAGAGTTAAATCTAATTGATAAGGTTAAAATAATAATCTAAACTTGTCTAAATCCTATTGGTTGATAGGATTTCGACCCATCCCCACTTTATCTTCTAAATAAGACCATTTGGAACCATTATAAACCGATTTTTACATTAATATAAAATAATATTTTGAGGTATTCCTAAGGTGCCCCTCTCCTCCCTTATAAAAGAACACCTCCTCCCCCTCCTCCTCACACCAATTGGAGCACTCAATCTCGGCCAACCCATGCCAAAATCTCTTCTCCACTTCCCTAGAAACATCCTAGAGGTTCTGGTCTTCCTCAAAGACCAATTTTAGTTCCCTAAGAGGAGGTCTCCAAAAAGGCGCTTCAAAGAAGAGGTAATTACCGTTACCAATTCTTTCATCTTTATTTCTTCTTCCACTTCTTCTTCTTAGGATGTTTCATTATGAAGTAATAACATCAGTATCACTCATATACTTATATGTTATTATAAGTATGAAACAACCCTATTTCACCATCTATCTATCCTACGGAAAAAGAAATCACCGCGCGCGCGTACGTACGGAATACCGTCTCCATGCCGTGGTGTAATCTATTTTCCACCACCACCTTACATGGATGGGTATAATGGTGTAAAGAATAACTATAAATAGTTATTAAAACATCATATTGATTCTGATATATTGTATAATCCACTCCAATTCAATTCAATATTTATGGAAATGATATCATCACTCGTGCGTACGTACGGACTACCGTCTCCACGACGCGATGAGATTCATTCTCCACGTTAACCATTTAAGAATGATTATACAGTATATATAAGAAATAATAATGAAATATATGACATTATAAAGCTACTGGATTTATGTATATATATATGTATTTCATCTACTTACTTCCATTCAAGACAATAGGGAAAGGAAAACAGCGTTCATGCGTACGTACGGACTACCGTCTCCATGAACGGTGTTTTTCATTTCATTTATCTATCTATTATATATATATATATATACTGAATATATATGATATATAAATCATATTTTATATTCTGGAAGTAAGTAAATCATGATATAAGTAATAATAATGTCAAGAACAACAAGTCAAAACACCTACGATAAAAGAAACGATTTTACCCAAAACGCTTCTTTAACATGGAATTTACAAAAGAACGGGTAATATAATGTCATAAGTGAACCATATATGATATCATAACAATGAATATGATTCTTTAATAAGTCAATGACATTATTTAAACCATTATACAGGAGCTTCGGACACGTACAAAGCAAATCGGACCTAAGGTAAGGGAAATATCACAATCTCATTTTTATCCGAGACTGTTTATTCGTAAGTATTTACTGGGTTGTATTTTATCATCCACATCCATGTTTCATCAATATGTAATATTATTTCCATCCACCTACAATTTTTTAAATCCATTTTTACCCTTCGATGAGTTTTTAGTAAAAGAAATGAAAGGAATCTTTTGTCGTTTTTCGTACGAAGTACTTTTTGACTTTTCCGACAAAAGTACGAAGAATGTTTTTTTTAACTTATACGGCATGAATGGATTTTTAAAACATTATTTCCAAGAAGCTTCCTTTACAAGTTTTTAAGTTTATTTTTAATCATCTTCTTTTGTTTTAAAGTCGTATGACATGTTATGAAAGGAAAAATGTTTTTGAAATAGAAAGGATATTTTCCCCAAGAATGGAGTTCAAGTATTTTATCAAAATTATTTTCCATCTAAGATAATAAAAGGGTTATGTTTTTATCCCTATTATTACATGGATTTGATTATGTTGTGATGGAAATATTTTTATGAATTCCTTTATCTTATATGGTTTGTTTTATGATGTCATGATGTTTCAGGAATCCCATTTTTGTTACATGTGTTATGCGATGATGTATGTTTTATGATTATGTGGCACACATAAGAAAGGATTCATTATAAGATGGGTGGGACCTATATCTCCCTCCAATGCATTGGGTAAAGATTTTATATCTCATGAGATAGACAGGGCTGGAACGGTAGGTTATACCGGTTCAGTGAAACAGGACTGAAACGAGGGTTACTCGATTCAGAAAGGGACTTTGTCCATTAAGATAGTCTTGGAAATGAGTCATGACTAACAAGAAATGATTTTCCATGATTATGTGTGCATGCCACAAAGTTTCAAGTTTTATGTTATGATTATGGGGATCTCATTTTCACTTCTATGATTTATTCCATGTTAAGATATTATGATCTCTTTTGCAGGTTTTGATTTTTCATAAAGATATGATATGATTTTTATTTCCTTTATTTGCCCTTGCTGAGCATTTGAGCTCACCCTATTATGTTTTCTTTTCCCCAGGATATAAACAAAGGTTTTAGGTATAAAAAAAAAGAAGATCTTTATGGGAGATGTTGAAGATCTTTCACCACGATTAGAAGATTATATTCCGAGTTTCCAAAGACACTAAACTATTACGGTCCGTGTGTGTGTGTTTTTGTTATGTACTAAGTATTCCGCAAATGTAATGTAATGTCCATGTACGTCAAGATACGGGTCTCTACAGTTGGTATCAGAGGAAAGGTTTAGTCAACCTTTGGAAACTAGGATGCGAAAACGTTAGTGAGATCCCTAGAGATATTTCTAAGGTATGTCTAGGGATGCCCCTAAGGATAAGTATACGTATAGGATATAGTCCTAGAACTATGGTAACGATATTAGATTAAACCAAAGATGATAGATATTTAAGTTACTCCCCCTTTATTATGATTTTTGCATCTAACACTATTCTGTTTGGGTTTTAGAAAATGGCTGGAAACAAGATGATTCACAAAAATGGAGGATATAATGGACAATGGAATGATATTCTTCATGAGAAACCAAATGAAATGGGATTTGGATGTCCAAACATTATTATTATTCCGAATCAGAAATCTCATAATATGATCAATAAAGTAAAATTTGGTAAGTTTCCTGACTCGGCTAATAAGAGAAAGATGGAGTTTCATGATGATCATAGAGGAAAGAAAGTTCAATTTCACCTATGTAAATCATGTGGGAAGAGGCATCAAGGAGAATGTTTCAAGGGAACTGGAAGATGCTTTGGTTGTGGAAAAGAAGGACACAAAGCAAGTAAGTGCAAAGGAAAAGGGTCGGTTAACACCATGGATGAGGATAATGGTATTGCTACGACATCAAAAATGGTTAAGTGTTTTATATGTGGAATGTATGGGCATTATGCAAACAAATTCCCTAAGGGAAAGACTCATGAAGAGAATCAGTATGGTCATATGGGTAGTATTTATGTGGATGATGATGAAGAGACTACAAATGATATGTGAGATGAAAGAATTTTTGAAGCTCGATCAATGGTTTGAGAATGTAGTGGAATGATTACATGTTTATCATGTGTAATTTTGGAATAAAGAGACATCTATGGATTGTTACACTGTTGTCTTTCCTTGTGTTTTGAAAGTATATGATTAATGTTACCAGTATCCATGAAAGGTTATTCAGATATTTTTGGAATGTAGATGATATGCGCATAATGAAGGGATAAGGAGAAAATTAAATGTTTGATAGTATTCATGAGATCATGATTGATATAAGGACTAAGTGATATCATGGTTTGAGTATATAGAATTTTGAGGATTTTGGTATGTGGAAAGTGTTAACTTTTAACATCATTCAATTTTTCACTAAGGTTCAATGGGTATTCAAGAGAGTACAAGATTAAGGCCTTTGAATGTTTGGAATGTGTCCAACAAGATATATCTTATGATATATGGGGATCAACGATGGTATTAAATCTCTGGTAATCGTTTTCACTATGTTATGAGAATGGACTGCAGTATTATGGATAGGACTAAAGATTGGAATGGATTATGTTGGACATAATTTAGTATTGTTTAAGGATAGAAGTTTTTTCGATATTATTTATGGGATGTTATAGTAATATAGTTTTAGAAAAAGGACAACATGCAGGACGGGCGATAGCCCATCGCGTCAGACAAGGCTGTAGGAATCGAACCAACAACCGAAGTGCGACTGGCCTTTATCGCCTACCACTGGCCTACAGAAAGTCCTTGTTTAGTAGAAACTAGTTTTATTATATTAAGCAGTATGATATATGAAGTATACGTCCATTTTAGGAACCATATATGATTAATCTCACTATAGAATGACTTATGTATATTTAATAACTTTTTCTAACCTTTTGTTTGAGACAGATGGACTGACCCGTCATTCTATCACATAATTTGCTAACACTTCACGAATAACAAATTCAACTTCATTTATTTAAGAGATGAAGTGGAAATTGTTCAAGGAACGAACAACAGTGAGATTGTTCCAAAATAAAGTAAGTAATTATTCTAATTCAAATTTTCAACTTTAGGGAAATGATCTTGAAAACCAAAAATGTTGTCCTAGTGATCTTATACCTGATGAATTGGATGGTACCTTAGATCGTCACAAATTTATGGATTTGTGATTGTTGGATTTTCCATAGCCATGTTCTCTACCACTCTCCATCAGAACATGATGGTTAGATTTCTCTTCCATATCTATATTTCCACCTATGTGGAAACCCAGTGATTAGTTTATTTGGGTAATCGTTACATTTCATACATTAGTTTTTAAAGCCAGGTTTTGGTATTTTTTTTACGATGTTGGTTTCTATTAAAGAAACTTTCGAATAGTAAACCATTTATAACCCCGACGAATTTCGAGGGCGAAATTCATTTTAAGGGGGGTAGAATGTAACAGCCCGAGATTTTATGAAAAATATTCTTTTTAATTTTATTTCTGTCTTGTGTTGTACGCTACACCAAAAGGAGCTTGCACAACACACATCCTTGACTTGCCTTGCATTACACACAATCGCGACCTTCCTCGATAGCGTGTGTGGTATGCAACACCAAGTTTCGCTAAACAACGATATGCTATTAAGATATTATCAAAACTAGCTGTTGTGAATAGTAATAACCACTTTTTGAAATTTTGTAAATTTTATTTTTCAAAATGGACTTCATTTATGGATTCGGAGTATCGAATTTATCCTAAGGTGAAATTTTGGTACTTTTCGGATAACTTTCATATTCTGATGAATAGTGAAAATTACTAAATTATAATTAAAAACAACTTTTTTAATCGAAATAATTAATAGTGATAAATCATTAAATTGAGTGGGTTTAAAGTATATTTAGAATATATTTTTACAATTTAATACAATGTTGGTCATTAGATGTAATTTCACATTTAAACCAGACATAATCAAGTGTCAATCTTTTGATAGATATTGTTTCTTAAAAACACGCTATTTGTTTTAACAGCGGGACTTAATTATAAAATTAATTAATGCAATTTCTATGTTATGAATTTGGTAAAATAGACTTCATTTTTGAATTTGTAATATGAAATATAGATTAGGATGAAATTTTGGCATTTTTCTGAAAACTTTCAATTTTTGATGAATAGTGAAACCACTAAGTGGTAGGTTAAAAACTGAATTTCGCATAAAACTTAATTTTACTGCTTCTGTGAATGGAATTTCAAAAATCCGAGAGACACGGTTGATGTCAGTAAGTAAAATGTGGTTCAATGAGATGAAAATAATTTTTTGTGAATAGTAACTTTTTACTTTTATTTACCACGGTTAAAAGTAAATAGGGTAATTAAGGGTAACAGTGATATTAATATTACCCTAACACATGTCCTAATCCTATTGGACAAGTGTATCTCGACCAAAAATAACCTTAAGTGTAAAATATTATCATTTAGGCCCACATGGATTAGATTAGGACATTTATTATTATTTAATTCAAAAAAGAGTTAAAAGAGTTAAAATCAAAGTTTGTTTACTAAAACATTTTTAATATAGGGTTATACATAAGATAAATTCGATTGTAAATATTCATTAGAATGCTAAAAAGATTTACCGAATAATGGTATTTTAAATTTAATTTTTAGACATCAAATAAGTTAATTTATTTATGACACAAAGATGATGCAGTAATTATCTTATTAATGAAATATTGACATAATTGATGTTATAAACACCAAACGAAATATAATTTGAGACTTTTTATGAATTACACTAATTTTCTAGGTTACTATGATATATTAGTGTTGATTTAATCAACTTGGTTCGAACATATAATTCTGTTATGACTTTCACAAAAATCATATATCAAATAGTGTCAAAATTGACACAAAATAGTTTTTAAATCAAATATTATATTATTAATTGTTATTTTATTCCTAAAAATCTAAGGTTCGGCCAAATGACTTAGATAAGGATATATATATTAATAATAAACAATTTGGGGTTCGTTTGGCATGTTATAGTAAGCGTATTAACCATATAGTGAAAGAAAACAAAAAGACACGGTAAAAGGTAAATTATTTAACTTAGAGTTAAATCTAATTGATAAGGTTAAAATAATAACCTAAACTTGTCTAAATCCTATTGGTTGATAGGCTTTCGACCCATACCCACTTTATCTTCGAAATAAGACCATTTGGAACCATTATAAACCGATTTTGACATTAATATAAAATAATATTTTGAGGTATTCCTAAGGTGCCCCTCTCCTCCCTTATAAAAGGAAACCTCATCCCCCTCCTCCTCACACCAATTTGAGCACTCAAGCTCGGCCAAACCCTGCCAAAATATCTTCTCCACTTCCCTAGCAACATCCTAGAGGTTCTGGTCTTCCTCAAAGACCAATTTTAGTTCCCTAAGAGGAGGTCTCCAAAAAGGCGCTTCAAAGAAGAGGTAATTACCGTTACCAATTCTTTCATCTTTATTTCTTCTTCCACTTCTTCTTCTTAGGATGTTTCATTATGAAGTAATAACATCAGTATCACTCATATACTGATATGTTATTATAAGTATGAAACAACCCTATTTCACCATCTATCTATCCTACAGAAAAAGAAATCACCACGCGTGCGTACGTACGGAATACCGTCTCCACGCCGTGGTGTAATCTATTTTCCACCACCACCTTACATGGATGGGTATAATGGTGTAAAGAATAACTATACATAGTTATTAAAACATCATATTGATTCTGATATATTGTATAATCCACTCCAATTCAATTCAATATTTATGGAAATGATATCATCGCTCGTGCGTACGTACGGACTACCGTCTCCACGACGCGATGAGATTCATTCTCCATGTTAACCATTTAAGAATGATTATAAAGTATATATAAGAAATAATAATGAAATATATGACATTATAAAGCTACTGGATTTATGTATATATATATTTATGTCATCTACTTGCTTCCATTCAAGACAATAGGGAAAGGAAAACAGTGTTCATGCGTACGTACGGACTACCGTCTCCATGAACGGTGTTTTTCATTTCATTTATCAATCTATTATATATATATATATATATACTGAATATATATGATATATAAATCATATTTTATATTCTGGAAGTAAGTAAATCATGATATAAGTAATAATAATGTCAAGAACAACAAGTCAAAACACCTACGATAAAAGAAACAATTTTACCCCAAACGCTTCTTTAACATGGAATTTACAAAAGAACAGGTAATATAATGTCATAAGTGAACCATATATGATATAATAACAATGAATATGATTCTTTAATAAGTCAATGACATTATTTAAATCATTATACAAGAGCTTCGGACATGTACAAAGAAAATCGGACCTAAGGTAAGGGAAATATCACAATCTCATTTTTATCCGAGAATGTTTATTCGTAAGTATTTATTGGGGTGTATTTTATCATCCACATCCATGTTTCATCAATATGTAATATTATTTCCATCCACCTACAATTTTTTAAATCCATTTTTACCCTTCGGGGAGTTTTTAGTAAAAGAAATGAAAGGAATCTTTTGTCGTTTTTCGTACGAAGTACTTTTTGACTTTTCCGACAAAAGTACGAAGAATGTTTTTTTTAACTTATACGGCATGAATGGATTTTTAAAACATTATTTCCAAGAAGCTTCCTTTACAAGTTTTTAAGTTTATTTTTAATCATCTTCTTAGTTTTAAAGTCATATGACATGTTATGAAAGGAAAAATGTTTTTGAAATAGAAAGGATATTTTCCTCAAGAATGGAGTTCAAGTATTTTATCAAAATTATTTTCCATCTAAGATAATAAAAGGGTTCTGTTTTTATCCCTATTATTACATGGATTTGATTATGTTGTGATGGAAATATTTTTATGAATTCCTTTATCTTATATGGTTTGTTTTATGATGTCATGATGTTTCAAGAATCCCATTTTTGTTACATGTGTTATGCGATGATGTATGTTTTATGATTATGTGGCACACATAAGAAAGGATTCATTATAAGATGTGTGGGACCTATATCTCCCTCCAATGCATTGGGTAAAGATGTTATATCTCATGAGATAGACAGGGCTGGAACGGTAGGTTATACCGGTTCAGTGAAACAGGACTGAAACGAGGGTTACTCGATTCAGAAAGGGACTTTGTCCACTAAGATAGTCTTGGAAATGAGTCATGACTAACAAGAAATGATTTTCCATGATTATGTTTGCATGCCACAAAGTTTCAAGTTTTATGTTATGATTATGGGGATCTCATTTTCACTTCTATGATTTATTCCATGTTAAGATATTATGATCTCTTTTGCAGGTTTTGATTTTTCATAAAGATATGATATGATTTTTATTTCCTTTATTTGCCCTTGCTGAGCATTTGAGCTCACCCTTTTATGTTTTCTTTTCCCCAGGATATAAAGAAAGGATTTAGGTATAAAAAAAAGAAGATCATTATGGGAGATGTTGAAGATCTTTCACCATGATTAGAAGATTATATTCCGAGTTTCCAAAGACACTAAACTATTACGGTCCTTTTGTGTGTGTTTTTGTTATGTACTAAGTAATCTGCAAATGTAATGTAATGTCCATGTACGTCAAGATACGGGTCTCTACAGTGAGGGCCTAGGTTTAGTCTTTCGGAAGACTATAACCTCATTGATTTGAGTAGAGGATGACAATATAAATATAAAAAACACTAAAAACATATATATAGTAGCATCAACAAAAACACATATTGTCAGATAAATAAATAAACTATCATAAGCAAAATAATTAACAGATCAATTATTTTATGATCATGTCACTGTAATGTGACATTATAAATAATAAAATGCATGACATGGGATAAAAGAATATATAACACGCTATCAAAATAAAAAATAGACCCAAAAATTATATATCTAGAATCTCAATCATAGTCTCATTCCTCTTCCCACAAACTCAATCCTATGCTTGAAATAAAAAATAGGAAGTTGTAAGCTTTCCATTTTCTATACCTGCAACCATATATTCTTTTGGATTACCCAATGTGTCAGAGCCAGGTGTAAGAAACAATCTCAGTAGTTTGGCACCTAAGGTTTGAAGGAAAATAAATAATATTCTTTATCAATAGATAAAATTTCCACATTAATTAAATTAAAAATAGAAATATATAAAAACAATTTTGATTAGGCTCCACTTGTAGAATCATCTAATCAAACATCTTTGGCCTTAGCTGGTGAGTCGGAACAAAAGGATCCTACAATTGTGAAGTAAATGATAATGTATATAAAGTTGGGCTATCACTGAGAATGTTCTTTGTCTTGGAAAACATGCCCTTACTTTTTCTAAATTGATGCATCATGTGTAATTTGAAAGCATTTAATTATTTTTGAGATATTTGAAAAAGTATTATTAAATTTCAAGGTGTAACCCTTAGCTCATCATTAGCAATCATGAGAGACTTTCCAAATATCACATATTGGGATTGGTATAAATTCAATTCAAGGGAGTCCATCCAAGGTGACACTTGTATGAATTCTGAGGTATCACTCTAGCATGATGTGAAAAAATTCAATGGCTAACAAAATTTTGATTCTCGTAGTATTGTACATAGGTTACTGAGTCTTGCTAATGGAAGGGCATAACGAATCATGCCATCGAGCCCATCCAAGGAGTATCCCTTCAAGAACTAGTATAAATAATTTGGAGGTATAAATAGAAAGAACATAGCCATCCTATCTCAGGTATAGATAATTTTACCCCTATAATTATTAAAAAGCATTGGAAATTATAACAGGCCAACACGAGAGTCCATCAAAAGGTTCCTTAAGTCAAAACCCCTTGTTTCACCCTTAGTACAAAGGTGAAAACACTAAAATAGTAAATACCCATTTAAAATGAACATATGAAGGCATTTACATTTAAGTCAGTCATGTATATGATAACTCATAACGGTTAAGGAATGTCATTAGCAAGACATCTATGACATAGGGAACAAGACACACCACCTAACTTATGGAAAATCATTTGACTCAATTTAATTAATTAACTCAAGCCATTAATTTTGATAAAACCCCCCAAGGGTAGTCTGAAAACTAAGGTAATTGGAAATTATGCATTTATAGGTGAAACACACCCAATGGTGTGTCAATTAAAAAGGTTATTAAACTCAGAGTTTATTCGACACTATATAGGATCACAATACATGTGGAAACCCACTTTGAATAATTTAATTTAAATTTTGGAGGAAATTATAGAATGAGATGGTGGGTGGGACAACAGTATAATTTATGGAATGAAAATAAATTTTGTAAAATTTTATGACCACACACCATATCCTCATAGAGATTCTAACGTCTAATATGATCCTTTGATTCGATTTAGTTTGGAAGAAATCATAGAAACTGTCAAATTCCTTGAAAATGGTGAAAATGAGCTTGCACCTAAATAAAACAGCGGATGTGAAGAAGAAATAGAAATAAATTTGAGAGGATTTTAGATCATACCTCTCATTTTATGTTACATATAAAGGAGAATGAAACAGATTTTATATGGAAAGAGTTATATGAATTCCAAGATTCTTGATGGAGAAGGGTTTCAACATGAGGGAGTAGAGCTTAAGCCACTAGAGAATATGATGAGTAAATGAAAAATTGTTTTAAATAATTAATGGATAAAAATATGGAAATTTCACACGAACATACACACTTTTTAATGTTTCGCGGCATGGTTTCTGACATTTTCGCTGATCATGAACAATTCAATACTTCAAATGGGAACATCGCATGGTTAGGCACACAGTATAACTAACTATGTGAAAACAATGAAAAGTATCTCTTTTCAAAATATTTTATATCCCACATGTCCATGCACCATGGGTTTTATTGTTGTATACAAATCATACAACCTCAGGATTTCATTTTCTTTAGCGACACAATTTTAGAAAAACTATGTGGGTGGGCTACATGGTTTTCCTTAACCATGTGGCCTAGTATTTCATTCCCTATTCTGGGATCCAGGATCACAATGGGCCCCAGACGCACTTGAGGACTCATTAAATTAATTAATAATCATTATTAATTAGGTTAACATGTATTAGAACCATAATTAAATGGTTTTTTACCTTAGAAAAGAGCTGGTACATTACAACCATCCCTCATTAAGACAACTCCTTCCTGAGTTTCCCTTCAGTGGGTTATTGAATTTCATCTGATAATAGTTCAGGCCACTATAAACATACATTGGAATCCCTCTCCCATGTCTCATCCTATACATAGTTTTTATAACATATCACCTAGAATAGAAGAACTGTGCTACCACAGAGAGACTTCCTTCTCCAATCAACTACACGTATCAGATGCTCCTCGAAAGATGAATCGTCCTCCAACTCAATATAGTTAGGGTCAAAAAAATAAGATGGATCAACATGATACCATCTATGATGAGATACATAGAAGATGGCATACATGGAATAATACATCTGGTGTAAAAAAAATTGGCTACCATCCCAACTCCCCCAACTATCTTGAAAGGCTGGACATATCGAGGTGATTACAAGTGATGTCTCTAGATTAATCTATGGTCCAGTATAGTCTATACATGTTGGAACACCTGAAGTCCAACCTTGAATTCAATAAGTAGAAATCAATTATTGGAATAAGACTTATTTTGAGACCAGGCTCTATCCATACACTTCAAAAAAAAATTAGACTTTTTCTAAATTCTCATGCACAAGAAGAGGTCTCGGTAGAGCTACCTCACCTGCCTCTAGTCAGCACATAGTTGAATGACATGGTCTACCATCAATGGTATCATAAATATACATCATAATTGTTTCTTGAAATATGTTGTTTTAGGATGTCTCAAATAAAGGAATATGTTTCTCCCAATAACTTCCAAAATATAGGATAAAGGACCGTAGCATATCCTCTAACAACTGTATGGTCTACTCAGACTTCCTGTCAATCAAAGGGTAATATGATGTACCCAATAGAACATTTGAAACTTTTTACATCTACATCCCTTATCGGAATGGTAAATTAATGTCAGTGACTTCATAAAAAATGATAGAATATGATACACAATGAATCCTCTCTATTTATTAGATATAAAGCCTTCATAAATCATCAAAATAGAAGCCTCCAAAATAGATAAAATGTGTGTGCCCCTAGTCCACATATTGATGATCACCCATACTGAATCAATGCCTCGAGGGGATATCGGGAAGACTTCCATATAATCAATGGTGACATGATTCCATTTCCACTTAGGAATGGAGACAGGTTGTAGATGTCCAGTAAGTATTTGGGGATCTTCCTTTACCTACTGATAGGTGGAGCACTGAGTGATAAAGCCTATAATCTACCCCTTCATAACTTTCAAAAAATATTTATGATGAATATATCTATAAATATCGGTTATCCCAAGATGAAATGACCATTTAAAATCATGATATTCCCTCATCATCACTTATCATGTATCTAAAGGAACCCATACACAATCAAAGAAGAGTAGGGTATCAATTGCATCCACAACCCAACAAGTAGGTGTGTTCTCTCATGTGATTCTCTCCCTCAAAATAAGGAATTTAGAGTTGGAAATCTCCCTCATTCGAACACTCTCTAAAAGGGAGGATGTCACTACTAGAGATAATATAAATGGTTTCTCATACAGTTCCTGAGATTCTATATGTATCTCAGATAATGAATCCATCAATTTCCTCTCACTACTGTTCTCCTTGATGGCTTGAATCATAGTTGTTTATCTCAAGGAATTATCTACAACATATCCCTTTCTATGTGGGTATTCCAGCTCAATGTCAAAATACTGAATATATTCATCCCACTTGTGCTTCCTCGTATTCAGATCACCCTTTATGGAGATGTATTTGAGACTTTTGTGGTCCTCGTAAACAATGAACCTCTCACACAAAAAGTAATGCTTCCAATAGTATAGATCATGAACTATAACTACTAGCTCGAGGTCATACATAAGATAGTTCTGATCATGAGGCCTTTGAAAGTGGGACCCATATACTACAACTAAATCGCCTTTAATCAAAAATGAACTCATACTGATACCTAAAGCAAAAAATATATATATTATTGCTTTTTTAGGATCAGGGAGAATTATAATTAAAGAATAAGTGGGTCTTCCCTTTAAAATTTTAAAATATGTCTCACAAGCCTCAGTCAACTCAAATTTTACATGATTATTAGTAAATCTCATAAGTGATGCTACCAGGAGTGAGAAGTCCTAAATATACCCCCAATAATATCCATATATCCCAAAGAATATGTTTATATCAAAAACATTCTTGGGCTACTCCCCAACAAATATTTCACTCACAATCTGTCGGTCTACTAGTATGCCTTCCTCAGATATGATATTACCCCTGAAAGGAACCTTACTAATCCAAAAGTGGCATTTACTGAGCTTTTCATATGGCTGGTTCACTATCATTGTACTTATCATGATCTCTAAATTATTATAATGGTCATTTATGGAGTGTGAATACATTATGTTATTGTCTATGAAGACTATAGAAAATTTATTAATGTACTGCTAGAAAACATGATTCATCACATCCATGAATACTATAAGTGCATTGTTCAAGAAAAATGACATAAATAGAAACACATACAGATAGTACATGCTCGAGAATAATCTATGTTCTGTGTCTATTAACTATACAAAAGACTAACAGTATCCTAACAACAAATCAAACTTATAGAAATTTTCACTCCCTAGATATGGAAAATGTGTTCGTTTTTACGAGGAAATGGGTAATGTTTATTCATTGTAATTTGGTTCATTATATGATAATTGAAACATAATATGATTGTACCATTCTTCTTTTGGGAGAAAAGGACTTGTGAACCCCACAATGATGCATTGAATCATATAAAACCCTTAGTCTCTAAGTCTTCATGATACCTCATGAGTTCCTAGAGATCTATAGGTTATATCCTATAAAGAGGAATGGACATTAGTGGTTCACCTGGAACAATATCAATGGTGAACTCTATCTATATCTTAGGAGGTAAAAAATATAAAACATTATGGATGATTTCATTAAAACAATAAAAAAATGGGGTAATTCCACAGGCAAAATTCCCAAGTTGCTCATAAAATGATTGTCCATCTGTACTGTCATCCCACCCTGCCTAGTACACTTGAGACTAGATCATCTATCTTGTAGATCTCATTCTCCCCAATTGATATACATGTTTCCATTTGGTGATGTGAAACACACCCATCAGTGATTTCAATCTACCTTGACATGATAAGGAACATGTTAGTCCATACAATGAATGATGTCAAAACTCTTCATCTCGATGATGATGAAAGTCCACCAAATATTGTACCCAACTATCTCAAGGGGCTCCATTCATTGGAATATAAACTTTTAGAGAAATCTAAAAGGAATTTTAAGGTCCATAACACCACTGTAGTGTTCTATCACAAAGCACATACCTCCCACGGTTACCTCAAATAGAAATAAGTGTGATGCACTTGTATCAAATAAGGTACATACTAAAGTAGATGGTATAAGAATTATACCCTTAACAATATATATCTCATGACTCTTCTCTTGTATCATATGCTGAACAAGATAAATGCGGCCTAAACAATGGCTTTGAGATTCTTCTTGACTATCCTGAGAAGGCTCACTATACTTATGATGGAACATTGAAGTCTGACTACCTCGACCACAACCACCCACTCAGCCCAAACAACCGGTAAAAGACTATCATCCTTTCAGATGAGCTATCAGTAATCCCACATCAGAAGGCGATGTTGGAACATAACCACATTCACATGTCACATAAGGAAAATATTAGTAGAAAAGTTGTTGGTGACCCATCATCCTACAATCCAGACACATGATTGGGTTCCTCATACACTATGGATTTTTCCCATTCCCTTCTGCACTATTTACATACAACATTGGTGTTATTTAATGATACCTAACTGGTACCACCCCCACATGTACCTTTGAAATCTTGATTCATTCCACATGATAAACCATTTCTCTACTTGTAAGTTAACCATCCCTTCTTCACATCGCCTGGTTCCCTCATGTTTTTCTCAATAATAAGGGAATGGATGAATATCTCTGAAATGGTGGTCATTATAATGGAATTAACCTACAAGAATATGGCCAACAAAAGCCCATCCTAAAATCTCATTTTATTTGTCTTTTTATCACCAGTAAATGTCGTTGTGAAATGATGAAATTTGGTGAAATGAAACGAATATGCCATCACTAATATGTCATGTTTCTCAATGTTCTTGAATTCATGAACATGGTACATTCTCATTGTCTATTGAAACAAGTTGTCAAATTAGGCTATCTGGATGTCTTATGAAACCAGACCCTGGTGTCGACCAGCCTTGCTGAAAACTCCCCAATAATTCCTGGAAATGTCCCATAATAGTTAGGTTCCGATCTTCAATCTATACTATTTCAGTTTCTCAATTTTATTATAGATGTAAACCATATCCTCCAATAAATACCCAGTATCATAATTCCCTCCATCCCCTATGAATGTGGGAGGATGTAGCTGCTGGAACTCAATGGTTAGCTCCACCATTGAAGGCGCAGGTTGAGGATCACCTTACACTGATTTCATGAAGTGAAGAAATCTATCATGAAACTAGGAATGTACACCCAGTTTAGATCAGGAAGAGGTACCTTAGTTGGCCATACCTGAGGTGTCATGGGTGTCTCAGGGCCCACCAACTCTGGAGTGTTCTCAACACCACTTTCCTGGTGTATTGAATGAGTTCATAATTGTTCCATAACTCTAAAATTCCATCTTCATTCCTCCTACAGAATTTATAATGGATAAGGAATATTGTAAAGAAGAATAGGTATAAGGCCTGCCTTCAAGAATGCTACAGCCATTAGCATTCTCCAAGAGTTACTTCTAGGTGATAAAAACATGTAACCTAATATTGGAAGAGACATCACCTATAGCCCACTATTCAGGTCAGGTCAAGGTACTATCTCATGTTTCTTATACAAGGTGTCCACTTTATTTTAAATTTTTCATACATTTTACTTCATCTATGTATTTAGATTTCTTTTAAGTTGTTTTTTATATGGATCAGTATATCAAATGTTTAAGAGAATATGCAGATTATAAATTTGATGGTGGTGTCCATTTGATCCTAACCACAACACATTGCATCCCATGCGATCAATGGTCCATGGATCAACATTCCAGAATTGACTGATTGAGGCATCTACATTATCATATACATGAAAGAACTATTAGGTTAAGGAAATAGATTTAATTGTTGATTCTATTTTTCTTTTTTTTCAAGAAGTTAGTAGAACAATTCAATATATATCAAACAAAAACCGCAAGATATACAAAAAAGAAAAACATAACTCACATGAAAACATGAAATTCAATTCTAAAGTAGATATGGAATAGAATAGTGCATGGAATTTTAAATCATATTTTTCATAGTATGATGCATGATTCATCATGAACTCATATCATTAAACTTGAGAAAAACAACTCATTCCAATGGTATCAATAATAATAGCAATATAAATCAAGAGAGTCCTCAAATGATGAAATCTAGTGAAACCGTGACAAAAATTGGCAATAAAAAAAATTACCCATCTCATGTAATTTGGGTTTCCCGTGTATGTGGGGAAGATACTACAAATAATAGTCTCATAAACAAATTCTATCCTCATTTTCTACAATATAAACCCAAATTGTTAGATAAAATGGAAATTCCTATGTTTCCACTTCATAGCATATCATCCCAGATGCCACTCACTGGTGCCCTAATATTGTTGGCCACAAGACCTCAAGGGAGCCTCAACAAATGCTAGAGGCTACCGATTGGATGAGAGTTCCTTGCATGTGGTTTTGGGGAGACTATTCCCTCATTGATCAAAGCCGTATGCTTCCGTATAAATATAATAAATATTAAAACATATAGATAAAAATGGAAACAAATACATCTCATTGAGGATAAAGGAAAAAGCTGGTGAAATATAAATAATCAAAAATATAATACGCGATGATCATGTCAGGGTAATTTCAATATACCAAACAAGACTATGCAAGTTAGGGGATAGGTGCACATACAACATGCTATCAAAATAATAAAAATGACCAACAACTAATAAATCTAGTATCTCAAAAATAATCTTGGTTCTTTACCCGAGAAAATCAATCCTATGATGGAAATCAAACACATGAAGCTTGATTATTCCCTTTGTCTATATGTGAAACTGTAAAGTATACTCGAGTACCCAAGGCACCCATGCAGGGTGTGAAATAAAATCTCAGTAGGCCAGCACACATGGTGTCAAGGCCAATCCATAACATCAATTATTAATATTGTAATGTGACATATTAATTATATGAAATAAATAAATAAAATCAATGTATTGGGATCTACATGGATACCCGTCCAATCTACCCGCTTCGACCTCAACTTGTGATTTTGAACCAAAGGAACCTGCAAGTGTGAAGTAAATGATGATGTCTAAGAATATAGGATGTCCCAAATATTATTATTTGGATTAGAGAACATGGCACTACATTTTTTAAAACAATGAATGAAGTATCATTTGGGGAATTTATTAATGGGGTAAATCATATAAAACCCTCTTATTAAATTATAAGGAGTAACCCTTAGCCCTTCCATGGAAATCTTGAGAGACATGCAATGCATAACTCAAGGAGATAGTTATACATGAAATACAATTGAGTCCCTATAAGGTGACCCATGTATGAAATACCAAGTATAACTTTTTCACGATGTAAATGAAGTCAATGTCTATCAAACCTCTGAGTAGATACCTTGCATCCCATGTAGGGCCCGAGTGTCATTTGCGGTATGGGACAACAAATTGTGACATCACTCACATAAACGGAGTATCCACAAGGGAACTAATATAAATCATCTAGAGGTATAAAAAAATAATGCACCAAGATATCATCTCATGAACAACTAATTTTTCCCCCATCGTGATTACAATGCATTAACAATTATAACAGGCCAACACAAGTGTTCGACTAAGGGGTAATTAATTTGAAACCCTTGGTTTTATCTTCAGAACAAAGGTAAAATATTTAAAAATAATAATTTTTCATATAACATGCTCATATTAAGTAATTTACATTTAATTCATGTATTTATGTGATAATGCATAATTTTTAAGGCATTCCATTAGCAATACCTCGATGTCCAAGGGAATAATGCACATTTCCTAACACATGGCCAAGAATTTCTTTCAATTTATTTAATTAAAACATTGAATGAATTGTGAGATGAACCCCCCCAGTGGTAATCAGGAAACAAAGGGAAAAGTAAATTATGATTTTTAAGGTGAAACACAACCATATGGGTGGCCATTGACAAGGAAAGCAACATCATAGGTGATTCACCGCTATGTAGGATAACAATACATGTGAAAAACAACTTTGATTAATTTAACTGAAATTTTGGGGGAAATATAGAATTACCTAGTGAGGAGCACAACAAAACATTTTATATAATGATACGAAATAATAGAAAATTCCATGACCACCCATCTTAGCCTCGTAGAACATCCCTAATCTAGTATCAACAATTGATTTGAGATAGGTTAGAGGAAATTGTAAACCCGAAAAATTAGATAAAATGGGGGAAATGAGATTGAACCTAAATATTTAAAAAAAATGAGGAGAAGATCTAGAAACAGATTGTAGAATATTCAAGATCAAACCTATACCTTCCTGTTAGATCTAACGGTGAATGAATCGATGATCAAGAAGAGGTGTGGTATGGCATCCAAAATTCTTGATGGAGGAGGGTTTCAATGTGAGGGAGATGATCTTCAACTACTAAATAATAGTATGGGTAATTATTATACAGTTCAATTTTATTAAATGAGGTAAATATGGAAATTTCACCCCAGAACCCTACTACGCACGGTTTGGCATCATGGTTTCTAGAATGTGTGCCAATCATGCACCATTCACTACTTAAAAGGGTAACATCACATAGTTAAGTGAACGGGTTGACTAACCGTGTAAATACCCTACAAAAGATATCTATCCCGAACCTATGAAATCCCATAGGGTCAAGTACATCGGGCTGCATGGTTTCAAAAAAAACATGTGACCCCTAGCTGCTATATTTTAATATCTAAAAGATTTCAGAGAAACCATGCGGGATAGGGTGCACTGTTTTCCTTAACCATGTAGTCTAGTTTTTCCTTCCCAATTTGGGGATCCGAGATGAGAATTATCCATGGATGAAAAAAAATATCTCCTTGAAATCATAATGAATTGTTATTAAGGTCATTTAAAGCAATTAGGATGAGGAATTAATGGTCCTTACTTTACATAAGAATCATATTTTTATGAGTGTTTTCCATGTATTTTCAATGAAAAAGGTCTTCTGGAATTATTCATAAGTTTACAATGTATTTAAAATGAAATGATTTCCAAGACATTTTCAATATTTATTTATAATTTTTCAATTTATTTGCAATGAAATTTTTTTCAAAAAATATCAATATTTCTTCATAACTTTTCAATATATTTTCAATGAAATGGTTTTCAAAATATTATCAGGATTCCATTATATGTTTTCAAATTATTTTCAAATTAATGGTTTTCAAAATATTTTTTAGATTTTAGTTTAAATTTTCAAATATTATCAAGTAAATGGGTTTCAAAATGTATTGAATATTTATTTATAAAATTTAAATGTGTTTTCAAAGAAAACGGTTTTTGAAATGTTTTGAAGCTTATTTTATAATTATTCAAGGAAAATGGGTTTATAAATACATTCAATAATAATTTATAAAATTTCAAGGAAAATGGTATTCAAAATTTTTTCAAGCATCTTTTTTATGTTTTCAAGGAAAATGGTTTTCAAATAAATTTGAATAATATTTTATTATTTTTATAGGAAAAATGTTTTCAAATTTTTTTCAAGACTCCCCTATATGTTTTAAGTTTATTTTCAAATAAAATGAATTCAAAAAGACTTTATATTTTATAAATAAATTTTCAAGGAATAATTTATATTTTTGTTAATAAATTTCTCAATTGAAATGGTAATTATTTCCTTATTAGAAAGATATTTTTGATATGGATTTTCAAAGAAATAATATTTAAAATAAGAAATATTCAATTTCATCTTTCAAAATACATTTTCATTTAAGATGACATTCTTTTTTTATTTTTTAAGATTTACTAGGTATATAATCCACGAGTATCACTAAAATTATGTGTTGAACTGTTTATTTTTTATGGAAAGACTTTTTAACACACGCTTCTCTTCTATGGGTTATCTTCTTTTGAATCCTGAGTCATTTTCACAAGATAAGATTTGATAAAATGATTATGAGACCTATAAATCTTCCATGTGTAATGAAATGATAAAATTTTTATGAGACAAATTTCATTTCATGGGTTATTAAATGATTTTTATGAAGCACGTCTATTTTTGTGGGTCATGATATGATGAATTTTTTTATCTTGTCACACATGTATATATGATTTTATTATGGGATGATATGGACATATATATCATCCAATGAATTGGGTAAGGATTTATATATCATGAGATAATTATTGGAAAAAATCACCCATATTGATACAAAATGGGAAACATGGGTTTCCTGATCCACTAGGGGATGATGGGGAAACTTGGTCCACTATGGGAATATAGGGAAACTTAATCCACTAAGAGAAGATGGAGATACCTATACCATTATGGTAATATGGGGAAACCTGATCCCTTAATGTAAAGGACATCACCTAGTGATGGTTTTTTATCTCTCCCAGTATGTGTAGTCCCCTTGATGTTCCATGTTAATTTTTAGGCAATGATCCTTAACTTATAATGAATAATGTTACTTGTTAACGTATCTCCCATGAGTTCTATTTATTATGCCTTTTATATTCTTTCATGGTTTATGTTATTGATTACCTTATTATTCATCACTTATAAACTAAAAATATTTATTCCATGTCTTGTGATTATGATATTTTTTATATAGGGTATGAGCTTCCAATGTTATGTCCAGGTTCTCATACCCTTATGTTCATATTCTGTTTACATGTTTCATTTGTTTACACTTACTAATAATTCAATCTCACCCCTTTATTATGTTTACTAGCCCTAGGTTATGAAGAAATATTTTATATAGGAATACCAAATAGGTAGATCTTTAAGGGAGATTTTAAAGATCTTTCACCAAGTTTAAAGACATAATTCCAAGTTTCCAAAAACACTAAACCATTGTGGTCCTCAGCTATTAATTTTTTAATTGAATTGAATATTCATATAAAATGACAGAAAATCAATGTTTGTTAATCCTAGGTCGCTATAGATAACTAATTTATTATTATCCATGAATATTCTATATTGATATTGCATATGGATGAATTTATTTCTCATTTTATTGATTAAATGGAATGTGTTTTCAGTTATTTATCATCACAAATTATTTATGCCATATTTATTCATAATAGATTCCATTTTACATAAACCTTATTGATCATCAAAGATCACCCTTTATTTTTTTTCCTTTCCCCAGGATATGAAAAATTATATCATGAATAATATCATGGATGTGAGAATGTTTCTTATGCTATGAATTTTATATTTCAAAAGTAAACTAGTAATCATGTATCAATAATTTTCTTCTAGACTACAAAACTAATTAATTTTACACTATGTGATATATTATTTATTTTATAAATGTAATAAATAAGACACTAGGTCTAGGTTAATATTCGGGTTTTTTTACAGTTGGTATCCTAGAATGTATAGTAGAATCCTTGGATACTAGATTTTAAATAAACATAGTTAACATGGTAATTATGATAAACTCTTATAGTATTTGGTGTCTTTTAATATTGAGGTTTTTCTCATTGTGTAGATAAATAATCATGATGATTATGAGGTAAATCAGTGTGTCCCATTATTTAGTGATAAATCATAATAAATGAAATTGAATCAACACCCATAAAATTTTTTGGGATTTCCCTAATAAGAATCCTAATGTAGCTGGTGTATGAACTAAGAATATTATTTCCATATTAGAGAAAACAATTAAACTTTTGATAAATAACCTTCCCTATATGGAGAAACCTATTGTTCCCTAGAATAATTAACCTTTGCTGGGATGGTTCATTATATTGAATCCTTCAAATATTAATAAATCTATAAATCCAATGGTATCTAAACAATGGATTAAATCCTTCAAAATGGAATTATCAAAATTGTTATATAATAAATGTGAAATTTTTATTCCGGTAGTGTATTTTTTGAAAGGGTATATTGATCAATGTAGGTCCTTAATCTAAAAAACTAATGAATATGAAGAAATAAAATTCATGGAATCTATAAATTTTAATGTGATAATATTTTAGAAATACTTTTCTCAATAAAAATGAATTGAAATTGAGGTGAATTTACTCATATTATAGAAGACAAAAGAACAAATTACTATTGATTTTGAAGGAAATATTACAAGATTTTCTAGGCATGTGTGAAACTAAAAATGTATGTTAAAATGGAGTATTAATAATTTCCTTAAATAGGTCATGCTGAGTCTATGAAAGGGAAATAGTTTCTAAAATATATTTATCATATGGATATATAGTATCATGAAAATTTAATATTGAGAATGGATTTTCAAGATCCTTTATTTAAAATGGAAATCAAGAGGAAAAGATGTTGGATGCGTACTAAGAAAAAGGGATGAAATCCAAAAGAAGAAGAAAATGAATAAATTTCCATCATAAAGAAATTATAGAAAGAAATATCTTGGAAAATGGGTTAAGGTAATATAATTATGTTACCTGTGTGGGGATGATGGTCAACTAGATAATGAATATAAGTAAAAGAAAGAAACCAATTCTATCCAGTGCTATAATTGTAAAGAGATGGTTCATTGTTAAAACTATTTCCCTAAGAATCAAGGGAATGCACCATTGATGAATCCAATGGGAGAAGTAACAAAATATGGAATTACAACACCAACATTGTATGTTTCAAGTGATTAAGTAAACTGTGATCTTCTCATCCACTCTACAAGTAAAAAATGATTTATTTTATTTTTATTATACACACTCTTTCAAATATGAATATCATTCTAAGGGTATAATTTCACCACCTAAATTATTTTATGTTTATTTTTAATTGAAAACTCCTGATGATAGGATAATCGTACGTCAAGTCTATAACTCCACTCTGATATAATATTGTGTTAATGTGATTCCTTTAAATATTATTATTCTTCCCCTTATTGACTTTTATGTATTTTTTTTATAAGGATTGGATCTATTAGTTTTGATACCATTTCAATTTTTGAGGAATGGAAGTTACAATAAATATTCTAAATCAAACATTGATAATTTATCAGTGCTATGATGTTACTGAGATCCTAATGGAATTTTTTTATATCATTTTAGATTTACAAAAAAATTCTTGAGTCATATTTATCTCAGAATGTTTGGGAGAAGTTCAACATTGAATATAATCATATTTCACGGTCTTCCCCTAAACCATGAAGTTTATTTTTCCATAGAACTAATACCTAGTGCTACATATATTTCATGGAGTCTATATATAATATCCTTATCTAGTTATAGTCATTAAATAAGCAACAAAAGGATAATATAGATAGTGGATTCAATCATCCTAGTGCTTCATGATAGGGTACCCCTGTTCTTTTTATTAAGAAGACAATTGAGTTAATATGTCTCTAAATTGGTAATCAGTAAATCAACAAAATCACTTTTAAAGACAAGTATCCTCCACCCCATATCGATGATCTATTTGATCAATTTAAAGGAATTCAATATTGTTTCATGATTGATCATAAATATTGATATTATTTTCTAAGGGTTAAGAAGGAGGATAAACCCAACACAACCTTTTGAATGAGGTGTGTTCATTATTAATTTATATTAATTCCATTTGGACTTACCAATGATCTTACAATATTCATGGGTTTAAAAAATATAGCCTTTATATAATTCTCTAATCAATTTGTGGTTGCCTTTATAAATAAATTTCTTATATATGAAAAGAGAATGATATCGCATTGAAAATATGTGAAATTCATCAAATTTGATTTTTGGCATTATAAATTTTCATTCTTGAGTCATATAATCGCTTGTTATGTCATGTTGGAATATCCTTCAAGGAATGAAGTTATTATGAAATAGACTAGACTACCCAGTCAAATCGAGATCCATAGTTCTCATGGGTTTTTTTATAGTACTGAATCTCTATGATAGGTTTGTCACATCTAACTAATCCACTCACCAATTTGACTCAGAATGAGGATATTTTTATAAGTATAGATGAAATTAAATAGAATTTAAATGAACATATGAGATTTGTTTTATGTTAAGATATGGTTACACTAAACTTGTGGTGAATATTGGATTGTGATATATTCTGATGCATCAAATAATGTATTGGGATCAATCATCCTAAAGAATTATCTGGTTCTAAATTATGGATCTTTTTAATTGAAAATTCAGAATAAGAATTACCCGATTCCTTATTTTGGGTTTTCAGTGAAAAAATTTTAATTGAAGATATTGATGAATTATTTATATGTTGAATGGAGTGATAAATATAGTAATAATATAATGTTGAAGTATATATTTACATAGTGGTGTTTGAATATAAACCATATAAATTTTTTGTATATTTTATTAATGATAATGACATCTAAATATATAACCACCCAAGAATGGTGAATAAGGTGGTACATGATTTCAGTTGGAATGATAATTATATATTGTCGATAAGGAGTATTGAAAAATATCCTCTATTTATTGATTTTCTGAATTTTTATATTTATATCCTAAGAAAATGGTATAAATTTTATCTTTCATAAATAAATTTTGAACAATCCATATATATGAGGATTAATAAGTCTTGGAATAATCCTGAGTTCAAGACTGATCATGACAGAAAGATAAGGATTTGGAACCTAGTAAATTTCCCATAAATAAAACTGTTTAAATATAAACAATTAGATGGATCTCGTAGTTCATCATTCTTTATTAATCCAAGAATTAAAAATTTGTACACATATATGAAAAAATATTTCTAGTGGGAAAACATGAATATGGATATTGTCTTGTGTATATCTAGATTACTGGTGTGTCAATATGTTATGTATAATAGATAGAAGCATAAGGGGATGTTATAACCATTACCCATAACAGAATGTAAATGAGAAAACATTACTATGGATTTCATTATTATACTTCCCAAAACATGTAATGGGAATATTTTTATTTTGGTTGTAGTCAATAAAAATTTGAAATCAATACATTTTATTACTATTATATAAGATTTATATCTTTATCATCTTACTCAATTATACATTAATTATGTTGTGAGATTGGATGCAGTACCATTTTCTAACATATCTGATCTGGATATTTTGTTTTCCTCGATGTTCTAGAGAATCCTTCAGCAATATCTAGATATATAGTTGAGTTTCAAAAATAATTTTCATCCATAGAAGGATGATAATTATATGAGGACAATTAAAAATATATAAGACATGTTGAGATATTTCCCTATATATTTCAAAGGTGGTAAGTATCAACACATTGATTTGATATATTTTATTATAAAAATAGATTTCACTCAATCATTGAGATGGATCTTTATAAATACCTCTATATAATGAAGTATAAAACTCTAATGTGTTGGGATGTAGTTGAAGAAAGAAATATTTTAGGACCTGATATAGCTAAAAAATGGAAAAAAATGTTATATCCATTGAATATCATATAAGTTCATATAAAAGCCAAAAATATTACTGAAAGTAATCTATTAGATATATAGTTTGAATTTTTTTCCAAGGAATCTTTAAAAATACATCTTTGAAGAAGGTTATGTGGTTTTGAAAGAGTGTGATTTTAATCCCTATATATATGTGTCCCTTAAAAGTTAATTATCTTATTTGGAAAGTATCTTATCAATTTTCACTTCCATGTAATCTCTTTTAAGTTCATGATGGGTTCATTGTATATCCCTGAGGAATTACATACCTTTTTTTCACATGTATTTAACTCAAACTTCATGACACTAGAGTAAGATTTTTCTTATGAGAAACAACCAGTAGAGATTTTTTATTATAGAAAAACGTTTATATTAAATAACACCACTAACATGGTCAATGTTTTGAGAAAATCTCAAAAATTGAGGAAGCTATTTGGGAACCTGAGGATATTATGTGGAATAATTGTCCTCAGTTTTTTATATCGGAGTTATGTAATTTTGAGTGAAAAATTATTATAAGGGGGAAAAGTGTATCACCATGATATTTTATGATATATTTATCAATATAAAATTTTAATTTATTCAATATGTTGTGATATATACAACACCAAGTGTAAAAAAGCCTCTAAAATTGATTAAAATGGGATTATATGATAGTCGTCGCTTTGCCTTTGGATTGAAGGGTATGAATAAAATTTACCACATTATTAAAAATATATATAAATATTTTATTTCATTTAAATTTATTAATTAAATCAAATAAGATATGTACTCAATTTTGAGTAATTCCATTTTATGCTTCAATTGTATGTATTCTTCAAAAATGATATTCATTGAATTTTTTGAATCAATATTATAATTAATTTATTGTAATTTTTGAAATTTAATTTTTGAAAAATAAAAAAAATTCAATCAGAATGTAAATATTATATTATGTTAAATAAGTTTTTATTTTTTAAAAAATAATTTTGTTATAGTGACAATACTAATTTTAACAAAAACAATTCATTCATTTTATTTTTACCAAGTTACACAAATGTTTCATTATATTTTATGTTTTTTATTAATGTGATAAAGGTTATATTTCATTTAAATAAATTTAATTAATTCCATCATAATCATCATTTTACCTAATTATTTTATATGTCAATTTTTTTGTTTAAAAAATCATTTTTCTAGAAAATCATATTTCATCGCATTTTCCATTTTTATTATTTAATTAATATAGGAAACTTTTATGGATTGATTTTGATAAAATGTATTCCATATTTGGAATTTATATATTCAAATTTCATTAAGAGTACCCATTTATTTATAGAAATTATGAATAGTAACATGGGTCAATTTTATCAACTTGGTAAATGGAAAATCTGATAATTAAGGTTAAAACACAATTGATATGGCTTCAAATTCATTAATAAATTCTCATTATTTCATTATATATATATATATATATATTTCATCCAAAACGTTCCAAATTTCTAAAATAGTATATTTTTCCATTTATCTTTCATTATTTCATTTAAAATTTGAGTTAAAAATATAGTAAAAAATTTTACATTTTTATTTTTAATATCTATATTATTTTATGGCAATGATAAAAAAATATTTTTATTTGTAAAAGTTTATTTAAAAAATGAATAAATTTTTTGTATCCTAAAAACTTATTTTGAATTTTTAGTGAAATAATAACCTGAAATTCATACACAAGACCTCTATATTACTTGTATAGGTAGTAGAAAGAATAATTTAAATAAATTTAAAATAGTAAAATTAATATTTTTGTGTGAGTTACAGGTTCTGAAAAATTTTATAGATATATATAACATATTATGGATGTGTTGTAAGTTTATATTCTAATTCAACTATTATCTTTATGTCTTTAATGTCAAATTTAATTAATAGTGTCAAAAATTACATTATTGATATTTAAAAATAAATATAATTTTATTAAATAATTTATATTTTTTTAAAACTTTATATTCATCCAATTGACTTCTATATGGTTGATAATATAAACCACGGTCCATTAATGTTCCACTACTCATTTTATAAAAACATTCTTGACCCCTAATGTGTAAAAAACATTTTTATCATGGTAATTGTCGAAAGAGATAAGAAATGGATGAAACAAATAGATATGGGTGAAAACATAGCCCAAAATAGTTCAATTGTTATCATATTTGTTTATTTTAAATCATATTCATATTAAATTCTATTTATACCAATTTGGATCTATTTTTAGATGAAAATTAATTTATATTAATTCAATATTTCAAATAATTACTTGAGTACCCCTCCCCTCACTTATAAAGGGAAACCTCTTCTCTCTTTTATTTACACATTCTTAAGAAACCTATCTCAAAAATCCCAAAACCAAATTTCTTATAATCTTATATATAAATAAGTTAGAGTTTTTTCTTCTTAAAATACCATTTTAGGTGTCCAGAAGAAGGGATATAAAGGAGGGATAATGAAGAACAGGTAACCGTCATTACCAAAGCTTTCAAATTTTCTTCTTCTACCACATCATGTAAATATATTATACCAATAATAAATTAGTAAATCTATTATAATAAAGATACATAGATTTTATTATGAAAATAGTATAATAATTTTTCATCTTTTTTACATTTTATGAAATGTGAAAACAAATCTCGTGTGTGTGTATGACTTACTGCCACCACGTAGTGGTGTAATTCGTTTTTCATCACCAATTTTATCAGATGGATACAAATATAGATGTATTGAATATATATTATATTTATGTAAAAATTATTCATATGAAATTATTACATAATATATACCTTCTTACCTTCCAATCCATTGGAAAAGGATAACATCACTCTCATGTAGATGTGGATTACTATATCCACGAAGTTATATGATCCATTTTTCATTTTCACTTTTCATGAATGATAGAAAGGATCAATATAATAAATATATTTTATATTTTATATAATAATTATTCTATAAAAAGAATTATTGTTGACCGTTGTTTCATTCCATCATTTTAAAAGTAAAAAATTGGGTTCATGCATACTTACAAGGTTCCATAATTTTCTATGGTATAATTCACTTTTTATATCAACCTTAATGGATATATAAATATAATTAATATATAATATATTTATATAATTATTAAAAAAATAGATATTATGTAACAAGAATAAAAGTACAAGGACCAGAATCTCCGAACAAAAATTCTAAAAAAACGAAGTAGTAAACAACCAACATAATTATAACAATAAAATATCATATAACCAACAAAATACCATTTATTAAGAATGAATAGAAACAAGAGAATGGATGATGGGGTCAAATAAGCATAAATTCACTCTTCCACCACGAAACAGGTCTACATATCATAGTACCACATATCATTTCCATAATCTGAATCACCCATATTCTCCCACTCAGATTGAGCCTTTTCCTGATTGAAAATTTTAAGTATATCTGCATCCACCTTCCTTGACGCCTTAGAAATCGACCCGGTCGACACAGTCCTAGGAAGATTAGAATAATCCTTTTGTGGTCTCCTATTTGAGGTAACAGGGGTAAAATGGTCACTATTAGTCACCTTTTTGTGGCACTTAAGATTGCATCCTTGTAAGAGGCGTTCCCAGCACTGCCCAATGCCCTAGAAGGGGTACCAATATTCCCTCTTTCATCCTAAGAAATGTTCCCCCATTTCCCAGATAATTCAGATGACTGAAGGAGCTTCTTGATTTCCTGATGACAATCAAGAGGTTGTTGATGATTGGAGACGTCAACCTGAGGGGTGTCAGGGGTCATCAATCCCGGAGACTATGTAGGGATGCCCTCAACTTATGTAACTGCTTTAGCTAAGTCAAACCAAGCAATAGAGGGGCCACTATGAGCCCTCTCTGGAGACACATCCACCAGTGGTCTTTTGCCTTGCACATCAGCCATAGTGGAGGGTGGATCTTTAAGAGGAATGATGGTCTTTGACAAACCTGAATCATTCATCTTCAGCTTCCTTCGACAAATATTTCCTGGATGAACCCTCAGCCAACATTCCTCACATGAAACATTCTTTCGAAATTCCTCTAAAGAGGGACTGACAACCATACATTTATTGAAAAAAAGAATATTTTTTCATACTCAACATCTATTTGTATTTTATCAGAAGGAGTAGATAGAGTTACCTTTTCAATCAGAGTAGAGTTGAGATCAACCTCCACCAACATCCTGGTAAACTGACCATACCAGACATCCTCTGTTTCCTTGTCAAGACTAATAGGAGTCCCAATTGTCGTGCCCATATCATGAAGAATTTTTGGATGCCAAAGGTCCCAATTCAATCCATGAAGATGAACCCAGATCTGATAGAATACTTTCCTTGCATGCGAGACATTGAAATCAAAAGACCATTCGTGTAATTGAAGCCATCCAGGCTTCAAGAATACGGTCCCAATACTGCATGTTCGAAGCTTCAACTCGTCAGAGGGGAATAAGTAGTGGAAAAACCCACGACCAAGAGAGATACATTTCTAATTAGAGAAACCCCATAAAAGCAAGGTTCTACGAAACAAATCATCAAGTTTCCAAGGTTGTTCACCCATAGGAAAAAAATGTGTGTAATCAAAGAATTTTTCTCAATCATGATTGTCTTAGGAAATGCTATAGGATTGGATTCAACATGAGCCAATGAACCCTTGCGAATAATTTTACCAGGAGAAGATTCTTTGAGCATAGCCAAGGAATGAGCTCCATCTGGCTTTGGCCCTAAAATTGATTTCATCACATTGACAAAAAATTTAGTCCCAACAACATCATCACCTTGAGATAGCACGGGATCTGTATGATATTTCAGCATCGTAGCATCCATAGGATTCCGAGCCACTACTACCTAAGTCTGTACTGCTTGAATATGTGGTTGAACAAAATCCTCTTGACTTTCTCGCAGTGACGAACCCTTCTCAGCCACTTCTACATCACTCTTCTGAGATTCTCCACGCAAAGAAGTACATCTCGTTAACACATCTTCAGATCCAGTGATCGAATCTGGATTCGATCGAAAGTAGATCGTCGGTTCCACCAAAACCGAAGTGATTCGAGTTTCATCGGCCACCTGTGGGTCATGAGCAGATGATGCCGAGGGTATAGCCGACACAGCACCGCCAGGAGGGAGGATGAGGTCAAATCTAAGAATGTGATGGATCACCATTATTGCGCTATAACCCTAGAAACCATCATCGAGAGAGGAAGAAACCACAGCCCGAAACGCAATCTCAAAATCCATATGGGATAAGATGTTATAAATGAAGCATATATGATATTATATAAATTTATATAGTTCTTATATTTATGTAATATAATGAACCATAATTTTCATACATTGATATTACATATTTTTAGATGAATATTCAATACACTTACCAGTACACGTGTGAGGAACATAAAGGCTTAGTGTCTTTAGAAACATAAACACATAAACCAATAGACCATAAAATATCTACATCGTCTACCACCTAGTTATTTTTAACCCTCACCCTTAATAGAAATATCATACTTAAATCTTCTCTTCATAATGTTTGGATATAGAATATCAGAATGGGTTAGCTCTGATTCTCGGTAAGGGTAAACAAGAGAGATATCAATGATCACAATAGAATAAAATGAGCATAGGGTATGTGAATGTGTGATTAAAATTTTAAAATAGTATCATTTATAACATAGATCCTAATCTAGGTTCAAGAAATAAGTCATGGAATTTCATAATACTTGAATCATAAAAGAATCAAATAACATGATCCATAAGAGTATAACAATGAAAATAAAGGTACTTTTTTGGAACATACATAGGAATAAAGAATAATTTTTATTATACTAAAGCCTAACTACCGACACTATCATTTATAATCTGGTTCACTCCCTCAAACATCCTAGAAGTCAAGGTTCACTCCCAAGACTATCATAGTTGATTGGGATCACTACCAAAACCATAATATTAGTCAAGGTTCACTACCAAGGCTTTGATAAAGGACATATTACCTTAAAAAATAGGTTCTCTCTCTATTCAAGTAATTGTTCTCTCTTTAGATATCAATATTTCCCCAATGAATTGAAATGATATATAATTTTGGGCCCACACATCACATAATGAAAATAATACATATATGTTCCACAATATCAAAGGAATACATCATATTAGAATACATGAAAAATTAGTTTCAAATAAATTACAATATATCATAGCCCATGTAATGAAATAGGTTTCATAATCATTTCATCTATCCATCATATAATTAGATGCGGAAACTAAATGAGTTTCACAAACATTTTATCAAGAAAATAATAAAATATACAAAGAAAGACTAGGGATTGTACCATTGTATCATATCCATCATATCCCCAGTAAATCTTATGTTACATAAAATTATTTCATCTTAGATGAAAAATGTATTTAAATAAACAATTGGAATATTTTTGAGGAAAATAATCATTTCAATTTGAAACCACTTCTATAAAATCAATAAATTTCTATAATATTATGGAAAACATTATTTGAAAATAATAATATGGAATTATAATGGAATTATCCAAATTATTAAGTGGTAATTATGGAAGGAAATTCATTTCATGTTATATATGTTAAATGAAAACATTCGTTTCATACTTTCTCAAAATTGTAAAAAAGTACCATATTTTAAATATGAAAACAATATTCATTTAAACCATTTTTAAAAAAAAATCAGAAGTAAAAATTACTTTAAACCATAATTGGATAATTGTAAATACTTTCTGGAATATATTTTACTAATTAATGAACATGTAAGAGAAATTATTTTTTTTGCTAGATGTAGAAATGAAGCATGTTTTCTTTAAAAATAGTCTATCAGTTTCTTGAGTACAAAAAGAGTGGAAAATGAATGTAAAACATATATAATACATAAATAACTATATAATAATAAAATTAATTAATTTTGAGAGGTATATCATATTTTTTTACCATTGCAAACTTAATTATAACAATCTCGATAAATAATTAGATTATGTCACAAAAACCTTATCTCTTTTCTAATATTTCATTCATAATCCCCATGAAACAATGGCATCAATGAAAACCTAAAATATCATGAACATTAGGAAAATAATGATATAACCAGTCAAAGGATAGTGAATACACCTCATTCAAGAACACAATTTCATATCATAGAATATATCCCTACAAAGATAATTTTTTATTATACACCATTACCTTAGATCTGCCTTCCTTTAGATGTGGTCAGACCTCCTATTCATCGAAATAAATTTTTAGTTGTCCAATTGATGATCAAAGGATTGGGTTTCTAGGTTGAACAACACCTATAAAATGAGTATAAATATGATTATAATGGATTATAGAATGTGATTGTCGAGCTAGATGGATCAATGTGTTTTAAAGAAGAGGAATGAAGGGTTCCATTTTATAAGGGAGGTAGAGGACACACATGGAATTTCATAAAAGATTAAAATATAATAAATTGATATTCAATTAAAATACATCCAAATTTAGATTTTTTTAAATAATAAAATTTATTGAGTATAAATAAGATCAATTAATGAAACTTATATAGTTTTTGGTGTTTCTTAAATCCTTATCTTTTTTATTAATCCCTTCGTTAATTATTTTTTGCCTTAACCATGGAAAGAAATATTTTAACTATTAAGTGTTTTTCATTTGACCAAAAATTTAAAATTGAACCATAAATCGATAATGGATTATGTATTTATCCATATTCCATTCACATCCTTGATGATATTTTTTTTAATTTCAATTCATTTCATAGAATATTTATTATTATAAAATATCTTTCATGTTAATTTACAATCTATTCCTTTTTTCTTACTTTGAAGTCACCATGACAAAAAAATAGAATATAATAATTTTAAACATCATTAGTATGCTACATTTATATAAAAAATTTGTGAAATACTATAACTCACCTAAATTGTTTTAATTTTAATATTTTAAATATTATTAGAACAATTTTTATAACAATGGAAGAAATAATACATTGACATTACCTAAGACATTAAGGTAACTGTATAATTAATAAAATTTATAAGTAAATTTACATCATAAAAATAATTTTATTATTCTAAAAATGTAAATTTAAATCAATTAATAACATGTTTTTGTCCCAATGTGAACACATAAGAGATATTTAAAACTAAGAGAGTGACATATTTAATGTTTCTTTTCATTAAATCTTATATATGTAATTTCTATGGAAAAGGGTCGACTAAATAAGTAAATTTATATAATAAGGTTATATGGTTTGAATTAAATTCATCCAATAAAAATTATGATTAAAATTATGAATTTATCACTAGCGTTAAACAATATTTATTGGTCAACCCTTTATCAAGGTAAAAAAAATTTACCATGGTAATATTCATATTAAACAACAATAAAATGGGAATATTTGAAAAATTTTAATCTACTAAGTCAAAATATGGAATTTAATTTTCATGATTCAATATATTTGACATGTAGAAATTAATTTCAAAAATGACCACAAAAACCCCAATGAAAACCATTTTTTAGAAAAATAATTTTTTTTTAATACAACAGAGATTATTCTTATCCCATGCAAAGAAAGAGTATAAAAAAATGAAAAAAAATTGTATTTAAAATATTATATATATATATATATTTCATTAAATTTATTCATTAATTAGAATTAATTTTATTTTTTATGATAGAAATACACTACACATATAAACATTGTTTTTCAGAAAGAATGCATATTTTGTATAAAAATGTTATTATAAAATATTCAAACAAAGAAAATAATTTCAATTATCTTAATTGTATTATTTGAAATATAAAATAACTTATTTTACATTGGAACCACATTAAAAAATGGATCTTCTTTTATGTTTAAAACAAACACATTTTTCAATAAAAATAAGTATTTTCACTATTCACTAGAAAATTTAACTCTTTAGATAATCCAAAAAATTCACCATAAGATAATTTTGATATGATAATTGCAAAAATATAGTCATTTTTCCGAAATAAAAATTTTAAAATATTTAAAAAATAAATTTAATATATTCTCAAAAAAATATAATTTTTTAAGGAAATATATTTTTTAACTATAATACATCTTTACTAAAAATTGAATTCTTATTTTTTAATAATTAGTAAATTAATTTCTATTAATTTTTTTCTTTTTATATATTTTATAAATTATTTAATCTCATTTTTACAATTAATTTTAATGGATGGCTTATAACGTTCATATTTTAATAAAAATATTTTGTGGTCCGTTTAAGTTATTTATTGTGTGTCATCTACGCTATAAAATATAGAGTTCTTATTCATATAAAAGATCATGGTGTTACACGCACCCCCCCAATAAATAAATTAAATCCTCTCAATATGAATTCTGTTTGATAATCAACGGTTTGACAATTTATAAATATTTTATGGAAAACCCACATCGTAAAACAGGAAAAAAACATCCACATAAAATAATGAAAAGGGAAGCGTAAAAGATTATCTAGAATAATAAATATCTTGGTTTATAGATCAGATAACTTTAGTTTTAAGGGAAAATATATACATGGATGAAAAAACTAAAACCCGAGGACTAATAGAGAGTGATAGAGGATATGTTTAGGTAAAAGTTAAGGACCACGACACCATAACTATGTGACGGGTGAAAAGACCAATGATTCATCTGAAATGATGTTAATAGGGGAAAACATTCGAGATAATTTTTCCTATATTTTAGTTATTTCTTCACCATATATACTAGAAAATTAAGAATTTATATACATACATGATAAGTATAATATCATCCATTATTTTATTTCCACCCTAACTAAATCTTCTTCTCCAAACGATGAGTATTCGGGATATATGTTTTATGATTGAATCACTAAAATACACATATGATGGATCAATTAATTCACAAAAGGTAAAAAATCTATTCATCTTGTATTCATAAATAAAATAAAGACAAACAGTTTAGAAAAAAATAATTCTCATAATGAATAAACAATCAAATGACGAAATAACATGTTTCCCACCAAAGATTCAATATTAACACAGAAAGATAAACTTAGGTCATTCAATAAATAAATAAAAATAAATTATTCAAAATAATTCATACTATAATTTAATCTCATGGATTATAATGATTTGATCACATATTCTTCCAAGATAAATTTATTCTTCATCTCCAAAGAATAATAATTACTCTTAATTTATCATTCCAAAAATGTATATACCATAATCTTATAATCTCTATGAAATGATAATAATTTCCATAAATATCTTAAATCACCATAAATACATATTAATATATTATATATTTTGAAAATATTTGTTAACATTTATTCCATAAATAAAATCTCAATGTTTTTTATTTACCTTAATTATGTATCGTTCTCTAAATAGTGAACTTCATTCGGAATATCATTAATTACCAAATCTCTTATCAATACCATGGTTATCTCTATGATAAAACATATTTTCCCTAAAATAAACAAAACCATCATCTTAACATCATAAAAATATATAAATTTCTTACCAACAAAGACATCACATTTTCCAGTGATAGGTGATGCACCATTGTAACCATTTAGTTATAGGTTAAAGAATTGTAGCCTTGATAAATGTGATATATTGTTCTTTATACTAAAACAAGAAATATATTATAAAATTCCCAAACATATTCTGAACATTGTTAAAAATAACATTAATAAGAAAATATCGTATAAACTATGTGGGTAATCAATACCTTTAATCTTATAAAAATATAATTATTCCTTAAATAATAATTTTGGTTGGACATAAGGGATACATATACCATAACCTAATTTAACTTCTCCAAAAATGTAATTAGTTACCATAAATACCATAACTTAAAACCTCAAAAGGGGTTCTAAACCATTAATCTAGTGATCAAGCTTAAACATAAATCAACTTGATTGTGTTCATAAATTTTAATTTAATCATACATGAAGACATCTTTGCTTCCCAAAATTAATAAATTCCTTATATATTTTATAACTCTTATAACAAAAATATCATTAATTAAAATAATTTTACAACATATTTTTTAAATAAAATAAATAAATACTTCAACAGTATTACCTAAATTATTTTTGTAACATAGTTCTTTCCTTGTTATAGTATATAACATTTAAACGAGGTCATTGAATAGGATTGTGGTCAGGCTCTACAATTTAAGATAATGAACTATGAATGGATAACTATGATAAAATTTATTTCTCTCTGTTGAAATCCTCACATTTTCTAAATAATTCATTTCTATATACCAATTTCCCCCAAAAAAACATATTTCACTCCCATTAATGAATTATCATCGGTATCTCTATCCATATTTCTGACCGGAATGAAATTTTCCCTTCCTTCCTCCTAGAAATCCACTAACCATGTTCGTAGTGGACAACATCATTCTTTTATTTGGTCAGTCCGAGAATAGGAGAGGATATAAGTTTTTAATCATATATAATGATAATTTATTTGGAATAATAACAATATATTTCACTATTATCATTATTCCATTTGTTTTCTCATAATCACCATATTGTCTATCACAATTAGTGTTAAAATTATTTCTCTTGGGTCGATCCATTCAATATGAAAAAATAATGTGAGAAACCATAATAATAGAAGGAAACCACATAATCCTAAAAAATTATTTATATAGTTTCTATAAAAATACATCATTTTTTCAATCTATGACACCATTGGTCAATCTGAGGTCATTCTTAATCATTACCAAAACATTTGGATTTTATCCAATATATAGATTATACCTAGGGTATTCCGAAATGTTCTCTAATCCTAATATCCAAATGTTGAGTAACATATCCTCATATATTAACTATAATATCCCCTATTTTTGATACATGTGTAATAAATATTTTTAGATTAATATTCAGTAATCTTTAATAATACACGTTTTAGGACCATAAAGGTGTATTGTCTTTAGAAACATGGACACACAAATAATTTTTTTATAAAGTAGCTACCTCATCTCTAACATAGAAATTTATAATGAGATCCCTTCTTAGATACTTCATACTTAAAACATTTTTTCATAACATTGGTAAATAAAACATAATATTTTGTGAGTTCAGAATCTTTGTAATGGTAAAAATGGAGATAAATATATTTACATGTGAATAAAATTAGCATAAGGGTATGAGAACATGAGATTAAAATTTGAAAACCACACTCAATATATTATAGATCATAATATTGAATATTTAAATAAAGAATGGAAGTTCGTAAGACATGAACTATAAATAAATATAGATCATAATCTATGAGAACATAACATTGTTAAAAGACATTAGTTTGTTGTAGAAACATAACCATATAAAGTCATTTGCAGTGTAGTTAGGGATCACTATAAAGACAATAATAGTGGATTGGGTTCACTCCCCATACCATCATTGTTACTACAATTAATTTTCATGATTATCATAGTCCATTGGGTTCACTCCCCGCACCATAATAGTTGTCAAGGTTCACTCCCAAGTCGGTCATAGTAGACAAAGTCATTTAAGGAAATGGGTTCACTCTCCATTCCTGCAATTTTTATCTCATGATATATAAATATTTACCCAATTCATTTGAGTTTTTTATAATTTTTTTCACACCCATCACATAATAAAAATCATTAATCATTAATCGTATCTTAAACCACAAGATAATGGGTTTTAAATACATTTCATCAAATCATAACCAATGGAAAAGGGATTTGTTTCATACACATTACATTATTTCATCATAGATTATCCCATGAAAAATGAATGGGTTACATAAATAACATTAATCAAAATAATAAACAATCCTTGAAATAAATAAGGATGGTTTCATTGGATCATATCCAAATCAAGTCATATGTAACATCAAAATATTTCTATTAGATGATAAATTTGTTGTAAAAGATCACATGGATGTTTTTTTGGAAATTACCCTTTTCCCTTTCCAATAAATTCTCAAGAATATTAAATATCCAAATAATTATGGGTTATTTTTTAAATGAAAATTGGAAACGTGTAAATTAATCATCTATATATTGAGTGGTTATAATGGTTTGAAATTCTAATTTTTTTATATAAGTTAAAATATAACATTCATTTTATACTTTTGTAAAAAGGTAAAAAGTACATTGTTCAAAAATGACATAAAGATTTTTCTTAAATGGTTTTTAAAATAATAAATTGTAAGTAAATATTACATTAGAGATTAGTCGGATAAAATAAAAGTATTATTTAATATATTTTAGAAAAAATGGATACAAAAGAGAATGAATTTTATGTTAAAGAGAAAACAAAAGTCGATTATCCATAAAAACATTATTTCGATCTTTTGATTACATAAATTGAGGAAATTAAAATTAAAACATATATTATAAAAAAATAACCAAATTAAAATAACATTGATTAGTTTCTTGATAGATATATCATAATTCTTCTTCATATGAAACTTATTCATAAGTAATATAGATAAATAATGATACATTAACATAAACCTCTTACCACTTTGGTAACATTTGAAACAGAATCCGCATGAATGAATAACTTCAAATGAAACATTATAAATAATTATCATAATTAAAATAATGATATAATACATCAAAGGGAAGTATATAAACCTCATCAATGAAGATAGATTAATAAGACAACATATGTCGCAGGGAAGATAATTTTTGATAATAAACCCTCACCATGGGTCTAACATTGTTCATACATGTTGGAAAGACATATTCTTTGAAACAACTCTTTTCGTATCCAATTAAGGGTCACATGGTAGGCCATTTGGGATGACCAACACCTCTAGAATGTGTTTGATGATGTTTGGAAGGGGTTTTGTGTTGGGTTTGTTTGATCTAGATGTATAAATGTGTTTTAAGGATTAGAAATGATGGGTGTCCTCACTACAAGAAAACTGGTGTTCCGTGATAGTTTTTTGGGGTGGTTTAAAAACCGCCGTGAAATGTGTTAAATTTTTTTTATAATTTTTTAAATTTTTTTGCGGATTAGTAGCAGGTTTTTAAAAAAATTACCAGGAAATTATGATGGTTTCGGTAAAACTGCCACGAAATGAATGGAACAAAATAAAAAAACATTAAAAACCCTAAAATCGCTAAAATGGCTATAATATTTGATCCGGGCGTCCATTAGAGTGCCACGACTGGTCAAATTGAAGATCATGAAGAGATCTAGAGGCAAGTATAATCAAAACAGTGAGACAGTCTTAGGTGAAAAAGATAAGAGAGTTATAAGAATGATGACAAAAGTTCTCTAACTTCGTATGACCATAACTTTCATTCCGTGTATCCCTTTGGGCTCTTCCACATATCAAATCGAAGTCATCAAAGAGAGATACGCACCAATTTGACACAAGAAAGATTCTGTCTCGTTTTTAGACCCCAAAAACTCCTCCAAAGGCCTCTGAAACCCTGCTTCCGTCTCCAATGTCCCGTCGAACTTGTCTTCAAACAGACCTAACTTTTGATCCGTGTGTCATTTCAGACTCCTCCGCCTTCCAGATCGTAGTTCGTTTCACGAGCTTCAGTTTGACTGCTCCCAGTGCCCACATAGACTATTGGATCATATGTTATGGCCTTTTAGTGGGTATTGGGTTTATTATGTTTTTCGATGCCTGGTTTCTAGCACCTGTTCCCATCTAGCATTTTTTTAAAACAGTCGTAACTTCTGATCCACATGTCCATTTGGTCTCCTTCACCTATCAGGTCAAAGATCATTTTAAGATCTTTGATTTGACTGATCACGGATCAAGAACAGACTCTCATATCCTAAGTTATCTCATTTAATGAGAGTCCAATGTTTTTGTCACTTTCTGACTGTTTTGACTGGTTTTAATGGTTGTTCTATTTATTACTCTTTATTTGGGTTTTCATGGCTTGTTATCTTTATCAATGGTTTTTTGGGGGTTATTATGATTATTATGTTGAATTCTTAAGGGGTTTTCTAGAGTTTTCATGCGTTCTCGTGCTTTCTAATGCTTCTTCATGCATCTCCATCCGTTTTCATACGTTTTCATGATTTTTCATCCCTTATCACACATTTTCATACATTTTCATGTGTTTTATTTATTAATTATTATTTATTATTTATAATATAGTATAATTTATTTGTTATCTATTATTTGTTACAGGTTATTTATTATTTATAATTTAATATTTATTATTTAATATTTAATATTTATTATTTATATTTATTCATTATTCATTATTATTATTATTATTATTTAATTTATTATTTATTATTTATAATATATTATTTATTGTTTATTATATATTATATATTATTTTTATTTATTTATTATTATTTAATGTTTATTATTTATTATAATTTTTTTTTTGTTTTTTTATTTCTTATTTATTATTTATGATTATTCTTATTTATTTATTTATTTATAATTAATGATTATGTGTTATTTATTATTTATCATTTATTATTTATTATTTACTGTTTTTGTTTTTTTATTTATTATTTATATTTCTTTAATATCATTTATTTATTATAATTTATTTATTAGGGGTTATTTATTATTTATTTTTTTTATTTTTTTATTTATTATCTATTATTTATTATTTTTTTTATTAATTATTAATTATTAATTATTAATTATTATGTGTTATTTATTATTATTTATTGTTTATTATTTATTATTTATTATTAATTATTGTTTAATAATTATTATTTATTATTATTTATTTATTATTATTTATTATTTATTATTTATTATTTATGATTTTTTCATTATTATTTATTATTATTTATTATTATTTAATATTGTATGTTGTTTGTTGTTTATTTTTATTTTTTATTATTTAATGGTATTATTATTTATTACTACTATTTATTATTTATTTATTTCTAATTATTTGCTATGTGTTATTTATTATTTCTATTATTTATTATTTATCTTTTATTATTTATCATTTACCCTTTTTTAATTTATTATTTATTATATTTTATTTATTTTGTGTCATTTATTATTTATTATTTATTATTTATTATTAATTTTATGTAGTTTTATTATTTATTATTATTTATTTTTTAATTATTAATTATTAATTATTAATTATTAATAATTATTTATTATTATTTATTATTTATTATTTATTATTTATTATTTATTATTTATTATTTTTTTTTTATTTTTTATTATTTTTTATTTTATATTTTATATTTTATATTTTATATTTCTTATTTCTTACTTCTTATTTATTATTTTTTTATTTTTATTTATTATTATTTATTATTTAACTGTTATTATTTATTATTTATTATTTATTATTTATTATTTATTATTCATTATATATTATATATTATTTATTATTAATAATAATAATAATTTATTTAGTATTTTTTATATATTATATATTATATATTATATATTATATATTATTTATTATTTATTGATATTATTTATTTATTATTATTATTTTTTACTTATTTATTATTTGTTATTTAACATTTATTATTTATTATTTTATTATTTAGTATTTCGTATTTATTTTTATTTTTTATTTTTTATTATTATTTTTATTTTATTTGTTATTATTTATTATTTATTAATTATTAATTTTTTATTTATTATTATTATTTATTATATTTATTATTTATTATTTATTATTTGTCGTTTATTTTTTATTTTTTATTTTTTAATATTTATTTTTTATTTTTTATTTTTTATTTTTTATTTTTTACTTTTTATTTTTAATTTTTTATTTTTTATTGTGTATTATTTGTTGTTTATTATTTATTGTATAATTATATAATTATATTATTATTTTAATTTCACAATTTTATTATTTTTTTATTTTATTTTCATTATTTTATAATTTATTTAATTATTATTATACTTTATTGGTTATTTATTATAATAAAGAGTAAATAATAATAAATAAACAAATATCTCAATAAATAACTAATAAATCAATAATTATTAATATTAATTATTAATTATTAATTATTGACTATTGCTTATTGTTTAATTATTATTGAGTTTATATATATTAGTTATGTATTATTTGTTTTTTCAATTAGTATATATAAGTATATTATGTTGTGTTAATTAACCACATGACGAGCCAGCTGGAGTGGTAAAGTCTTTGAAAATATGCAAGAGGTTAGGGGTTCAAATCTCACCAAATGTAGAATTTATTTTTATTGCATGCGCATGGGCATGGGAACGGGCATGGGCAGGGGCATGGGTAGGGGAAGGGGCATGGGCACGAGCACATGCATGGGCACGGGCATGGGCACGGGCATGGGCATGGACATGGGAATGTATAATGTAAATAAAGTAATATAAAATTATGAAAATAAATAAAAAATAAATAAGAAATGATTAATTAATTAATTAATTAAATCAAATTTAATTACAAAATTCAAATAAAACAAAAATATAAAATACCGCTGCTAAAAAACCACCGCTAAACGTTCTACGGTGGTTTTGAAAACCGACGCTAATAGTTTCCTGACGCATGATGTAGCGGCGGTTTTTCAAAACCACCGTAGATAGATTTAGTGGCGGTTTAAACCATCGCAGACCGGAAAAAAACCGCCGCTAAATATGCCTGAATGGCCCAAAGGTCTTCTTTTTTTATTGATTTTTGATAACGCCCACTTCAAGGGATGAGGCGGAAATGCCGCTAAATACACATTTTTTCATAGTTCCTATTATAAGGGAGTGGGATGACACACATAGAATTTCTTGAAAATTTAAACTAAAATAAAATTATTATCAACAAATATTATCCCAAATGGATATTTATTTTACGATAATGTGGATAGTGTTTAAATAAAATCATTAAATTATATTTTGATAAGTTTTGGTGTCATTTTAAACCATATTTTTTATTAATCCATTTGTTACTTATTTTTGACCTTATCTAGGTTAATAAATATATTAACCATAAAGGGTTATTAATGTTACCATAAAGGAAAAACTCTCTCATAACTGGACCATGGATGATGTGTTCAACGATATTTCACTTACATGGCCAAAGATAAGATTTATATGAATTTATTTCATTTAATAAAAAATTATTTATTAAAAAATATCCTTGACACCAATTTTGGAACTATTCCTTTAGTTTGACTTTAAAAATGACAAGAAAAAGATGAAATTAAAATATCCTCCGATTAAACATCAATATTTTGTTATATTTATCTACAATATTCATGGAACATTATAACTAACTCATGTTAGATTGCTTTTATTATTTTTAAAATGGTTTATTATATTTTTCTATTAATTGAATAATTATTGTGTTAGCCTTTCACAAGAACTAAAGGTATTTAATTAATAAATATAAATATGAAATAAAATTACATCGTGAAAATAATTTCATAATTCTAAAAATAGGCATTTAGAATCATTAATAACTTGTTTTTTTCTTATGTGAACACTTAATATATATTTAAGATTTTGAGTGTTTCATTTTATAAAATTCCTTGCTCTAAATATAATATAGATAATATTCATGGAAAATTTTCCTTTAAACAACTATCTCTCAAGCATAAGGTGACAATATTAGAAATAACATCATCTAATAAGAATTATGATGAAAATTTATAGCCTTATCACTTAGTTTTAACCAATATTAACCTGATTTACACTTTATTGATTTGATATATTTTACTAAAGATACTTTTCATTTCAACCAAAAATAACTGGTAATATTTACCAAAGATTAACCTCTTAATTACAAATATGGAATCCGTTTTTCATGAGTCAATTTATATAATTTTTATCAATTAATTTTAAAAATAATATGGAAAACGTGATGAAATTTCTATTAAGAAAAATACATTATAAAGTGTGGTTCGAAGCCTCTTTTTGTGATGAATGTGAAGACCAATTTCTATTAGGGTAGGGGAGGACACATTACATATCATATATACCCAACACTAATATTCGTATGAACATTTCCTTATAGTTCTGGATTTTGGAAGCCCAAATTCTAGGCCTAAAAGCCTATTTTTTTCCCTGAAGGCCCCTCTGATGAATATTACTACTATAATACCGTTGCTGCTAAAATACCTACTAAAGTAACACGACTTCTATAGTACATACTACAATACCATTCACCATTATACCACTGGAACTACTACAATTTTATCATAGAAAAAACACAGTAATAGTTCCTTTTTATAGTTATGTTTCAGTACCTCGGTAAATCTATCCTACCTTGTTTCGAACCTGGTTCTTTTAGATGTAGGATTACAGTGTTTACAACTCAAGCACAACCCCAAATGAAAAATTTGTGATCTGTAATTCACAACTCCCATATGATACCTTTACTAAGCCCATTTTCCAATAAAAACTGTCAACTAAGGAAGAGGTATTGAATATTTCAATTCATAATATTAACACTATCTATGTTTGGTTGGAATCGATCATGTGCTTGTTCCCCTAAGTAGAAAAATTTTACCAACTATTGTATAACTTGATGAACACCAAAATACAAAAAACATATAATGGGTAACACTTGACACCCAATGGGGGAAAAACCAAGACTGTAGTGAATTTGGAATTCACCAAATAAGCAAGTGGATTTTAATTTCCATATTCATAATAGGAATATTGTTTATGTCTAGTGAGAATCAATCCAGCTTTAGTCCCCCTAGTAGTGAAATGGTACTGATCAGTGTACTACTCAACTAATTCCCAAGTGGAGTAAATGTGTTATTAGTAGCACTTGACTCCCAGTTAGGGACCCAACTAATCCAACAGTGTGTGACAAATTCCCCCATCTAATCAAGTGTCTTTAAATCACCCTATTCATAATAGGAATATTTGTTGAGTCCGATAGGACTAGAATATTCTAGTTCCCCCAAGAAGTGAAACGGTCCCAACCAGTATGCCACTCGACTAATGCTAAAATGAATGAAACGTGTGATATGTAACACTATACTCCCAATAGTGAGTGCCGACCAAGATACGAGTTCATCGTACTATCCCTATGTAAGAAAGTATCTTTGAATGACCATGTTTGAAATATTAACATTGTTTAGTTCTGTTGGCACTTGAGCCTATTCTAGTTCCCTAGTTAAAAAAATTGAACTAACCAATGCACTAATAATGTAGCACCATACTGTAAAAAAACATGATTGGTAAAAATCAACTCCTAATGGGGGTCCCAAACATGCATAGAGTGCCCCGTATGTTCCCCCAAAAAGAAATTGGCCTTGAATCACCCTATTCATAATATGAACTGTGTTTGAGTCTGATGAGACTCGATCATGTTCTAGTTACCCCGGGATGAAAAAAGGAACCAACTGATGTACAACTCAACTAACACCCTAGTGGAGAGACATTTTACTGGTAATAATTGAATTCTATTGGGCACCCAACAAAGCCTATAATACACCACATGTTCTGTGATAAGATATTTTCCTTGAATAACCCAATTCATAATTTGATCTGTGTTTGGTTATGGGGGACATAATGTAACGAACCAAAGTTTTATCAATGAAATTACCTTCAATTAATTAATACATATAGTATAATCACATTAGGAATCACAATGATATATAATGATACAAAATATTATGTGACCAATAAACATAATTTTTCCAATTCAATGTTTCGAATTTCCAAAATCTGACATACACGGTTGTGATCAGTAAGATGTTTGGAGTCCGATAGGAAAACATAATTTTTGGTGAATAGTAACCCACACTTTTTAATAGTAACCTACCCTTGAATAGATATATGACCCTTATGAATAGTAAATTGTACAAAATAAGGGTAAGCATACCCATTAATAATTAAATATAATTTAGGCATCTTATAAGTGACAATTTTACAATAGTAGAAGTATTGGTATTTTTTTGATTCATAAATAAATTATTATAATTGATTAATTAATTTAAAAGAAAATTTATTTTCTTTAAATATGTTCATAAATAATTAATTCTTTGTCTTCTAGTTTTAAGACAATTTTATAATACCTTATATAATTTTTGAAAGCATTGTAAAATTGGTTTCGATTTAAAAAACTGTATTTTTAATGTAAATTATAATTTTATTTGAAAATTAAATTAATCATATTTTGAAAATTGTTTTTGAAAAATAGACAAATTTTTTGGATTCTATATGTCCAAAAATGGTTAGGGTGAATTTTTTGTATTTTTCTAAAATACTTGAATTTTTTATGATTATTGAAATACCAGAATTTACAAAATAATCTAAAAACACTAATTACATTGTCATCTATGATGTTCTACTAGTGTAAGCCTAATTTTTTTAAATTAACATGATAAAATTACTATATTCAGTCATGGTAGAATCACTAAACCTTATCTTGTAGGGATATAATAAAATAATGAATTTTATATTGATAAATCCCCACTCCCCTCCACTATAAATACACCACTTCACACCCTCATTTACTCGCACGTCTCAAGATTTAATCCTTTCCTAAAAGCTACCAAAAAATATTCCATAGCCCCTCCCTCACATCCCAGAGCTTTTATCATCAAAAGATCAATCCTATCTTTTCTATGGAGGATCTTAATAGGAGGATTCAAGAGGTAATTCCTCTCTCTCTCTCTCCTTTAAATTCCATTCAATTTCAGGTTCATTTCCTAATCTCTCCCCACCTAAAATCATCCACATGGTATTGTAAATATAAAATTATATATATAATGTAATTTCATAATAATAATGTTGTACTATATCATCCATTCCCCTTCTCCTATTCTTTTTATTTTACAAAAGAGAACGTTGTTCGTGGGTTATTAAATTTTCAACTTCAAGAACAACATGTTTTCGATTTCCTTTACAACAATAAGATCTGATCAAGAAACCATTTTTTTGGTTGAAATAGATTATTTTATATGTATTATATCCTATTTCTTGTTCTGTAACTAACTTATGTACATATTACTAAATGATTAATCAATACACGTTCATAGTGGTTGAAAAACTTCCCAAATTAACCCAAACAATCATCATTTAATTATTATCTAAAGATTCATCCATATGGTATATAATTATACTCATTATAAGATAATTTAAATTTTTTTAATATCTTTAATAACATGAAATATCATTTTTGCATTTTTATCCATGTTCTACACAAACATTCATTCATGAATACAAGTGAATCGATCAACAAAAACCATAAAAATTAGCATTCTCGAACAATGTTTTTTAAACTGAATAACTCATTCAAATTCTCATCAAATAACTTAATAAATCCATAATGAACCATATTCATGTACAAAAGGTTTGGTAATTTTTAATTAATGAATTTAATGTGGTTATACAAGACATTAAGTCGAATAAATCATTCGGATACCAGGTAAGAGGAAATTCTTGAACCAACATTGTTTCTTTGGGTCTTCCCTCTTTCACTCCATTTTTGGTATGGTCACTCCTTAAAAATCATTTTTTAATCATTATACTACATTTTTTGGGATATAAATGTTTTATACTGATGTTTAGGTCAAACAAATGTTTTCCAAAAAAACTCTTCATTCAAAAACACACCTTTTACTTCTCACTCATGGTTGATGGTTATCATATCAAATATGTTATTCCCACATTATTTTGGGAACCCAAAATTTATGAATGTGTTCTTATGAGATGAAAATCATTCTTTTATATGGGTTATTTTTGGTCATTTTTCATATATGTTCATTTTCTCGTGCATGATAATGATAATGTTATGATGTGATGGGTAGACCTGGAATTATATAGCGCAATATGAATATTTCAATTTGATGGTTGTGCCAAGAATTATACATAGCTCCAATACATTGGGTAAAGGGATGAAGCTCATTATGTCAAGTGAAATTATGTGTGAATAGGATTCAGGACTTTTTCATAATTATGTGTTGTAGTTAACCACTAAGACCCAATGTTTCATTTTTTATGCATTTCCACATTTTAAGTCTTTTATTTATGCTTCCTCTCATGTCCATGATCCTTCGTCTATATTAGGATTATGCTCACCCATTGTTATATTGGTTATATCTATCCTTTTACTGTAATTTTAGATCACCCATTTTGGATGTGTATCCCTAGGTGACTACATGTACTAAAGAGAGGTCAAGTGCCAATAAGAAGCTAGAGAAGAAGGAATTAAATAAATGTTTGTGCTTGATGTTGTAAAAATAATGTATAGTGTTAGTTTTCCCAAGAAATTAAACCTATGGACCCTCATTGTGTTATACTATTATGTTTTTTATCATTATAATAATGTAATAGTAATTTTGAAAAGGATGGGTTGATATATTTGGTATCAAAGAAAATGTTTAGTTAATTTAGAAATTAGGATTAGTAAACCCTAGAAAAAATGTCTAGTATAAGACTATGTACCAATATGAACACAAGAGGCATTACATTGGTAGACCATAAGTTGGGGATTTAGTGTAATATTTAAAAAGTAATACATTATTTATTCATGAATTGTTGACTTATTTTTTTTCTAACATTTTCTATTTTATAAAATGGTGGGAACCAGGAGAAACCAGGCCAACAACTCATGAAAGGGCCAATTATATGATTTCCTGAATCAGATCCCCAATGTTTTAGGAGGTGGAGTTTAAAACACCATGGCGATGCTTACCCAACCATCTCAATTTATGTAAACTAACCAAAATAATAGAAAACGTCCTCTTTCACCAAAGAGGGAGCAACTGGCTGTTGATTTTTTATGAGGCAACGACCACCGACATTTAAGGGATCATATGATCCACTAGTTGTGGAGTAGTGCGTCAACTCCAGGGAGAAGATCTTTATTATGCTTCATTGTTCTGAGATGAAGAATTTGACACTAGATGTTTGTTGTCTAGATAGAGAGGCCAATGAATGGTGGGATTTGATTAATAACAATAATCCAAGGTAAAAAATTGAAGAGATGGAATGGGAAGGATTTAAGATCTTGTTTCTTAAATAGTATTTCCCACGAAATCTTGGTATGAAGATGTAGGGAGAATTCATAGAGCTCCAGAAAAAAGGAGGGGGATTTTTCAAAACCTACGAAGTTAATTTAAAAATTCTTGAAAGTTATGATTTAGGTTTTGTTATCAACAATAATTAAAAAATTGATAGATTATTTAGAGGAATAAAACCACACCTTAGAAAGGCTCTTGAAATTTGACACATTGAGAGTTATGAAGAAGTTTTTTGATGTGAACTCAAAGTGAAGATGGAGTTCGGAAAATGGTCCCATGGATATGGTGATATAAAACAAAAGATGGTGTTTCAAGACAGAGGATCTAACAAAAAAGGTGGGAAGAAAACTCAATGAACCACATGCCATGAATGTCGGATGTTGCGCCATGGAAACTGCCTCAAACGGATGAGTAAGTGAATCATGTGGGAGAAAGAATAACACCATGCTCAATAGTGTCAAAAAGACTTAAAAAGGAAGGAGAATGTGGTGCAATAAATGAGAGAACCACCCATGGATCAATTCTAAAACTGTAGGGAGCAGGGGAACCATGCAAGACATTTCCCTAAACCTCGAGTTCTAGAGGGTAATCAACATCAGCAGCTACCATTTCCAAAGGAACAAGGGAAGGCTTATTTCATCACTACTATAGATGTGGAGAACGATAATACAGTCATACAACATACAGTTCCTATTCACTAAAGAATTTAAATAGTGTTATTGGATCTTAGTTCGACACAATCTTTTATATCTTTCATGTTTTCTAGAACTATAGAATCAAATCCCTAAAACCTTGATGTAGAGATGTCTGTACAAACTCCAAGTAGTGAAATCATTGCAACCAAAGTGTTTGACACTTATCCTATTAGAATATGTGGGAAGTTTCATCTAGAAAATCTTGTAATACATACCTTGTTTGAATTCAATGCTATAATGGGAATAGATTGGCTCTTGTTATATAGAGAATGTATCAACTGTCGGGAAAGGGAAATATATTTTCAATTTCTAGACCATATGTTCCTCCTCTACATATGCAAGGAAGATCATGAATCTCCTTTGGAAAATCCTTCAATGGTGTGTGTGTTGATTCACTATGAAGAATCATACCTCCCCAAAATGGTTGAGCCAAAGGATTCTACCAACCTTGTAGGAATTCACATTGTGAGGGAATATGGTGATGTATTTCCCGAAGAGCTACTTGTAATTACCTGAGGTTGTGTGGTAGAGTTTTCAAAAGAACTCATACTCATAGATACTTCTATCTCAAAGTGTCCCTATATGATGGATCCGATCAAAATGGAGGAGTTAAAGAAGTGGTTATAAGAGCATCTGTGAAATTGTATTAGACGTCCATGTGCATCACCTTGGGGTGCGCCGGTGCACTCTGTGAAGAAAAAGGATGTAACAATGTGGTTGTGTATCAATTGTCAGGAAAACAACAAGATCACCATAAAGTACAAGTATCCTCTTCCAGGGACTGGCGACTTGTTCGTTTAGTTAATAGAATCTCAATACTTCTGAAAGGTGGATATTCATTATAGGTATCATCATCTAAAGGTGAAGAAGGACGATATTCATAAGACTTACTTACTTACACATTATGGGCACTATAAGTTTCTGGTTATGGACTTCAGACTTTATAATGCCCCTAAAATCCACACAGATTTGATGAATAGAGTCTTTTAACATTACCACGACAAATTTTTTGTAGTGTTTGTTGATTATATTCTCATCTACTCCAATAGAAATGAGAAAAATGATGAACTTGTGAGACTTGTGTTGGAGATTTTGATAAATGATAATTTATATGCCAAGTTTAGAAAATGTGATTTTTGGATGAAGCAGGACACGTTCTTGGGACATGTGATCACAAGTGTGGGAATTTCTGTCGACCCTTAAAAAACAATGGAAATTAAGTAATGGTATAAGAACTTTAGTGTCATATAAATCCATAGTTTTCTTGGATTATCAGGGTACTACAAACATTTTGTCAGAAATTTCTCATGATTTTCAAGCCCGCTAACTTTGTTAAAAAGGAAAGGGGTAATGTATGTCTGGGTGGAAGAATGGAGGGAAGCATTAAGGAGATAAAGAGAAGGCTGATCACTGTAGATATACTCACACTACCTAAAAAGTGGAGAATGTTTTGTGATATATAGTGATGCTTCAAAGAAATGATAGGGTTTCTTACTCATGAAAAACGATAATTTGATAACCTATACCCAATTGTAGTTGAGGATCCATGAGCACCACTACAAGACTCATGATATAGAGCTTGAAACCATAATTGTTTCCTTAAAAATATGGCAACAGTACTTTCATGGTGAGAAGTATGACATATACACTAACCAAAAGAGACTAAAGTATAATATTCACAAAAAAGGAAATCAACATGAGTTAAAGGATATTGTTAGAGATAATCAAGGATTACAATTGATCTATTCACTATAATCATTGAAATTAAAACACAGTAGCTGATCTTCTAAGCAGAAAAGAACCTGCTACCCTATCCATGTTACAGATTGACAATGGACCTATCTTATTGGACAACCAAAGGATGGATTTATAAATCATAAGGGAAGGGGATATATCCTACCTTGAGAAAATGATTTCACAAAAATCCATCCAATAGAATATTAAGGAGGCAAAAAAGGATGAAGTGGAGATACAAAAGACGGTGATGCAGTAAAGGAAGGGAAGTTACAAGAGTTTCTTATCGATGATTGTGGTGGGATTCATTTTGGAATGCTGCTTACTGTGCCTTCATCCCCCGGGATAAAGAAGGATCTTTTGGACAATGCACATAGCTCAACTTTCTATATCCTTCTTGGTGGTACCAAGATGTACTATGATATCTGTGAACACTTTTGGTGGGATAACATGAAACAGAAGATCATAGAATATATCTTAAGGTGCTTGGAATGTCATAAATTTAAAGTAGAGTGATAAAAGTCCAAAGGGTTGATGTAGAAATTTCCTGTACCAATGTTTAAATGCGAGAATTTCACTACGTAGTTTTTCACGGGTCTCCCAATGATGATGAAGGGAAATAATGTGATATGGGTCATGGTTGACTGATAAACCAAGACTACCCATTTTATCACTATTCAGGAATACCTCTCACTTGAACAAATTCCAAGGATATATGTGAAGGAAGTGGTGAGACTGCATTGTTTTTCACTCTTGGTTGTCTCTAACGATGATCAAAGATTCACATCTAAATTCTGGAAGAGCCTTCAAAATTCTTTGATTACTGAATTAAATTTTATCAAGGCCTTTCACCCCTAAAATGATGGCCAATCTGAATGGACAATTCGTATTCTTGAAGATAATCTAATATCCTGCTCTCTAGAATTCAAAGGTGGATGGGATCAGAATCTACCATTGGATGAGTTCTCATACAATAATAGATTGCACTAAAGTATTTTGATGGCTCCATATGAAGCTCTATATGTAAATAGATTTATGACTCCAACCTGTTGGGATAATGTTGGTGAAAGAAATCCACTTGGCCCAATCTTGTGCAAGAGATGACATAAACCAGAAGCACATCAATGCTACTGAGAGTCGGCAAAAGAGAATCACTGACAATCATCAAATGGACTTGGAGTTCGAGGTTAGAGATAAATAATTTCAAATAATATCACCATGGAAGAGAATCATGTGCTTCGGAAAGAAAGTTAAGTTAAGCCCAAGGTACATTGGCCCCTTTGAGAACCTTGGCTGCATAAGAGTTGCGGAATATTGGCTTTTGTATCCCCTAAATATGGCTCAATCTCATGATTTGTTTCACATATCACTCCACAGGAAGTACATACTAGATCACTCACATGAAATGAACTCCGAGGTGGTACAACTGGAAGATGATCCCTCATATGAGGAGCAACCAGTATAAATTTTGGAACAGAGAGATAAGGTTCTACACAACAAGACAACTAACCATGTCAAAGTGTTATGGAGGAACCATAAGTTTGAAGAAGATACTTGGGAACCAGAGGGGGAGATAAAGGAGAAGTACCCTCAACTATTTGTGTAATACGAAATTTTGAGGGTGAAGTTTCATAAGGGAGAAGAATGTAATGACCCAAAGTTTTATCATTGAAATTCCCTTCTTATAAATATTCATTATAATATAACCACATTAGGAATCATAATGACATATAATCATACTAAATATTATGTGACCATTTAACATAATTTTTTCCCTTTTATGTTTTAAATTTTGAAAACCTAACATACACGGTTTTGATTAGTAAGATATGTGGAGTCTGATAGGGAAAAACCTACTATTTGGTGAATAGTAACATACCCTTATGAATAGTAACCTACCCTTATGAATAGTAATATGACCCTTATGAATAGTACATATTCTAAAATAAGAGTAACCTGACCCATGAATAATTAAATAAAATTTTGGCATATTATAAGTGACAATTTGACCATAGTAAAAGTATTGGTATTTTGGTAAGTCATAAGTAATAAATTAAAATCAATTAATTAATTTAAAAGAAAATGTATTTTCATGAAATGTGTTCATTAATTATAAATTCTTTGTATTCTAGTTATAATATAATTTTATATGAACTACTGTAATTTTTAAAGCATTATAAAATCAAATTTAATTTTAAAAAACTGTATTTTTCATGTAAATTATGATTTTATTTACAAAATAAATAAATTATATTTATAAAATAATTTTATAAAAATTAACTTCATTTTTGGATTCTATCGGCTGAAAATTTTATATGGTGAGTTTTTTATATTTTTCTGGAATATTAGAATTTTTTATGAATAGTGAAATACCAAAATATACAAAATAAGAAAAAAACACTAATTATGTAGTCATGTATGATGTTATGTTGTTGTAATCCCAATTAGTTCCAATTAAAATGATAAAATTACTATATTTATTCATGTTAGACTCACTATTACATGTCTTGTGGGGAAATAATAAATTAATGAATTTTATATTGAGAAATCCCCTCTCCCCTCCAGTGTAAATACCACCCTTCACACCCTCATTTCTTAACACCTATCAAGCTTCATGCCATGTATAAAATCTTCCCAAACATCTTCTCTAGAACCTCCTAACGTCCATGTTCTTATGTTCTCATCATAAGACCATGACTAGCTTCCTTAATGAGAATCTCAAGTGGACGATTCCAGAGGAAACTCCTCCATCTCCCTTTTTCCTTTAAATTCCTTTTAATTGGAAGTTCATTTCTCAATGTCTCCCCACCTATCTTCATACACATGGTATGGTAACATAATTATTATATATATACTATAATTTTATGATTTTAATGGGATATTATATCAAACAAACCCCTTCTCCTCTTCTGTTTATTTTATAAAAGAGAACATTGTTCGTGAGGTGTTAATTTATCACCTTGAAGAACGACATGTTTTCAATTTCCATTACAACTTTCATATCAAGAAATTAAATTTTTTTATGGTTGTAAAAAATTATATTGTATGTATTATATCCTATTTCAGGTTCTGGATCTAACTTATGTGCGTATTACAAAATGCTTAAATAAAACATGTTCTTTGCGGTCAAAAAAACCGCCCAAATTTACCCAAACAATCACCATTTAATTATTATCTAATTATTAATCCATACTTTATATAATATAACTCATTATAAGATCATTTATAAATCTGTAATTTAATTAATTACATGAAGGATCATTTTTGGATGTTTATCCATTTCTACATTAACTTCCATTCATGAATACAAGTGAATCGTTCAAGAAAAACCATAAAAATGAACATTCCTGAACAATGATTTTTAAACTTTATAACACATCGAAAGGCCCATTAAATAACTTAATGAAACCATAATGAACTATATTCATTTACACAGGTTTCTAGAATTGTTAATTAATTAATATAATGTGGTTTTATAGGACATTAAATCGATGAAAGCGTTCAGATACAAGGTGACGTGAAATTCTTGAACCCAACATTATTTCTTTGGGTTTTCCCACATTCACTCCATTTTTTATATTTTCACTCCATAAATATCATTTTTTCATCATTATCTTACCTTTTATAATATATACAAGTTTGATACTGAGTTTTATATTAAAAAGGTTTTTCCAATATAACTCCCCTTTCCAAAACACACCATTTACTTCTCACTCAATGTTGATGGTTATCATATAGAATATGTTATTCAAACATTATTTTGGGAACCCAATGTTTATTGAACACCCCATGATTTCATAGTATGTTATTTTTTCAATGTAATTCAATAACTTGCACTAGACACAACACTGAGTTCAAGCGCACCACAACTTACCAAACTAGCTGTTCAAAAGAGGTTATGAATAGTATTAACTGAATTCTAAACTTTATATAATCCTTATAATTTTAGAATCCATATTATGAGTTTCTTAGACATAATGAAAAATAAAAATTCATTTTTTCAGATAAAAGAAGAATTTTTCAAAAAAATGAATTTTACCACCTTTTAATGAAGAACCCTTTTTAAACATAATATTTGAAACTTTAATATATTCAATTTAACAATAAAAACTTCTTCTTTAGAATCGATACATAATAATTAATTTTCAATAAAATTTTGGTGTTTTTATGATAACTTTGATATTTGGGTGAATAGTGAAAAATTCTATATTTTAACTGAAAACAACTTTTTTAATCAAAATAATTTGTAAAGTTAAATTATATATTTTAACGGTTTGGAAGTATAAATAGATTATATTTTTTCCATTTAGTCTAATTTTGTTCATTGGAAATAATTTCACTTTGAAATTGAACATAAACAAATATCAATCTTTTGTTAGTTATTATTTGTTAAAAACATGATTTTTTATATTTGACAACGATAATTAATTTCAAATTAAGAAATTAAACTTACATGTTTTGAATATGGTAATAAAGAATTAATTTTTGAATTCATAATATCAAAATTATTTTAGGGTGAATTTTTGGTATTTTTCTGAAAACATTCAATTTTAAATGAATAGTGAAAAACACTGAGTTCTAGTTTAAAACCGAATTTTTATTTACATAATTTATTATTTTATATAATTTTATTTTAGGTCAAAATAGGTACACAATACCTATATACATTCAATTTAAATCATTGCAGTCACTTTGTAATAATATTATATATATATATATAACATTTTATTGAACTTCTCACCGTCTTTTACCCACCTCCTTGGAGCATTTGAAAATTTACATAAAACTGCATTTTACTGCTTCTATGAGTTTTATTTCAAAAATATGAGACACATGGTTGATATCAGTAAGTAAAATGTAGTTCATTAAGATAAAATTAATTTTTGGTGAATAGTAACTTTTTACTTTTATTTACCACGGTTAAAAGTAAATAGGGTAATTAAGGGTAAAAATGATATTATTATTACCCTAACACATGTCCTAATTCTGTTGTATAAGTATAAGTGGACAAAAACAACCTGAGGTATAAAATATGAACCTTTTTGGTCCACTTGGATTTGATTGGGGCATTTATTATTAATTTATTTAAAGAAGAGTTAAAATAGTTAAAATCAAAGTTAAATAACTAAAACATTTTTAATATAGGGTTATACATTAGATAAATTCGACTATAAATATTCTATAGAAATATAAAAATATTTCCTACATAATTTTATTTTATTTATAATTTTTATTCTTTAAAGAATTAAATTTATTTATTACACAATAATGATGCAGTAATTATCATATTAATGAATGATTAATTTAATTGACATTATATATATCCAAATAAATGTAATTTGAGACTTTTTATAAATTCCACTAATTTTATTATTATAACATTTTTTTTGGGTAGATTTATTTTTTTATAACTAATAATGCTGTTATGATTTTAGCAGAAACAAAATACCAAATAGTGTCAAAATTGATATAAAATAGTTTTTAAAACAAATTTTATATTATTAATTGATATTCTATTCCTAAAAATATATGGTTTGGACAAAGGTCTTATAAAATATTATATATTTCATTAATTAACAACTTGGGGTTAGCTTGGATGTTTATAGTATGTTTATTAACCATATAATATAAAAATACAAAAAGACATGATAAATGTCAAACTATTTAACTAAGAGTTAAATATAAAATATAAAGATAATATAGTGACCAAAGCCTATCTAAAACCTATTGGTTGAGTGGTTTTTGACCCATCCCAAACTTAGCCCTTAAATAATTCATTTTTGATCCATTATAAATAGAAAATGATTTTATTATAAAATAATATTTTAGCTTTTCCTAAGGTGCCCCTCACCCCTCTTATAAAAGGTAACTCCCCCTTCTCTCTAATTCACACCATCAAAGACATTTGGCTCAGCCAACCCATACAAAAATACCCTATCAACTATCCTCCATTCATTATAGCGGCCTTTATTTAGTAAGAAAGACAACCTAATGAGCCCTTTTGATCAAATGAAAAGGAAGAACCTGAAGAAGAGGTAAATATTTCATCGCCTCTTTCAAGAACCTTTCTTCTTCCACTTCCTCTTTCTTTGTTGTTTCTATTCTAAAATAATAACTCCAGTATCTTCTATATACTGTGATGTTATTATAAATATGGTACAACCATATTCTTTATTCTATCCATCCTTTGAATGACATGTCACCATACGTGCGTACGTACGACTTATCATCTCCACGTCATGGTGTGATTGTTATTCAATACATTATTATTTGGATGTGTATAATAATGATGTGTAATTGATGTAAATAATAAATAAAACATTATAATGATTCTTTATATATGATTTAACATCAAATTATATATTATTTTAATAAAAAAATAATTATATTTCCACTCGTGCATACGTACGGATTACCGTCTCCACGAACGCGACGAGATTCATTCCCCATCGTATCCATACAAGACTAATTTTTATTAGATGATTAAAAATAATATTTAAATAATTAATAGAATTATGAATATGAGTAAGATACATCTTATTCATATAAAACATTACTTACATAACAAAGCATATAAAGGAAAAGGAATCAGTTAACACCCGAAATGATGATAATACTAAGATATTATTAACAAATCAATATTAAAAGATCATATTTGATATCATATTAATGTATATGATTCTTTTATTATTCAATAAAAATTATTTCACCATTATACAGGAGGATAACCAACCCTCGACCAAGGAAAAGTATATGTTAAGGGTAAATTCACAATCTCTTTATTATTCGAGGTTGTTTTTATGTAAGCATCTACTGGGACATATTTATTATCAATGTCCATGTTTCATAAAAGACTTTTTAAAGGGATTATTTTTAAGGTACCTTATTACTAAAACACCATTTTAAACGTTTTAAATATTTATTATTCTAAATTATTCTCATTAATTTCAATGTTTTGAAATTTGGTTTTAAGGATGTATTTAAATAGACATGAATGTTTTTAAAATGTTAATTCATTTCAAAAGGTTCAAAGTGGTATGGGAAATATTGATTCAAAAATGTATTTAAATGTCTTCCTTTAGAAATTTTGTGACTTTTAAATGTTTTTATAAAAAATTGATATTTTTCTCAAAGAGTTTTACAAATAATTTTCATCTATATCAACATCATTTGATGGATTTTAAACTTATTTGAAGTTGATTTATTATGATACAAAACATCCATATTATATTGAAGGTTTTGTGATTGTCTGACTGTGGATGTGTAATTTTTATACCATTCATGTTTTATGGATAAAGTATTGACATTTCATATGATAGTTTTAATACGAATGTTTATGTTATGTTTAAACCTTTTTATATGAGGAATGCATTGGAATTAGTAAGTGATGGGTGGAACCCACTATAGATCCTCGATGCATCGGTAGGTCTAATGAGACAAACTAGTGTCTCGGCACAAGGCCTTGACAAAGTATTATTTGTAGTCTTGGCACAAGGCTTTGACTATGTGGTTATTAATGTTTGTAATTATGCATTCCTTCATAATTAAATTGGATATTGAAATTGTATGTTGCATGTTATTATTCTACTAGTAGAATATCCATGTGAATAATTAAATGGAATTATTTTATTTTATCGTTTCCATATTATTCTTAAGTTCATGTTTAAAAGGATTTAGTTTTATTCTTATACATTTCCTTAAATGTTAGTTATTATTTATGAAAGTTTCTGCTATATTGTTATCCTTACTAAGCATCTGAGCTCACCCATGTTTATGTTTTATTTTTCCAAGGATGCGAAGCAGTATATTATGACTGACCTATAGGGATAGCCTATGAGATCTCAGTGTTTTCTATGGAAACAATGTTGTTGTAGTTTTCCTTTTTATGATGTAATGTAAACCTTACAATTGTATCTAGTACTTCCAAGTATACTACAATAATCTGTCTTTCGATACATGATCTTTTGTGATCATGCCAATGATACGTAATAATGCACTGATTCTAGGCTTCTGGGGTCAGGGCGTTACAGTTGGTATTAGAGGATGTTTAGTACAAACCATAGAATCTAGATTTATATAAACTCTGATAAGAGCACATTACCCATGATAGAATTTGTGGATTAATATAGAAGAACTTCCTAGAATATTGGAATTATAGAGATTTTGTGAGTTTTCCAATAAATACATCCCTGTCTAGATACGAGCTGGTAAAGGCAGCTCTGGAAGAGATGTACCTAGGGGTAAAACCTGAAAACACCGCTTTGAGCTAGACTCGAAAGAGAACTAGTGCATGATAATGGGCCTTACTGTACACTTGGTTACGACACTCCCAGGGGATATTCTTAGGATAATTATAATTTTCATTATAAACCATTATGAAGGGTATATGAGTATATACCTACTCAAAGAAAACATTTTTATGATTATGGCTTATATCCATAAACTGTTCAATTTATGTTAAGTGTTTTACATATTTTGATTTATGTATTGCGATTTATAAACTAATCTAGTTTATGCAATTGATTTGAAATGGCGCCTAGTGGAAAGAGTGGAAGGGAAATAAGGGAAAAGTTGAATATCCATCCTGCAGTTAATGTGGGAAGAAACACCCTGGTACTTTCTTGAAGGGAATGGGAGTTTGTTATAAGTGTGGAGAAAAAGGACTCCTAGTACACGATTGCAAGGGTAAGAAAAAAATTTCAAATGTACAATACTTCATCTTCATGGTGTTGGGACACTACAGGAATCAATGTCCCAGTCATCAGAGTATACCTTAAATGATGATATTGGATAATAATCAAGTTACAATACTACCTCAGATGAAGAGGAATGACTAGTGTTCTTATGTAGTTAATATAAAATTATTTCATTTGAGTGTTGAATCATAAGTATAATGGTTATATGAATTATGGAGATAAATAAGGATTATACTGTAGTACTAATTTATTAAGGATTTGTGATTATATAGTTATATGAAAAGTGACTTAATAGTAACCTACACTTTTTGAAAAAATACATGGTTGATGGAAATGTAATCCTTAATATGGTCCTGATAACGAGGTAGTTATTTTAGAATAAGATATGGTTGATTTGGAAAAATTATAATGGACATTCATGACATCGTTGGAACAGATTATTAGTTTGTTTATTTCATCATTGTCGTAATATTCAATTTTTTTATATAAAAAATATATCCAGTATTATATAAAGGATAAGGGGGCATGAATGTAATCAATAAGGTTTATGGTAATTTAGGGTGTTACCATGTTTCAAAATAATACATGATGATGGTGTTCACAAGTTATTACGTAGCAAAAAAGATCTTCATTGGGTTTAACATTCTTATAAATTTTGGACTGTGAGTTTGGACTGAAGAATTTTTGATAAGTGTAAAGTTTGGAATGGATTAAGTTTGAAATTGGATATTATTGTTAAGGTTATTTTTGGTTTTTTATAAAAAGGACAACACTCAGACCGTGTGACAACCTGTCACATCGGACAAAGCTGCATGAATCAAACCCACAACTATAGTGTGATTGGGATTTATCGCCTACCAATAATGTATGTGAAGTCCCTATATTGTATAATGTAGTTAATTTTTTTAAAAGGTCTGATAGGTGAATTATAAATTCATTTTTTTGTAACCCTATACAAATAATATAAATAGAATATTTTTTTAGTTCTATTATCTTTTAGAGTGAAAGATGAGTTTGTGGTAGAAATTAGTAAAAGGATTGAACTCTATTTTTCAAGTATATATTATTTTCATCTCTTATTATATTAATAAATTAATTCTTAAACTTTAGGTCAGGGATCTTAAAACTAAAAATGTGTTATCCTAATACCTTATGTTTTTTTGAACCGATGATATTTTAAATCATCATAGATTGATGGCTTTGAGGCCCTCAATTCTATAATTGTTTGTGACTGATGACCTCAATCACTCCCTATAAATATTTACATTTTTCGTCAAATTATGTGTCTCTAATATCCACCAATATTCTCCTAATCGATATCATAATTTTTTGGTGACTTTTTCATTCTCCTTTTCCTCTTATTAGGACTAAATTTTATTAACAGAATTTCTAATTTGGGCTTTCCCACAAAGGTATTTTCTATTTAAAAACTATTGTTTTCTAAAATAAATTTCAAATTTCGAGGATGCAATTTATTGAAGGAGGGAAGAATGTAACACCATAAGATTTCATAGTATGTTATTTTTCAAAGTAATTTAATGACTTGCACTACACACAACACTGATCTCAAGCGCACCACGACTTACCAAACTAGTTGTTCAAAAGAGAATATGAATAGTATTAACTAAATTCTAAATTTAATATAATCCTTATAATTTTAGTATCCATTTTATGAGTGTTTTTGACATAATGAAAAAATAAAATTCATTTTTTAGATAAAAGAAGTATTTTTTTAAAAATGAAATTTTACCATCTTTTAATAGAGAACCCTTTTTAAATACAATATTTTAAACTTTTATATTTTCAATTTGACAAAATAAACTTCTTCTTTATAATAATGACATAATAATTTAGTTTCAATAAATTTTTTATGTTTTTCTGAAAACTTTCATATTTGGGTGAATAGTGAAAATAGTATATTTTAACTGAAAACAACTTTTTTAATCAAAAACAATTGTACTGTTAAATTATACATTTTAATGTTTTGAAAGTACAAATAGATTATATTTTTACCATTTAATCCAATTTTATTCATTCTAAATATTTTCACTTTGAAATTTAACATAAACAAGTATCAATCTTTTGTTAGTTATTATTTCTTTAAAACACAATTTTTTGGTTTTGAAAAGGGAATTAATTTTAAATTAATAAATTCAACCTCTATGTTTTGAATTTTTTTAAATAGACTTCATTTATGAATTCAGAATATAAAAATTATCATAGTGTGAAATTTTGGTATTTTTCTGAAAACTTTCAATTTTTATGAATAGTGAAAACAGGGAGTTATAGTTTAAAACTGAATTTTTATTTTAGTAATTAATTATTTTATTTAAATTTATTTTAGGTCAAAATAGATACATAATACCAATATATTTTCAATTTAATTCGTTGGAGTCATTTTGTAATTATATTATATATATATATATAATTTTATTGAACTTTTCACCGTCTTTTACCCACCAACTAAGAGCATTTGCAAATTTACACAAAACTTAATTTTACTGCTTTAGTGAGTTGAATTTCAAAATTTTGATAGAAATGGTTGATATGAGAAAGTTAAATTTACTTCAATATAATAAAAATATTTTTTTGTGAATAGTAACTTTTTTACTTTTAATTAACACGGTTAAAAGTAAATAGGGTAATTAAGGGTAAAAATGCTATTATTATTACCCTAACACATGTCCTAATTCTATAGGATATATATAAATAAAAAAACCTTAAAAATAAAATATTAACCTCTTTGGTACACATGCATTTGATTAATACATTTATTATTATTTTATTTAAAGAAGAGTTCAAAGAGTTAAAATCAAAGTTTAATAACTACAACATTTTTAATATAGGGTTAAACATAAGATAAATTTGACTATAAATATTAATTACAAATATAAAAATATTTCCTACATAGTGGTAATTTATTCATAATTTTTAAACATTAAATAATTAAATGTATTTGTTACACAATGAAGTTGCAGTAATTACCGTATTAATGAAAGATTAAAATAATTGACATTATAAATATACAAATAAATGTAATTTGAGACTTTTAATAAATTAAACTAATTTTATTATTTAATATTACATTTTAGGGTTGTTTAGATGGATTTTTTTCAATGTAATAATGTTTTTATTATTTTACCAAAAAGAAAATACCAAATAGTGTCAAAATTGACATAAAAGAGTTTTTAAAAAAACAATATTAAATTATTAATTGATATTCTATACCCAAAAATCTATTTTTTGGAAAAAGGTCATACATAATATTATATATGTCATTAATTAACCAATTGAGTTCTCTTGGATGTTTTTATTATCATTATTAACCATATAATATAAAAATACAAAAAGACATGGTAAATGACAAACTACTTAACTAAGAGTTAAATATAAAAGATAAAGTTAATTTAGTGACCCAAAACTGTATAAAACCTTTTGGTTGAGTGGTTTTCGTCCAATCCCCTAATTATAATTTAAATAATTCATTTTAGATCCATTATAAACATAAAAGGAGTTTATTATAAAATAATATTTCTAGCTTTTCCTAAGGTGCCCCTCACCCATATTATAAATGGGCACTCCCCGTTCTCTCTAATCCACACCTTCAAACCCATTTGGATTAGCCAAAACCTAGCCAAATACCCTCTAAAATTTCCAACCCTCATCCTAGAGGCCTTCCTTTAGTCATAAAGACAACATAATGAGCCCTTTCGATCAAATCAAAAGGAAGAACCCGAAGAAGAGGTAAATATTTCATCACCACTTTCAAGTTCATTTCTTTTTTCCACTTCCACTCTGTTTTTTGTTTCCTTTCTAAAATAATAACTCCATTATCATCTATATACTGTGATGTTATTATAATTATGGTACAACCATATTCACTATTCTATCCATCCTTTGAATTACATGTCACCATACGTGCGTACGTACAGATTACCATCCCCATGAACACGATGATATTCATTCCCCCATAATATCATTTTGAATATGAATAAGAAACATCCTATCCATAACAAACATTACTTAAGTAACAAATCTTATAAAAGAAAATGAATCAGTTAACATCCGAAAAATGATAATACTGTGATATTATTAACAAAGAAAAGTTAAAAGATAATATATGTTATAATATTATTGTATATGATTATTGTATAATTTAAGAACAATTGTATCACCATTATACAACTGTTTAACCTACCCTTGACCTAGGAAAAGCACAAGGTAAGGGATAATTTCAAAATCTTTTTTATATTCGATGTTGTTTTTACGTATGTATATACTGGGACATATTTATTATCCATGTCCATGATTCATAAAAGGGATTAAAAGGATTGTTTTTAAGGTACATTTTTACTAAAAAATAATTTTAAATGTTTTAAATATTTATTCTTTAAAATCATTCCCATTAATGTTAATGTTTTCAAAATGGATTTTAAGGATCTATTTATATAGACATGAATGTTTTTAAAATTTTAATTCCATTAAAATGTTTCAAAGTTTTATGGGACAATTTGATTAAGAAATGTCTTCAAATATCTTCCTTTATAATTTTTCTTACTTTTAAATGTCTTTATGAAGAAAAGATATTTGTCTCAAAGAGTTTTACAAATCATTTTCATCTATATCAACATCCTTTGATGGAATTTAAACTTATTTGAAGTTGATTTATTATGATACAAAACTTCCATATTCTATTGAAGGTTTGGTGATATGTTTGATTTTTGATGTGCTATTTTTATATCAGTCATGGTTTATGGATAATGTATTGTCCATTCATATGCAAGTTTTAATACAAATGATTTTATTATGTTTACAACATTTTATATGAGGAATGCATTGGACTTAGAAAGTGACGGGTCGAGCCTACTATAGCTCCTCGATGCATTGGTAGGTCTCATTAGACAAACTAGTGTCTTGGCACAAGGCATTGACAATATATTATTTGTAGTTTTGGAACTAGGCTTTGAATTTGTGGTTATAAAATTATGGAATTACACATTCCATCATTATGAAAGTGGCTATTGATATTTCATGTGTTTATTTGACTAGAAAAATATCCATTTGAATAAGTAGATGGCATTATTTAATTTTATATTTTCCATATTTTGGTGAAGTTCTTGTTTAAATGGTTTTTGTTTTAGTCTTATAAATTACCTTAAATGTTTATTCTTATTTATTAAAGTTTCCGATATCTTGTTATCCTTACTAAGCATCTCAGCTCACCCCATTCTAGGTTTTATTTTTCCTAGGATGGGAAGAGGTATATTATGACTGACTTGCAGGGATAGCCGAATGGTTATCAGTGTTGTCTATGGAAACAATGTTGTTGTTGTTTTCTATTTTATTATTTAATATAAACTTTATGAATGTATCTAGTACTTCCAAGGCTACTAAACTAATCGGTCTTTCAAAACATGATCTTTTCTGATCATTTCAATGATACATAATAATTCACCGACTCTGGGCTTCTGGGGAGGAGGAGTTACAGTTTATGAATATGTTCTTATGAGGTAAACCCCATTCGATTCCAATAGTTAGTTATGTTCATTTTTTATATATTTTTATTGTGGCATGCAAGGTATTAATAATGTTATTATGTGACGGGTGCGCCTGGATTTATATAGCACAATATGAATGTCTCAATGTGACGGGTGTGCCCAGAATTATACCATGATCTAATGTGTTGGGTAAGGTAATGAATGTCATGAGTTTTAGTGAAATGATGTGTTAACCAGATTCTATCTTTTTTCAGAAGTTTGTGTGGTAGTTAAAAACTAAGACATGATGTTTCATTTTATTTGTGCATTGACACATTTCAAGTCTTTTATTTGTGATTCTTCTCATGTTAATGATCCTATCATTATGTTATGATTATGCTCACCCATTTTTATATTGTTCATATCTATCCCCTTACTGGAATTTTAGCTCACCCATTTTTGATGTATATCCTCAAGTGACTAAATTTACAATGGATAGGTAAAGTGCCAATAAGAATCTGGAGAAGAAGGAATCAAATAAATGTTTATGTTTGACATTGTTAATATTATGTATTGTCTTAGTTATCCCTAGACACTAAACCTATGGATCCTCATGCTCTAATACTATTATGTTGTTTATTTTTATAATAATGTAATAGAAATGTAATAAATGGTTGGGTCTCTATACGTAAGAATATTCTAGTTCCCCTAGGTAGTAAGATGGTACCAACTGTAGTACCGCTCGACTAACACCCCAGTGGAAAAATGTGTGATGGATAACACTCAACTCCCAACGGGGGACCCGACCAAGCCTTGAGTACACTAAATATTATCCAGCTAAGAAATAATATTTTAATAAATTAATTCATTATATGAATAGTTTTCATGTCTGGAGTGACTTGAGCATGTTCCAGTTCCCCTAGGTACATAAATTCTAATAACCAGTGTACTACTCCTCTTAGGCCCGAATGGAAATGAAAATGCATTATTAAGTCAGAAAATCAAGTTTATTATTATTTTCATGCGTAGTAAAATTATAAAAGCAATTTAAAAAAATATCATTGAATATATCATACATAAATTTAATTAAAATAATTCACAAATAGCGATTAATCTTATTTGTTAAGATAAAATTACAATTCAGGCATATGACCCCGTTTTCAGAAAAATGGATTTTACTTATAAAAATGTTTTTATACAAAATTCAAACAAAAAATTTTATTGTAATGAAATTAAATGGATTATTTAAAATATAAATGAACTAATTTCATATTGCTCCCACTTTGAAAAAAAATGGATATTTTGATATATTTGAAACCAAAAGAGTGTTTTAAATCAATATTATTTTTTTCATTATTCTCTAGAATATTAATCTTTTTATAGAAACAATAGAACATAAAACTAAACTAATTTGTTATGATTATTTCAAAAACATATATTTAATTTTATGGAATAATTTTTTAAGAGTGTCAATAAGTAAATAGAACATTTTCTCACAAAAATAAATAAACACATTCTTTTAAGAAAATATATTTTTTATGTTTGATATAACATTTCTAAAAATTTATTTCTTATTTCATAATAATTAATACATTTATTTATATTATGTGTATTCCTGTTATTTTTTTATATATTATTTATCCTATTCATACACACCAATTTTTATTCTAGGATATAATTATCTTATTCGAAAAATAATATTTCATGGTTTTTTTATTTTTGATTTTCTATGATGTGTATGCTTTCAAACATAATTTTTCTGTTCTTAAATATAAGGGTGTTATAGTTATAAAAAAATTATTATACATGATGATAAAAGCACATACAAGGAATTTCAAACATGAAGTAAAATATTTTGTCTAAATTTCTACACCATTGAGACATATTTGGTATTATGCACCTATTTTCATTTTTGTAGTGTATATAATTAACATTTTATGTATTTTATTTGAATATCTATTTACTCATGACTATTATAGTTTAAATTCTTGTTTACTCTTTCAAGGGGTTAAAATTTAAATATTATCAAAGAGGTAAAAATTCGTTTTACAATATCATTTTCTGGGATATTATTATAATTTACATGAGGGAGACAATATAATTGATCCCTTATAAAATCATTCTATTTTCATATACTTTAAATATTTTTGTAATTTCTATGTTTTATTGAAAATTTCCCTCTCATTGGAACTTGAATCAAGATGAAAATTTAATAGAAAATGATATTATTTTTCTTTTTGATTGAGTATATTTTTCTGTTATATTATTATTTTTCAGAAAAATTACAAAAGTATGCTTAGTTTTCTCAAATTATTAATTAGGATATTTTATGTCATAGTTTAATTTTTAAAATGTTTAAAAGGAATCATTCTAATGTTATTTTGGAATGGTTATTTTCTTAATTCATTTATAAGAAGTCAAAATAATTTATTTTATTTTAACATATATGGTTTTAATGGATTTCCCCATGCAAATGTTCACTTTATTATATTAATAATCATTTATAATATTTCAATGATTTAAAAAGAAAAATATTTAATAAAATATTATTTTAATATTTTTCTTCGTTTTTCTTTTTTCTACAACAGGAAATATTTTATTATAAAAGAAATTCGATGTACTAATGGTCATTTTTCATATTTATTAATTATTTTGTTATTAAATTTCTCTTAAAATAATAACATTATTGTTATTGTTTGACATTAAATTTCACTTAAATATGAAAATTATTTGTACAATGGAAATTATTATTTCAAAAACTATATACCATTTTATTATACATTGCATTACTATGGACTGGGGAAATCGTGATATTCAATATCCTTTAATCAGTATATATATTTATTGATACACCATATTGGTTTTGAATTAAATTGACCATTAAAAATATGAGGAATGAATTGGGAATGTAGTGATGGGTTGTGCCGAATTATAGATAGTCGCTCAAGGCATCAACAAACCTCATGAGACAAACCCATTGTCGTGGATTATTAAATGGGATTTTAGTGTATACCTACACATCAATTAAGATTACAAAGCATAGGGCCATAATATTTAATATGTCATGATGACTGAAATGATAACATACAACAGTAATAATTTCTTTCATTGATAATTCAATTAATATTACACATGATATTACTGGATTGATATTATCCATTGATTCATTTATTCAACACATTATTTATTATATAGCATGTGTTTTAAGTTATTTTCCATTACATATTTATTATGACTTATTTATTCATAATAAATTCTAATGTATGTAACCCTTATGAATTATCTGATGTCACCCTTTTTTTCTTTTCCCTATGATATGGAGAAAGAAATTGTAAATAATATCCATGATTAAAGAATAATTCATATAATTCATATTTTATATTTCTTATTTTGAATGCGAATCAAGAATATATATGGCTCTTCAAGACTATTAAACTAATAAAAATTTGTTGTTATATCCTTCTTATATTTCACTATATATATAAAATAATACACTAGATCATGGTTATTATAGTTGTTGATTCAATATAAAATGTATACTATGTTTAAAAAGTGTAAATTTTGGATGAATCAAGACACAGTATTGGGTCATGTGTTTTCTAGTGATGGAATTTCTATAGTCTCTTCAAAGGAAAAATAAATTACAGAATGGCCAACATCCTAAACTGTTAGGGAAATCAGTTGTTTTCTTGGCATATCTAGTTACTACTGAGGTTTTGTGAGAAATTATCATGATTATATGTCATGTTAGCTAAGTTTACATAGATTGGGGTAATGTGTATCTACATATAAGAATGAGAGGTAAGTTATAAGGACATCAAAAAGGCTAATCACTCCACCTGTACTCACACTACCATCACGTGGAGTAGTTTTTTTTATATGCAGTGATACTATTATAACATTCTTGGGTTGTGTACATAGGAATAATGATAAAGTGATAACAAATGCCTCATTATAGTTTAATATCCATGAATAATGACTACTTGAAACGTGATATGGAGTTATAATTTGTTATTTTTCTTTGATGATTTCATTGAAGTACCACTATGGTGAGAAGTCTTACACATATACAGATAATAAGAGTGTAAAGTAATGATTCAAATAGAATGAGATAATCATACATCACCTAATATGTTTAGAAGTGACTAAGGACTAAAATATCTATATTCACTAAAATATTAAAAATTTTAACATGGTTGATGATGTTATTAATAGAAAACAACATGTTAATCTATACATTATGTAGATTGAGAAAGACCATATCTTCATGGATATGAAAATTATTGATCTGGAAATCCTAATGATAGGGAATATATCCTATCTTTCAAAAAATATTTCCCAAATATCTATCCTTGTGATTATCAAGGAGGCATAAAGGGATTGTTTAGATAATGAAAATATTGTTGAAGCATTATAGGAGAGTAAGGATCACAAATTAAACATCAATGATGATGGTTTTTTTTGGAACTAGTCATTTCATGACTACATCGCTTGATAGAAAGAAATATATATTGGACAATGAAAATTTCCTATCATTCTCTATTAATCCTAAAAGTAACAAGATTTACCATTCTCTTCAAGAGAATTTATAATGGGACAACATAAATAAATATATCATTGAGTTCCCCTAAAAATGATTCGTATGTCTATATGTTAGAGTATATACATAAAATAACTATGAGATTCTTCAAACATTTCTCATATGCAGATGGAATTTATAGAATATCCCCAAGGAATTTTTCACTGCTATCTTAAATATATCAGAATGGATCAATGTGATATAGGTTTTGGTGGATCGACTCACCATGACTACCCACTTCATCCCTATTTTTGAAGATTTATTTTTTAAACAAATTACTTAGATATGAAGAATGTAATTTGTGAAATTTCATGAGAAACCACATTCAATCATCTATTATCATGATACAAGGTTCACCTCTAAATTAAATAAAATTATTCAACAAGATCTGAAAATAGAATTGAATTTCGATTTGACATATCACCCCCAAACTGATTGATAATCTAAAATGAATATTAAGAAACTCAAGGACATACTAGGAGTGTAATAAATATAATTTAATAGAGGATTTAATCAACATACCCTATTATTTGAGTTCTCGTATAACAACAAATTCCACTCAAGTATTCAAATAGATCCATAAATAAAGCAATATGGGAAGCGATGTAAAACACTTATGTGTTGGGATGAGGCTAGTGAATGGAATCTAATTGGTATTGATATTATGTTATAAATGATAGATAATGTTTGAACCATCCATTAGAATATAAAATCTATTTATATATTGTTGAAGAGATATATTGAGAACCATCAAAGAGACAAAGAGTTTGAATTTGGATAAAAACATTTCCTTAAAAAATTCCCATGGAAGATAGTATTGTGTTCTTTAAAGAACGGAAATATTATCCCTAGATACATTATACCCTTTTATTTTCTTGATTTAATAGCATTTAGGAATATTTTCTAACACATTAACATAGAATAAATCATGTTCAGGACGTGTTCCATTTATCTCTTAATATGATATGCAAACCTGTTCCCTCATATCTATTGAATCTATAAGGGGTCAAACTGGACCATGACCTCTATTATTAGATGAATAAGGTGATAATAGTAAACCATAGAGACAAATTTCTATGCAAAAAAACACAACTCTTCTGGTCAAAGTGTTATGGAAGAACCATAAATATGAAGAGGTGATGTGGGAACATGAGGAAATGATGAAACAAAAGTATGATTATCTATTCTCAATCAATAATATGAGATGAAATTTAAATATTGGAATTTGTTAAGGGTGAATACTGTAAAGACCCAGATGTTATAAATGATATTTGATTCTTAAATAAATGTTTATTATATTATATAGATTTATACATATACAGAACATTGAGAAACTAAAAACTATACTTCATTAATGTATATCGTTACATTAGTTAACAAATAAATGATGATAATTCTAACGATTAAAATGGGTAAAAAATATTAAATATAAAAAAGTAGAAAAGGAAAAACTCGATTAGACCATTATTCTAGAAGAATCGCCCCCATAAGAAACACAATAGAAAAGAAATATATTATTAGTAAACAAATCCACATCTTAGAAAAGTAAAATATAAAACCCAGTGATGAATTTTAGTGAATAATTTATTATGAAATGAAACAAATCTATTGGGAATAATGACCTAACAATTGGAATAAAAATTTGATATCAAATAATTAAAAGTAATATGTATTATTTGTATTATTTTTAACTTAAAAAAAATTATTGTAATACCATGAAATAATTTAAATATTAAAAAACTCTTTGATATTATATACAAATTTGAATTAACTATATTTTAATTTATTTCAAAAAATAATAATTTCTTTGTTAATAGAGTAGTGAGCGTGACTGCCATCCATGGATATTTTGTTTGAGAGAAAATCAGCGAGGCAATTGGCTTCATGGTAGACATGTGTGACGATTTAATTCATTAAGGAAAGAGTATCAAGACAGTTTCTACATTTTTTGGTGTGTTTCTGTGCAAGGAGAATTTGAACGATTCGAACTGCCTAAACAACGGTGGATGAGTTACATTCAAAACTGATATTTCTATAATTTCTTTGATGAGAAACATCAACCTCTTTGATAAAGGCCATAACTTTTTCCTCTAGAGAAGTTCCATGTCTATATGAACCATGAAATCCTTCCATAAAGTCACCATTATGATCCCTAAAAGAAAATCTATAACCAGCAGTCCTTGCATTCCCTCTCAAGGCACCATCCAAGATATATTCAGTCCATTCTAGAAGTGGTGGTGACTAGAAGTATTCAGTTGTTCCAATGGGTTTTTTATAGTTACCAAATATGTGCATATTTCTCAAAATGGTGAAGTCTCAGATCGAGTTGTCACAACATTACACATGTTTTGTGTTTTCCTATTGAATCATGAGAAGAATGTTGGAGAGATAAGCCCTGTAATTGAATATTTGATTCTCATATAGAAACTTTTTTATGCTCCTCTAAATAATATAGATGACTTATGCACAATCCATAAAGAAAAAGATACATACCTACATTGACAGATTTATCTTCAGAATATCAAAGAGGAATTTTGAGATGTTTGACAGTTGCTATGGATGGAGAGAGAATAAATCAATGACTGAGTTCCAAAGAGACGCAGTGGTGTTTTAGGATAGGAATAACTAATTCACATCATCTGGATGCATATGAAACAATTCACACCTTAAGTACATTCAAATTCACACACATTTCAGATTTATTTCAACCGACAGCTTGTTGAGATGAGGATGCCAAAGCAGTGTAAAACGAGATGGTTGCAACCATTTCTGGTAGATGTTTTCAAATCAGGTGTGACTTCCTAATATAAAGTGATTTTAGAACCTCTAGTAATCAATAATTCTTTTTTCACTTGGTTCCCATATGAAAATATTCTTCATGACATGAAAATCATATGAGGTTACCATGATGGAAATTTCAGAAGGCTGTTGATGATGTTGATCAAACTATTTATTGATTGTGGCATTATAGTTAGTTTTTGGGTCTGTTATGAAAACACTGCAATCAGGTGGAACTAATCCAGTTTTCCTTCTAGATTTTTAGTGATGAGTGAGCACAAGACAACCAGTGGGAGTGCAGGTTGATCTTTTGGAAAATATTTTTTAGGACCAATCAAATTAAAGATCGCATATAGTTTCTCTTCCCTTCATTTAGTCTATTAAGAAATTTGAATATTAAAAATTCCAGAGAGGGGTCCTTTTTATTGATGATTCTCTATATAAATTGGTCTTGAATAGGCTGATTGAAGAGCTCAATATTTTTAATTCCAATACCTCTCTTAAATATTCGATTACAACACTTTCTCCAGGGAACAATGATTATTTTTCATTCCAGGATGTTGCCGCTCCAAAAAATGTTTCTCCTAAGAGATTATATGGTTTTAATGATGGGATTTGAAAATTATTAAAAAAATAAATTAGTGTACTTGTGTTAAAAAAATCACATGAATTACTAAGAAAGGTCTTCCCACATTGGAAATAAACATTCATTTCTAGGAGGATAGAGTTCTTATAACATGAATCTCCACATCCACAATGTTATATGATCGAGGTTCTTCAAAAAACATGGGGACACCAAGATATTCAAAGGGTAGATAACTCTTTGTTATGCCCAAGTCATATATAATGCTGGATTTCCTGGAGGCTGTGATATTTTTTCAAAAGTATATGAATGATTTTTTTCTATTTTACATCTGGACATGTGACACTTTTATAGTGGAGAAGGGTTCCCTTAATGTGTTGGATATTTCTCTGATCACCCTGAGTAAATATAATAATATCATCAAAAAAAGTAGGTGAGAAGGTTCATAGATACCTTGAGAAACATTGATTGTTTTGACCACACCCATTATTGGACATATGAATAATAAATCTGTTGAGATAATCTTCATCAATTGTAAATATGATGGTATAGAGGGTATCCCCTTGTCTAACTCCACTTATTCACTTGAGGTAGCATTCTAGTGATCCATAAAAAAATAATAGAAATATGGGCATAACTAATCAACTTGTTGATCCATTGGATGAATCTCAAACTAAATCCGAAATCTTGTAGAACACGACCAATAAATCCCTAATCAATGGTGTCAAAGACCTTCCTGATATCTAGTTTAGGGGAAATATTTCCTCCTATAGTAGTTTTCTTGGAAAGATTAATAAATTTAGAGGTGGGGATAAAGAAATATTTATTCCTTCTTCCTTTAACATAGCCAACCAAATTTCAATAGTTGATATTCTAAGTAACATGATCAAGCTAGTTGGAAATAATTTTGGTGATGATCTTTTTTATAGTATTAACAAACTCCACTAGATGGAATTGACAAATATCACTTGCATTCTCCACCTTATGGATTACGAAAATAAACTAAGAATTATATTATTGAGTATGAGATCCATTTATGATGAAATTTATAACAAACTTTTAGACATCCTTGTTAATGACATTCCAATAAGATTTGAAAAAATGGCTGGTGAAGCCATCTGGTCTTGGAAAGATTCCTTTTTAGCCCAAAAATAGAATCTCTGATTTCAATATCTATAGGAACTGAGGTGAGAAGAAGATTATCATCATTAGTGAAAAGCCTTGTAATAATTCCATCCATTATCTCCTCATTTCATCTAGGGCCATTGAACAGATTTTTATAAGAGGAATTGTGATTTGAGATGCATTTTTATCCTCCAATATTACCTCTCCATCCATTAAAAATGATAGTAGCCTACTAACTATTTTATCCCTTTGACGAACATTAAAAATTTTGTGTGTTTTTGTCTCTATCAGTAAGACACTTGACTTTAAATAGAACCTTTTGTATTTTATCCCGAAGTACAATGAGATTTGTTAGCTTATTGGAGACGTTCATCTCTTTTTCAAATCACCAGATAAATTTCTTGTGGTCATGGATTCATGAATCCCATGTTCTCTGTTTTCAAGGAAATCATTTTCTGGGTCAAGATCACCGAATTGTTTCTTCCTCCATTACTTCATTTTGATCTTAAGGGCATTAAGGTTGAGGATATAAGCCAATGGATTATCAATGTGGTAATTAGTGGCCCATTTGTCTTGGATAATTCAGGAGAATTATAGGAGTGTAGTCCAAGCATTATTAAAAATGAATGGAATAGTCTACATTGTACATTTAGTCACGAAATGTGCCAGAATTAGATGTTGATCGAAGTTGTGTCTCGTAAGGGTGACACATGATATGCATGTCCAACTATCCAACATGTGATAATTGAAAAAATCACGGTCAATTATTCTTGATCTAATATTACCTAGATGTTTTCTATACCATGTTTATTGGCCACCTAGAAGATTGAGCTTAGTCAGGTTAGTCTCTTCAACACATCACCTGAATTCCCTCATAGAAATGGAACTATAGGCATGTCAATGTTCTTCATCAGCATGAATGACAACATTAACGTCTTCCATGAACAACTTTGAAACTTATATAGAATTGGATAGAAAATTCTTTTTATAAATTCGATTTATTTTTTATAATAATCATGTTGAAATTTTTCAATAGTTAGTTTTTGTAAATTTTATGAGAAACAATAATTTTTATGTGAATAGTAAAAATATTATTCAACAAATACCACATGATTAATGAAATAATTATGATTAATATTGAAATAATAAATGTTAAATAGGTTATTTATGCTATAAAATTTAAATAAAATAAATTGGTCATTTAAAAAATAAAATTAATTTCTAAATCAACAATGTATTTTTAAAAGCCAAAAATTTTGATGTGTCCCTTTAAATATTTTTTCCCATTTTCTCCTTTCCATATTGATTAAACTAATAAATTCATGTTATAAATATATTAAAAGTCATCAAATCAGTTTATTTTATAATAATTTAATTCATAATTTCATAAATATTACTATTTAATGGGGTTTCTTTAGATATAATAAGTTGTTCAATATTATGTCTCTTAAATGGCCCTCTATTTAAGTATAAAAAACTTTTCTCCACCCATTTAGAAAACCAGTTACCTTCCACTTACCAAAGCTAAGGGTCAACCCAAATCCACTATATTAATACACTTAACATCCTTATGGAAATTATAGAGATAATCATCACTAATCACTCTAGGTTTTGAGTGTCATATAAATGAAACAATGACAATAAGATTGTAAGTTTTTATCTACTTCTCTTATCATTTTCTTATTACCTTTCTCTTTTTCTCTATTCCTTTGAAGCCAAAATATTTTAATTTTAATTGAGTTATATTTTAAAATTTTATTAATAATGTGAACCTATTATACTGATTATATTTATAATATATTTATATTTTATATTTCTCTGTCTTCTAGTTTTCACAATGTGTTGTTAACAGTCTGTTAACCTCCAATAAAAACATATCCAATTATTTTATTATTTCAAAACTTATGGTTGGTGATAAAAAATTATTTATAATATATAAATGTATAAATATAAGTATTTATAATATTTATTATCTAATATTAAAAATGTATAAATATGAATAATGTAAGATCATTAAGACCATGCAATATAGGATATTTATAAGAAATATTATATTGAAATAATTCACATTTAAAAAAAATATAATGATGGAATATAATCAAAATATTGAACTTGATAAATAGTTAGAGAAAGGTCATAATTTAGATATATTTTTGTGTTTTAAAAAAACAATGTTTAATATTCACGATGAAGAAAAGTTAAGAAATAAACATGGGATTTAAGGTAATGAGATTCTCAAACCAAAATACATTTTTTAGGTTATGTTCCCTTTAATAAAATTCTTAGTTTGGAGTTTCATATATTTTATTTAAAGTGTCCTTTCACCATTATTACCCTTTTTTCTAGGGATATATATAGTTTTCTCTAATCAAAAGGACATGTAAAGTAATTATAATTACTTTTGTAAAATAACTTTATTTTATTAAATATCACATTATCACTTCTTCAAATAAAAACGATATTTTATGAAAATATTTGACCTCCCTTCTTAATTAGGGAACCCAAATGGATATTCATTAATGTGTTATTAATGAATCCATTATGAAAAAAATTCCTTTCAATTTCTTTATTTCAATACTATGATTATTAAAAGTTATATTTCCTTATGTAATTTATGAATATATACATTTAATGATGTAAATGATAGGAGTATAATTATATCTCATCTAAATACATTGGGTAATATAATATATCAAATGATACTATGTGTATTATACATTAACATGATGCTATAATTTTTCACAATTATGATATTTTGATTAATTCCCATATCTTATTCATGAACATGATGTTATCATTGATGAAAACATTTTATGGTATTTGAAAATTATGTTGTGATGTTTCATTATTATACACATTCCACATTTAATTTATTTTAAAATATATTCCATCATTATGATGATGATGATCTTATTATTATGATATTATGATATCGACCATGCTCTCCCATGTACTATTGATTCTTGTATTTTATTTCTTCAGCAATATCCCTCCCCTTATTAGTATTTTACCTCACCCCAATCTTTGATGTGTATCCTCAGGTGAATATATGTAATAATTTTTATTTGAGATATTTTAGGAAGAAAAATATGATTTATTTAAGTAGTGTATATTTTTTCCAAGTTATTTTCAATCCTAATTTTCGCATGATACAAAACCTTTCGATCAATTAATGTATTGAAAATATGTTTTTTATCATACAAATGATGTAATAGTCACCTAAGAAAATTTTGTGTCCCTGTAAGTCCATTTAAGGGAGTTAAAAGACAGAGTAATAACATTATGTTAGTCACATTAAAATAGGTATAGTAGACTATGGTGTTAACTATAGCCTTTGTGGAGTTACACATATAACAACCAGTGGAATTCAGTTTAACAAAACTATGAATCCTTGACTCTCCATGTGGTTATTCTAGACAGAAGTTATCATGGAATGTCTTTTTAGATGTACCTAGATGACATAAAGTAAGTTATAACCCAAGGAAAAATTTTGTTGGGTGGTCTGAAAGACCTTGTGGCCTTAAAAATGTGACATGGGTTTCTAGTAGGTTGATGCTTCATACTTCTTAAAAGATAAATATGGATACCATAAAGGATGGTATTTCATGTTTCCCTATAACTTAGAAATATGGATCTCATTGAGTTATATTTCTCATTAAAAAGGGGTGGATTTTATAGTATGATGGATTCAAAGTAGTTTGTGTTAACACCCATGTGATTAATGGTTCATGGTGAATCTCATTATCAATGATTTTCCATTTCTAAAGAGGATTATCAGGATTGATCCATTTGATTGAGTGGGTTCCATGTTGTGCATAGATAGTTTTTGGGGAAAGTGTTTTCTTCTTGGAGGTCTATGAATAATGTGTGAATAACTATATTTAGACATTTATTTTTTCCCATTCCTTGCTATGAAATCCATGATGTGTGAAAAATCTTCTAGTTTAATGCATGTATCAATGAAATCTGTGTGGTTTACTAACTGTAGAGAAATTCCTAGTTCTGTGGATGATCCCAACAATGTTTCTGAAGGTAGTTCATTAATGTTTTTTGTTTAGGATCACCTTTGGTGTTTTAAGCTAGGGTTTCTAGTGTGAATGTCATGGGGTATTGAATCTTAGTGGTTAATAATTAGAGATTTCTACATTTGTAATGAGATAAAATCGATAATGAACTGGGGTACCATAATGCGGCCAACCAAATTGCCATTACAAGAGATTTCATTGTTTGAAATATCAGTTAAAATGGTCAGATAATACCTATATAAATGTAAGTCATAACACACTCCTAGGATTTTGGAACATTTTGTGCAAATTGATAATATATCATTGTATACAGTGAAATGAGTTTTGAGTAACTTAGGTTTGAACAATATTTGGTGTTTTACATGTTAATTTGTTGAATAGAGAGTCACACATAGTCATCGTGTTTAGGAACAAAATTTTTGGGGTCCAGGTATACTAATATAAGAGTTGTGAGGTAATTATATAGATTCCCCTATGGTGAGGTGTATTGACCTAGTCAGTTGTGAATAACCACTCTTGTGGAAGGGACGTGGAATTTCATAAGACTAACCATTGGATAATCTAGTGACTCCTAATACCAATGTTTCAAGGATGTGAAATAATATGATTCCAAGATGAATGAATGATTTTGGATTTAGAAGTAGAATTGTATAGATATGAGAAACCAAAATTTGGAAATAGGGAGAAATCAGTGTAGGCTGAGTGGGAGTTGGATTTTTATTTTTTGGATGCACGATTGTGATCCATATAGCTTGTGTAAGAGGTTTTCAAACCAACAAGATAACACACATTCAGATTTAATTTGTAATTAAATTTAGATTTTGGATAAATTTAGTGATTCCTCCATGTTTTGAGGCATTGTGATTGGTGGTTCATGGAGCATTGTTTTTTAGGATGTAAACTCTTATAGGAAGATAACATGTAAATTAGTGACTCGTGTATCCATTTTAACCTTAATGAATTAGGTTGTTATTGAAAAAAGTAAGAATTTTTAGAAATAGAAATCATTATTGGAATTAGTAATGGTCATTTGGAAGGGGTGAAATGTTCATGTCATATTTAGTGAGTAAGGACTCATTAGTTCAACTACTAATAGAGAGAGTGGTTTCATTATCTACTCTTTTACCTATGTATTTTATATTGTTTGAGCATGGTGGAACTGAACCACGCTAAGCATTTTATTCGAAATTTTGAATATTTTACTCTATGTAGATTCCTATAAGGGTAGAACCTTGATCATTTTGGAGGAATAAATTTAGTACGTTGTGGGGTATTTAGTATAATAGGTACGATGATCCCAATATTAATGTTGGTAAATAAAAATTGTATGGCTCATGTTCTGATATTCATTCATGGAGTTACATAGTGGGATTATGATTGGTTTTCATGTTTGATAATATCCTCATGTTGGTGACTCGGAATTAAGGGTTGGGATAAAGAGATATACAAGAAAATGAAAATCATAGAAGATTAGGTGATGTGGATCAAAATATACCAAAACATCTCAACGATGAGAAGTGTTATGGTGGGGATATTTTAATGAACCAAAAAATTATTTGTTAAAAATTATTAAGGAATTTTGGACATTATATATTTGTAGATTGTTTTTTTACCTGGAATTTTGACTAGGTTCTAGGAGTTTGTGCATCCAATAATGGTGTTTATGGATGGAGTCCAAGGATAATGAGATGATCTAAGAGTCTGGGAGGCCCTTGGAGGAGTGGTTGAGAACTTAGGATTGCTGAAAGGATTAGTGGAATAATATTCAGGTTTTTAATAGTGTATTCATATTCTGAATATAATTCATGTGATGGACTAGGATGTTTCAAGAAGTGAAAAAGGGATTGAGGATAAGATCCTAAAAAAATCATGTCATGACACATCATGATGTTAAAGTTTCATGTACAGTTTTTTAATTAAGACAGTTGGATTGGCCCCCCTTTATTTTGGATGAATAAGAAGTATTTAGTAGGGATAATACAAATCATCTCCCTCACATTTATCTTTAGATTTGGGTCATTCTAAATGTGATTTGATTATTTCATAGGTAAGAATCTTATGTCCCCCTCCTTATATGTTTAAATTCCCAATAGTTTATGATTTAAAGAACTTATGTTTAATGGATTTTCATCAATTACACTAGGTATCATAGAATTGAAAATTTATGATGAGTTTTTCACTCAACCAAGATAAAGGATAATCTGATATGAGGTCCACACCCCATCACATGTCATTTCGGAGAGGTAAGTCTCCTAGTTCAATTCTTAAAGTTTTCAATTTAATTATTTTAAATTTGATTTAGTTCTATTTCTTAATGATATGGGTTTCTCTAGAATGATGTTGGAAGAATATTGACGACCTTCCATGAATGGTAGGTCATTGGCCCAGCTAGATTGTGATATCTTGTATGTCCTTTGGAAATTATTCATTTTTCTTTTGAGTATTAATATCCATGAAATCAATTAATATTTTTAAATAATTTATAATTAAATATCCAGAATTCTTGCGTATGAGATTGAAATCCATGGAAATCGACATTGGTCGAATAGACTTGGATTACTCAAAAAAATTTCAAGGATTATTTCTTGGTTTGGGAGTTAACTCTATTTCATGTATGTTGTCATGTGTACTCTATACCGTGTGGATATATACATGTTTATTTGCGTGATTAAAATTTTCATGGTATTCTCATATTGATAATAACTTTTCTTTATATGATCATATAGAAAATTCTACAAACTATTATAACTTAGTTTAATATATTTTTTATTGTATTAATTTTTCCATTATAGATTCTTTATAATGAAATAAATTCATTATTAGTAGATTATTTAATAATAAATTAATATTTAGAAACACCAATAAGATGAATTAATTGAAATAATAATTGATTTATACACCAAATCACTTAACATGTACATTATAATAAGATAATTTCTTCTCCCATAGTTCTTACATTTTACTACTATAGTGGTTATTAAAACATAACAACCCAAATACTACACTCCCAGTTCCTGTTTTGAAATCTATAACATCACATTTTCGTATTTGATTCCAGTAATTGGGACACCATATTTTACATCAAACCTTACAAAATCGAAAAGATAACATGGATCACTTATATTCTAGAGTAACTTTAAGGTTTATAGTTTTAGAGGATTAGAAAAAACACCTATATAAATAATTCACAAGTTTTCAGAAGATTATTCCTCATGTTTGAAACATATTTTATTATTTACTATAGTTCAACAACATTAAACTTATAAAATTATTTATAGACATAAATTTTTCAACAGAATTCTTTAAAACCGAGTTAAAATGAAACATAACAATGGTGAGATCAAACACTCTATAAGGTGAAAACCTAAACATTAACAAATGAATGTCATCAATCAGAATAAGAGTGCATAAGGGAATGATGGTATAATCAAATTACATGATAAAATCATAAATTAAGTATGACCCATAATTACCTAGATCATCCAATATGAAAACATTGAAAATAAAATATTCACAAAAATCAATAATCAAAATCCATGTGATATCAATCCCGATCATTAGAAACATTATAAACTCAAAACATGAAATTAAAACTATTTTTGGTACATTCAAGCATCGCTTCCATATAACCCTTTGAAAACTCTTTTTATTAGAATAATCATATATAAAACATCCAACATTATCAATAACCAATACACTAGAGAGCTCTAATGGTGCTCACCCATTGTATAATCTATATCGGAATCACATGTTATTCAGGATCTATAATGGGGCTCAAGCCTTTATATATTTTATATCAAGCTCACTTATGATAAAAATAGGGGATCAAACCCTCATATATGATTTATATTGATCACCCATTTTGTATAATTCTAAAGTAACATATTAATAATAAAAAACATTCATCCTAAAAATCATAGAAACAATCGTTATTAATTTGTAACCTAATAAACCCATGGAAAAGAAATGGGTTTAATTTTAGTCTATTTGAAAGAAGATTAACCCATGTAAAGAGAATGGGTTCCTTAAAAATCACATTAAAAAATTAATAACCCATGGAAATTAAATGGTTTCCATAACAAATCTCATTGATTCATGAGTAACCCATGGAAACAGAATGGGTTCTATTACTATCTCTTTAAAACAATATTAAACTATGGAAAAGAAATGGGGTCCTTAAAAATATATCTGAAATAGCCATAATCCATTGAAAGAAATAATTAATATGGTATCAAAAAAAAATATACCTAGTGGAGTATATGAAACCACAATGTTTTTTTATATTTAGGATTACAAATTCCCTTAAAATATTATTTAAAATAATTCTTTTGGAAAATAATATTTAAACATTCAAAGTGTCCCAAACCGCATAGAATAATTTTTAATCACAATCCCCAAGAATGAATATCATTAAATGAAACATTAAATATCATGAAAATAAGTATATTAGTTATATTACACTTCATTGATCATAATATACATCACATTAAATAATATACTGATGAATATTTCATAATTCTCAGAGAAATACAGGTGTGACTTGAAGTCCCCTTAAAATTGTAGTAACATTTGAATATAAAGCCCCAAAAGTAATAGTAATCAAATGGTAAATTTAAATACCATTAATATTAAATAATTAATTATATTAGGAATCAATAATATAGTTTATACACCCCAAAAATTAGGTCTGTGGTGGATATGACAATTATCTCATGGATGAAAAAAAAGTGAGATGAAAATCACAAACAAAGATCAACTCATTAGAGTGAGAATAAATCAGTGAAATAATTGGGTGTAAAAAAAGAAAATGGAAAAAATAAAATATTGAATACATAATAACACATTCATAGTTTATTTGACACATATAATTGACATAACATAATAAATTAAATAGAATTGTAACCCTATTAATGGAAATTGAGTTAAGAAACCCCTTACCTTATGTCTAATTCCTCATACTTTTCCTTTATCTTTGTGAATAATAAACTCATGTTAATTATTTACCTTATTGAGAAAATTTTACGTGTTTATCATTAATATTATTTCACTTATAAACTAGTTATATACAATTACTTAATAAATAATGTTTAATTCTGATGTTTTCACCATATTTTGCCTAAGTATCAAGGCTGACATTGATATGACAACTATGGTCCATAAGGACATTATTTATACATCTACTGAATAAAAATAATTAAATAATAATAATATTTATATTTACAATTTAATTTTAGAATAACTAAGTAAATGTGGTTTTGAAAAAATGACCTTATTTTAAGATCATGGAGATGGTCGGTCGTACGAACGCATGGGTAACGTTCTAATTTTCAATGATCTTTATTAAATGAAGGTAAATAATGTTTATCTTCAAAGAGTGACAATTATTTGTTAAATTTTATATTATTTAACTAGATATACTTTTATATATAATTATTTTAATTTTTCTTTGAGAAATGAATAATCACATTGATTCGAGGATGCGGTAGTCCACATATCCACGAACGACATCTTCACTTTTTTAGTGTGTGAAATGGAAATAAGTGAATGGTATGTTTTATATAAAAAGAGAAAATCATGTTATGAATATCATAAATATTAAGTATATGTACTATATTATTATTATTAAAATCATTCTTAACATAATATATATATAAAGCGTGAATGAATCACATTGCTTTGAGGAGACTGTAGTCTGCATTCCACAAATGATGTTATTGTATTCCGAAAAAAATGGAAATAATGAAAATATGTGTTTTATAATAATCCAAGAAAAAAAATAAATCTTATAAATCATATATATCATATGAAAACATCTTTTTCCATCATAATTCTAAACCATTGAAGGTGGTAAAGGAAAAAATAATGACATCATTTCACAATGTGGTTGTCTATCGTACACATGAATAGCGATTTTGTTACCCATTTGATGGAAGTTTGTAAAAGTGAAGGATGATCACGTAACATATAAAATTATCAATATATTTTGGATAATTATGTTATTATATATGAAATATAGAATAATGAAATAGGGGGTTTATAATGAAAAGAAACAAATGTGCACGTTAAATAATGTTACCTATTATTCATGTAAGTCATATTGGTTTGAACCAATGTAATTAATTTGATTACTTTCATCATAAATGTAATCTTATAATATGAGATTCTGGATTCTGTTTGTTTATTTGGTTATTTTTTATGAGCCCAAAGTCTTGGGAGGTGTGATTAAATGGGGAGGGTGAGTGTCTTTTTATAATGGCGAAGGAGTGGCATTTCTGTAAATATAAAAAGGTAAACACTATTGGGGGGACTCCATTACATCATATTCCTATAAAATTAAAAAAAATGGATTTAATGGTAATTAGGTTTTATGAAAACTTTAACAACTCAAAAATAAAATCATTTTTATAAATTTTCTCTTTAGTCTTTATGTTTACACAAATTTATCTTCATTGTTTTTACTAAGGTAACTTGTATCCTTTTATTTACCAAGGTAATATATAATTTAATACTATAATTAAAAATATATTTATTAGATAATTTATATTAAAATTATTATAAATATTAATTCTAATTCATTAGATAAAAATCTTATGTGTGTTTAAAATTAATTCTAATAAAACACATGTCATGCGCAAAACCCTGTTTTACCCATAATCACATTAATTAAGGTTAACTGTTTTCACTAATTATTATGGTAAAAAATTAAGTTTAACATATTAAAAAATAAATATTATAATTATCCGAAATATTTATATCAATTTTCCCAAATAAATTCACTATAGTTGAAAAATTAAATTTAAAGCTAATCCCACAGACTTGGTAAGAAAGGGTTTTTCAATTGTAAATGTTCAAAATTTTAATACATTTATATATATATATATATATTATAAAAATTACTCAAATTACCTAAATTGGATTAATATATTTATAATTGACATTATTTTACTTTAAAATCAATTAAAATATAATTTAACTACATAAATACAATATAAAAAACCCATTTTCAATTAAAATTCAGTATTTTTTAATATTCATCAAAAAAATCAAACTTCTAACAAAAATTTAAAAAAATCACCCAATGTAAGTTTTGATATTTATATTTCAATTATTTTTATTTTATAAAAACAAAATTATGAAATATTAAAATTTTATTTTTAAAATAGTTCTTCCAATAAAGGGTGTTAAAATACCTTTTAGGGAAACACAACTTCTTATGCTTAAAATTTCATTTAATCTTATTTTATGCCTATAAAATTATGGATGAATTAAAAATATTTTATTTAATATAAGACTTATAAATATCTTTAGTATTGTTCATTAATAGTGATTTATTTAATTTATGAAGATAAAATTCCATTGTGGGCATGAAAATAAATATTTTATAAAAACACATCCTTTATATTCAATTGATTTTTATATTCATTTATAATTAATTAGTAGCAAATAAATTCATTATGTATACATTTATTGACTATATTTTTAATATTTAGAGAATCGAATTCATTCCTGTCAGTCTAAGAGCTAGCAGATAAGTATCACGTGAAATAATAATATTAATTATTATATTGTTACTAGTAAAACGTGATCATTCATGTGACAAAAGTTATCGAAGATAATAGACATTACAGTAAATGAAAGACAAAATTTATTTTTCTTATAGTTCAAGATAAATTTGGTATTTCATATAACACGACCTGTCAAATAATTTAGATTAATTTGAAAGTTTATATTTCTTAAAATCTCATTATGTTACATCCTACCTTACTTAAAAAATTAATTTCACCCTCAAAATCATCTTTGTTATCAATGTATTAACATTTAAATAATTCCTTTATTGAAACCCTCATCATAAAAATGGATAAAAAAATATCCTTTCAAAATATAAAATTAAAAACATAAATGTAACCTCAAGTTATGAAGAACTCAGATTCATCATAGGGAGAACATAGAAGAAAAGAATAAATACTTATAGAGAGTGATTCAGTTTATTGATCACCAACAAGTGAATGATTAATATAAATTTAAGGACCCAAAACAATACATATATGATAGTTTAAATGACCATCAATTTAACATAATTTAGGGTACTTGGATAATAGTTTTGTTTCAATACACTTTTCCTATAGTTAGATAATTCTTTTATCATCTATACCAATATAAAAAATTTACTTTCTTGATGATTATAATTTCATCCTTTTGTAAATTTTCACGAAAATATCACTTTTTCATAATTATGAGCATTCAAGATGTGTTTTTAATTCCTTCTTCATGAAACTTATCTTTTAAAGACCATATAACCATAAAATAGATATTCACGATATTCTTCTTCATTACAAACATTAAACAAAACCAAAATGGTTATCACATAGTAAGATAATTAAAAAATAAGCAAACCTTCATATGATACATTAACAAGAAACATTTAACACAAATGCCAATATTTAAAATATAATAAATTTATAAATTAATATATTTAATATTATTTAAGAATTTATTGACCAAGCTTGGAACCCAATGATTTGAATGATTTGATTATATATTATTCTGAGATATATAAACCATTATTCCTCAACTAAAATAAAATATATTTTCCAAAATAACATAATATTTACCAGTAAAATCATTTTTAATAACATGGACATCATGTAGGCTAGTTTTAGTACTGGAAACCCTTGTCGTCTTTCTGTCATGGCTTCATGCCTCACCGCCTAGTGAGATGCAACAGTTTGTCCCAATGGAAACAAGTTATCCACTCATTTTATTCTTTAATCATAATATATATAGCCTCCCTAAAAAAATTCATGTTGATCATAGGTGTTACAAATAAATCATACCAAAATAATTGGCTACAAAAAATTTGTTGATAACCACATTCATTTTACTGTATAAATCTCAAATCAGTTGTCTTAAGACATTGAACTTATTATCAACATTAATATTATAGTCCCATGATGGTATACATAACATTTAAAAAAACTGAATATCCAAACGTATTAATCTCAAATTTTATCTAAACTAACCATTGATTCCATCTATAACAACCTAGAACACACACTCTTTAGTCTGATACTAAAATCTATAACTTTTAATATTTGGATTTGATGATGATAATTATAACCCAATTTTTTCTGTAAAACCTTTAAAAATCGAATGAAAAACATGGATAACTTATAATTTGGTTGAAATTTTGGTTAAATAGTTTTTGATAATTAGGGAAAAACTTTTACATAAACAATTATCATGTTGTAAAATAAAAATTTCTCCTGATTAACCCAACATTTATTATTTCCCAATAGTTTTTCACCATCATCCTTGTAAATTATTTATAGACATAAATTTGTTACATATTTATTTAAAACATGGTAGAAATTAAATATAAGAATGTTGACATCATATTCTCATTAAAGTAAATAATAAAAATTAATAAATGAATTTCATCAATTAGCATAAAATTGTATAATCGTATGATGACATAATCAATGTGCATGAGAAAATCATAAAAGAAATTAAACCCATAAATATATGTTTCATAAAATATTATAAAATGGCATGTTAAGAGTCACCAAAATTAATAATCATAATCCATGTGATGTCACTATCAATCACTTGAAACATTATAATAGGGATTACCCTTTGTATGAGCTATATTGGTCTCACCTATTCTTTCTAAGATATATTAGTTCTCAACCATTCATATAATCTACATGGGGCTCACCCTTGAGATATAATGGGGCTCAAACCATAATTTAAGAATTATTGGGATCATCCATTTTTAAAAATTCTCATGTATCATATATATAATAATTAACTTTCATTATGAAACTCATAGAATGGATATTTATTCATTTATAACCCAATAAACTCATAGAAAATAAATGGGTTTAATGATAATCCCATTAAAAAAAGGATAACCCATGGAAAGGAAATAAAATCCATAAAATTATCATTGAAACATTATTAAACCATGAAAAACAGTTGGATTCCAGAATAAATCTCTTCAAAACATGACTGGCCAATGAGAAAGAAATGGGTGCCATAATAATATCATTGAAACAAGAATAAACCATGGTAATGAAATGGGTTCCTTAACAATACCATTGAAAAAATCATTATCCATACAAAGAAATAAATATTACCGTATCAATCAAAAATATCCCCACTAAAGGATGTGTAAAAGAATGTTTTTTTAAATTTATGAATGTATAGTCCCTTACAATATCAGTAAAAACATTCTTGAGTAAAATAATATTTTAACATGTAATGTATCCCATACCACTTTGATATGTTTTGAATCAAATACCCTTGAATACATATCATTAAATTAAAATTATAATATCATGAAAATAAAAATATTCCTGAAATAACATATCATAAGGATATATACACACCACATAAAATAATTGGGTGGTAAGTATGGCATAATTTCTGCAGAAATAAAAGTGAGACGGCAAATCCACTTACAACATTGGTAACATCTAAATCGAAAGCCCCAAAAGTAATAATAACCAATTGAAACACTTAAATACCATGAAGATAAAATAATAAATTAAATAATATATCAAAATGGGATTATATAAACAAAAAAACAATTGAGTGTTGAATATTTCATTTAACTCGTTGATATAAAAAGTCAGATGAAAATTCCTAACAACGATTCTATGATTACAGTGAGAATAAATCAACGAAATAATTATGTGTAAAAAATTTAAATCCAAAATATAAAATTATTAATATAGAATAATACAATCATTGTCCATTTAAAACATATTCTTGGTAAAACCTAATCATTGATATAGATGATAAACCCAATGAATGTAAATTGAGTTAAGAAACCCCTTACCCTGAGTCTGATTCAACATGTTTTCCCTCTATCTTCGTGAATAATAACATTTTTTCATTATGTAAATTATTCCTAAAATTTTAAAAGTTTATTATTTATATTATTTACTTTAAAAAATATTATATACAATTACATAATCAATAATTCTTAAGTATGATGTTTTGACCATATTCGGCTTATGTGTCAAAATAAGAATTGATATATCGACCATTATCAATGAGGTAATAATTTAAAAATATATAGAATAATAATCATGAAATAATAATAATATTTATAAATAAATTAAAATTTTAAATTCAATCAAGAAATATCATTATGAATAATGAAATAATTTTACAATTATGGAGACGGTAGTTCGTATATACGCATGATTAACCTTCCCAATTTTCAATGATAATTATAGAAAAAAGGTAAGTAAAATTTATATTTAATAAATAATATTTATGTCATAAATACTATTTTATATAATTATATATAATTTTATATATCATTATTGTTATTTGGGATGGAAAAAGGAAGAATTTCATCACTTCAATGAGGTGCTAGTCCACATATCCACAAATGATGGTATCACTTTTTTAGTGTGTGAAATGGAAAGAAGAAAATTTTACGTTATATATCCAAATATATAATTATATCATGAATATAACAAATTATTTATTTATATCATATATTTTCTTTAAACCCATTTTTTATACATTCCATGTAAAGAATAAACTAATCACATCGCTTTGAAGAGGTGGTAGTCTACACATTAACAAATAATGTTATAGTATTCCAAATAATGGAAATCAGGTAGATTTGAGTTATATAATAATTAAAAAAACAAAAATATATCATTAATATAATATGTATCATATTAAACTATTATGTGCATCATAATTATAAATTGTGAGAGGTGGTAATGGAAAAATGAACTATATCATTTCCCAAGGCGATAGTCTTCCAAACACAGGATCAGTGATTTTATCACCCATTTGATGTAAGTGAGTGTAAGTGTAGGTAGAAACATTAAAATAAAAAAATCAGACTACTTAGCATATTGAGGTTATTATATAAGAAATGTATATTTAAAAATTAACGGGTGGAGAAACAAATAAAATTAATGTCATCATTGAATAAGGTTACCTCTTCTTTGAGTAAATCCTTTTGGATTTCACAAAATAACTTCCTTAGTTTTAATTATTCCCAACATTAAGATTATTGTTTTAGAGTATGGATGTTTGGAGTGTTTTTTGTAAGTTTTGTTTTCTATAATAAAATCTTGGGGAGTTGTGAAAATGTGGGGATAGTGAGTGCCTTTTGAGAGTATAGGAGGAGTGTCATTCTTACAAATTTAAAAAGGCAAACCATATTGGGAGGTTTCACATACATCATGAGCCTCAAAAAGGAAAAATTATAGATTTTAGGGTAATTATGTTCTATCCATACTTACCCCCAAAAAACAATTTTTATAATTTTTTCCCACAATCTTTAAGTTTAATCAATTTTATCTTCATAGTTTTTATGAAGATGACTTGTATCATTTATTTACCTATGTAGTTTACAATTTATGAATATAATTAAAAATATATTTATTACATAATTTATATTTATGGATTCTAAATATGATTTAAAATTAATTAAATAAAAAATATTATTTGTGTAAAAATAATTTTAATATAACACATGTCAGGCGCAAAACCCTATTTTAACTTTAATCATGATAATTAATTTTAACTATTTTCACTAATTGTTATGGTGAAATATTAATTTGAAAATATTATAATATAAATATTATATTCAATTAAATTAATTGTTTCCATTTTTCAAATTTAATTCACATGAGAAGGAATATTAAATTTAATTCTAATATTTCAGTCATGATGAGAATACCGGCATTTAAAGTGAAAATTTTCAAAGATTCACAATGTTTTTATATATAAATTAATTATAAAAATGATTCCTAATACGTAAATGGGATTAATATATGTTTAACAGTTCAAATTTTTCTCTATAATCATTTCAAAATATAATCTATCTATATAAAAATATTAGATAAAAAAGAATATTTCATTTAAAAATCAATGTTTTCCACAATTCATTAAAAATTAAACATTCTCTAAAATATTCTAAAAATCCACCAAAATTTAATTTTGAAATTTTAATTTGGAAAATGAAGATTATTTTTTCGAATAAAAATTATAATTAGTGTCAAATTTTATTTTTATAATAAGTCTTCCATTAAAAGGCAGTAAAATAATGTTTACATAAATAGAGTTTCATATGCATAAAATTAGATTTATTATTATTTTATGCATACAAAACATATTTGATGTTTTAAAAAATATTTTATTGGATATATAACATATATATTTAATTAATATTTTTCCCTGATATTGATTAATTTATTTTATTAATATTACACACTTTTATATGCATAAAACTAGTTTTTTTTATAAAAACACATTCTATATATTCAATTGTATTTTATATTAATTTAAAAATATTTTATAACCAATTAATTAAATAAAAAAACATATATAAAATATATTTTGTTATTTTAGTAATTCTTATCCATTCAGTCTATTCTAATGGCTAGTTGATAACTTTCATGTGAAATAATTATTATTATTATTCTACTATTTTTTGGTAAAACTCGATCTCTTTTGTAACAAAAGAGATCAAATAAAATAAATATTGAGTGAAAAAAAGAAAAAATATGGTGTTTGGTATATAAAATATAAAATTTTTATTCAATATAACATATTCAACTAAAGAATTTATATTAATATGAAATGAGGTATTTTCTAAAATCTCAAAATGTTACCAAAAATATTCATGTTCTGATTATCATATTTGATATCTGTTTTTGAATTATATATTATCATAATTTAATTCTATTATACATATTAAAAAAATTGGATGATGCTCAATGAATTTTCTAATAGTTTAGGAACCATTTCATTATTATTTGTTTCATCAAATCTTTGGTCATGAAATTAACATGTACTTTTTGGATTGTTCATAATTTGATCGTCTATGAAACAATTATAATATTTTGATAAAATATAAGTAAAATGTTTATTAAATGTTCTATAGTATGAAAGATATTTTAGGTATCAAATTCCTTGCTAATAAACATTGTGGATGATATAATCAATCCATACTATTCTAATCCAAATCTCTCAACTTTTTTCCTTTTCCATTTAATATTACATTTTTGGATGACCTTGATTAAGATATATGATCAATAAAAATGTGTTTTTATTAAATTATTTATCCAATTGGATACCTATAGATGTTTTATTATTTTTATTTCCTGTAAGAGCACTCCCACAATCTTGTGTAACATGTATAGAATTCATTTTCTACTAAATCAATATAAATTATTTCATTCATACATATTTAATATATTTCTCTAAAAACTACAAGTGATTATCCTATGATATAGTGTTTTCATTTTCAATTCCCCTAAATTTTGAAAATTAAATGTCCCTTAAATCCCTTTAAATATAATATATCTCCCATTTAGTTGGTATAAGTCGGCCATTGTGTTGATGGTGTTTTAAATTTTTTTAGGAATGAAAAAAAGGATTAATAATTTATCATTATTGTTAATATATAAGAGTCATATGACCATTATATCATTATTTATAATTCTAAATTACATTTATATGAAAATAAGAATGAATGAAAAAAAATAGTTAGGATAAGACTACATTACCAATTTCTTGATAATTCTCCATCCCTATATAACACTTCTTATAATGGCTTATATTTTAGTTCCACCAATTGATATAGAACGTGGATAAGATATTTTGTATAAGTATATGGTTAGATTTATATAAATAAGTAATTCATAAATGTGAGCCCAAATGAGTGATGGAGCTTCGAATTTATTAGTGAAGGTGTAGGGTGATTTTGAATAAAAAACTATATTTTTTAAATATTATTAAATATATTAATTGATATGATGATTTATACACATTAATTACAAAAATTATGATTTCATGACATATATAACCTCCCAAAACATAATAATATAATTTGAATTGAATATATTAAATAAATAATAAAAATAAGGGTTCATTAGAATAACACGTGTTTTAGACTTTAAATGTTTCCTTATAGATTTAAAATTTAATTATATTATTTTGAAATACATTAGTTAACATATAAAATATATTTTTAGTGATTAAAAATATTTTATAAATTATTTATCCAATTTCATATTATATTAATCATATTTTCATATTCAATATAAAATTAAATGTTTTAAAAATATACCAAAAATTCACCTTTGATTAATTTTGGTGTTTAATATAAAAAATATAATCAATATTTTCAATATAAATTTCTAAATGAGATAAATTGATTATGTAATATGAAAATATAAATGTTATAGTTCCATAAATAATTTTAAAACCTATATTCAAAAATAATTATATCTATTTTTTTAATAGATGAATTAAAATATTATATTCATAACTTTGAAATTTAATTATGGCATTTTGAATTTATATTTTATTATTATAAAAATGATTTTTTTCCTCATACCATTATTTAATGACATACTCATTATGGTATATTTATTATTCTGATGGTCTATCCATACTAAATTTAGAAATTGTTTTAGGGGAAACCTTAATTATTGTAACAATCATATATCTTATTTTCATCCAATATATACCACTTTCACTATAACAATTTTATTTACTTATTTTTATCACATGGGTATTTTTAATTCCTTATTAAAATTATAATATAATATTGAAGTTCCCAAATCAGTGTAGAATCACTAAGAGTGGAGGGGTGAATCAGTGGTCCCTCTAAACATTTTACAAATTCATTCTTTTCAATTAAATCTCTATGGCTGGATAAAGACTCAATCCAATCTTATTGTGTATATTAGCCTTACCAAGAATGATGTTTTAATCATAAAGGTATTGAACACAAGGATTTACAAGGTTCGGTTTAAAGACCCACTTCTTATTGTGTTGGTTATTCTCCCCAACATAGATTCTCTACTATAATCATAATATCGATTACAATGGTCGATAAAAAATCCCATTGTAACTATACTAAGTCCCATGTAAGGGTCTTTATACATCATCCCATAGTGTTACCATACTCCCCTAGCCTACTCTAGAGTCCCACTAAAGACTTCTTCTCCACCCTAAAACACATAGGATTCTTCTAGATCTCGAGTCACATGAGAAACATCCTTCCTTGAATGCACTTTGATTTACTATATATGATATAATTCTATTTCCCATTTGGATTTCTTAATCACACTTTCTTTAGTATCACTTCATTAATATTCAACAAACTTTTGTAGGGTCTGTTGTACATGCTCAATATTTCGGATCACCTTTGTCATTATTCCTAAGTGGAACAATGAGTGGGAAATTCATTTTTATATTGATGAAGACCCATCCTCACTAATATGTCTGTAATTGGTTCACAATACTTCTTCAAGAATAAAAATATTCGTAAGTTATCTTGTAGAACATTATCATTGTCTCACTTCTTGGATTCTCAAACATTGTCAACTCGAATATAAGATCTTCTATAAATCTTCACGACTTCAGTCTCAATTCAAATTCATATCATGAATGGATTACATGAAACTAAAATCTTCTTGTTTTGGGTATCTCACTGACGTCACACATGTGAATTTTATTATACATGATTTTATCCATGTATATTATTTTATTGTAAACTCAAACACACACTAGTATCTTAAATCAATGGTTTAGTTTCAATGTGTTTGTCTCATGAATTTACACATGCACTTTCCACTCAGTCCAACTTGTGTAAAAACACAAAAGGGTATAAATATTTTAGGATATATACATACTCATTTAATCATCACTTTCTCTTCTTTCCTTCTGGTTCTTTTCACACAAGCAGTTTTTGTTTTTAATTTGGGATGAATTTGTGTTATGCATTTTATTTCTTCAAACTCGAACTTGTATAGTCCACTATTTAGCTTTGTTCTTGGACACTCAGGTATCTAAAATAATGCACATGATTTTTATATAAATTAGGCATGTACTATCCATTATTCAATGAAATCACACAATTTTCCTCTTGTTCTCTTCATGCATGGACACTTTCCACCTTATGTCGTATTTTTCAACCCCAAATGGGTATAATCATTATGTATGCATGAGTTATTCTAAATAGGTAGTGTGTAGGTATATTATGTCATGGGTTTATCAAACCCTCTACCTCATGCACTCTCCTTCTTATTAAAAAATAAACACGAACCTCTACATAATAGTATAACAATGACATGTAAAACAAAAAGTGATCTTATTTTTTGTGAACCCAAAGGTTCACAATTAATATTCTTCTTGCAAACCAGAGTGGCACAGGTTCTTCTTCATTAGGAAGAGGGTGTATCTGGATCTACTCTATAGAACTAGGAGTGGTTATTGGATTCTATCTTTGCAGAGTACAACAGGGGTGTGATTACAACAGTCGTGTACTTTAAGAATTATCTATATGAAACACAATGAGGGTTCGAGAGAAACATCCATGTTATCATTGCTTTTCTTCTCACAGATGGGTGTGGATTGTTCACTTCTTTGCAAGCATGGTTCAAGAATGCATTTCACTTGTTGAACACATTTTGATCTCTCTTATCCTTCATGTAGTAGAGATACATGGAACCTCTATAGCATAGTTCTCTGTTTCATTGGAAACAGTCTCTTCTTCCATATTTTCAACAACAGATCCTTGGTCAAGGTCTATCTAATTTTATGTGGGTGTCGTCATTTCTCATCATTCAAATATCGTAAGCTTAGTTATTTAAATCACTCCTTTGAATAGATTAGATAATCAGCTTTAAAAAATTTAAAATATGGGTTATATATACCATGAATGGTGGGATATTAATTTTTCAAATGTGTGGTCTTTTAAGTCATGTGCATGAGTTTAATCATTTCCTAAAATCTTCGTTCAATGGGGCTCAAATCATCCATGAAGTTAGGACGAATGACGAGGCCTGGGAATCATTTTTTGAACTTGGCCTATGTGGTTTCTTAATTTCATTCACATGAAGGAAACATTAATTGCATGGATGTGTTCTTAGCATTCAGATGGTCGTAATGCACGTAGTTTTATCACCAACGATGGTCAGTTTTCAAACTTGGAGGAGTGGATTCATCTGTGGCGAGCTTTGGTATTGGGAAGACTGGAGGTTGAAGACGATGTTGTAGACTCTCCAAGGCTGTTGGATCAACTCAGATTGGTCACAAATGTCGGGAATTAGATCATGTAACACTGGATGAGATCTATAGCCACAATCTCTCATGATATGAGATGGGTGATTGGGATTACTTATGCTTTTTTAAAATATTTTCCCACATCAAAACATGGATGTGGGTTTCTCATGGTTTGAATATCAAACAACGGCAGCCACTCAGTAATTAGTTCTCCTCCCCCTCCTCCAATATAGCCATGTACTGGCTTCTTAGAGGCACATTCTATTCCCAACCTCTGCTCTCTACCATTGTGTTTCCTCACACAGTGTCACTCTGATGCTCCAGTATGGGTGTGCTTCTTTTTTCCCCATGCACAACTGCGATTAGTCGCACTGGCCGGACGGGTGGTGTTAAGCTCAACCGACAACTCTTATGAGGCAAGCCGCTTCCTTGGCTTGGCTGGCTGGTTATCCATAGTCCCATAATTTTTATATTAACCCCATACATAAATACTTTGGAAAAACCAAGGTATATACATATATTATTTCAATAAGAAATTCAGGATACTTTGTCTTTTTATTATCTTCATTCTCAACCAAATCCTTCTACTACTTACATTCTTTTTGGAACACCTCATAAGTATTTAAGATCATTTCAATATTCTTAAACACTCTATACACATTGTCCAATTATAAAATAGTGTATGGATGGTCCAAATGCATCATGCAATCATGTGTAGCATCTCCCTCTTAAAATCTTGTGGCAATGTGTCATCCATTGACAAATTCCTTATAACATAGGATCATACTAACATTGTAAAAATTTAGCAACATGGATAATTTCTCAATCCTGGCATCCATTTATATGAATCCATAACAATTCTACAGGTATCATTAGCTTTGTAACGACTTCATCAGATTAATAGTAACGAGATATTCCTATCTCATTGTTCACCATTTCGAAATAACAATTATTGATAGTACATTTCAACTAGTAGAGTTCATAATCAAAGTGGTATTTTCATGGAGTCAATAACATTACATTAATAATCACCACATGAATCATCATCACCACTTCAATAATTATCTCTCTATGAACATATTGACACATATTTATTACAAATGAAACACTAGTCTCAAAAGGTATTATTAGTGTTTTCATTAATAGTGCAATTTTTTTCCGAACACTGTTATTTATGGCTAAGCATGAGTATTTAGATTACTAACATGTAGATATCAAATTTAATTTTTTCTACTACACCTTATACTTATATTAATTATATATATTTTATTAAAACAGAATTTTTAATTTGATATTTTGAAGAAACAAATTCAAGATTATTTTTAATCATTTCAGATGATTTGATTATATTGTTAATTATGTATATTTGGTAATGAACATTTTTTTATAAAAACGCATGTCATTGAAACATATAATTGGATTTATTTTATAACTAAATTTTTTGCAAAATAACCCATGTATGACCACCATTCATTTTTTTTGAATTTATTTTTCGATTAAATGATCTACATATCTCAAATTTTTTCATACAAATGAATCATACAATTATATGATTATAATAAGTGTCCATTTAAAATAATTTTTATTATTATATTTCTATAAGGTAATTTTTTTAAAACAGTAAAACATATTTTTAGTTTTATGGGATAATTATCTATTCATAGCCTTCGTATCTCCACCATGTAATATAATATTGATACCTAGTAGGGAATGCATAGTGTGGTGCATTTTTTATAAACAATGCATGGTGACTGCTGATTTATTTAAAACTACTCAATTTGTTTCCATTTCATAACATCACTTGACATCATGGTATTGATTCAGAGGAATATTAGAGGATATTACTTGGAATTTTATGTTATTTTTATTGGTAATTTCTATTTTTGATATTTTTTTATTTTTTTATAAAATAAATGTTTACTTTTTTATTAAAAGTGTTTTAGAATTAATTGATATTTCCATGGGATATTTAATGAGATAATATTATTATTTTTAAATTAGTATGAAGTGTTCATAGTCGATATTGGTTTTGAATACCTATTAAAATATTGTTATTATCATTATCATTATTATTATTTTATTAATTTTATAAAATATTTGAATATAAGAGGCAAAACTCCCATCCTTTTGTAGTTTTTTACAAATGGTTGTAGGAAGAAATCGAAAGGTTTCTTTTACCGTCTATTATTGTCCTTTTACATAGATTATTGGAGAAGAATGAAATGTGGAATATTTCTATTTCTTCTACTTCTTATTATTATGAAACAATTATATTTCTTCAAGGTAAAAAAATTCAATATCTAGGAAAATAATGAAATTAAAAATTTTATCTTATAAAGGAAATCCCAAAAAATAGAATGGTTGTTTTTATTTTAAATAATATATTATTATTTTCTGAGTGTTTCTCACTCAATTAATATTGGTATCAATACTCAATATTTTACAAGAAACAATTATTTTTCTAAGACTTTAATAGATTTTTTGGTTTTTGTTTATAAATTTCTAAAATTAAATTTCTATAACTTTTTTTGCCATGATGAATATTAATATACTTATAAAACATCATGATTGTAATTGGTCATCAATTATCTAAATAGTTCAAGAAATTATCTATTCATTGGATACATTCCCTCATGCTTGTGTTTTTTAATTCTGTTATTCAGGAGTTAAATTGGTTGAACTATTTTAAAATAAATGCTTTTTTAAACATCATAAAATATAGTTTTAATGGTTTTAATTTATATGGATTGATTTTTAATACCATGTTTTCTAAATTATTTGGGTACTATTTCAAAAAATGATTTATTAAATTATATAAAGAGTTTTTTATAATGAATACTTAGTAGGAATTGTTTTAATTCAATGTATAAGATATGATAATTTATTTTTGTAACAATAATGTTATATTTTGTATAGTAAATGTGTAAATTATCTAATTTTGATAATGCAATTTTTTTCAAGCTTTTTTAAAATATTATTATCATTTTTTAGACTTTTTTCATTTATAATGTATCATGATCGAAATTTAATTACTAAAATAAATTAATTTTAATGGAATATGATTAATTTACATGATATTTATATCCATTTTTGATGTAAATTTGTTTTTCCTTGATATGTTTATTTTCTAGAGTCTTGGTGGTGTGGTATGTCTAATTAAAATATAGTACGTATTCTACTTTTTCATTAAAATTTCATGTGATTAGTTTAGAGTCTTATTGGTATTCTCTAGACATTTTGTAAATATTGGGAATAGATTATATATGTTTATTAGTTTAAAATGATAATTCATAGATTTTGTGGGTATTCTGATTTGGTTGGATTAGATCAATACAAGTATAGTGGTTCCACTAAGTGATATTATTTTTGGATATCCCCTTTAGAAAATAGTAGGATTATCTTACGATGAAAAAATCATTGTTTAGGTTCTCATTTTATTAAATGGTTTTGGTTGTGTTTTACATTATTCAATTAAAAATTTAAATAAAATTTTAAGATATAGGTGGTTATAGAAGAAAAAGGACAACCTTATTTACTTTTATATACAAATTTCTCTTTTTTTAAATAAATGTATTATTTATTTATTTTTAAACTATAATGTATGTTTTACACTTTATTGTATTGTGTAAAATAATTAAAATCATGTCATCAAGTTATATAATCAATCCTTATATTTACATATTTGGTGTATATTTAAATTATATTTTGAATTTAGAATAATGATATAGGAAATGATTCCTTATTTATAGGACTTTGACCACAAACCAAAACATATTATTATTGATAAGAGAGTATAGAGTGATAACATATCAATTTAATTTGACTTTGCATCATCATATAAAGATCCTTCATCCGGTCCAACATCAAATAAAAAAATTTCTATAAGGATTATTTAAAATTGTCTTACTGTCTATTACCAAAATCTATTAAAAACATTTTCATTAATTCTTCTGTGATAAATATTTCATCTTCGCATAAAGAATGGTCCCTCCTCGAAAACAATCTAGGTTTTTATTTTTCATCTCCCCGATTAATTATAAAATACAACCATTCATAATGTGATTGGTATCACAATTTATAATTTTTTATTTCCTAATCTTAGGATGATTAAAATAAACCACCCAAACATTGATTATCTAGTTAAGGAGGTGGATTTCTCACAACCTCCTCCTAAAGTGTAATGGATTTAAGTATATGGGGGAATTTAGGTATCGTTAATGAATTAATTTTGAATATAGATAAGTGTTTTCTTTAATATATTATTGGAATGGGAATCATATTATCAAATACTAGAAATATCCCACCTACTAACTCAGTATGAGGATGTCATATGCTAGCTACAAACACTTATATAGAGTATTAAGTTACACTTAATAGATATATGAATGACTTAATTTTAGTTATATTTTTAAAAAAAATTATTTCATCATATGTGATGACATGTTTGGCTTCTACATAGAGGTAATCTAATATTGTTAAAGGAAATAATGAAGGAAAATATCTTGGAATTGAAACATATTTATCTTTTTTGAATTATGAATTCTTCCTATTCCTATGGCACTGTTTATTTGATGATAGATATCATGAATTACCTTATAGTTGATATTGAATACTATATTGACAATGGTTGGGTGGATTCTAGTGACTCCAATGTAGCTAGATCTCTAAAAATTAATGGAGACCATGAATCCTATTAATAATGTAATAAATAGCTAGATAAATGGAATTTTAGTCTAAATTTGAAGAATACTGATATCAATAAATAGAATATATAATCAATGTATGAACATATATTTGTACTTTCTAGGGTTATCTGATTGTAAATCGTGTGAAATATAGCCTTCTAAGTGGTATCAACATTCTTGATGTCCAATTCAGTCATGCCAGTTTATTTTTTATACACTTTAATGGACATTAGATATCTACAACATCACTGCTAAAAAATAATATTTTATTTAAGACATGTATAATATTAATATTTTTTCAATACCTGGTATTCATTATTTATAAAATATAAATGATATAGTAGATATTAATAGTGACAAGGTGTTGAATTTATTAGGGATAACTAGGAAGGAGGTAACTGATTATTTAGCTGTTAAATATAGATTATGGTTACTCTTACTGAGACACTTTTTTAAATGGAAAGGGATTATGTTTGGCATTTTATTAAAACATGGGAAATAGAATAAGAAAACTACCCCCCAGTGGTTAACAATAACAATTTAGTTCAACTAATGAAATATGAAGTAAGTATTATTCATCATCATTTAAGACCATCATCATTATATCTATTAATAAATAAGTTTAATTTATTTTATATATTGTTATAGAAAGGAAGGTAATCCAATTTTTAGTAGATTATCGTATAGTTTTCTTATTCGTGTTATATTGTTCTTAGGAGACAAATGATTTTCAAAATATTTTTCACTACAAAATTATTAGAATGTGAAGAAACAAAGTTGGTTGAAATACAAATATCATTTAAGGAATGAGGAAAGGTATAATTAGAAATATTATATATATGTCTCAATGATAAACTACTAAAATAGATTCATTTTTATGTTAAAATAATTTTTACTTGATTAATTCCATGTATATGTTATTTTAATAGTAACTTAACAATGAAATACATTATTATCACTTATATATATGATAACCTTTTTCCTAATCCATGATATTATAATAGTGATTTGGCGTGGAAGTGTTTCATTATACTTCCTAAATTTACATCCATTAAAATTTGTTGATGTTTTTCTTTAAGGTTCATTGAATGATTTTTCCTTCCTTATAATTTTGGGTTTATTCTTAATTATGTATATATTTATATATTGTATTGGGTTCCCACTAATCCAATAAATTGGTTTTTTATATAAAATAAAAAACATTTAATAATTAGAGTATCATGGTCATTTTTTACAAATACATTCCATTTTATTGTAATTTAATGTCTCAAGAAATAGTGATGAAGTCACGTGATATTTAAACAATCATTTTATAAATTCTTGTAAATTATTAGAATGATTTTTCAATCATGTTTTAGATAATTAAAATTAATGAAACATGTTAAATCTTATAAAATATTAGAGTTATAGTAGTATAAGTACACATTAATCTACATTATAAAATCAAAATAAACACAATTTAATACATGAAAAAACCGATATAATTATAGATTAATAGAATCATATTAATTTCATACCCTTTCAAAGTGATTTTGTGATGCATCAACTGTTAATTCAATTATATTTGAAATCAATGATGATTTTTTTCCCAAACCTATATCCTTAACCAGTAATAAATACATCATCACCTATTCATTCTTTAAAAACTCTCACTCTCCTTACATATGATCGCATAGAACATTCAACCTCCTAGAATCTCACCCTATATTATGTCATATGTATGCTTGTATGGTATTATTTCCCCACCAGACTAATGAAATCATCAATATTAACTACCTCAAACAGTTTCTAAAAGGAATATATCACATTGATACAATCATATTATGACTACATTTCTCTACTACCCGTTTAGGTATTATAAAAAAATTGAATGAGAGCCAGGAATCCCACATTCTATTGAATGTGGATTCTATACTAGAATTGTGGGTATATAAAGAAACCATTGCATATTCCAAGGTTTTTTTTGTTTCTAATTAATGGTTTGACTTATTGTTTAGTTTAATATCAGTGATTTTTTAGTTGTGTAGTATCCATTTTAATTATTGAACCATAAATTAATATATATTTATATTATCCATTTTCCATTTTGTTTATCATCACTTTAAAAAAAATAAATTTTTTGGGTTTTTATTTATATATTTAACATTCATTTAAAACAAATAATTTTCCCATGTATGTAATGTAATTTAAAATTTATTTCAGTTTATGTTGTGGGATTTATGTCATTGAAAGAATAAATTTTTTGAAATTTTATTATTTTGATATTTTATGGCAATTTCATGGAATTGTTAAAAATATCATTAGTATTTTTAAAAATTGTTAGAAAATATAGTTTACCAGAAATAGTGTTTTAATTATGTTTTAAATTTATTTCGATGATATAAGTAAATAATTTTCAAAAAATTTACATATGGTTAGTTTTGTAGTCGATTAAAAAATTTAAATTCTAAGATGACTTTTTCATTAAACTAAACATATTTTTAAATGAAATGAGATTGTAGTTTATTTATATTATATAATTGATCTGTTAGAATTAAAATTGATGTGAAACTATGTTTATGTGTGGGTAATTCCACATTAATAGAGACTTTTAATATAATCACGGACAGTTTCTAGGTTGTGAATATCATTTATTGTGTGGGTGGTTATTTTAGCATATGATAATCGTTATTTTAGGTTTTTTGTAAGTATAGTAAAGGTATTAAAAATGTATGTTTATAGGTATGGTCAATAAATAAATTTGAAATTAATCTAGGATTTTATAGAATTTTTTTAAATTTATCTTAAACTGTGAATATATATATTACTTTTGAATATTTTTTTAATCTTTTTAGTTTATTAAAAACATAATTAGTATTCATCATATAATATTTATTATATTATTTTGAAATTATTTATATACAACCTATATTAATTTCTTAGTTTTTCATAATTTATAGAATTAGTGCACATTCAGTATGTATAAATCCAATGATGGAGAATATAAATAATGCAGTCAGTCCAATAGTTTTATGAAGTTATATACAAGTTATATTATCAAAGATAAAGGATGATGAAAATAGAAAAAAACTAGTTCTCCCATATAAACATTAGATTCATTTATTGTTTCATAAGAGTATATTTCTAAAGACATTTTGGGAGAAAATTCCAAAAAAATAGGGAATTACACCTCTTTATTAAAGTAAAAAATATCATGTAAGAGTATGTTAATATTAAATAACAAAAAATATTTAGTAATTTATGAGAATTTTTCTAGGTATGGGATCACATGGAATAAACTAATACATTTCAAAAGGTTAATAAGGATAAGGAATGTGGGATTGTGGTGATATTATAAGGAGAAATGAAAGGATAAGAGTTATCCAGACTCAATTTGGTAAGAATCATATAAAATCTTCACATAACAAATTTCACTGAAATCACTGTTATGTGAAAATTTAAGATTCATTTTTCATTTCATAATGTTGATAATAATTTTATAAGGGACATATTCCAAGAACGTAAAAGTGGTCTTGGATTGCATAAGGTTTAGGCACGTAGTTTAATTCAAAGAATCCATGCTCCATGGATGATATATATAGATATTGGGGAAATTTTTAAAAATGTTTTCCCTTATTAAAAATTTTGTTTTTTGTCCATGCTTCTAAGAGAAGTGTTCCAATGTGAAGGTTATCAGGGAAAAATAATATTGAATTTATTATTTTTGGAGTAGGTAAGTATCATATTCTGAGAAGAATGACCTTATTATAAAGAAATCACATATATGTTTTTGTGTCTCTATGAAAATAAATGTAGTCGGGACACATCACATGTACCATGCAACATGAGTATGAAACATTAGATAAATGTTTCTCAACTATAGTGGATGAATTTATAAAAAAAAATGATCATGGGATAATCCCCAGTGAACATATAGTTTATATGAGGATATAATTAGTCAAATAAATGTTATATTCTCACTTATTAGCCAAATAACAGAAGGGGTGCGATTTCATGAGAGGCATGTGATATGAGAGAAGAAAGATGAAATATACCATCACCAAGGGATGTTTTTTTGATATAAATTAAGGGTATAATATGTGTCATCCACATGTGTGGGGTCAATCATTCCAAATATCCATAGGAATCATTCCAGCTTCTAGAGTGTTCTAAATAATTTATAATTTCTTAAAAAAATTAATGTTCATCTTGATCTAGGGGTGGCGGATTTTTATTGTATATTTATTAATCCTCTTACAGGTGTTTAATCCCTCCTATTATATCACAATAGAACAATGGTGAATGAGCCAATGAGACTTTACTCACCCCTATAAATGTGTTTTGAGTTTAATTTTTAATTATTTTCTTATTTATCTTAAAAGATGTATTTTTTTATTATAGATAGTAGTATATTTACCTTGATTATTATATTTCAATTATTTTTGCAATTATTACCAATTTATAAAAACATACACTTCTATTTTATTCATTTGTTCACATAATAGAGTGAAGTGGGTTGATCCAAGAGTGATCATAGATTTCTAATTATTAGGCTATGAAAGTGGAGGGAGGGCAATGATTATAACACATCCCTATTGAAACAAAAATCTTAGGAAAGTAAAATTAGTTGAGGTTTAGTATTGTTGACATGAAAACACAAGATTTTAAATAGAATAAATCATGATTTAAAAGGTATTTTGGGGAATGAACAACATGGGGAAACCATTTTAAATATTGATATCAACTAGTCTTCTACAAACATTAGAACACACTATATTGTTTTCTATTGAAAATTGAACCGACACACACCAGACATAGATCACATTGAATTTACTACCTCAACTGTGACATCCTAAGTCATATTGTACTAAAATCCTTGGGTTAGAAATTTTCTTTGTATATTTTACCATTAGAGGCAAGGTGTGTCAATTTGAAACCATTATCAATGAGGTAATAATTTTTTCCATTTTTTCATTATTTTTTCTGAGATTGTTTTCATTAATGGATATATATTGTATAGATATCCTCTATAGTTTTGATCCAAAATTTGAGTGATCCTTTATAGATAGATTCTTCAACCATTGGATCATAGATCGAGTGGATAGGGAATGTGTTAGGATTCCATTGATAAATTCAGCATCTTATTTAACATAATATCAGACGTCAGTAAGTAGTGATAACATGGAAGAAAATTAATGTCTATTGAATAGAAAATATAGGGAAATATGTGAACCTAATTTGAACATAATAACAATAATAAAAATTATAATCATACAATCAAATAGATTTTAAACTTATGAATAGACTAATTTCACTAATATATAAGTTCTATAGATTTTTATGAAATACCAAAACAAGAACATTCTAGAGTTTCGATAACTATGATACACATTCATGCCAAGATGATTATTAGAATAATATATCAGTTGAAAGGATATACCATTTTCTATAGAAGGATTTTCAAATGAATGGATTTAATACTTCCATCATAGAGATTTAACAACACGAGATGTGCACCATAACATCTTCCTCTATAATCTTATCCAAGTATCAAGAAGTACCCAACTGATGAAGGAAATATATATGAGTATTAAAAACATTGTAGGGGCCTTTTAAGAGTCTTGTTTGAGTGTTAATAATATAAATACATCAAAAACACATGTACCATTTAAATACAGCCACATATTGGTGTTATTTTATCAAGACCCATTGGAAAATTACTAGAACCAACTAGAAACTTCTTTAGGAGGATCCCTAATAGGAATATTAAAATATTTGTCTTGAAAAATGATTTAGTGGATCTAAATAATCAATTAATTATTTGGAACAAGGTGTAATACTAGAGGTGTTCATGACCCATTGATTTCTAACTATCACTCCATAAAAACTAAAATTAGACAGTGAACCTCTATTGTAAATTAGTTATTATTGAACAAATTTGGTGAACCTTTATTATATCCACATCAAATATTATTCCATCTATTCCATTTAGTAGAGAAATTTACAATTTATTAACATAAATATATAAAAATAAGTGTTTTAATTACATATTACAAAGGCAGTTCTAACCACTTAGAAAAAATAATGGAATTAATAAATATTCAACTATCTAATTTTGAGCTAGAATTCAGAACCTCAGTCACCATAGTTATCAACGTCACATAATTTTTAAAAGTCATATCATCTACCTCATTTTATAGGAATAAATCGAAATCATATATATGTAACCCATAACATGGATAGACTTAATATCCTTCAATGAAAGATATTCTAGGATAGTTAGTGTGTTATTTAGGATACCAATAATCTAACTTGATAACTAATGGATCTGAACATAACGTGTTAAAAATATAATATTTTCATATCATAACCTCTCATATAATGTAAGTAATTTATGGTTTATGTAAACTCACTGTATAATAAGTTCTTAATCCTAATATTATTTTGAGTTATATTTCATTAAGATGTGGTAGGGATGTTAATGGTTACTATAAAACATCAAAGGAAGATGAATATGGGAATAAATAAAAATAGAAAAAGGGAAAACCAATAGATAAGTAATTGGAGGTATCTTTAGAGAGAAATTTAATAATGAAGGTAAAGGCAAATCTTTTTATGGATGATTTACCACAACCCATATCACCATTCCATTCAATAATGACTTTGTTAAAGAAAACTAGTGAAGATTCTTAATATCATGTAGTTCCAAACACTTTTAAGATAATGGACATTAATATCCCTTTATTAAATTCAATAAATTGTATTCTTATGTATTAAAAATTCCTCAATTAAATTGATACTAATAAAAGATCAATATATAGAGATGAAAAGGTATGATTTTATAGTAATGTGTCCACATTAATCACATCACAATTTCACAAAAAATGTTATAACCTATTTACTTTTACTACCCATTTCACTATATGAAAGTTCTATTTTTTAATGCATTATGTGATTTTGAACATTAATTAATGTTATGTCTCACTTATTTTATTATTTACGACATATGTGAGTCTTTAACATGATGATCATTATAGTGTAGTTATAAAACAATGTTATATCTTAATATATATGATTTTTTGATGATGTAGTTGTAAGGGTAAAATGTATATTATTCCCTTATGATTTATAAAACCTATATATTAAATTTGACTGAGGAAATCATAATTATATTATCATCATAGGTAGATTAGACTTGAAAACTATAAAACAACATCGTAAATGATCATGAAGGAACCCTTTATATGTATTTTTTAGAACACATTATCGTGATTAATATCATAGATGTTATGAAATTCCCTCATGTGGATCTATTTGGTTTTAATATTTATCATAATGAACCCACATTATTATTAGTTTAATAAATTCAAATTATGAATAAAATAGTATATTTATATGAATATATTGATTCTCTAAACCTTTTGGATGATTCTATTTTTTAAAATTTGTAGAATCTAGAACTAAACCATTATAATAACTAGTTAGAAGAAGAATTTTATGATGTTTATTTTGAATATTTTCATAACTCTATTAAAGATAATTGTATTTTGAATAAGTGACTTTCATATGTGTGATACACAAAATTAATCACAATCCAAAAAACAGACCCCAAAACTATAGTTTAAACTATTACCCTCAAACATAAAATATGTATATATTTTGGAAAATTAAAATAATTATATTGTAATTTTAAAAACTATATCCCATAATCAAGTAGAAAACATGAAAACTATTTTGAAACCAAATTCTAGGGCCCTAGGCTAGTTCTTATGATATATTTTTGGGAATAATCCCACTATCTATGTAAATTCTATTTTTTGAAATACTGAATCAGTACAATAAGGGTTCCCCAATGGAGGGCAAAACTAGTATTAATAGAAGTGGTTAAAGATGATATAGAATTACTATATGAAAATGGAGTAATATATCCAATATTAGACTCCTACTAGGTCAATCCCATATATAGTGTACTAATAAATACTAGAATCATTATCTTCGATAATGAAAATAATGAATTATTTCCCAACATGACTTGGAAAAAATCAGGGGTATATATTGACTACAAAAATTGATCAATATTTCAAGGAACTATCAATTCCCCAATAATTTTACAGATTGTATTCTACATACATTAGCTTTAAAGTTCCACTCTGGTATTGTTGATGTATTATTGGTTACTTTTAGGTCCATATAACTCTTGATGATCTGGAAAAAATTAAAAAAAAACATTCCCCTTTGATATGATGGAATACCAAATAATTCATTTATCATTATTAAGTTCCCCAATTACATTACAAAGATTAATCGTATGAATATTTTTCAGGTCATACAAAAACCCCTCTAAAGGTATTTCATTATTACCATACTATTTATGGAACTACTTCTAAAATATTTCCTTATAGTTTTGAATTTTTTTAAAAAAGATTCATATAAATGAACTAGGTTTTAATATGAAAAAAATATGTCATTTTTCCTGAAAAATGCATTTTTAGAGGCATAATTATTTATAAGGATATAATGTAAGTGTATAAAGCTATGTTTTATATCATATCTAAAATATAATAAACCAACACTATGACACTTTTTATATTATTATTTTGGATAATATGGATTTTATAGATTGCTTATTAGCTATGTCGGTTAAACTACATTACCTATTACTAACAAACTCAAAAAGCATACCGATATTGAATTTGATGGGTCATTCAAGGAATATTTCGGAAAAAAACAATGATATCATAACCACAACCCCTATAAATAGAAAACCAACATATTATGAACCGTATTAAGTACTATTCCATGAGTCAAGAAAAATTTTAAGATTATTATTATCCAAAAAGATCAATGAACAATCTCATGTGGTATCTTCGACATCACAATCCCATTATAGAGCTCAAATTTACTATTCATCCATTAAGAATATGTTTTTTAACAAATCAATTTCAGTAAAAAAATGATTCATGTTTTATTGAATTTAAAGAAACAATTCATTTTAATCATGAATATATTAGGTGCCTAATGATGAAGGATGATATAAATTTAAGCCTTCTACAATGCATACATCTCCTGTAGGAACTAAACATATAGTTGAAATGAAATTATTGGTAGTGAGAGCATGATTATAGACTACATGAGTATATTTACACACACTAGGGAACTAGAAACACCATTATAAAACCCCTTAAAATATTAATTCCTTAGCAAGTTACTTTATGAGACCACAAGTTAGGTTCCATGGTACCCTAACATGGTAAAAAACTTTTTCACCAACATGTTACCTTACTTATTTATTTTAATCATTCTTTAATATGAAATTTGAGTCAATGTAATATGTCTTGGAGGAACTATAAATGAAAAAAAATTTGTAGTGGTCAATTGATTTAGACATGTGTAATAGACGAGGATGTAAATTTAGTGATGAAATTTTGTAATACAAAAGCATATTAAAGCCACATTAAACCTCAACACATTATAATAAATTTTTTTTAGGTATGATTACTATTTTCTTATAGTTTTTAAATAAACCCATAGGTATTTAAATAATTTAACAACTAATAAGTCACTAAATAGATTTATAGAAGATATGAAATTACCCAACAAACATTTATGTTTTGTTAGATATTTTACTTTTTGGATACAGAATTCATATGTACAATTCTTATTTCATTTCGATTACCTTTATTATGTTATCAGCTGATTGTTTTTGTAAATTTATTAAATCCCATGAATGTGATACATTTTTTATTGAATTTATAAGATATAATATTCTTTTTAGGTTTAGAATAATCCGGGAACTCATCGATGATAAATCCACAAACTTCGGTAATAAAATTTATGAGGTACTCATTAAGATGTATAGAGAGTAATAAAAATACAATAATACCTTTCCTCCAAATAAAACTATTAAAAATGAGTTATCTAATAGTGAATTAGAGAATATTATGGAAAAATTATCTAAAAATAACATAAAGCAATATATAATAAAGCTAGAGGATGATAATTGGGTCTATAGAATAACTATTAAAATCCCCTTGATATTTCTCCTTATGGAATAATTTATAGTAGAGAGGTCACCTTCCTATTAAACTATAACACAAATAAAAATTTCCTATGAAATAAGTGAACATATAATTCAGTAAATATAGAAGGAATATAATGCTACAATTATCATAGCATGAGGAGTTGAGAATAGAAGCTTATCAGAACTATTTCTACACTAGTAAAAGACCATATCAATCCATGATAGACTCATTTAGAGAAATTACAATCATATTGGATATAATGTATAACTATTATACTCATAAATGAAAATCATATCATGAAATAATTATATAATGTGGACTGGACCACTTAAAATGACTAAAAAGTTTTATTTTGTGTAATTGAGATCATAGGAGAAGGATCGTAGAATCCATTAAATGTGAATGTGCAGTAGCGGAATAAATTTCATAATGATTTTTTAGAAAATGTATAGAGGATTCCATACTCCTCTCTACTACATATGATTAATTATATCCAAGTTTTCTATTTTCCTCCCTTTAAGTATAGAAACTCTCATCTTAATTATGCTTTTCATAGATAATTTTATACTAGAATTCATTAAATATACTATATAAGATAAGTCAAATTGAGAGGGTAATTATGATAGGCTATAAATAGTGTTTTCTTCTTTATTTTTTATTCATTTTTTCAAATTTGGAATAAAAATGGAATTATGATTTTTAATGAATCTCATTCCAAATAATATAAATAAAGAATTACAAAATGAGAAACATAAATAGTTTTTCTTTATAATTTGGGAAATGATTATTAATGGAGAAGATTTTATTTGAATCAGATGTTTAATTTGAAAAAACAAGAATTATTAACTTAACCATATGTATCATGCTGCAATGAATGATTAAAACATAGTTTGCCTCAAAAAATGAAATTCTAGTTGCTCATACAAACTAGATTAAAACATTAAGATGGTAACAAATCTATAAATATTACACAACCAAAAAAATCACACATTGTTTTAGTTAACTATTAGTTAAGAGTTATAGTGGCCTAAGAAATTTCTACCCATTATTTTGTTTTATACCCACACTAGTAAAATCTTTCCAGATGGATACCTCATATCCCGTGATAGTTTATTTTTGATTTTGTCTACAATCAACTAATAAGTCCTTTGAAAAAATATAGGAAAAATAGTTTTTTTATAATTAAAAAAGTTGATAGAAAGGTTTGGGGAATTCAGAACATTGATGAAGTAGAAGTAGATGATATATTTTAATGGCATATAGGAATTATCCTAGAAGTTTGGAATGGATCTTTGAAATATAGAACCTAAGGATAGGGACTTATGAAAGAGTTACTTTTTAAAATATTAGTTCCATGAAATTCTATTTTTTTACAATTCTAGAATTATAATTTTTTTGTTTAGAGGAATTATAACCCATTAAAATATGTGGTGAAGTAAATTTTTATGTGTGAGAGAGTAATGTAGCATTAAATATTGAAAATTTTTAAGGATTTCATTTAATTTTAAGCATTTATTAGCTTAAATTTTTTATAAATGTTATATTTTTGTTTATATTATTCTTTTAAACTTATTTTAAAATTTCCTAATATTAAAGTTATTTCACTAAATAAATTATTTTTTATTTTATTTAGACATATCATAAATTGATTTTATAATTTCTATTGTTTTTTAAAAGTTGTTCATATTCTAGAAATAGAAATATAGTGACCTTGGTGTTGATTGAAATACTTATTCTAGAAGTCAGCTGAAGTAGTCCAGATGTTATCTTTCAAATGTTATTGGATGATGAAAATGTCCATGAAATAGAGGTCCATTGTGCATGTAAAAGTTATATAATATTATTTAATTGTTACCTCTATAATATATTTAGGGTGAAATTGTAGAAAAATATATACAAAATCCCCTATATAAAAGTCAAAATATATAATAAGAGTCATTGCATATTGAATAACAATGATTATAGAGTCATCTAAGTGATTTTGGATATGTATGGGCCTGTAGAAAATTAATTGAGCATTATAATAAGGATCACCCTAATTATACATTTGTAACTAGGCCATCTCTTGAGGACCGTGATTTTTTAAGAGAAATTTTGAGTGAATTTTCTATGATTCATCTGTCAAATTCATTGAGGTAATTTCCAATTATAGGCTCTTATAATAAAATGTAAAATTAATATTTCATTTTATAGGTTGGATATAATTTAATCAGGGTTACATGTCTAATTCTTATGAATTATTCTACATTTAATATTGATCTTGAAATATTTATTTAAAGAAAACGTTATTTGTGGATGGTATATAATTATTTTTGTGGAATTATTAATTTTCATTTACGGTATCAAATATAGAGATTTCAGTATATGATGACAAAATAATTTATTTGTTGTTGATGTTCTTAGGTAATAAAGGGATTTGATTATATGTTTTTGGAAGAACTGAAAATAAGACTATGATATGAATTGTCACACTTCAAAGAATAAAGAGGAACATTTTTCATGATCTTCCAAAATAGATGTGGTCGCATGATTACATATGGACAATACAATAAAGAGATGAAATTTATGAGAAATGTTTACTGGTTTATGTAGAAATAATCCTGAATATCCATGAACATGGGATCATATCCACTATAACTAGAGATAATATGACCCACATGGCAATTAATGAAATGTTACATTACAACTGCTTGGGAAAGTCTGGTGAAAATTGGATAAAAGCATGTGAGAGGTACACTTTCCAAGGAATGAAAGAGTGTATATTCTAGAATTAGGGGAGAATAAAATTCATCTAAACTCGAAGAATAAATTTCATTCCATCTATGTTGGGGGGAGGGTATCATTACACAACTCCATGAGTATCAACACAATATTAGGATACTTCTAAATAATTCATACATACAAATAAAAGAGAGTGTGATACAATTTCAAGGGGATTTAGATGTATTGTTTTTCATATATTTATCTCTTCATTTTAAATCTATGTAACTACTCCAGTAATAGAAGACAACATCCTCGGTGTTTCCTCTAAGGAGGCTTCCACTAACCCCGATAATGTTTTCTAAGTCTCATTGTTTGATTTGTTTCTTCTTGAATAATTGTTCATTATTTCTTTGTTGAATATTGTAGGAAGATTCTGTTTTTTTATGTAAATTATTCTTTCTCTACCAATCATATTTGACAATAAGTCCTATATTTTATTAATATCATATATAATGGAGTAATGTTTGTTGATCAAAGAGTGATCAGATATTTTTGATTATTATGATATGTCAGATTAGGGAGTGCAGTGATTATTTCATATCCTTTTTTAAGCCTAAGATATCATGATTGCATAATTTCTGGATGTTTTAAAGAGTTAATGATAATAAAAGAGAGTTTAAATTTAATGAAACATTATTTATAAGGTAAGTTGAGGGAATATCCCATGTGGGACCACTATTTTATACGTTTATTTTAATCATTCTTCCACTACCCTTCAAGAACACATAATTATTTTTAAATGAAAATGAAAAACACACACATAACACATAGAGAATGATGAATATATTTTTCCTACATAAAAAACCTGAGGCACAACATACAACATTAATTGCATTTAAAATTTGGTTTACCATATGCGAATGATAGTTGAGGAATGTCATGGGATTTAAGATATTTCATTATGAGTTTATTATTTTCACGCCTAAAAATGATTAAAGATGAATATAATGGGAAAATAGAAAAATTTTATTTCTTCCCTTTTTATTTTAGGCATTTTTTTGGATGTTTTGGTCATTAATTATTTCATGTGTATCTTATATATCCATATGTTTTTTGGTTGAGTGGTATGATGTTACTATTTTTCTATCTTTGTAATTCATAAAGTAAACCTGTTTATTTTTAAATTATTTTTATGGGTTTTTATTTAGAATAATATTATTATAATTAAATATTAATAATACAAATGAAAATATGTTTAACTTGTATTTAATTTGTTTATATATAAAAAATTGGAGAATTATAAATATATGGACGTTAATATATAAGGTGTTTTTTGTGTTTTTGATTAGTTATTAATGATATTTATGGGGATGAGGGTGATGATAATGATGATAGTGATGGTATAAAAAAATTTCTGAAACATTTTTTTTGATTTACCCTTTTATTATAATGTTTACATTTTATACACTCAATATTGGAAAATAAAATATGGCCTAATGGTTCAAAGTGAATTTTGTTGTGCAAAATTGAGAAAGTGTCCTTTAGGATGGTTTTTTGATTTTTAATTGGAGAGGGTTTCATTTATATGTTTAGTAAATAGTATTATTTATACGTAATATTCATCATAAGAAATGGAGAAAGACTAAGATATAGATGAGCACATATGAACTGATAAAAATATACATTTTTTTATTCAACATGCTTAATCAATGTTATATTAGTTATGTCATATGAATTTAGGTGTGATATATATCATTAATGATTGTGATTATGATCAAATTTTGTAATATGATATGGCAGAATCATCATTAAAAGATAAGATGTTGATATGGATGTATTAATAAATTATTATTTATTTTTTTGATTTTTTACTATATTTTTTTTGTATATTTCTTGATGGGATAATATATTTTTATGAAAATATTAATTATATTAATATAATAATATGAAAATCTATGATAATTATGTAATCATCTGTGATTATGGAATATAAATAAAATAAAATATAAAAAAATATTTAAATGACCATGTATATGTTATTATGCCTATCAATTTATATGTTTCATTACTGTTGGAATAAATAGATTCTGTGTTGAGAAAGATTTTTTGACACTGAAATTTATATGATTTAATATTCTATTCCATTTTTGAGATATATTATTTTAATAATTTATTTATTTTATTTTATTAGTGAAATTTATTCATGTTTTTATTATTAAATGTAATATAAAATTATATTGATAGTTTAAAATTCATTTTTAGAATTTTGTGGGCATGAAAAAATTTATGAAATATAATATGGTTTTGTTGTACCATGATTTGGAATTTTTTGATATTTTATTAACATAAAAAAATGTTTTGACTTAATTCATTACAACTAGATAACATTCTTTACAAAATCCTAGTTTTTTTGAGTCTTATTGCAAGAAATATGGAAGCATAAATCTAATTAGATAACATTTAAATACTATATATTTTTATAGAATGAGTCAAATAATTTTTATTACATATTAATTTATATTGGGAACTAAATTAATGATGACTAATAGTGATATGATTTTTAGTAAGAATATTTTTATGATATTTGAGTTTTCTAAACTATGATTACACTATTTTAATAATTCATTTATAATTTTTGTATTCCACAAAATTCTATAAAGATGATAGATGTAAAAATTTATAACTGAATAACGGATATTGTCTTAGATTAAAACTAAATATAAAGGAGACATGACATATGAATACTTATTCTAAAATAATGTTTTCAAAATCTTTTATTTGAACCTATAATGATTTTTGTGTCTTGTGGAAGTTCATTATTGTGATTTTTACTTGTTAGAATATTCAAATGATTATGAGAGTTCGTTAAATAAAGGTTAATATATAATTGTAAATTTTTAGAACTTTTTTTATTTGTTTAATAAATATTTAATGTAGTATTTTTTTTCTATAATAAGAATTTAGAGGTAAATGAATAAATTCATCTGTAATGATTTATATATGTCTGTTATTTCAATAAAAAATCATCCCCATGAGAATATAATTTTTTTTATTTTAGTTTTAAAAAATATGTTTTAATTTTTGGACACATACATTACATGGTAATGAATTTTAATTTTTTTCAAATGAAAATTTAATTTGTAAATTTTATAAATTTAAAAATTTATTGATGTTGTGATATGAAGTTCAATTTTTAATGGTAAGAATGTTACAATTTTTAAAAGAAATGTATGATGAGTTAATTTCATATTTATCTAAAAAAATATCTTGAAGATATATTGATGTTGAAAATGGTTTTCTAATTGATGATGGATTTATTTTTTTTTTATTTTTTTATATAAAATTTTATTTTAAAAAATTATACGGTGATTTCTTGGGGTTTTATGGTTTTGAAACATTACTTGCAATGGTTTCATGAATTTATTTCTTTGTTTAATCAATCATTCTTTAAAAAAATTCTTCTATATCGATATTATAATTTTATGATAGGAGTCAAATAAGGACAATTTTATACACAATCGTACATCTATATTTTATTTTTAAATTTTGAATGATGGTTTTGGAGATTTTGATTTATCATACTAGATCATAGGCATGGTGGACATGGAAAACTCTATTTGATTTTACACTACATTCTATATGGGTTTTTATTAATGTATTTTTATTTTAGAGTAGTTTTGAATAATTGAGTTGTCTGACATTGCATGAATTTTAGGCTTATATATGGTATATTATTTTTATTAGATAGATTTCGGATGTTAATTTGAATTATCTTATTATTATATGGGTTTATAAAGTTAATTAATCACATTTATCACTTTATATTTTGTTTGTGCAAGTTACAAACCCATTGAGGATTAGTGGCTATCTTTAAGAATAACACTTGATTTGGTTACTGACATAGGGATCCCTAGTTGTATTTGATAGAGAAAAAAATTATTATTATTTATCCCATGTTTATAACTAAATGTATATATTTAAAATATGAATTCATAAATTTATATTACATTTCATTTGAGAATAATTATAAATTATAAATTGTTAAATAAATACTGCTAATGGAAGTCTCACTCCCATTAGGATTCTCAATCATTTTATCCCTTCCAAAGTAAGAATAATTTTAATGAAAAAAGTTATTATTTTGGAATATAATATATTTTTTTAATAATGTATTAAATGAAACATTATACAATATATTCATTTCATTACAATTTAAATTTATTCAATGAAATAAACAAACATATTAATAGAAATATTTTTACGGTGTTTTATTTTCTCTAAAACGAACTATAATAACTAATATTAATATGGTGGTTAATCAATAAGTCCCATTAAAAAAACCTATATTAAAACATTAAATAAGAAATTCTATAAAAGTATTTTCATTATAAAATTCCCCACTATTATTAGTGAGTAAAGATACATATTTCAATATTCCTTCAGTTTGTTTTAGAGCATCTATAATGGAATAACTATTTCTTTAAAATAATATTATTGATTATATGTTATGAGAATCGTGTATAGTTTTTTGTAAAATTCTTTGACCATATACATGTGATGAATACTGTCAACTATATTTATTTTTTTAAGTAATCTTATTGGATCTCATTTTTAAGAAAACCCCAATGTTTTGAGTTAAATATTTTTCCTCATGTTGACCTTTTATATGAAGACATGGATTTTTTTTAAATATTTTAAACATAGTTACATGAAATAAAGTACATAGAAAACTCCAAAAGAACTTTTTAGGTTTAGATTATAAAAACCTATGAACATATTATAGGACATGAATGGTGTATAAAAGAAAAAAACAACTTGTCAGGTCTCTTGAAAATCTTCTTTAATATCTCATCCTAGACGATCTCAGAACATAAGATTTATATGGGACATTTATAAAATGAAATGGGTCCACATGATGACAATTAGCGGATAAAAATTTTAACAAAACATCATAAGTGATGCATAAATATAAAATAAGAACATTTACATAATAACATTCAGCATAATTTATGTACGTAAACATAATAATATGTGGTATGGCATGAAAATGTGGCTAGAAGATAAACACAAGACATTCATAAACATATCCCAAAAACTATTAAAAAAAAATTTATTAAAGCATATATCAAATTATTTTTACCAATGTATCATAACACATTACAAAGTAAATATTCTAAGGTATTATAAATATATCATCTCTGGAGATTACTTCTCTACCCAATGCATTGGAGCATTATCAGGGTGTACCATCGATATGTCTAACTCTATGTATACCACATCAACCAATAATAATATGTTCATATAATTTATAAACTTTTAAAGGAAATGTGGGTTACATAAATCGAATTCCCCAATAAATATTTATTATATTATAATAAATGAATACCATTGAATGAAAATATGGTTGGGTTTTCATGACATGAAAATTTAAAATATAATATCAATAGTTGATATAGACCTCATAACAGGAATGAAAATTGGAAATATAAAAAAGGTAATAATATGGGAGAAATAAAGTCTCTTATTTAAATTAAATGATATTGAAAAACTGCTGTGTGGTTTTATAGAAAATTGATAGCATTAATTGTGAATTAAAAGCCTTATAAAAAGGATAAAAATGACTTCAAAACATAGAGTAAGAGAACCCTTACCATGAGAGATTTCTTCTAAGAGCAACATAGAGACTTATTATAGGCCTAAGAACACCATGGTAGGAATTTAGTGAGGAATAGGTCAAGTAAATTCATGCTTAATTGATTTTGTGTGTGAGGAATTAGAGAAGGTTTAGTTAGTTATACATGGGGTTGGGTGATTTTAAGGGTTAAAATATTTTTTATTGTATTGAATAAGAAATTATCTTGTTTGTGAAATGTATTAAAACTAATTTTATATATTATTAATTATTTAGAGACATTTGTTTAATTTTAAAATCCCTACCATTTCTGAATTTCCCTTCCAACAAACCAATTTGATGCACCTAACCCCAAAAAACTATCTCAAAAAACCAATTTCTGTATCAAAATTATAATGTATAAATTTATAATTTCAAAATATTATTTATAAATTTTTTATCTTAATTATTAAAAAAAATATTCAATAAAATTTTCCATAAATTTTTTTGTCATTCACACGTTAAAATGATGTCATATAATCACAGTACTCATAAAATGGTAAATTTTAATTTTTCACTAAAAATTATTATTTTTTGATATTTATTAAAAAATTACTCCAATTTAATTATGATGTGTTATTTATAATAATTAATTTTATTTTTTAAATAAAATACTATACGTATTATAATTTTAATTATTAAACAAAAAAACTTATGTTAAGTCCTCTACTCTAATAGCCCAGAATCGGTGGTTACTTTATTCTCTTGGTATGAGATGTAAGAAATAGCATCCAAAAGGACCAAATAGTTTATTATTTTTGGAAAAATAGATACATACATTAATTATACATTAAATTATAAAACCTAAACAAAAATATAGTATGTTATTCAATATCACTATTATTCAATTTAGTATATTTGTTCGTATAGATCATAAATCACTTCTTGGAATCCTTGGGAAAGGAAAAATAATAAAGTATAAAAACTTATAAATTATATTCATATAAGAGAATCTAGAAATTCTTGAATATTATGTAAATAATAAATGATGATAATGTAATTCCATATAAATAATCACTTGATCTAGAAACTCAATCATGGAAAATAAATAAAATAATCACATGGAAGTTAATAACTAAATTTATTATGATGGAATTTTTAATTATAAACATCAAAAATATACCCTCAATTCATTAGGGAAGACATATTAAAATACCACCAAGGATTTATTCCATGAAATATAAATGAATGGGTATGTTCTCATCAAAAGCACAATCTAGTTTGTGACATGTGACCTAATGATTCAGCACATGGTTGTAGCAGGCCCTTCCCATCACTTAATAAGTCCAACTAATTCATCCAATGAATAAATAATAAAATTAAATCAACATTCCTTAACAATAAATAACATTACATGTTGGATGAACAACAATACAAAATGGAAACACTTTTCCATAGTAAAAATGATCTTAAAGAATTTAATAAAATATGATTGATGGTATCATTATAGTATATAATAAACATAATATTCAATAATGTATTTTGATATAGGTGATGATAATTTAATACATTCATAGGAACTTTTCTTGACAAAAATGCCATTTCTAATTTGAAAATTACTTTAAAAAATATAAATACTACACATATAATAAAAAATAATTATCATTCAAAATAACTGTGAAAAATTGTAATAGAAGAATAAAATAATTAAAAAATTATAGTAGTGGGAAATTATATTCATGCTAAATTTGTAAAAAAACAACCCTTTCTCACTTTTTATAGAAAATTATAAAGGTTCTATGTTGTGAAAACAAGAGGAAGACTCATTTTAAAACATTGTGTTAAAAAGTAAAACAAGGGTAAAAATGAATTTAAACAATCATAAAAGAATATTAAAAACATTTTTAAAAACATTTCTAGAAAACAACGACATGTAAAAGAAATATTCCTCAATTGGGACTTAAAAAATAAATATAGTGATGATATTTTGAAATAAAACCCTACCTCAAGCCATATTTATATTATAAATGTTCATTCCTATGATATGTTAAATATTGATTTATTATTCATCTTCTTCACAAACATATTCAGATATATCATTAAGTATAATATTTAATTAAAATAATTTATCAACTTTGTTTTTCAATTCATGTGAAATCATTTTTTTGGTGGTAACTACTTCATTTTTCATGTATGAATTGTTTCAATAGATTCATTCCTTTTACATTGATTAATGTAACATCACATACATATTTTTATTAATTATACATATATCATATATATTCATTATATATATATTTATATTAATCCATAAAATATAAATATTTTAAATGAATTACACTTTTCATTGAGATTATGGGTCATATGTACGCATAAATGCTATTCAAAATTTTCAATGGATGGAAAAATGAATGTTAAATAATATTTCACCTATAAATAATCATTAATATTTCATATATATATATATATATTATACTCATTAAATATATCCTTATTATCATCCAATTGAAATAGAAATGACAAATGAATTGCATCACTTAGTGGAGGTGGTACTCCACACATACACACGGGGGATGTTATCATTTCCCAACAGATTATAAGTTAAAATTTTGGATATGATATTGTCATTTTATATGTATAATTATTTAATAATTATCATATATATGAATTAGTTCTATATTTATAATTATCCCAAAAATTTGTGATTAAAAATGAATTCCACCACTATGTGGAGACGGTAAGTCATACGTAGATATAAGAGATGTTTTCACTTTTTATAAGATGTTAAAGAGATAGAATACAGTTGTAGCATAATCATAATAATAATTCATTAGATTTTTTATATTGTATTAATTATTTTATTATTATTACAACACATGAATAACAATTATTATAATAAATAAACTTGAATTTGTTTGTATATACACTTAACTCTTATTTGATAGAATACCTTTAGAACAATTTTTAAGGGTCCCGGGGTTTATATTTTTTAAGATAAATAACCTAAATAACATGTATAAGGGTCTTTATATGAGTAATTTTCATGTTATGGTCTATATAGATGGCTCAAAGTATAGTAATGAATTAAAGGAGGGAATTCCCTATTATAATTGAAGTGAGGGAAACTTTTGGAATTTCTTAAAAAAGAAATATTAATATATGTTATTTATCATGTAAAAATGGAACTAAACTGATATAATTAAAATATAAAGTGGATATCTGTTTAAAACTTTTATTGCAATTTTTTTACAAGTTTGGTTATTTTTTCAACCTTATATTTTATTATTAACCCCGCATTTACCCTTTTAACTATTTTTATACTATTAAAATTTTCTACACACTAGGGGTAAGTAATATTACAATAAAATTAAATATTACACATAATTTAAAAATTGTAAATTAATTCAAACATATATAATTATTTTTAATGAATATAATATTTTTATGAATTTTAAATCATTTCACAACATATTATTTTAATAAAATATAAATAATTCCATTTTTAGAACCATTACTTTAGTTTGACTCAAATTACTTAAATATAGATAATTAATTCCAAAAATTAATTAAAAACTATATAACATATCATTTACATATATAATTTTTTTTATAATTCTAATTTTTAAAATTATATAACTTTTATGTATTTTTATGAAATTTGTTTTCTTTATTTATTTAATTATATAATTACCTCTTTAGTGTTGTGTAAGTACTTAAGGATATAATTTCTTCACCATAAATTGAAATTAAATTTACATGGTGAATATAAATAATTTAAATATCAAAATAGTATTTATAAGAAATATCTTCTATTTATCCCTATATTGAAAATATCATAGTCATTAAAAATAAGAGTGTGACATTTATTTCATTTCATTAAATAAAATATTATAAAAGTAGAAATCCCATCCAAATTGAAAAAATCCCATATAACTAAATATTTTATGCCTGTGGATGAATTTTACATATACAATAAATTTAAAAAGGGCTTTGAGTTCATTTTATAGTCCTTATTGGATTATTTTTTACCACAAGTTATTGGATTTATCCTTTACCATAGTGAAAAATATTACTAAAGTTAGTATTCATTTTGACAAAACAATATAAGGGAAATATTTACTAAATTTAGAAATAATAATTATAAATACGTAATACATTATTTAATATAAAATTTTAATAAGTTTCTGAAATTAGTTTAATATTAAAAAAATGAAATAATAAGTAGTTTTCCAAAAAAAATATTTTGTATGTATGAAAATGTTCTTATAAAAAATTTAACCATAAAAGTGTTTTAAAAGAACATAATTAGATTATTGTTAATATATTAAAACTAATATTACTTTAAAACAGTATTAAAAAATACTATTAAATATCTTCAAATAAAAAAAATAGTTTTCAATAAAAACCATACTTTTTCAATATTTACTAGAAAATCAATCTTTTCTTAGAAAATCCCAAAAAATCACACTAAGAAAATTTTAATATTATGTTGTAAAAAATGAAGTTAATTTTATAAAATTAATTTTATAAAAGTTCAAAAAATAAATTATATTATTTTCTTAGAAAATTCATTTTGATGAAAGCGTTTAAAATCATTGTATTAAAATTTGATGGATTTTTTCATAAATAATAAATCAATAAATTTTTATTAATTAAGAACGTTTTTTATATTTATATCATAATATGGTTAATAATATTCACACCGACCAATTTATCATCTTGTTTATGAATTTTGTGTCAAAATAATATTTTTTAAAACTGTATCCCGATTCATTTAAGATTTTGGTTGCATTTTTTATTATCTATGGAACATAGAATTATTTAATAATATTAGGGTTTTTTTGACTTCAAGATACCAATGAAATTAAATATATTTAAAAAAATCATAAAATATCAGGATCTTATATTCATCCCTTTATAACATGTCATCCTCAAAATTTCTAGAATTTCACCGCATGAATATATTTTGGTGGTTATTTATCATAATTTATTTTGGATACCACATTAAATCTTGGATCATATGATTTCTATATTGTAAATTTACCTTTCAATTCTTCTGATTCCTCAATACCTATTCTCAAGTGTCAATAATATAGATAGACTCTTCATAGTTCTCTAGATCAAGTTGCAATTCTATTTCTTAATAAGTGAGCACATGTATTGGGTTGGAAATTAACTTAAATAACAATGATATATGGAATAGATAATTTACATTGGAGATAATAGGAATAATTACCAAATTGTATTCCATATCTCTAATTCTTTCAAGAATTAAAAAATCATTAATGTACCTAGTTCATATTTTTACTTTCATACCAAATCTTATAAAAAACATTCATGGATGTATCATATAGAGAACATGATATCACACTTGAAATTATAAATCTTTCCATTAGTTTTCTACACAGATCTGTTTGTAGCTTTAATTTTTTATAATATGGGTTTTAATAATAATTACATATTTCATTTTTCCTTCCAAAATTTCTCATCCTAAAAACATCTTTTCACTAACTTTATCCTAAAAAATTGGAGTATGGAAGATATTTCTATATAATGTTTCATATGACACAATTTGAAGAATTTAATGGAAGCAATTGTTATAGTTAAATTATACCAAAGTAAAATATTCATCACACATACATAGAAACTCAACTCATCATTACCAAAACATGTCATATAATTTTAGGATAGTCCTTTTAAACATCCAATAAGCTTGAGGATGATAATAATTGCATAGACAAAACATTGTATCAATTTCATTCTGAATAAATTTCTAGAATTTTGATTTAATTCATTGATCATGATTAGACAAAATTGAAAGAGTATAATGATGAATTATTACTACTACATTAATACATTGTTGTACAAGGTTCCCTATAGGTAAATTTCTTATTTTAGTGATTAAATGTGAATATTTTTTAATTTGATCAATAATAATTCATATCCCATAATTCATTCTATGATTATTTGGTAATCCAGTGACAAATTCTATAGTAATGTCATCCTATTTCCAAGTAGTAATATGTATAGGTTTAATGAATTCTCTTGACTGTTTTCTTTTATCCTTAACATATTAGTAAACTAAACATGTCAACACATAATCAAAAATTTACCTCTGCATATTTATCCAATAAAAAATGTTCGTTCAAATCACTATACATCATGGTAATGTGATCGTGAATAGATAAATTTGAGCTATGAGTATTATAAAAAAATTCACTCTTTAGCTCAGGTGTAGATGGAATACATAATCTCTTTAAAAATTTCATTACACTATCTTTATATATGAGGTCTCCCTATTTCCCAGTATTTAACAATTTAATTCCCCTTTTAGAATTATCATCATTAAACTGAGAACATTTTATCTTTTCAAATTATAATCCTTGGATGTCTTTTGAAAACTAGAATGATGTTTCCCCTTATTTAAAAATTCTAAAAACATCTTTACTAAATTCATGAATATAGGATCCTTATCATTCCTTTTTTTTTATTACTCAATGGTATTTACAACTCAATTCATCAACTACATAACTTTCCTTTACTGGGTGGTAGTGTACTGAGAAATCATATTCCATGATAATATATATTTCATACTATTATGATATCTGTATATCTCAAATCATTCTCTGTAGGGATATTTTATCCATATAATTAATGAAAATATTACAAATACAATCTCAATATCATGAGTGAGAAATTTCTATTAATGATTATTTATCTATCTAGATTGATAGGAAATAACTTTATCATTTTACATAAGAAAACCGCTAATTCCTTCCTTGGATGCATCAATATAATTAAAAAATTTACTATTTCATAGTGGTAAAGAAAAGATCAAAGAATTAACCAATATCCTCTTCAATTATTGAAAACATTCTTCAAATTCCATTTTTTATGTGAACATAATCCCTTTATGAGTAAGCTTGCTTCGAATGTTATCCAATCATGTAATATTTTGAACAAATCACTAATAGTAAACTACCAATGCAATAAATATGTGTGCCTTGGTTTTGTTCACTGGTGAAATAAATTCATGTGTTTCATTTTTCTTTATAGGATAAACTAATAATCCTTCCATTCATAGAATATGTCTATGAAAATAATATTTCTAAATCTATAATTTACACTTCCTATATTTCATATATATATATTTTCTTATAAGAATATAAAGAATTATTATCAAGTGATTTTCATGGTCCTCGTATCTCTTATATTACACCAATATATCATTAACAAATACCCATATAAATCATGAAGATACACATTGAATTATATATTCATTAGGCTTATAAAATAGAGGTTTTATTAGTCAATCCAAATGTCATTACTCTAAAATAATAATGTCCTTGCCTCATTTTAAATTATTACTCTAGGATAACCTTATTATTTAATTTAAATTGAATATACCTATAATGATGATAAATATTTGTAAAATAGTGATCTTTGTGAAATTGATGAAATAAGAAATCAATGGGGGGCAGCGGATACTTATTTTTTGTATTAATAGTATTTATCTCCCTGTAATAAATTAATTTCCCTATATATCCATATTTCCTCTTAATGAAATGAATAGGGGTTCCCAAAGGTGAAAGAGTAAGACATATAAATCCCTTATTATAAGACTCATGTATTTGTCTCATAAATTCAAATAATTATATAGAGATAATTTTATAAGGATTCTTTGATATCGGTATTTCATCTCGGATTAAATCAATTTAAAAGTTAACCTCATGCTTTGGTGGATGTCTATATCATTCCTTAGTAATTACATCATTTCATTCTTACAAAATAGGTACATCTTCAATACTAAGATTGCCTTTTTCTAAACGTATATTATCTTTTCTTATCTTATATAAGGATTAATTTATAAAACATACTGGAGTGGATCTAGTAGTGAATTAGATAATGGAGTTTTTCCCTTAATGATAAGTAATTCTATATCTTTATTATGAATCATTATTTCCTTATCATCTTTAGTGTTTTGAATTAATAACTAAAATTTATATACATCCCCTGAGAGAAGATAAACATCCATGAAAAAATTCTCACCTTAATTTCATACCTATGTGACCATTATATTTTCTAAGTAATTCGTCCATTTCTTAGATAAAAATAGATTTTGTTCCCATTGAACTATGGATGTTGCTGACACATAAAACAGTCCAACATTGTTACACAACATTGTGGATCAATAGGTTCCTCAACATGGGAAAGTTTATTATTCAAAACCAGTTCTTCTACCCCGATATAGATATAATTTGTTCAACTCTAGATTCACCGTCATTATCATTCCTGATAAAATATCACTAGATGTATTATGCATAATTATATGATTTATATTTTTCCCTCCAGCTACCCTTTTTAAAAATGGAATATACTAAATTAGATTATATGATTATAAAACTGAATGTATCATATCAAATATAGTGACATACTTAAAATAAATTGAAAATTTATGTATAACTAAACTAAAAATCCTAATAATGATTTCTTTGGGATATTAACAATGTCCATTTTTGGGTTATGTTCTGTAATATATGTTTTCATAAAATATTTCCCCATGTTTTCTACTAATATTTCTCTGATACCAACTATAACGACCCAGACTCTAGTATCCCAAAATAGATCATTAGATTATTAACATGGAATAATATATATGCAATCACATGCTAATAGACTGAATAGTTAATTAGTTTTGGAAAACATGATAAATAATGGAACTATAAATTAAATTTTAAAACATAAAACATAGTATTTTCATCAAGAGTGGGATTATTCACATTAGTGTATCCCTTTATATACATCATAAAACACTTCCCCTCATTATAGAGAAAGTAAAAATAAATAATGGGTGAGCACATATGCTCTGAAAATGTATTCATACAGGACATTCTTAAAAAGAATGAATAATATGGAAAGAATAAATAATGATCAAGTAATGACATATAAATAATCACAAGAGCTAGAAAATCATCATTTTATGGAAAATAAAATAATCACATGGATATCAATAACTAAATTCATAGTGAAAAAATTAATTATTTTGGGCCTCTAAAACATACCAACAAATCATTTCCATGAAATCTGAAAATATCATCATTGTCGTATGCCATGACATTTGAATAAATGGATAAGGCCTTAAAAAATCCAATCTATTTTTTGTCAAGATACATAAATATGCATCAAGGGGATATATTATTCCCTTCTAATCACTTACTAACTCAAATTCATTCCATATATTAATAAATAATATAACTAAATCAACATTCATTAATAATAAAAAACATTCTATATTATAAGAACTATCATTGGAAATTACAATACATTTATATAGAAAAAATGATCAAAACCCATATAAGGAAATTTATTGGATGGTATAATTAGAGTATTTACTCAACATAAAATTTAATAAATTATTTTTACATAGATAAAAATACCTTAATAAGTTAACATTATAATTTCATGAGTAAAATACCCTTTCAACTTTGAAAGTCACTTTTAAAAATCTAATACTTATGTATGTAATTAAGAGAACAATTTATTGGAAAATAAGTCTATAAAATTGTAATGGAAGATTAAAATGATTGATATTTCATGATAGTGCTAAATTTCAATCATATCGTATAAGTTAACTATAAATTAATTTCACACTAATCTATGAAAAGTCAAAAAGTGCCTTGTTCGGAAAATAAAATAATGATTTGTTTTTAAAAAAAGATTGAAAAAAAGTAAGAAATATTAAAAATAAAATTTAAGAATTATTTTACAATAGTAAAAATATTTTTGAACATATTTTTTGAAAACATGTACATATAAAAAAAATATTCCTCAATTGAGACATAATAATAAACAATCTGAAATAATGATGAGATTATAAAATGATCCTTACCTCAGGTTTGATTTCCATTGACTAAATTTGAACCTCCAATATAATAAATATTTATTTATTAAAATTAATTTACAGAACAATAATTATATATATAATAAAATATTATTTAATTATAATATTTTATCACAAGTTTATTATCAATTCGTTATAACAACCACTATTTAGGGTGGTAACTACTTCATTTTTTCAAATAATATTTGGTTCACTGGTATTGAAACTTCAATTTTTATCAAGGTTAAAACATATCAGTAATTTCTAATGCTATAAATATTATATATATATTCAACATATACATATTTAGATTAATCCATAAAAGAAAAATATTGAAAATGAATTATACTATCCATGGAGATGGTCGATCGTACATACTCATAAACACTGCATTCACATCTAAATGGATTGAAAGAAATAAATTTAAATAAAAATTTACCTTTATATAATTTTTTCTAATACATTTTCATTATGCCATCCCATATTACTATCCATGTAAAATAGATTGGAAAACCAAATCATTTTCCTTCATGGAGGTGATTGTCCACACGTACGCATGAGCAATATAGTCATTTCTTAGTGGATCAAAAGGTAAAAAATTAAATATGATATTATAATTACATAGTAATAATAATTTCATATATATACTTTAGTTAAATATTTATAATCATCCAAGTAAATTTGTGATGAAAAAATTACACCTCGTTATAGAGATAGTAAGGTGTACGTACACATCTGTGATGTTTTTGATTTTGTGGGAAGGAAATGAAATAGAATGTAGTTGTAAAATAAATATAAAAAAATTATGTTTATGACTCTAAATATATTATTATTGGATTATTAGGACATATAAATATGATATAGAGTTAGAAATAGATATTAAAGAGTTGGTAAAGACTATTACCTCTTCTTCAGTGGAATCTCTTTTGATCTCCTCTTATGGGACCTGGGGTTTCTATTTTTAATGTAAGAAACTCCAATTACATAGGAAATGATGTTTATAATTTTAATGGGATTGTTTTGGTCTAGATAGATGGATAAAATTGGTGTAAAGACTTAAAAGAGGAGGTTCCCCTTTATAGTTGATTTTTGGGGAGCTTTTTGGAGTTTATTAAAATATGAAAATAATATAAATTATTTATCATGTGAAAATAAAACCAATTTAAGGTAATATGAATATAAGGTGGACTTAACATTGAATAATTTCATAAAATAATATTTTTTTCTTGTTTAGTATATGTTTTATCGATTATATATTAGTACTAACCCCTCATTAACCCTTATGAAAATTAACGTACTCTTAAACATTTATACCATATAATGGGAAAAATGTTACTATAAAATGATCAATAACTCATGAATGGATCCTGGTATATTTAAGTAACTATATATCATTATTTTTGGAAAATATATTGTTTTATGTATTTTAATTTATTTAATAATATAGAATTTTCATAAAATATAAATAATCTCAATATTGAACTATTCGTTTAGTTTGAATTTCATCACATGAAGACAATAAATCAATCTAAATAAAATTCATCGACACCTCTTTAATATGTAATTGTGTTTTATAATGTTCATGGGTCGCATTTATTCTTTCAAATTATACCAAGTATAAATATTTTAATATCCTTTATTATATTTTATTCATTAATTAAATAATTATATCATTAGTTCTGTATAATAATTTAAGTAAATATTTCATCAAAAAATTAAAAATAAATTATAATTATGAGTATAAATCATTTATTTTTATATAATTTTTTATAACTCAACATATCCACTCGGTATCCCTATATTGAATATACTATATTTATTGAAAATAAGATTGTGACATTTTTTAAGTTTCATTAGATTAAAACTTATAAAGGTCATAATTTCATAAAAATGAGACACAATAACATATAAATCCATATTTTATGATTATTGATGGAATATAATAATAAAATAAAATTAATTTACTTTTTATGGTCATTTTATAGTCATTGTCATATTATTATCAACCATTAATTGCATGATTTACCCTTTACTATGGTAAGAAAAATTATTAATGTTACTCTTCATATTGACCAAAAATATAAGGGTGCAATTAAATAAATTTGGACCCCCAAATTCTAAATATGGTATCCATTGTTCAATATTAAAGTTTATTAATTTAAAAAAAATTAATTTTGGATTAAAATGAAAAACATAATGAAAATCAGTTTTTTAGAAAAATGGGTTTCTATGTAAAAAAATATTTTCTTACCAAACTCAACCGTAAAAATTTTTAAAATGAAATTAATTGGATTATTAAAATAATAATTTAAAAGTTTAATACATTTTAAAAAAATTATATAGAATAAAACTTTCAAACCACTTGAAATTAAATTTTAATTTCCAATAAACCATAGTATTTTTCATTTCTCACTGGAAAATCAATATTTCAAAGAAAATTAAAAAAACATAATAACAAAATTTTAATTTTATGAATTAAAAAATTAATTTAATTTTATCAAATAAATTTTATTAAAGTTAATAAAATTAAATATATTATTTACTTATATAAATCATTTTAAAAAAATGATAAAAATTAAATTTACTAGAATTTGAGTTTTTTATTTAATAATTATTAAAAATTATTTTATTAATACCTTTATATAAATTTCATAATATTGTTAATCTAATTAAAAATCAACAATCTAATATCTTGGTTTTAACTGTCTTCTTAAATTAAAAATATATTAATAGTGTCTCACAGTATGTTTAAACACAACATCGTATACTGTATACTTTATCAAACAAAGAATTATTTTAAAATTTTGGATTTTACTAAAATAAGTGCTATCAAATAAATTAAAATTAAATAAAAAATAAACAAATCATAAAATATTGTGGTGTTATACAATATTTAACTAAGTTTAATAATTTTTATGACATGGTAAATTACTTAGGACTTTGTTAATTTATATGATCATTTAAATTGTGTTTTATAATATTATTTCATTAACATATAATAAATTTAAAATTTTTAATTTTATTTTTAAACACGAATTACATAAAATTTAAATATATTTATAGATTTCAAAAATTAAATTTTGGTTTCTTCCTTTGTAATCCCTACAGTCACTTTATTGCATCTTTATAACCAAAAATAATAATGACCAATTTCCTTATTAATTAATGGTCACAATATCCATAAATTGTATTTACCAATATTAATTATTATATATGTACATATATCCATATAAATACACCATCATTCTGAACTCATAATTCATTAATTATAAATATTCTAACAAATCCTTTCATTATATCTATTACATTCCAAAGACATTGATTTTTTTCTTTACATTCATTATGGAAAGAGTGATCTTTATGGGGGAATTCGAGACTATAGAGTTCTTTTATTCAATGTAATATTATTTCATGTGTATATCCTTTTAATATTCATTTCCAGAGTATTTCACAACAACACTTCATTTGTAATGAAATGCAATAGTCTTCATGTGTGCTTATATTTTAAGAGAAAATAAAATAGGTTTTGAGAGAAAAAAGTTATTTTATTAATAAAAATATATTTTTTGGGGAATTACATTGTAGACCATTAATAAATATTGTTCTTGAAATTTGTGTCTAATCATATATGTCCCAATAGACATTAGTTCAATTTCCCTCTATCAATTTCAGATAAGGTATTGTTCAGAAAAGTGCTCAGGCTCTCCAAACATAGAGCAATGCACCAGAGGATTTGGTTGTAATACCTTTCCATTATCTTTAGTATTATGGGGTAGGGGATTTGCATCTGCATGATTTTTTTATTAATGTGTCTATCCTTTCCACATTTTTAGCTTTTCTCACATCATTGAAGACAATTCCCTATGTTTCTTTTCCCACAATTGTCACACAAGCGAATTTGTGGCTTATCCTCATCGCTTCTATGCCCAAGATCCTTCCAAATGATTTTTTACATCCTTATCTTTATATCATTATACGAATGGGACCACTAGGAATCTCCAAAATTCTATTCTACTCAAGGATAATTCCTTATTATTTCTTCATAGCTCCCGATGTCAAAAATTTCCAATTCATTTTATCGAAGGGTTCTCATTCCACCAAAGAATCTGTCAATCCGCCCATTAGAATAGATGACACAGATTAAATCATTACATTAAAGACTTGTGACGAAAATATCATAACATACCATATATTCACCATCATTTTTCTTTCACTTAGTGAATTCAATTTTTTTCATAGGGTGTATGGAAAATACATTTTGAAAAATAACTTTTTGAAATATCCACACATCATAGAATCAATTTATTCATTAGGATTAGTGTTCTAGATCAATTTCCTAAATTGGTTGAAATATACAACCAAATGATATAATTTTTTTTTGATTATATACTACATATAATAGAATAGTGTAATAAATGTCTTTTCAATAGAACTTATCCACTATTCCAAAATCAATGGGTCAAAGGGTCTACAAAAGTTTGGTGTTCATTAACATATGAATAATTTCACTAGTTTTTCCCTACTATGAAATGATTGACACTCAAAATGTTTCATGTGATCATTCATAACATTTCTTGACACCATTATGAATTTTTTTACTTTGACTTCCATCATATTTAAAAGGCCACCTTTTTATTACCCATTTCCTCTTTTTTATCCCCTGATCCATTTCATATATAGATATTTTTTAAAATAAAATAACTGTTTAGAGTAATTATATTTTGAAAAATAATTAAGATAATTAATTCAAATAGATTTTAATCATAATTTTTATCTAACATAGGTATTCCAAGATTATATACTTTTATATTTTCTTTATTAAAAAAGAACAAGTTACAATTTATATACACCTTTAAATTATGGTTTGTAAAATGGATATTACAACCAAATAATATCCTCCAATAGTGTCAAACTAGGTGTACATTAAGTCCAATTTATCATGCACTATATGAAGATTAGTTTGATACCCAATGTTCCGTTTTGTGGGTTATAACCCCTTGGAAAAACAATAATATATCCACATTTATCATTATAATCTAGACATTTATTTTATTTCTTGTAAACTAATCACAATATATTTCCCCAAAATTTCATGATGTTTTCCTTAATTTAGATGTTTTCCTATAGATCAAGTTATTGTTTTCTAGTCCAAATTTCTATAAATAACTAAACCATTATTTGATACCAATTATGGTAACCCACCTTTTATCTCAATATTTTAAGAAAAAATACCAAAAAAAATATGACACAAATAACTCCAAAGGACCATTTTAAGATTACTCTCTTGTAAACTATGTATATAGTACAAGAAATTCATTTTATATAAATGAATAGATAAAATATAAATTCTCTTAAAAGGAATAATTACTATACAATCCAAGATCATCTGAAAATATAGGATTTCATAGGGAAATTTATCAGATGAAATGGGTGAGTATAAATCCAAAAAAGGATAAATAATATAAGATACTTTATAGGTGAAATGTGAAGCATAACATAAGAACATGTATATATGGACTGCAGGATTAACAGAAGTACATGAACATAATTGCAGGAGGCATAACAATGAAATTTGGAAATAATTTAAACATGATACATTCGTTAACATGTCACCAAAGATCCTCTCTGAGGTTTTATAAAGAATATTACCAAATATTTTTAAAAGGTATCATGAAACATTACTATTAATTTATTCCAAGGTATCATGAACATGTTATTCCTATAGTTTACTTCATTACCCACTTCATATGAGTGTTATCATGTAACTCCCTTCATATGCCTATTATTATGTGTGCCACATAAATCAAGAACCATATATATACATATATTAATTTTAACTGAGGAGTAGGGAATGTGGGTTTCCTAAATATATGTTCCCAATCACTAGATAAACAATATATCTAAATGAATACCATTGAATGATTATAGGGTTTGGAATTCATTATAGGAAAATATTTCATGGAAAATCAAAGGTTGATTTAAGTAGCATGAAAGGTATGAAAAAGGGATATTGAAATGGATATATTAATATTAAAACATAGTCTCTCATTAAAAATATTTCATAGTCACAAAATTGGTGTGTTTATAAACATTGAAAACAAAAATAATGAATCAAAAGGATTGTACATAAGAAGAAATTGAGTTGATAATTTGGGTAAATAAATTCCTTACATAGAGAGGGTACTTTATAGAGCTATAGAGAGACTACCTATAGTTATATAAATAACATGTTATGTATTTATTTTAATGAAATAAAATTGTATCATTGGAATTTACCTTCTTATAAATTTTTTATATTTAATAATTTAACATAATACACACACACCACATCATAATAAAAGCTACACTATATTATATTAATTTAATAATTACATTTTGAAAATAATAATTTCTATAATAATTGAAAATATTTATTGGGGACAACAATTGAATATAATACTACAAAAACATGAAATTTTGGATTTGCTCAATCCACTAGATAAACTTAGCACCTAAAAAACATTGTTAACAGAAGCTGAAAAATTAAAAATGAAATATTCATCTTGAAAATTAAAAATAAATATATACTTGAGATAACATATAAAATGATTAAAAATGATTAAAAATGAGGATTTTATAAAAATTAGGGAACGCATATCTTCATTACAAATTAGACCATTTGAAAAGTAATCTGGCCATTGGAATAATAACATGAACATACGAATAGTAATATTACCATTATAAATAGTAACTTACAATTATAATTTCATACTCACATATTAATGTTTAAAATAATATTTAGGTATCATATAAATTGAAAACAGGATATATTTAAACCTTGTTATATGAAAATAATAGTTTTAAAAAATGATAAATCAAGTGTATATAATTTTTATAAAACATAAATGTTATAATTACACTTTTATAATTAAAACAGTGATTGAAAATAATTTTATTTACAAAACACCATTTATAAATTAATTTATTTTTTATTTTAGTGATAATAAAATTTTATAACATCACAATTAATTTTTCAAATTATCAAATAACCGATCAAACTATTAAAATTTATATTCCCAAAATAAATAATTATATTATTTTAAAATTATTTTTCTCATATTTAGAAAGTTATTTTCATAAAATGGATTTAATTTTGGAATTATAAACATATAAAAATGGTTTGGTTAATTGTTTGTTAATTTTCTAAAAGATTTCAATTTTTGTGTACTGTAAAATATGGTAAAATATGATATTTCGAATTATAAGCTAAAAATTTTATTTTTGAGTCATAGAAGTTGTTCAAACCCATTAGTTTGCTATTAGATGAATCATTTAATTAAAATAGTCAAAATAATAAATACTATTGGTTCTATTGATCCAAAATAATAATCTAATGAATATAATTTTCAAAAAAGTAGCCATATCCCACTATTAATACCACCCCTCACCACCCCTTATCCTCACAACATATAATCCTTGTATATTAACAAATTTATTTCTATATCTCTTCCAAAATCTATAACCTATGTCTCAGTTCTACTAGGATTATCCAAATAACATTTCAACAATCAATAAGGGAGAGCTTAAGATGAGTCGACTAACGGAATATGTAGAACTCTCAATTAATCTCTATCAATTTTATTCTTCTTCTACCACCTTATATAATATACATGAACCTAAAAATAATAAAATAAGTATCCTTAATATACTGATAGTTTATTATTATGATTGAATATACAACTTAAATCATCCCTTATTCTTTTCTAAAATGAATGCATTGTTTACAATACAGTTGTCTCACCACCTCTTTGAACGATGCACTTCGTTTTCCTTTCCCAAATTCAAGACCGGTTATATAATTATTTTCCTAGTTAAATAAGATTATAATAAGAATATTATAACTTATATTATGTTCTATTGTTAATAAATTTACAAACTATTAATTATTATGTATCCATTTAGTGACGGTTGGTAAAACCACTTAAATAGACAAACCACACAATGTTAATGTTTTTACTAATTTATTTATCCATATGTTAGAACACATTTGTATATGTGGGACTATTTTAATTTTTTTAATGTCGGGAATACCATTTCATATCACTTAATCTTTTTTAAATATATTATAAATAAACTTCAATAGTTATCCATGAGTGATCTTCTCTGGAACTATAAAATGAATGCACTTAAAACAACAATATTAAACATTATATCTCACTTGAATGGTTATAAATTAACATATTAAAACTATAATAAATTAAATTTAAATTAAAATGGTTCTAAATTAATCAATTAATTAATATTATTTCGTTATTTGGACATAAAGGGAATGTTTTGAATCAATCTAGACATAAATAAAGGGATCTCTCTAAAACACCCTTTTTTCTTTGGGTTATGAACATTATCTCTATAAATCAAGTTATATCTCGATTTAATGACATAGAATGATTATAATTTATTTATTTATTTTTCTCACATATATTCCTAGTATATTGTCCCTCCCTTTGATGGGTTAATACATGCCTTATGTTCATTTCTCAAATACCTTCTTTAAAAATTCACTTTTGACTATGATATTAGGGAAGATTAAGCATCCACATTATTTATATGGGTAATTATTATGTTTATTACTTGTCATTTATTTCCACTTATGGAACATGAAATAATATAAATTTTATTATGGATGTTCCCAGATAGTGCTCCAATGCATTGGGTAATGTTTTTCTGTCTCATGAGACTTTATGTATGTGACTGGGGAGTAAACCTAATCCATTATGGGACTATTTCCACCATCGAATGTTATTTTATTTGTCTGTATTTACTTAGTCATATGTCATGTTTTATGTTCTTCCAAATTCCAATGATTCCATGACATTATGAATCCAGTTTTTTTATGTTATGCCACTATATGATTTTTCATGAACCTTGCTTCTTTATGATATCACTTTATGTCTTCTGATTGATATTTTATTCTTCCCCATCATGTTTATTCTCTTCAGATCCTTATAGATCACTAGTTTCATTTATATATTCCTCAGGTTATCCTATCAATTTTTAATATTTCAAACTTATTTAGGAGCACATTATGAGGAATAGAATAAATACATTATTTAGTCTCATATTGACTTTTTATTTTCCTGGTCTTCTAAATACACGTGTCTTGTTAAACATTTGGATGTATTTAATAGAATTTTTTTTATAAAAATCATTTAATAATATGTTTAAGAGGCTTGGGTCACTATAGTTGGTATTAGAGGATGGTATAATTATTTTTTGGGAATTAGGACTAGAATAATTTTGTATGAAAAATACGTATAAGTATAACTCTCTATGATTTCATAGTATTTCATTTTTAAAAAATTAATTTTTTTTATATTTTTTTCTGTATTAATCCCTGATATTGTAAAATAATTCTTTGTTCAATTATGTATACAACCAGTAACACCGAGCTTAACAGAATCATTATACACTATTAAAATATTATTATATCCACACCATCGTTATAAAATATCCATTAAACTGGTATGTTTGAATTTTATTAACTATATTACATAATATATATGAAGGTATAAATCAATATAAATTAATATAGTAATACTTAGGAAATGAACACTCAAATTTCTGTAAATTCATTCAATGTGTTTCCATCAAAAATTATTTTTGTGAGAAAATAATATAATTAGTGTTTTCATCATATAAAAAATATATTATATAGAATAAAATTAATTTTTAAAATTATCATATTAAAACAATTAGTTTGAATTTTTGGAATTTTCACGGAAAATCTTAATTTTACATTGAATAGTGAAAAAAATCATTTATTCAGAATGTATTCTTATTTAAATTTTTTTAAAATTATCTATTTTTAAATTTTTTGAATGAAAAGTTATTTATGTTATATTATTAAAAATCTAAATATATTCTTTGGAATCACTTTTATTGTAGAATTTGATATAAAAGTATTATTCTACTCTAAAAAAATACTAAAAACATCTTTTTATTATATTTTTTATTTTAATAATAAGTTACCTTTTCCCAATTATTAAAATTTAATATTAAATAATGGATCTCATAATTTTTATTGGGGGTCCCAAATTTAGTAGATAATACCCTTTTATTTTTTGTCAACATGAACAGTTACTTTAAAGATTTTTGGTACGATGGTAACGGGTAGATCAGCTAATTAATGGTTAAAAATAGTATGATAAGGATTATAAAATAACACTAAATTATGACTTAGTTTTATTTCATGAGAATATTTAATCCACAATCATCCAATATTCTATTTTATTTCTTTTTCCATTTGGATGAGATTGTGACCTTTGTTATATTTTATGAAAATAAAATTAAAAAATGTCACACACTTGTTTTAAATAACTATATTTTATTAAATATATGGATAAAAATATGGTATGTAATTTTATAAATAATATTTTGAAATATAAATGATCAATATTCCTCGTGGTGTTTAAAAAAATTTAGTGAAGAAAAAATTTCCTTAAATGGTTACAAAATTTTGAGGCATTATTTTATTAATTAATGAAAAAGTAAAATAAATGATATTAAAATCACTAAAACATGTATACTTTGAAATAATTGATGTGAAAAACAATTATAGATAAAAATGACATATCAGAGATGTTTTTATGCATTTTATCTTTTCCTATTGTTATAAAAATCATACAAAATTATTAATTCTAAATTTTACATTATTGATATTTTATGTAAAAAAATTTATTAAATGATTTTGAAATTAATAAAAATACAATATTGTTAAAAATGAATGTTATATGGTCATTTACATCTAAAATGGTCTATTTATGGATTCATTGGCATTTTATACTATCATTATTGACCATTATATGGTAGGGAAGTTTAATAGTTTGGTAATTATCAAAAGGGTTAAGACGTGTTAAAACAAAATGATAAGTGTGAAAATATATCCAAAGAAAGTAAGAAAATTTATTATATATAATTATGTACACATTAAAATACATTATATTCTAATTATTTCAGTTTTTTTAAATTTTTGAAAGAAAAATAATTTATATTAACTAATTATTTATGAAATTCAAAAAGAACCCCTCTCCTCAATTATAAAAGGCCACCTCATATTTTATTTCCATAAAAACGCTGAACCATCTATATCAAAAAACACCATACCATTACACTTACCATAATACTTATCAATGGTTTTTACATTTTTATCCTTTGAAAATAGAAACTCTAGGTCCCATAAAAATAGATCTAAAGGGTGTCCACAGAAGGAGAGGTAATCATATTTACCGAATCATTTAATATTATTTATTATTATATATAATTTAAATGAATTTTTATCATCATAAAATAATAAATAAAGTCTAATAAATATAATAATATATTATTATGATTATATTACAACCATATTCTATCTATTTTCTATCCAATGTGAAGTGAAAACATCGCTCATGCGTAAGTACAACTTTTCATTTCCATGTAGCAGTGTAATTCATTTTTCATCACCACATTACATTGATGGGTATAAAGGTGTAACTAATGAGTATCTATGATAATTATTAAAAAATAATACCTCTATAATGATAAAATTATTTCTATTATTTTTACCTTACTATCTGTTGGGAAAGGATAATATCGCTCGTGCGTATGGGAGGAATACCACCTCCAAGAAGAAATGTGTTTTTTTATTTATGTTTTACATGGACGGTAATAAATAAATATTTAATGAATATATATTAAAAAAATTGAACATTAATTATTCCAAAAACATGAAAAAAAAATATTTCCTTCCATCCATTAAAAAGTGGAAGCAATGTTCATGCATACGTACGACCTACAATCAACATTAACAGTGAAATTAAATATTAATCATTATATTTTATAGATAACTCTAAATATTTATATAATGAATATATATTTTATTTATATCATTATTTAAAATTTTGAAATTACGGAACCTTGATCATATTACAATGACCTAAACTATTGAACTAAATCATACATTACAAAGAAAGTTGTTACCACCCAAAATAGTGATCTTCATCTGTGGATGTAGGTTTCTTGGTTTTGTGTAGAAAATCCTCTCCTAACCTAATTTCATAACTCCATTATCTATTATATACTATGGAATCTCGCTCGTGTATCAAACATCACCCATAACTTATTCTATGTGGTGTTACCCTCTAATGAAGATTTGTCGAAATCCTAGTCCAAAATCACACATTCAGTAGGAAAGTTGTGTTTAGATCTATTAGGATAGTCATTATACAAAAACATCATCTAAAAATCTCATAAAGAGGATCTATGGGATAACCTTTTGAGTCCCCCTTCCCATCTATAATTTTTCTTTCCATTAGAATATATATTTTACTTTATTCCAATTTCTTTGTGAGGTAGAGCATGCCCTACAACACCAAGATGATAGAGTGGATAAGATTTAAATCTAATTGGATTTATCTAGAACCACACCTAATCAAATTATTCTTAGGTATGGTGATTCTATTTCAAGGTAAAACCATTATTATATCTCTCCCTCATGATGTTCAAGCATACCACTTACAGTTCCACTCCCTTCCTACTTGTTGAAATCCTCAATTTAAAAAGAGAAAATCATTTCCCATAGTTACCTCTAGAATTAGACTTCCCCTTTAATTTGGTTAATAGGGGGTCTCTCATGATTGATCATTTATCCTCTCAAAAAAAAATTTTACACCCCCGCCAATCTCCATAAACCCCACATACTCCTCTGGTTAAACCTCTGTTGGCTACCCTATCTATACCCAAGGTGGAAAACATCACAAAGGAAAGATAAATGTGTATTGACAAGGTTATTTTACATCCAAATTCATCCTTCTTCCCAGATATTTTTTTGGGTCATTGTTTGGTGTTGGATCAGTGTCTATCCAGGGGGATGATGGACTCCAACATGGATACTCAATAAATCATTCACTGGTAATGGGAAGGAACCCATTTATTCCCCAAGTATCTCTCTTGATAGTTTTACCTATTCATTATGTATTCCCAATCCCCTTGAAAATAGATATGGTGTATTATTACATTTTTATGTAGCTGTGGATTCTAATGATTCTTATCCTCATCACAGTGATGCCCACACCAGTGTGTGGGCTAAATGGGAGAAACCATCCTATTTTCTTATTTCCAAGAGATTTTCAGAATTTGGGGCCAAAATTAAGATCTTGTCTGATTATATGACCTATTATCTCATTTAGAATACATAGGTCATGGGTCATGGGTGAAGACACAATATCTTGTGTCACCACATCATCGTAATATGGTGGAGTTGTATGTTGTCCTTGATCCCAAACAACTTCCCTAAAAATAATGGAAATTACTATCAATAACAGGATTCATAATTTCATTCATGTTGAACGAGAAACCAAACATATCTATCATTTCTTAATGGGTTCTTATTTATTGAGAAAAATTTGATCTAAAATCATCATCTTTCAACAAATTTCATTTTTAGTAATTTCACTTGATTCTTGTCCCTTATTCATTATTAATGTGATGTGATGGAAATGGAGATTCTCTAGAAGGATGTGAGTAGCTTATACTCTTGGGATATGTCATAGAACATTATAGGTTATTTTAACACCATACTAGACTCACCAAAAAGGAAATGTTGAGGGGTTTTCCCCTTGAAAAAAAGTAAGCATTCATGGGTTTCATATCTCATAATGTTCTCATTGATTTTGTTTCGTCCATGGAAATGATTACATAGTGTAATATCCAGAATGAAAAACATTGCATGTGGTGATAACTTGATTTATTCATAAATAACATTTGGTTCATCTCACCCTTTCAAAATACCAAATTCGAGCACCTAGATCATGAAGTATTTTACCACTATCCCCTTAGGATTTTCCTTGCATGTTTTAGTGCATTTAACGAATGTTTCTTTCAATCTATCAACTTGGAGGGGAAATATGAATATTTTCATATAGTGTGTGAATCATGGGACAAATATATGAATAAAAAATTTTGGGTTATAATTAATAAGAATAGTATGAGTCATTAAGAGGAATTGTGCATCCGGGATAAAAATAAGCCTTCCAGAATCAGGGACATGGATTGTCTTAAAGTCCATATTCAAAATAAAGTGTTTGGACAAGAAGCACAGTGGGATGAAGATGTTTTCAGATCAATGTATTTCTTAGAAAAAAAATTGTGTATACTTTTTCATGTACTAAAAATTGTTCCTAGGTAGAGTTATAGGGTGACCCATCTTAAATATGGGGATAAAAACAACTCAATAATATATTATTGCATCAGGGATCTGAAGTGTTACAATGCCCCAAATATTCCTCTGTAGGATGGTTATTTCATCAACAATCCCCATGTAGTTGGATGTATGGGGGTGTCTTATTCTCACTCTTTACTTTTGGATACTAACCCTCACATGAGGGATGGTTACCCAAGTGGTCATGCTAACATTTTTTACTCTATCCCATATTTTATTTCACTTGATATTAATGGGTTTTAAGATAATAAACCGAATGAGAAGGATATTTGGGGGGGGGGTTATGATAGTCCTTAATTCTATAATTTCTCATGGTTTGTATTGATTTATGAGATCATTCTATATTATTTCTTGGGACCACTTCAAAAATGAGTTGTTGGGTATCATTCAAGACTATTTCGGGGATGTAGTTTTACCAGAGTGGCATGTGCCACATATTTGATTCTTATTCTAAATTTTAAAGATTCGTCCTCCTTGAAAACAATTAGGCTAATCATCATGTAAATTTTTTTCTATAAAATCAATACATATGTGATCAACCAAATGCTTTTTCCATCTCCACAATTAGATTTATGAGGAGTATGAGGGTTTCATTTATGGTAGGTAAACCCAAATAGCTATTGAATTATCCTATAAAATGGTTAGTGATATTAATATGAAATCATTAGGGTATAATATATCCATGAATCTTGATATGTACAAATCCTATGATAGTTTTGAGTGCATCTACATCATCAATGTCAGGAGGTGCATGGTATTCTGTTAGGTCCACAAGGCTGAATACCCTGAGAGGGGGGTGAATCAGGGTATGACTGATTTAAAATAAAATCCCTTTATAATCTTGTTTCACTGTTAAGAAAAACACCCTTATCTCTCTTTCCTACTGCACAATAAAAATATAATGTGAAGCATGCACAAGACACAAAAATTTTACTTGGTTCACCGCTAAGGGCTACGTCCAAGGAGCATAAGCCAACAGGTTGTCAGTCGTACCAAATTCCACTAAACTTCACTAGCTGTGGATTACAAGGTTCGGGCTAGATCACATCTATTCCCAGGATCACTGACTTTACAATGATTAGGCTCAGCTCACTGCTTTCCCAAGGTTCACTCCCTTTTTCTCTCTCTCTGGCTCACTTCCGGTGGAGAGGATCACCTTCTTTCACATCCTTTGCTCACTGCTCTGGAAAGAATCCACTCACAGTTTATAGACCTTTAAGTCTCTTCATTTTCATGAAGTAATGCATCTTCAACTGTTGATAGATGCTTTGTTAAATTCCAACTTTCATCCACTGATGAATACCCCTTTTCCTCTTAACCACTGGGAAATTCACTTGGGAAACACCTTCGCAAAGAACCCATCTTCACGAGGCTCCCAATTTCACGAAGCTCAAACAAGCCTTTGAGAAGCTCCTTCCTTTTCAGAAATATCACAATTTCGTGAATCTCAGACCATCGCAATGCTCAAGACTTCAGAATGCTTAGGTCATCGTGGAGCTCAATTCATCGCGAAGTGACTTCACTCGCGAAGCACACTGAGCCAACGCGGAGAACACGACTTTCGTGGAGCTAGAATAGCCACTGCGAAGCTCATCTTTCGTGAACCAAACTACCTTTGTGAACTTCCTTCGTTAACCGAGAGCAAAGTGTTTTCTCTGAAAATTCTCTCTACATATCATGAGGGGGTCGGCCTCTATTCATTGAATATTCCACCGACCCTCAACCCTTCCGCGCGAAGTCGGTGCCACTTCATCGCCAATCGCGAAGCTCTAAAGTTTCCACTAGAAATCTGTCAACATCGTGAAGCACCATGGAAATTTTCCAATCATGGAGCTTGTCGTAATCGCGGAGCTTCACCGTCAACATTATTTCGCATCTTCACTACGAATCTCCCTCGCAAATCCCTTCACCGCCGCGATGCACTTCATCCTCTGCCATTCATGAATCTTTGACGTTACCGCAAAAAATCACCACCATCATTCTTCTAGAATTCAAGAATTCCAAACCATGAAGCCTATCTTAGTGAAATTAATGGCTTCCCCAACAATCTCCCCCTTTGGGTTTGATGAAAACTCTTCACAACTCTTCTCAGAATGATTTTCTGCATGTTGATACCTCACTGAGTCTCTTTCCAACATCTATCACCATTCGCCTCTTGCGATTAATATAGCTTTCCAGGATTAACATTACACATACTCTAAGCCCACATGATCAGTGCTCGGTGTGAGAAACAAGAGTAGTATGAGAAGTTTATCAATGAATCACTTCATATCAAACACCAATTGTCGATTCCAAGAAAATACCAGTTGCAAAATTGATACCAATTGTTGAACCATACCGATACCAATAGGTGATAGCTGGAAACCTTCTCTCACCATTCCAAACTCAAAATTCTTCTTTTATCACGATCCCCAGCTATTGTGATATCTAGTCTTTGATTAATCACTTCTAGCATCGTCAGATTTAAAACTCTCCCCCTATCTCATTGCACACCCCTTATCTCGCTGCTCCACCTAACAGCTTCTCCCCATATCATCCATGATTCCTCAAATAGCCACACTATCTCACCCTTGAACAAACTATTTTCTCCCCCTTTGTCAAAGAACCCAAAGGACATTCCTTTGTAGTCTGTAACAGAGTAGAGAACACACATCAGCACATTAGAAAAAACACATCATACCTTGGGGAGAGGGGGGTCCACTGCCACACTCTTTTAAGTGTGGGGAGTCGACTGAACTCCCAGATCTAGTCGATGCCTCTCCAAAGCTTCCTTGGGTAAGGCCTTTGTCAGAATGTCTGCAACTTGTAGCTCTGTAGGCACATAATCCAACTTCACGATTCCCTGCTCAACCTTCTCTATGATAAAATGATACTTTATCTCAATGTGCTTTGTCGTTGAATGATGGACAAGATTTTTTCTGAGATTTATAGCACTTGAGTTATCGCACTAGATTCTGATCGGAGACTTCACTTCAACTCCAATATCTTCAAGTTGGTGCTTCATCCACAATAATTGTGTGCATATGCTTGAGTGGCCGCAATATACTCATCTTCCACAGTGCTCAATGAAATGCAATCTTGCTTCTTGCATAGCCAAGAAATACACAATCCACTAAGATAGAATGCACCTCCTGACATTGATTTTCTATCATCTGCTGATCCAGCCCAATCTGCATTAGTATATCCTAATAACTCTGTCTGATATTTATAAGTATATGTCAAGCTGAAATCCATTGTTCCCTTGATATTCCGAATTATTCTTTTCACTGCAAGCATGTGGCTTTCCTTGGGATTACTTTGATATCTCGCTGCTTGTCATGTGCCAAAAACAATATAAGGCCTTTTGCAGTTATGTACAATAGACTTCCAATAATTTTCCTGTATTCTGTGATATTAACTGCCTTGCCATCCTCATCTTTTGATAATATCATCCAGGTAGCTACCGAAGTCTTCATATCCTTGTAATTCTCCATTACAAACATTATCATAACCTCTTTGTCATATTTATATTGACAAATGAATGTTCCATTCCTTCCTTGTGTCATTTTTAGACCAAGGAATAATGTTATCTCTTCAATCAATGACATTTAAAACTCATTTTTCAAGAATTTGGAAAACTTTCTGCACTGAGCTTCATCTGATCTGCCAAAAATTATGTAATCGACATACACCAACACCATAATCCTTTGATTACTATCATTACTGAAATAGAGATGGTAATCAACTCCTCCATGCTGGAAACCAAGCTTCTTCAAGTACTAATCAGGCCTTGAGTACCATTCCCTTGGTGCTTGTTTTAGCCCATACAACGCCTTCTTCAACCTGTAAATTTTGTTCTCATCCTCATGAATGAGAAAACCAACTAGATGCTCAATATACACCTCCACTTCTAGAAATTCATTTAAGAATGCGGATTCGACATCCATCTGGAAGACTTTGAACTTTTATTGCACTGCTATGGCCAAAAATAGTCTGATCTTTTCCAGCCTTGTAACTGGTGAAAATGTCTCATCAACATCTATTCCCTCTTTCTGGGAGTATCTCTTGCACACTAGTCGTTCTTTGTTCTAAATCATTGTGCCATCTTCATTCATCTTTTTGAGATAAATCCATTTAGTCCTGATGGCATTCTTGCCTGTTAGCCTCAAAACAATCTCCCACGTCTGGTTCTTCTCAATCTAATCAAGCTCTTCATTCATAGTCTGAACCCAGTTTTCTTCTTCAACTGCATAGAAAAAATATTTCGGCTCCACCTGAGATAAAAATGATGTTGGCTGTAATGATTTCATTATTCGAGTCTGAACTAGAGATTTCTGCTCACCAATGATATTTTTTCTATCAATTTAAGCACGACTCTTTGACTTCCATGCAGACACAGACTTGACACTTTCTTGTTCGTCATCAATATCTTCTTCTGAGTCAGCCTCTACCACTTCTACTCCCCCTGTGTGTCTTACCTCATCATCACCTTCATCCAGAAATTATTCACTAGGTCATTGAGCATTCTATTCATTTTCAACTATAGTGACATCATTGCTCTCAACAATTTTTCCCAGCCTTTTGTTGAAGCATTTATATACTTCGGTTTTCCCTGAGTAGCCAAGGAATATCCCCTCATCTCCTCATGACTCAAACTTCCTAGGATTTTCATTGTTGAGAATGAAACACTTTTCCAATGATTCAAAAGTATTTCAACGTTGGCTTCTTTCCGTACCACATTTCATATGCAGTCTTCCCTTGCTTCGAACATAACAGAGACCTGTTAGAAATATAGACCAATGTCAAAAATGCTACCTTCCAAAATTTCTCTGGTAGGTCCTTTTCAATAATCATTTTTCGGGCCATATTGTTGATGATCTGATTTCTTCTTTAAACAACTACATTCTGTTGGGGAGTTTTCACAGATGAAACTTGATGCTTTATCCTGTTTTTCTCAAGATATTCTTCTACTTGACTATTTGGGAATTATGTACCGTTATCTGTACGGAACTTCAAAATTTTATGGCCAGGAATCCTGTCTACTTCCCTCCTGTACTAATTTATGCAACTGAACACCTCTGTCTTATGGGTAATGACAAATACCAAGGCCATTCTGCTATAATCATCAATGAAAAGAACATAGTACCTTTTACCATTTATAGCTTGTGGTGAGATAGGTCCACAAGCATCAGCATGAACCAATTCGAGCACTCTAGTTTATTTCTGTTCCTTTGGCCTGTATGTATTTCTGATGATCTTCCCTTGTTGACAAGCATCACACATATGATTGCGATCACATGATAGTTTGGGAAGGTCCCTAGCAGCATCACACTTTACCATATCCTCCATAGATGATTCGCATAGATGACCAAGTCGCTTATGCCACAGCTGGTTTTTTTTCTCTCTGGGTAAAAGGAATGTATCTTCTTCCCCAATTACAAGGTAAATATTTCCTTTATCCTTTTTCCTTGTAGAACAACTACTTCATCTTTTTCTTTAACAACACACATCTTCTTGGTAAATCAGATATAGTGCCCAGAGTCACGTAATTGACTGACACTGAGTAAGTTATGACTAAGCCCCTCTATGACAAAGACATCAGCACGTCTCATTTCTTTTTCCACAAATTTGGCCTTTTCACAACCAACAATCTTCAGCCCTTCATCATTCCAAAACATTACAACTCCTTCTTTGTCAAATTTTATGTCTGTAATTAGATCCTTGGTCCCTGTCATAAGGGATGTGCAACCACTATCAAGGATCTATATTCTTGAAAGATCTGAAGCTTTAAGGTAAATTTCTGTAACTACCTCATTTTCCTATTTCTTCTTCTTGGTCCATACTTTTTCCTTCACACTCAGCATAGATTGAGACTTATGTTCTTTATCTGAGTATGATGGACCAACTTTATCTTGAAAACCCTCAAATATATTATGCATTTTTAACTCACCTGTGGGTTTATTGATTTTCTGCTTGCAAATGTTTTGATTCTGCCTTGGCTCATTTCTCTGTATGGTCGAAGTAAAGTATATATCCATGTGTCCAAATCCTCCACACCAAAAACAGTGTCCTTCAAAATATGTTCTGGACAATCATTCTCTGTTTGGCTACCACCTTTTTTCTTGTTCCCTTCGATATCTCTTGGCTATGGAACACACGTACTATGAATTTCCCATCTTTCCACAACAATAACACCTGATATATGGTGAATTCTTTCTTGGTACATCAGCACTACGATTTTCCCCTTGGGATCTCTGAATAATATGATTATTCTTTGTGCCCAAATCAACCTTCAATCTTGGGGCTGGTGCTTGTGGTCTGACTTCAATTGTCACAGATTTTTGTTTCTGATTAATCCCTGAAACAGCTTTAACGTCTGAGCTCAATTGCTGCTTCTTCCCTGCTAAACTAATAGGATCCTCTTTCATCTATTCAGTCTTTAAAATAACCTTCATTCCCAAGAATGTGTTAGGAATCAAAGGTTTTTCCTTGTCTTTGATTTTTCTCCGCAGACCGACAACTTCCTCTTCACGCTCTTCAATACTCTTGACTTTATCAGTCAATTTTCCATTCAAGACATCGATCTCCATTTTCCATTCTTCAATCTTGAGCTTATTCTCATCAACCATTCCTGTGCTCTCTGGACATGAAGAATTAAGTATTTCTATTTATTTTACAATCTCAGACTTCTCGTCTTCCTGCTGTTTCATGTAGAGTTTGGCATCATGTACCACCATGTTGGCTTCCTTTGTTTTTTCTCTCCAAATATCTATCTCTTCAAAAGCTGCTTCTAATTCAGCTTCCATGTCAACTCTACCTTCAATTTCTTCTTATTCTTCCCCAGCGTCGGTTTCTTCCTTTTCTTGAGCACTACTGAAAACAACCACCATTTCATTTTTTCCATGATCTTTACAATTTTCAAACTCCTCAACCTCTTCATCCTCAGACTCATCTGAACTGTCTATTTCTTGTGAAGAAGATTCTTCTTCTTGAAGAAATTTCTCTTGAATTGTTTCTTCCCTTTCACAAATGCTGAAGACTTATTCTTGGGAATTTCTACTTCGTCATCATCATTATTGTTATCTTCAAAATTGTTGGGGCACCTTTCCACAAGATGGCCAACCTTTCCAAATCGAAAGAATGCTAGTGGAAGTTTCCCTTTAAACATTACTTTTCCTCTTTGTAGATTTGAAGAAAAGAATGACATCACCTCATCTGTCTCTTCTTCTTCCTGAGAATGTTCAACACTGAGCTTCTTCATGGTCTTAAATGCCATCTATTTGGATTTCCCCTTTTCCATAGCCTCATTATCATCATTCCTCATTTCATATTCAACCATGGTAATGTGAAAATTGTCCAATGACATCTTCTTGGGATCGTTATCTTCCAGTACTGAAACATTCAGATTGAACTAAGGTCGAAGCTTCCTCAAGATGCACTTTACGATCTTTATTTCTTTAATGACTTCACCAAGTCCTCTCATATCATCCACAACAATATTTACCCTGTCAAAGAATGCATCAACAGACTCATTTGAGTTCATCTTCAGATCATCATTCTTATTCCATAGTACTTGCAGCTTTGCCTCTCTGACCTTTGTATCTCCTTCATATATACTCAAAAGTTTTTCTCACATGGCATGTGACGTTTTTCATGACATCACCTTTGTGTAGATGGGATTAGAAAGGGCTCCCCATAAGACATTTATTTCTTTTTCATTAGCATCCAACTCTCTATACTCCACTTCTGATAATGGACCACAATTAATATCAGCTATGATACCATGCATAGCAGCTGAAAAGACATCCATTCCCAGAGATTGGAAATAGTGTTGAATCTGATTCTTCCATATCTAAAAATTACATCTGTCGAAGATCGGAATCCCTTTCTGATTAGTGACCTCCATTAAGAGAAGAAAAAATATCAATCATTCCCTTTGATACCAATTGAAAGGTCCACATGGCTGAATATCCTTAGAGGGGGGTGAATCAGGGTAGGACTAATTTAAAATTAAAGCATGTTCTGATCTTGTTTCACTGTTAATCAAAACACTCTTCTCTCTATTTCCTATTTTACAGTATAAACATTAAGTAAATCATGCACATGACACGTCAATTTTACTTGATTCACCATTAAGGGCTATGTCCAAGGAGCATACGCCGACAGGTTGTCGGTCGTACCAAATTCCACTAAACATAACTAGATTTGGATTACAATGTTTGGGATAGATCACTTCTATGCCTAGGCTCACTGCCTTTACAATGTTTAGGGTCAGCTCACTACTTTCCCAAGGGTCACTCCCTTTTTCTCTCTCACTCTCTAGCTCACAGTCGGTGGAAAGGATCACCATCTTTCACTTCCTTTCCTCACTGCTCTGGAAGGAATCCACTCGCATATATAGACCTATAGGTCTCTTCATTTTCATGAAGGAATGCATCCTCAAATGTTGATAGATTCCCTCTTAAAGTCCAACATTCATCCACTGATGAATACACCTTTTACTCTTAACAACTGGGCAATTCTCTTGGGAAACACCTTCGCAAAGCACCCAACTTCACAAGGCTCCCAATTTCACGAAGCTCAAACAAGCCTTCGCGAAGCTCCTTCCTTTTCGTGAAGCTCACAATTTCACGGAGCTCAGACCATCGCAAAGCTCAAGACATTGCAATTCTTAGGCCGTCACAGATCTCAAGTCGTCGCAAAGTGACTTCCCTCACAATGCTCACTGAGCCAACGCGGAGCACACGACATTCGCGGAGCTAGAGTAGCCACTGCGAAACTCTTCTTTCGCAAAGCACACTGCCTTTGGGAAATTCCTTCACGAACTGAGAGAAAATTATTTTCTCTAAAAATTCTCTCTACTTCTCTCATGGGGGTCGACCTCTATTTATAGGCTATTCCACCGACCCTCGACCCTTCCGCGTGAAGTCAGCGCCATGTCATTGCCAATCGCGAAGCTCCGGTGTTTCCGCTGGAATTCTGTCAAAATCACGAAGCCCCACGGAAATTTTCCGATCGCGGAGCTCGTCGTAATCACGGAGCGTCACTGTAAACATTATCTTGCGCCTTCTCCGCGAAGCTCCCTCGCAAATCCCTTCACTGCCGCGATGCACATCAACCTATGTCATTCATGATGCTTTGACGTTACCGTGAAGAATCACCACCATAATTCTTATGGACTTCGCAAATTTTAAAACATGAAGCCTCACTTCGTGAAATTCATGCCTTTTCCATATTAAAATATGATCTTCATGGAAATCCACTTTTTGTGATTCTCACAAACTTCCAAATTTTGGACCCCAAAAATTTGGCAAACACTGGTAAACGGCGCCACCTTGTACTTCTCTTTTGTACCACCTCCATATCGTCCATTCCTTTGTCATCATTCTTTGTCAACATGGATAATCAAAAACTTCTCGGGAACTCAACAATTCGCCATGGACACCTTCTTTGTCAACAAACACAATCAACCCAAAAATGATTCAATGTTACCTTGATGGATTTTTGCCCAACAGATTCTTTGCGCTAGTGGTGGATCTTTCTTGAAGTTTCATTGGATCATTGTTGATTTTAATGACATTCATGACAAAAAAACGTTGGATTCTCTAAATATACATGGGGGATAAGTGATTGGAATCCATTATCCCTCAGTGTTTATATTATGATCCAATACTATTTTAGAATGTTTTTGAATAAATGTATCTATGATGGGGGAGCTCATACATTATAGTGTAGACCATACCTCAGTGGAATTAATCAAATCTTGTTTGCAGATGACCCTATCATTTTCACCAATGATAACAACTATTCCACCCTATATTTTAATTAGATTCGTGAAATTTATTTCAAATGAAGTGTCCAGCTCATTAAACATGGGAAGAGAGGAATTTATATTTATAGGTTATTCATTGAAGAAAGGGGAAAGAAAAATAGAGAACAGATTGGGGTCTTAAGATGAAAGTTTCTCATGGAATAATTAGGCTCTCCAGTATCCATGGGTTAGATCTATATTCCCCATTTTTATGGATTTTTTTATAATATATCCTCACATATCCGCAATTTCAAAAATCATCTTCTCTATTTTTGAGTGTGTATTACCCTGGTTAATAGTATCTTAACCTCATTTTATATGCATGTTTTGTATAATATCATTTTCACTAAGTTGTTCATTAATAATAGTGAAAATATGCTAGTTAGCTTAATCTGGTATTAATAGTTGGAGGGGAGGTACCACTGCACCTCATAGAACATATTGGATAATGAGGCTGAGGATGGTTGTATCAAAGTCAAAGGTGTTATGCACACCATGAATTTAGACTACCATAAACTATCATGGGATGTTATGAAAGGGTGTTCTCTATGGTAAATTTTCAATTCCACTAAATATGAGGAACGTTTCAATGCCACAGAAGGGAGATTCTCTACAGTTTGTGAAAATAACTGATTTCAAATTCATAATATACAATATCACTCAAAGTGGATTGTGGGGGATGGATTTCTTATATTCTAGGATTATAATTGGGTGGGGACTAGCCTTTTTTCAAATAGTTCGATTTCTAGATATCTCTATCTTATAGTCCCATAGCTTCTATGCCTTCACCGTTGTTGTTCTTAACCATCAACAGAAAGAGTTCCTTTGATGTATTTCAATCACCATTGAACCAGATATACTTATTTTCATGTACTTCTTATCTAGTTTATTATCCTTAAAGGCATATCATTGTATTTTACTTTAGGATGTTGGCCTTTATTCATGGGTGGTTTATTAATGTGAAACTAAAACCCTCCAAGTTAAATTTATCAATCAAGCACATCCATAACCATGAGATTAAAAAAATGATGGAGTTTAGTGAAAGGGGATATTGACGGTTTCCAACTGTGATTTATTTCATTATGAAGATAATGAAATGACCACTCACGTCTTTTTTTAAGGTGAATGGGCTTAAAAATATATAATGTATTCAGTTTTATCTTTGGGTAGTATGTAGAGGGGTTGTCTGGTGACTCTTTTATCCAGTCCTAGTTTCATAAATTGAGTTATAATACTTATGAGAGTAAGTCCTGGTCTATTTTTTTGGGATAGGGTGTTGTAGATTATGGCTTTCTCATTACAAGACCACACATGAAGGTATCAACATTTCTTGAATGGAAGTGAAGGTTAAGGTAAATCCATCAGTGGGGAGATGTTCCCTTTAATCATGTAGTGGGAGATATTCCCATCCTTAAAATGTATTATGGCCAGTAAACATTGGGTTGGCATCATTATCAAGCACCATACACAAGGTAAATGGGTGATATGGATTCATCCTAGGGGAATAATTAAATTTAACATTGAGGGTTCATGCATGAATGGTTGCAAACGGGGAGCAAGGGTGACCATTGATCATAAAAACTCGGTTATCTTCACATTCAATGGTTTCTTCAGCCAAGGTGATCCCTTATGGTGGAAGCTACTGCCATTCTTAATGGGTTGGACATGTACCACTCTCATGGTATTTTATCTTTATAGGGTGTAAGCTAACTCCTCGGTCATCCTTAGATTAATTCAAGGTGTGACAATTATCCCTTTGGCTATCACATATATTGTCCATAAGTGTAATCATTTTCTAAATAGTGGAATTAATCTCTCCCACACATAGATAGAGGGAAACATGGTAGCATATTTCTTGTCATTCCATTCTACTCCTGATAACCAATGTATTATATTTACTAGTATTGGATCTCTTCCCCCTGATTTTGTTAACCTTGTACGGGTTTACGCCATGATTCTTCATTATTTTAGAACCCCATGACCTATTTGGGACTCAACCCACTTTCCTTTTTTCAAAACCAAATTAATATTCTTAGATGGATGGATGGATTAGAGTTATGTTTACCCTTGATAAAATTTATTAAAACTAAATTATAAAGATTTTTCATGTAGTTTTATGAATGAGTTATTTTTTTGTTTCTTACAAATTTTTTAACGGAAAAAAATTAACTTATACAAGATGATAGTATTTTTTCCCATCTTGATGCCTTAATTATTTTAAGAATCCTCTAAATTTTTAAAAGGTTATTTTCAAAGAAAATAATTTATTTTTTATGTGTAATATTTTTAGATTAAAAAAATTTATTTTCAATGTAGTAATTGTGTTTCCCTCATGAAATTTCCCATTGAACATTTTAAAATATTTTCATATATGATAACATAATTTTTTGAATAGTATATGTAGGATGTACTATAATTATACCTCACACAATATTTCTTCAGATGTTTTATGATCATTTTGACCAAGGGGAAATATTGACATTCTTTATGATAATTCTCTTGATATGGATAGTTATGGATTGCTAAGGCATATTGATTCAATTGTATTATTTATTAATATAAGGAATGAATTGTACATAGAAAGTAAAATATGGGGATATCTATAGCCTTTTGATGCATCAGTATGTCTCATGAGACAAAGTATCTTGGTTTTGGGTCCTGGAATTAACCATTTGTTCAAATGTTATGGCACATGTCCATGAGGTTATATTTCAGGGTCGTAGATGTGGCCTTGATGGTATGATTCAGATGTTTGGAATTATGAATTCCATAATTATGAATTTAGTTATTATATTCCATGATATTATTTTTTGTTTCATCCTTGGATGAGTTTATAGCTCATGTTATTATTTACATGGAATTACTTTATCATCATTTACTCTTTCGATAATATTCATGCCTTATAATATTCTCCAATATGCATACCATTACTAACCATATTAGATCACCCATTTCTTATTTTTCATATCCCCATGATTCGAGGATGAGTCTTATTATTTATATGAAGATAAATGTTAATGTGAAAAATGGTTTTCTCAATGAAAATACAATGTTTTATTTTATGTTTTCAAATGTAATGTATAGTTCTATAATTTGTCTAGTTTTCAGTAATACTAAATTATTTGGTCCTCTATAATGTGGTAGGTAATGAAATATGTGTGTACTGATATAATTAAAGGAAGGAATATCTAGCATTGTCAGTTCAAGGGGAATCCATTCCCAAAACAGCCAAAAATCCATCTAAGGGATTATTTTGTGAAGCTCCCTAGCTTTTCAAACGATCACACCGCATTAAACTATCGAGCCAGTAATCTCTCTAGAAAATGTGAGAAGCCACGATGGTACCTATTTTCAATGAAATTCAGAGTCCCAGTTCACTCTGTGAATACATGAAGGTCAGAAGGTAGTATCGGTGAGCATAGCTCTTGGACACATGGAGTTATTCCCATTTTCAAAACTCAGATAGCTTCATGGGAATCTCCACTGAATGAAATTCCACATTCATATAAATACCTTCTTCATTAAGAAATTTTTTAGAAGTATGGAGACCTTTTGACTTCTTAAATCAATCTCTTTTCACAAACCCCTAAGCATTATGAACAATTCTATATATGGATGACCCAAGGTATCCATGCATTATAAAACCACCTTTCTTATGTTCTAGAGAGACTCCACCCCAAGTGGATATGCCTTTATTGAAGTCCTACTCTTTCATTGAAGAAGGACTTTTGAGACCCTTGAGGATTCACTAAGCATTTGGACTTTGTGAAGTACTCCCTCTATGAATCAAGTCTTTAATTATAGTGGGGTAATCCTATTTTATGAAGAATAATCCTTACTGAAGCTATTTAACATTGTGAAGAACTAAATCCTTGTGAGACCCTACTTTATGAACATTCAAACATCATGAAGAACCTCTTCAAGGACTCTCCATGGTGGATCCCTTATGATAAAACCCCTTCAGGGTGGTGGACTTCCTAGGGCCCCAATCAAATCCAAGACCAATTCAGCTGCACCTCAAGTCCCCATGAGACTAGTGCCACCAACTCTTTTTTCTGACCACTTCACTCCAATTGTGTCTCAATCCACACACCTACATTTTTCTTCTAATAATAGATACTCGTTGCATGTTTCTTCTAATCATAGGGAACCTAATGTGGACCTTATTATTTACCACTCCTCCCTAGTTTTTCCAAAACCTTTCCCCACTAAAAGGCGTAAGGATGGTGGTCATGTAAGCCCTAAGGGTGAAGATTGGGTCCACACCTATTTTATATTCATGCAATAAACTTCCTTAAATCCACATCCAAGTCATATGATGCCAAACTACATAAAAACATCCTCAGTACATTAGATTAAATAATATTCTTACCCTATGTATGGAACATTGGATGACCCATGTACAATCATCATGGGATGCCATCCTCTCCTAGAAAAGAGTACAATCCACCACCAGAGGGTATCTTTCATGCTTAAGCCCCACACCATCCTTCCCTACCACAGGACAATCCTCCTCCCTTAGGCGGCTTCCAAGTGTTATCCCATACACTTTCCTAATGATTTATCCCCTTTTTTCACCTTACATGCATAATACCTACACCATAACCCAAAGAGTATCTCTCTTTTGAAGTTCATCTCTCATATGAAATCCCCACACCATCCTTCACTACCAAAGGAAAATCCTCCACCCCTGAGTAGCTTCAATGCATAAGACCCATTACATAAACTAAAGAGTGATTCTATTTCATTAGGAATATTCTATCCATATTCCCCACAACATATCCCCTATATAAATACTCTAATTAAGGGAATATTATACACATAATCCTCACACAATACCTCATCGATGCTCCTTTTGTGACTTGGGAATCCTTACAGCATCTCATAAAACATCATGGATCTGTCATGTCAAATGGCCGTAAAACTATTCCATAAATCTAAATGGGTTTTTGTCCCTATCTTATGAATGGGGAATGTTGGGAACCTCATTGTGGTTCAATCCATCCAATGGTAAACTCATAGTGGTCCCTCCTAGGGATGCACCGTCTGGATCTTCTTCCATGGGTTATTTTGGATTAGACCAATGAACATGCCTCCACATGGTGTTCTGATCCATTGGTAAAACTTTCAGGTGTGGCATATTATCCCCTAGGAATTAACCTTCATTATTCGCCTCTATGGAGTTTTTTGATCAACCAATCATATCCCCACATGATGTTAAACTCATGCCACGATCTTTCTCAACCTGCCATCGTAATTTGTTACCATAGAATGTAAAACATATGAACAGACCCAAAATCACTACTCCATATACCAAAAATGCGATTCATTGGGAAAAAATTTACTACTTACACATCAGACATAAATTACTTCATGATCGACATGTGATTCCATGGGTTCCGCTCCTAATATTCCACATAAGATATTTCCTTCACAGTGAAAGATTTACATGTGACCAATGAGCCCAATGTCAAGACAAACCTAGAGATACCCAACATGGCTACTATCATGACAGAAGGGTGGTTCCCTATCAAGAAATAATATGTGTAATTAAAAATAATACATTTATATATGGCATTAGGAATGAGTACCATGAACATGGCTTAATATATGAGGGATACACATACTAGGAAACGATCTACACTGAGTAATGCATTGAAGTAGGAATTAACATCCCATCATCCCATTTTGATCAAGTAAAATACATCACCATTAAATGTGATTAAATATTCTTGCCTTTTTAAATTGGGAATGAGGGGAAACAAATATATATCATTAACATTTTTTTGCATAGGAGGGCCTTGGTGATAACACCATAATAAAAAATGGTGAACCCAACATGAAACTCTTCTCCTAAACCATGGGGACTAGTAAAATCTGAGGCTTTAGTAGATTTGAATTTCATAGAATAAAAACATCAGGTTCTTATTCCCACAAGGTAAATGGTGGGCCCAATATGGAACTTACTAGATAATTGGGGTTGTTATCATTGGGCATCCTCGGTTTATGATATTGACATTATGGAGCCTTCTCTGGTTCAGAATATTGAAGGATGATGGGTCTTTGGTAATAAAATTCTTGTACCTATACTGATAGCTAAATCCACCGACCATATTGTACTCTAGCTACTAGAAATCAGAAATGTAGAATCTCCAAGAACCATAAAAGGGGAAATGTTGATGCGGAAGCCCTTCATAACCATGCTTTTGACATGAGTTCCACCCCACCTTCGACTACTGAGTTCCCACCCAACATATAACCATCTGAAATCATCAATAGGTGGGTGATTGACACCCTCTTACATAGATATGAGTAGGAGTGGGTTATTCTATTGAAGAAAATGGACCTCCAGGACCTGGAGGCATCAGCTCCACATAGACACTGCCACCCTTGAGGGCCACACATGGGGAAACAAACCCATATTCTGATGATGAATTGATTTGGTAGACTCTCCATGGAGAGGTTAAATGATTCTCTACACTATGATGAAGATGTATGGGGTCTTAAAGTCACCATGGATGTGAATATATCCCATGAACTGTCAAGGAGATATCCAACCATGCCATATCTCTGCTAGAAATGACTAGTACCTTTAGCCAATAAACTTGGGGAATTTACCCTTGCTCTATCAGCCCCAGTCTAAATCACCCGACACCAATGTCTGGAATAGGATAAATACACTTCCCCATAAGGGGAGTCTTCTACAGATCTAGTGGTCCCTTCCACCAAAATCACATACCACAAAATCCCTTCAATAGTCAAACATGGATCTATTTTTCCTAATTGGAATCAAGACCCTAACTTCCTCATAGGTATGCTTTGTTTTCTCTATCAATATCTTCCACCATCGATGGATGTTTCAAGCCATCTTTTGATTAGGATACTCATTGAAGAGGTCTTCTCTACACCTTCATCATCCAAAGAGAATTTGAACCCCACTCTATTAACAAATAGCACAATGGTCCTCATGACACTATCAGCCAAAGCGAAGGTCCTCCCAACTCTATCACCAACCCAAGAATAAATCATCAGAACTTCATTGACAATAATAATGGATGAACTTCCAACTCTATCAAAAATTGGTATGGATGTTGTCCCCATACTCATGCATTTCAACATTGAGGTCCTACGAATGTCACTACCAACCAGCACAGAGGCCCTCCCTGTGTTCCCTCTAACCAATGTGGTGGTCCTCCCCTCTCTATCACTAATCAAACCGGAGGTCCTCCAACTTCCAACTATAGCTAGAATGGATGTCCTCTTTATGTCTCAACCAACCAAAGAGGAGTTCCTCCCTATGTAACCACCCATCACCACAGAGGTCCTCCCAGGACGAATAGGTACCCTACTCTAAAGAACCATCATAGGGTAGATGGTAGAACATTCTCTATAAAAGGAAAAATTACAAAGAAGCACTAAGTCATTTTTATTATCATTGATCTCTCAGAATATGAGGGAAAAAATGATTTGATGGTGGAGACTTTACCCTAGTCATCATAGTCTGTGGAAAGAGCCCAATAGCTGGTGTTTTACGTCTTGGGAGATGAAATCCATAGGATCCCCATATCACTCCACTGCTATATATTGGTGGATGATGTTTTGGATCATGTATAGGAGATCGTAATGAAATTCCCTCAATTTCCATCTTCCCTCCTCTCCACCTCCACGTGAGAAGTTATAGATTTTTCAGGGTCTTGGCTAACTCCTTCAAATGGAGATCACTCTAATAAGCCACAGAAGGATGCCACTGCCCATTCACATGAGGTAGTGGTAAATACCCTATAAAAAATATGTCATGATTTGATTGGTACATCCCCCAAGAGATTCCCCCATGTAAGGAAAACTAAATACTTTCACAATGACTCTTCTACTAGTCAACCACCCACTGAACTAATCCATATTAGTTATTTCATTTTTCTCTCAGCGATCACTAATTAGAGTTTTAGTAACCAAGAGGAGGTCCCTTAATCTGAGAAAGAGTCCCTATGGGAGGTTCTATCCACCGACCAGCTTCTTGTAGGATTTTAGTAGATTACAACTCTAAACATTGACATCTCAGAGCCCTTACTGAGGTCTAGGCCCTATATCTCTACGAGATCATTTAGAAAATGTTCCACCAATTTCGTAATCATTAGTTTTCTTATCCAGAAATCTAGGGCACCTTGAGGTCATTAACAAATAGTTACGGAAGGTTGATATCACTATTATCATAGTGTATCAGTGCCCCACTTCTTTGGGATACCGCTAAACACTTCAACATACTTTATTCAAGAGCCTCACAATGATCCCTTAGATTATGGAAGAGCTGTATCCATATGTGAAGTTCAGGGGATAGTAATAGTACACTACTCTCAAATTCAACTCTATCTTGTGACAGCATGTCCTAATTGTTGATGAATATTGTTTCCCTCTAGGTACCACCACAATAAGCATGGTTGTTCCTAATCTTCCCAATAATAGATGAATTAATGCATGTCTTCATAGGGAAAACTCCCCCCAAGGGTCAGGAAAGTACCAGGTGGACCCTACGATAGGTGTCTTCACCCAGCAACAGTGTTAGGAATTCGGCCATAGGGATTCCTCTAATATGGCACCATTATATACCCATTAGAAAGTCATAAGGGAAATGGGAAAGTTGGTCCTTATGATCCATTCATGTTAATGCCAAAAATAGAGGCATATCACATAAAAGACTCCTTGATCTAGCAGTTTGAGTTGAATAAAAGTCTCATTATTGAAGTCATTGTTGATTGATATCTATATTATAGAACCACTTGATGGGATCCCATTTCACCTATAATAGGAAAAATAATACTACTTTTTTCACCTACCACTAGTTGAACTATGTAACCCTACTCATCCTTATTATTAAATTGAATCTGGAAAAGGTATCTGTCACCAAAACCATTTGAGTAGCATAATTACCCTCCTTAGGATCTGGATCACGCCTCTCTTAAAATTTTTAATCCCACTGAAAAGGTTTATGATTCCATCAACACATTAGTGGTCAATGATCCTTGTTATGATAGAGACCTTTTCCAATATGACTTGATAGTCTCTCTCATCTCCCACCTCAAGGACCTTGAGATGTTATTGGTGGAAATAACACCTAAAAGAAAGCCACACCTAGAATGGCTGGACTACATCTTACCACCACTAATGTTTGGGAATCATATATTTTCTCTATTCAACAATATAAGAGACCCTTGACAACACCTTTCCCACTACAACTTAATTTTTGGACCTATGTCAGGAACCTCGGAGTAGAAAGAGGCAGCGAATATTATTTTTCTGAAGCTGGATGGGACTATGTTCATTTGGTACATCTAGATACCCATAGGGTCGGTCATTGGTTGGAAAGACATTTGAAGAACATTCCCCTACCAGTTGAATTCCTAAACGTGCAAGAAAAGTATTTCCAACCCGTTTGAGTGAAAATAATGCCTTGATAATTGATCTGTAGGTTTTGTTTCTTGATGGAAAAGACTCAATTACTCACTCTACATGTATCTAAATCAATATTAGATAAAAACTATGTATATAGAAAATTTATATACTATATTTCTCCCTACCCTCATAACACATAATTGTCTGGGTTGATTTTGTGATTTTTTTAATTCCCAACATCTGGAATAAGCCATGTAGTAGACTAGACAGTCGTTCCAATTTCCCCTTCGAGCTCCCATGACAAGGTCAACCAAAGAAGAGACTACTATCATCATATAGGTAGAGACTTCATAATCTAGTAGAGTTGTTTTCCCCTCTTTCATAGGAGCCTCACCTAGTATAATCTTATCAAGCACAGCCTCACATAAAAAACTGTATCATGTGCAGCCTCTCCCAACATAGAACTGTTAGGCACCACCTCTCCATGTCAAGCCATTGAGACAATAAAAAAAATGTCTCTAGTCACTCATCAAGTCCTAGAAACTAGAGATCCCTTTGTAAAAAATGTAACTAGACCTATTCCATCAAGGATACACACGATCCAAGAATTTTCTTTGCTTCCTTGGGGAAGTGAAATTTGAAGCAACCAGTGTGAAAGAAAACCTAGGAATTAAGATGCACCGACCACCCTAACCATTTCACATACCATTAGATCCTCAGACATACCAACAAAGACTAATGCTTGTTCAATGATTGGATCCAAGAACAAGTGGATCATGGTTTCTCATGTTGGGTGATGTCCTGGTATACATAGCACACATATCTACTAATCAAGGAAGTTAAGGTTAATGTTTAAGTGAATAGTTGTAGTCGTCCTACCATGGGACCCATAAATATGATGACTATTTGGCTCATAAAGAATTATCTCTCAACAACAGTGTCATCTATGCCCATTTAGGTTTTCCAAAACCTCTTATGGTCAGTGTACCTTCTCCAACTACCACTTATACATCCATTTCATAGCCCTCTATATCAAGTAATATTTGTAACTGATAGCTAAAGGGGAATTATAGTCCCATTCTAGGTTTGAATCTATCACAAACACTTGGTGATATCATTCCTGATTCTTTGGGAACCCCTAGGGACCTCCCATCACTTGAGGACATATCCCATGATGAGAATATGTATTCCTCTATAAACATCATCAAACGGGTAGACTGCTTCACACTACCTAATAATGAAAAATACTAGGTAAAACACCAAGATTCCTCTACCTGACTTCATTTATGAAAATGTATAGTAAGTGTGTATAACAACCCTTCTCTTTATTACAAACTTAAACCTTATTTATTACATAAATTCTTTACTTGATAAAACATGGAAGATCAAGTCTTTTAGTGTCATTAGAGATTATAATAAATACATAAAAACATAAAACATAAAATAAAACATCTTATTGAAATATTCTTTTACATGACCACATCATTCCATAATACTTAGCATTGCATGGGATAAACTTATGACATGCATAAGAAAAGGGTGATCTATAAAGCCCAGTAAAGAAATAAACAAGTAATAACATGAATATTACAATAAATGTTAGGAAATAAGAATATAAATGGAGAACAAGATAAAAATGAACATAAATGCATTATAAATCATCATAATCATAACATGGAAATGTGGCAACAACACTTAACATGGAATTAGCATGAGCCAAGGCTCATTGAACATGGAGCATGAGTAAACCCACATTACACATGGAGCGCAATTAAAACATTGTTGCACTATAATTATCATGAGTCAACACCCATTTTACATGATGTATCATGATACTATACTTTACCCAATTCATTGGAGTGCTATCAGGGTGCACCCTTTTTAAACATTTCATTTCATGCATAAGTATGCCACATGGATCATATAACATGGAATTAATCAACATAAAAATCTATTCCATAATAAAGGAATGTGGAATACATACAATAAACTATATAATAAATATGTATATGTGTGTATAGGTGAATACCCTTTATAGAGAAGTGGTCATGGAATTCACTACACAATAACTATATATTGGAAAATCGCGGTACAATTTCCGCAGCATAACGCTGTGATATAAGGATTCATGAAAATGGTTGATGAGAGATAAATGGTTGTATCATCATATTTAAATGAAATGGAAAGTAATTGGGTCATATAGATACTTTTCCCTACAAAAGTAATGGAATTTAGATGCATAATACAAAAGGATTGCATGGATGTAAAAGAGGAGAGAGAAATCCCTCACAGAATTTTGGTATAGTAACGAGAGTACATGAGAGGAATTAATGAAAGATAAAGGGGTATCCCATTATCCAAACGTAAATAGGTCAGAATGGGGGAGGATTTAAATCACACCCCAACATTTTTAATTGAAAAAAGGCCTAAAAAATTAATGAACATTGGACAAAAATGATAAAGGAAGAAATCCCTTACTTGGAAGTGTGACCCAAAGGCTTGGGAGAGGCTTGGGAGAGGATTCTTGGGAGCATGGGTCACCTTGGAAGGATTATATAGAGGGGAGGGAATGGTTTGGTAGAACTCAAAAGACTTTGACTGAAGAGTAAATGGGATCTTTGGTGGGTTTATATAGGAAAGGAGAGGGAATTCTTTATTATTTAGGTTCGGGACACCTCACATTAAACTGATCAATACCACAAACTAGCCCATGGTTTTTCCCATGGTTTTTTCCAAAGGGGAGTGGAAAACCATATTTTATACAGCCAATGGCCCGATTTTTTAAAATAATTGGGTTGCTTATGTGGAGGTGAGTCTCACACTCAAGGGAAACAATTTAAAAAGACAACATGTTTTATAAGTCTTGGAGGGTCCACTAATGATTTGTAAAATAAATCAAACAAAACCAAAATCAAATTAGTTTAATGGTAAAATATATATTTTTCGAACATACTGTTTATATTATTTTATTACATAACTATTGTGTCATTATGATGTCATAAAACACATTATATATTTAAACGGTGTTTAATTTTAAACCAAAAATTTGACTGTCTCAGAAAATTATGAAAAATTCACCTTTGGTTAATTTAGACATATTGATTCCAAAAATAATATTCATTTTATATAAATAATTTTATAAATATCTGTATTTTTACTTTTAAAATAATTACCGACATTTATCAAAAATTCATGGGTTTTGACAAAAACAGCTTTCAATCCTTAATAAAAATTACAATTGCATTCATAAAATTATACGATAATTTAAATTTAACAAAAATTAATTTGATAATAATAGTATTAATAATATATTATTAAAATAATATTAAATTAAAAAATCCATTAATTCATCAAAATACATTTCTTAGTTTAATATTAACTAAAAATACTATTTGTGCTTTAAAAACTATATACAAAGTAACAATAATAAAATGAATGAACAATATTTATAAAAAAGTAATGTAAAAGGTAATAGTGCTAGGGTCTTGTCACATAAACACTTATAACACCCACATAAGACCGAAGGGTAAGGTGTGCGATGATGACAGACTCTTGGGGTGGCTCAGATAACATCACTCGAGTGGTAATCTCTATTACCTTCTACTTCTCCCGCAGTCGGTTCCGCTCAAGCATAACGTGTACACGATCAAATTGGGATTATTCAAGAGTGAATCCCAATGATTCCATCTTCTTTATGAGCTCTGAAAAATGGTCTTTATACGGGAAAATCTACTGGATGAGGCCATCATTTCCTTGGTTTGAGTAAATTAGATTTGTTAAAGCCCTATATTTATACAAATCATGTGATGACTGTTCAACAACTATATTTGCAATGGTAACAATTCGTAATGGTATTTGAAAATTCAGAAACATAAAACCATGTAAGTTCACATTTTATATAACCTTAATAGGACTTTTAATTAGATCAAGAGGAATTTCCATTAATGAATGTTTGGGTCATTACAATCTTCCCCCCTAAAGAAATTTCACCCTCTAAATTTCTGTTTTCCACTCTAAAACAAATGCTGGTAACTATGCCTCATCACTTTCTCTGATTCCCACATCACTTCTTCAAACATGTGGTTTCTCCACAACACCTTGACGAGGGGCATCGTCTAATTTCGTAGAAAATTTTCTCTATGATCTAAGATCTTTACTGGTTGCCCCTTATAAAAGAGATCATCCTCTAGCTGTACTACCTCTGAATATAGTACATGTGAAGGGTCTGGTATTTACTTCATTAAGAGGGATACAAGAAAGGCATCATGTACTTCGGCCATGGTAGGAGGAAGTGCTATTCGATAGTCCAAAGCCCCAACATGACCAAGAATGTCAAAGGGGACAATGTACCTATGACTTAACTTCCCTTTCATTCCGAACCACATGACCTTCATCCATGGAGATATGCATAGAAATACCATGTATCCAACTTTAAACTCATGGTCTCATTGACAGTTATCTGCATAACTCTTCTGTTAACTCTATGATGCCTTGATATATTGTTGAATAGTTTTGACCTTCCCCTCCATTTTGTTGACCATTTCTGGTCATAGCAGCTTATGTTCCCCAACATCATCCAAACATGTTGGTGTTCTGTACCTCTTCCCATACAGGGATTCATAAGGTACCATTCGGATTCTCGAGTAGAAACTATTATTGTTGGAGAATTCAACGAGTGGAAGATGTTGGTCCCACCATCCTTTGAAGTCTATAGAACACTCTCTCAACATGTCCTCGAGTTTTTGGATAGTCCGATAGGATTGTCCCTCGGTTTGAGGATGATAAGTCGTACTAAAGTTTATCTCAGTATCTAGAGCTTGTTGAAGACTCTTCCAAAACATAGAGGTGAATCTTGGATCTCGATCAGATACAATAGATAATGGTACACAATGTAGCCTTACCACTTCCCTGATATATATTCGTGTCAGCCGATCCAATGAGAAATCCTCCAAAATTGAAATAAAGTGTGCAGACTTTGTAAGATGATCCACCATAACCCAGATTGTATTTTTTCCTTTGGATGTCTTCAGAAGTTTGGTGTTAAAGTCCATGGTTATATTCCCCCATTTCCATGCTGGTATGGGCAATGGTTCCATCATCCCCTAATACTTCTACATCTCTACCTTCACTTGCTGACACACCAGCCACATAGATGTATACTCAGTGATCTCCTTCTTTATATTATCCAACCAATAATGATCTTGGAGATCTTAATACAACTTTGTGATTCATGGGTGAATAGAGAAATTTGAACTATGTGCATCATCCAAAAGTTCCGTCTTCAGCTCCAGACTTGATGGAACAAACAGTATTTTCCCAAATTTCACAATTCCTTCGTCTTTAAAATTGAACTCCGATGATTTCCCTTTTCTAATAGCTTCCACTCTCTTATGAATTCGCACATCATCCTTTTGAGCATCCTTTAACCTTTCTAAAAGAGATGGTTGAGAAATCATTTTTTAAAGGATTCATGATGTTCCCTTATTTATGATTCTCATGTCCATCTTTATCAAATCTAAGAAGATAGGGTCCTTCTCAATTCTAATCAATGATAGAATTGATTGGTCCTTTATACTTAGTGCATTTTCCACCATGTTCACTTTCCCAGGGTGCTAATGGATTGAGTAGTCATAGTATTTGATCAGCTCTAACCATCTTCGTTGGCACATGTTAAACTCATTCTGTGTGAATATATACTTGAGGCTTTTGGGGTCCGTATATATTTCACACTTCTCCCCAATGAGATAATGCTGCCAAATTTTTAAAGCAAAGTTCATCCAAGCTAACCCCAAATCATGGATGGTATAATTATGCTCATGAACATTCAATTGCCTTGAAGCATAGTTAGTGACTTTGTCATTTGGAATCAACACATAGCCCATGCCCTTCTTTGATGCAATATTGAATACCACAAAAATTTCTCCACTTGTGGGAAAAGTGATAAAGGGATCAGTGATAAGACTTATTTTTAACTCCTTGAAGACTTATTCACATTCATCACTCCTTGAAAACATTACTCCCTTTTCAGTTTTCATGGTAAGAGGGTTGGACAATTGTGAGAAATTTCTCACAAATCTTCCATAATATTCAGTTAACACCAAGAAGCTACGGATGTCTATTAATGATGTTGGCCATGGACCACCATTAATTGCATCTATTTTGGAGGGATCTAAATATATCACATTGCTTGTGATGATATGTCCCAAGATTGAGACCTCCTTTAACCATAACTCACACTTTCTATACATTTCATAGAGATTCTCCTTTCGCAGGGTCTTTAGTACAGTTCTTAGATGCTCCTTGGGATCCTCCTTGGTTTTGGAGTATATAAGAATATCATCTATAATGACAACCAAAATTTTGCCGAGGTAATCTCTAGAGACTCTACTCATCATTTCCATGAATATTGATAGAGAATTAGTGAGTTTTAAAGACATTACTATGAATTCGTAGTGCTCATATCTTGTACGAAAAGCAATCTTGGGGATATCTTCCTTCTTCACCCTTACTTGATAATATCCCGACTGAAAATCCACCTTGGAGAAGTATTGTGCTCCACACAGTTGATTGAACAAGTTATTGATTCATGGAAAAGGATACTTGTTCTTTATCGTGATTTTTTAAGCTCATGATAATCGATTCAAAGGGGCATTGACCCATCATTCTTCTTGACGAAGAGGACTGGTGCACCCCATAGTGAAGCACTTGGGCGTATACACCCTTTATCCAGATTTTTATGTAGTTGTTTCTTCGTCTCCTCAAGCTCCACAACAGCCATTCTATAAGGAGTCTTGGATATTGGAATCTCCCCAGGTATAAGATCAATTGAGTATTCAACATATCTTCTAGAAGGAAGGCCAGGCAATTCCTCGGGAAACACTTCAGCGAATTCACTCACAATAGGCATGTCTTCTAGGATGGTTGCCTCCTTAGAATAAATCATCTCAGCCAGATACACATTCTCATGGGGCAGTAATATCCACACTTGAGATGATGGAGCTAAAGAAGATTCATCTTCCTCCTTGCACTTTTATAGATTAAGGGGTCAATTCTCGACATGGAGAGTGATTTCCCTATCATGGAAAATAATGTTGGATCTATATAAGGAAAGCCAATACATGCCAATAATTGCATAAAATTCCACTAGAGGGAGTTTGAAGATGTTTTCCATGAAATTTAATCCACTAATTATTACAGGGGAGGAGTTATATTCATGGGATGCAATGATTTTCCCATTTTCCGTACTCACTGACATCTTTACTTACCTGATTTGTGGTGGTGCTGGGATTGTTCTACTAAACTTTTGGGATATAAAATAATGCGTATAACCTGAATCAAAAAGTATGTTCACTATTCTAGAATTAATAACTAGCATACCTGTCACCACATCATTGTCGGGGTTCACTTTGGAAATAGTGATGGGAAAATCTTTCCCTTGCTGCCTTGAAGGTTATTGGTTGCCTCTGAAAACCCTCGGATTTGGGCACTGATTTACAAGATGCCCTGGTTTTTTGTAGTTGTAGCAATGAAAAATGCGTTGATGTTCGAACATATTGTTACTATACTCTCTTGTAGCTACGGGTTTTTCTTGTCATCAGTTAACAACGAGGTGTCTATCTCTTCCACACCTAAATCATTTCCTCGTCCACTTTAGGAAATTTTCGGGGTGCTTCTTTCCACACCATTGGAAAGTGGGGTGATGGATCTTCTTAGAACCATTAGATTTATCCCTTGGACTACCAGTATTAAATTCCACCTTACACTTCATATCCCCATGATACCCTAGAGATTCTCCAATCTTCATTTTGACCTTGAGGGCACATCATTCAATTTCCTCATAGCTATCAAATTTACTGGTCTCCAGTGCTTTCCATATGCTATGTTTCATCCCACTAAAGAAGCAGTTAACCTTGAATTCGGGGGTAATGACAAAGTTGGAGGCGTATCTTGCAAACCTTGTGAAGTTTTCCTCGTACGCTCTAATAGATTCATCATCATTTTTCTTGAGAGAATGGAAGTCCCTTTCCATCTTAAGTCGGAGGGTGCACAGAAAATATTTATAGAAAAACATATTCCGGAAATCCTTCCATTTCAATTCCTCGATATCCTACTCAGGCTTCGTATTTTTTATCAATGTAGACCATTGATCAGCTACACCCTCCATAAGATAAGCAGCCAAGAAAACCCTCTCTTTTTCAGAACATTGAAGGAGGGTAAAGATCTTTTCAATGGATTTGATCCATTGTTTGGCAATTGAGGGATCATATGATCCATTACAAGTAGGAGGAATTTGTCTCATGAAGCTCTTGATAGAGACTTATTCATTATTAGGGGGTTGAACATTCCTCCTGATCCATGTTTCTATTCAAAGATTGAGTTAACTGAGAGAGAATCATGACAAAGTTCGTGATTCCCACTCCCATCGGATTGGAATCTCATTAGCACAGTCATCACATAGATCTTTACATAGGTTGTTATCCCAAGACCTTCTATTACCGACCAATTGCAGGAATAAAAGGAAAGTTATGGGTAACACAGAAAGGGTAATCCAAGGAAAAAAGTGATGACTTATAAATAACTTTTATTTCCTTATCATATAAATCGATAGGCTTTAATCTATTCTATTTGTGATCTACTTTCTAACATATATTCTTACGATAATTTTTTCATTCCCTTAATAAGGGTTCATACTAAGATTGTAAATTACCAAAGCATATCCACAGGGAGTGTCATAACCAAGAGTAAAACAAGGCCCATTTTCATGCATCATTTCAAATTTGAGTCTAGCTCAAAGCAGTGTTTTCGGGTTTTACCCCTAGGATACATCTATGCCAGAGTCCTCTTTACCTACTCATATCCAGACAGGGATGTATTTTCTTGATAAACCACATACTAAATATTCACCACTACTTAGGGATGTTTTCATTATACTTATTCTTGTCTATAAGTCTTCACTAGGGTTTTTTAATCCTAATCCCAAAAAATAACTAAATTTATCCTTTAATACCAACTATAACAACCTTGTTCTTTATAACACACTTAAACCTAATTTATTACATAAAATATTCACCTGATACGACATGTAAGATTGAGAGGTTTAGTTTCTTTGGAGCTTAGGATCATTACATAACAACATAAAACATGAAATACAATATCTTATTGAAAACTTCTTTTACATGACCACTACATTCTCTCATACTTAGCATTGCATGGGATAACCTGATGACATGCATAAGAAAAAGGTGAGCTATAAAGCCTAGTAAGGGAGTAAAAAAATAATAACATGAAGATAAAAATACATGTCAGGCAATAGGAATATCAGTGAAGCACAACAGAAATATGAATATAAAGGCATGATAAAGAATGATAATCATTACATGGAAATATGGCAACCACACTTAACATTGAATTAGCATGAGTTAAGGCTCATTACACGTGGAGCATGAGTAAACCCTCATTGCACATGAAGCACGATTAAAACGTCACTTCAAATGAATTATCATGAGTCAACACCCATTTCACATGACGTATCTTGATACTATACTTTACCCAATGCATTGGAGCGCTATAAGGGAGCACCCTTCTTAAACAATTCATTTCATGCATAAGTGTGCCAAATGGATCATATAACATGGAATAAATCTACATCAAAATTTTTCAATGATAAAGGATTGTGGAATATATAAAACAAAGTATATAATCAATAAGTTTATGTGTGTAATGTTTAATACCCTTGATAGAGAAGTGGGCATGATATTCACTACACAATAACTTTAGATTGGAAAATCACAGTGCAATTTCGACAGCATAACGGTGTGACAAAAGGATTCATGAAAATGGTTGATGAGAGAGAAATGGGTTTATCATCATATTTACATGAAATAGACAGTAATGGGGTCATATAGATACATTTTTCAACAAATTTAATGGAATTTTGATGAATAATACAAAAGGATTAATTGGATGTAAAAGAGGTGAGAGAATCCCTCACGGAATTTCGGCATGGTAAAGGGCGTACATGGGAAGAATTAATGAGAGATAAAGGGGTATAAAATTATCCAAAAATAAATAGGGAAGTATGTTGGAGGTTAGAAATAATACCACAACATTTATAATTATAAACAAAAGGGCATAACAACTAAAAGAAAATTGGACAAAATGAGAAAGGAAGAAATCCCTTACATGGAAGTGTAATCCCAAAGGCTTTTGAGAGGCTTGAGAGAGGATTACTAGGATCATGGGGCACATTGGAAGGATTATAGAGATAATAGGGAAGGGTTTGGTTGAACTCTAAATGCTTTGAGTGAAGAGTAAGTGGGATCTTGGGTGGGTTTATAAATAAAATTAGAGGGAATTCTTTATTATTTAGGTTTGGGACACCTCACATTAAACTAATCAATACCACAAACTAGACCATGGTTTTTTCCCATGGTTTTTACCAAAGGGGAGTGGAAAAATTATTTTATAATTACAATGGCCGAACTTCTTAAAATAATAGGGTTTCTTATGTGGAGGTGAGTCGCACTCTCAAGGAAAAAACTTTTAAAAGAACAAATGTTTTAAATGTCTGGGAGTGTCCACTAAAGCTTTATAAAATAAATCAAAAAAACCCAGAATCACATTATTTTAATGGTAGGATATATATTGGCCAAACATAATATTTATATTTTTTATTAAATCACTATTGGGTCATTATGATGTCATAAAAGACATTATATATTTAAACGTTATTTAATTTTTACCCTAAAATTTGACTCTCTCAAAAAATTATGAACAATTCAAGATTGGATAATTTTGAAATCCTTATTCCAAAGGTAATATTCATTTTATATAAATAATTTTATAAATATGTGAATTTTTACTTTTAAAATAAAAACTGACATTTAACAAAAATTCATGGGTTTTGACAAAAACAGTATTCTAACCTTAATAAAAATTACAATTGCATTCATTAAATTATACGATAATTTATATTTAATAAAAATTAATTTGATAATAATAATTAATATATTTTATTAAAACAATTTTTAATTCAAAAATCCATTAATTCATCAAAATAGATTTCTTAGTTGAATATTAATTGAAAATACTATTTGTGCATTAAAAACTATTTACAAGGTAACTTTAATAAAGTGAATTCACATTCTTTATACAAAAATAATGAATATAGAAATAGTGCTAGGGTCTTGTTACATGAACTCTTATAACACCTGGATAAGCCCGAAGGGTAAGGTGTACGATGGTGACAGAATCTTGGGGTGGCTTAGATAACATCGCGCTGGTGGTAATCTCTATTAACTTCCACTTCTCCAATAGTCAGTTCCGCTCAAGGTTAACGTGTTTATGTTCATCTTGGGATTGGTCAAGAGAGAGTCCCAATGAAGCCACCACCTTTCCAAGCTCTAACAAATGGGATTCATACGGGGAAGGTCTATTGGATGAGGCCATATCTTCCTTTGTCTTAGTAAATTGGATTTGTTAGAGCCCCATATTTATACTAATCTTGTGATCACTGTACAATGACTCTATTAGCAACGGTCACAATTTATAATAGTATTTTAAAATCTAGAAACATAATATCATGGAATTTCACATTTTATATAACCATAATATAAAATTTAATAAGATTAAAAGGAATTTCTATTAATGAATGTTTGGATCATTACAGTGAGAGATACCATAGTCCACATCCCGAAACCTCAACCTGATCCATGCATGCTATCAAGATTAGGCAACATATTTTTTGAAGATCTCAATAGGCATAGTCCTCCCTTCCCACTCCTTCAGATACACAACCGTAGCTGACCATGTTAAATGATCTATGGGATCAGTTATCAATGCTCCATGATCATCCATGTCAAGCTAAATAGAAGTCTCTATCAACCGATAGTCATATAGTAGTGGTCCTTAGTGGGTCAAATATTAAACCACAAGGTATTTATAGCACTAGAAAGAACCTAGTGGTATAACTGGTATAATATGTTAAATCCCTAGACATGGTGTTCCTCCTATGGGGAAAATCATTCCATGGTGTGGAAGTATGATGTTTTAAAGCACCTATAAATCATTCCCACATGGCTCTCAATCATCGAGGCCCTACTCTTGTCAACATAAATATGTGAGGCATTTGAAGTAGATTTGAAAAGACCCCTCCAGTTTGATGTTGTGGTTGTTTCCATGAAGACCTACTATAAAAATGTGTTTGGGAAAGAGGAGTTCCAACACATCATCTCATTCACTCTGGAAGATGAGTTCCCCCTCATACAGGGGAACAGACACCTGTTCTACTTTAAATTAAAGTTTAATGGGATGGAGATACACCGGTTCCTAATAGCCACTAGATTTTTGATCAATCTTATCATGGCATGGATTCTCCATAGTTTGGGACTAATTGAAGCATATCTGACTTATTCTGACATAAATAATTTGGAATATGATAGGAGCGATATGAAACCGTACATCAAGGTCTGTCTTAATACCCAGTTTTGTGTATTCATAAAAAGCACCAAACATATGGTAGTCTTATAAGATAATATTAACAATGGAATACTAGGTAGTCTCTTTCTTCATCCACACATTACATTCGCCTCCTCATATCACCAATACCTCAAATACTCTTTCAATGGTTTATTAGGGTACACAATGGTGATGAATCTCCCTTTCACTCATGTGATACCCTTTATATAGAATCTGACAACTATAAGAGATAGGGAATCAAGATCAAACTTGTAGGGTTGACTACACTAATAATATGACAACCACTATGGCCAATCAATGGTAAAACAATGAAAATGATTATCTTCTACCAATTCATCAGTTCCATCCAACAATGATGGGCCTAGGAGGTTACATTTTTTTCCCTAGTAAAAAAGGTCTTGTCTTCCCTAAAAACATGGAGGGTTTTTATATTAATTAATACTCTTACAGAGGATAATATCAGGTGATACTAGAATATCATACCCCTATGAAATACTGATAACGTTTCTTAAAGCCCATCATTTCATGGAATTCCCGCATGGTTCCTATAGTAGGGATGAATTGTCTGAAACTAACATGAAACCATTTATTTGAAATTCATAATGGAACTCACAGTTGAACTCTAGATTTAATTGGTTCAAAAAATTATTTGGTCATAGTTACAGTATAATAGGAACCCCTTAATTGATATTTTATATCCACCAATGTTGGGATCAATGTTTCTCCTGAGTCAGTTTCCCATGAAGTTCCACCTCCCCTTACTAATTTTCCTACCTCATATGATGAATATGACCTTAAATATGAGCCTACTACAAAATTTTATGAGTTTATTCAGGTAAACATTGGTATTGTGAATCACATATGGATGACATTGATCAATGTAGTCATTCATCCATAAGAGAAGAAGAAATATGTGGCCTTCCAAAAGTATCATCTTGATGTGATTTCATGGAGTTATGAAGAGATTGTAGAACTATACCCTCATGTCATCATCCACCTCCATGGTCTTCATGTGAATCATCATGGGTTCAAAAATCCTCTATGAAAAATGAACCCCTATCATAGTATTATGGTTGTGTCCGAGGATGATAATCTTATCAAAGAAAAATTCATCAAAGAATGAAAATAGCTTAAGTGGATAGAAAACATTATTCTAGTCATGAATAATGGGCATATCATAGTCTGTATCAAATTTCAAGACCTCAACCCCCATTTTTTGAAGGATTATTTCCACCTCTCAATGATAGTGTTGTTTATCGATTTTACCGATGGGTTTCAAACCCTCTCCTTAATGGATTGATACTCAAGGTAAAATACAATATGGATGGCCCATGAGGATGAAGATTCTACCTCATTTAGGGTGCCTTGAGGAAACCTCTAAAATAGGGTGACTCCCATCATCCTAAAAAATATAGGAACCACGTACAATCAGATTATGTACCATATATTCAAACTGATTGTTGGGATATTAATAGAATTATACATAGAAAACATGGTGGTAAAATTACACTTGTTTGATGACCATATTTCAGATCATGAGAATGTATTTGGCTTCTTTTTCTTCCATAATTGGAAAATGATCCCCATGAAGTGTGCATTTTGTGTAACCTTTGGGATTTTTAGTAACATCATCATTAGATATAGATGAATTAATATCAAACTTGAGAATATGAAATCCATCTACCAAATTCCTCACCCAAGGAGCCTTAAAGAGTTGTGTGACCTCCAATGCCACTTATCATACATATTCCAATTTATCTCAAATCTGGATTGAATAATACCTTCTTAAGACTTTGGAAGAAATGAAATATTTACTAGTGGGATGAGGAATGTTAGACCAACATTGATGAAATCAAGTAGTATCTTTTATATCCACTGGTTCTGATGCCACCCATCTACGGGAAGCCTCTAGTCCTCTATGTGACTACCCAGTAATCATATCGTATCCCATTCTATCCTAGAAGGACAAATATGGTAGAGAAAATAGTTTATACTCTATCAATATCATGCTCCTCGACACAGATACTAGATACTCCCCTATTGTGAAGAGCTTCCCCACACAGATTTTCATATTGATAAGGTTGTGACACTATCTATAGCATCATGAGATATATTTGGTTTCATGAGTGTTCCTACTAAATTATTTCCAAATTCTTCCCAGGTTGACAAAATGGTTTCCACATTGTTTTGTGATCCTATAGTAGTACGACATCAAGTTTGTTTAACAAAAGGCTATCAAGTTTTGGGACTTGGAAGACTTCATGGATGCCCATATGGCCCTTAAGAAACTTTCCATAGATCTTGATTTCCTAGATGAGTCCATCCTCTTAGTGGATCAAGCTATGTTGTGTTAACAAATGCATTTCAATGGTGGCCCCTAGATCCTGACCGGTATAAGGCTCAGTGATCCCAGACCCAATAGAGTGGGCATAGGGATAGTCTTCATCACTCTTGCTTAGGTCATTCTTCCATACTCTTGTGTATGTCATAGAGTTTCACTAATAATGAGGAAGATTATCAGGCTCTCATTACTCATCTTGATCTATCCCTCGAGATTGATTCCCCTACATTAAAGTGAAGCTTGACTTTATGGTTTTGATCAAACAGATAAATGGTGACTATATCATAATAAATCTAGAGGTTTTTCCCCTAGTAGTGCACAAATATAAGTGGATGGGTTGGTTCCATTATTTTCCAAAAGTGACTCATTTCCCTTGCTCACTAAATGGATGAGCTAATGCATTGGCCAGATTGTCCATGCCTCATGTAGAGCCTATCTAAGATGACCTATTCATTCATTTGATGCATCTAAGGGTAATCCCTCTCATTATTTTATAAGATAATGGTAGGGAAGATGTATGTTAGTTTGTTTTCAGTGCTTCTACATTAGAACCCTCATGTTCCACCACTGAAGAAGAAAGACTATATTGGACAACTCCATTCACTGGGTATCTCTAAAGTGGAATCCTCCCAATAGACCAAGCCATGAATGAGAGAATCTATCGGAATAAAACTCAGTTTACACTTTAGATTAGGCCTAAACATAAGAAGAGTCTCTATAGAAGTGGGTTTTATAGAATTATCCTCTGTTACATATAAGGAGACAAGATTTCCCAGTTTATGTAGGATGCTCATGTCGGGTCATGTGGAACCGTGTAGGTAGGATTAAATGTATTCAAACCAATTTGGTGGATGGGATAATTCTGTCCGACCATGTTCTATGACTGGTTGGAGATTTCCAAGAGGTTCTATATGTTTCAAATTCATTCCAAATTTTTAAATCGACTAATAGAGCTCCTCCATTCCATTATGTATTCTTGGTCCTTTGTAATATGGTTACTCTATATTGTAGGGACTTACCTTCCATCGATATCTCTCCAAGGTAAATTAATTTTGACCAAGACTGATTTACTCTCTAATTGGGAACAAGTGATTCCCCTTAAGAAATTCAAGGCCTAATCTATGATATAGTTTCTGTCCTCCCAAATAATCCATCGATTTGGACTTCCTCGTTCTATTATCATAGAAATTATAATAAATTTTCATGTTTCCAAGATGAATATATTATATAGAAAGTACATTATTTTGTCCTAACATATATCCAACTACCATGTGTAGGAAAATGGATAGATTGAGGCATTCAACAAAAAACTCTCAAACATTTTTCAAAAAATAGAGGATTAGAAAAATAGAGTTGGCAGGAAAATCTCCCCAACAGCATTTGCGACTGTTTAATGGAAGTTAAAAATTATACCCAGGAGACCCCATATTATCTGGATTATTGAACAGAGGTGGTCCTTCCCATTGAGTTTTAGTTATATCACTCCTAACATCTATCTACAATAAATCGATGTAAAACATAATGGTGGATTTCCATAAAGATGATCTAGAGTCCCTTGAATAGAAAAGGTTTCATGCCCTGCACAATCTAGAGAGGAACTTGAAAAATATTGCATGAGTATTTAACCAGATGATTTGAATTCACTCATTTCTATTTAGTAAAATGGTACTGGATCTCATAAAGGTAATGATTCACAGAAAAAATCCACCAAATATGGATCAAAAGTGGGTAGGACCTTAGATCATTCATAAGGACCATTCCAATGACGCATACTCTTTGATCATCAGGGATAGGGAACATGTTACACCTCCCACCAATTCCAAGATTCATAAACAATACTTAATATGAGGATCCTATGTTCTGAACTCTATGACCAAAAACACATAGGTGAAGTCTAAGTGTCAGGATAGTAAACATTATGTGATTCTTCCCAAGGAATGTGGTGTGTGGTGTAAGGGCCTCATAGGCCACCCATTCACATTGGTTCATTCATTCCTCATCACATATATTACTTTTTGGATTCTCACCCCTAGTTTGAGCTCCATGACCCAAAACTAAGAGGTCCTGGTCTTAGCATTATTACCAAAAACTAATAGCCACCCTTTTGAAAATACAACATGACCTTAAACTATTTGCAGTAGGTCCAAGAATTATGAACATAAACTATTTGCAGAACATAAATTCAGAGTTGTATGAATTTAAACGACCAATCCTGATTTCCTCAACATATGACATTAAATTACATAATTTCCCCTCTATGATATGGATAACTCTTAATGATAGATGATTTAACCTGTTTAAACCTGTGTTTTCTCATATAATAAATTTAGTATGGTTGAAATACTCTACCCCATTCCTTAAGCATGGAATTCTTTGTGTTAGCCATTAGATATCTTAATTATCAATGATTTATCTTACCAACAACATTCTCCTTCCACATCGTGTTCTATAACTATGTGTGGCTTGATTACCATCCCCATATGATACATAGTAATGCATGGACTTTCTATATCTAGGACTAGATAAAAATTTATAAATGGTTAGGCCCCTTGGCCCCATCGACAATCCCAAAATAATGACCATAAACCATGTGAAGTTTGTCTCATGGTGTGCATGTGAAATACAATCCCCCTTTTCCTACTTTCATGTCAGGGTTTTACCTTTCTTTTTTATGAAAATACCCTAGAGACCAACATTTCTCCTATCCAATCATCATGACCTTTAACTAAATTCCATCTTTCTATTGATCTAAGAATTATGACAACAAACTATGTGTTGTTTTATTCCTAGTGATTATATGGTACATGATCCCCCTTGTCTCCATTAACATCATGTTTTACCTCTTTCATTCCATACATATACCCTTGTAATAAACATTCTCTCCATGGACTAGGAACTATAACCTTAAACTATTTGTTAATGGTCCTTGTACTATGACCCTAAACAGTGTACGTTCACCCCTCATACACATGGTCATTTTCACCCCTGGTGTTCTAATAATCTCATTCTTTCACCGTATAGAACTACATGTGGCATGATTCCCATCCTCATGGAATATGTATTGCTTCTTAGATATTTTATCTTTAGTCTATCCCTTCATCAACTCTATAAAAGTTATATCCTTCCCTAGTGTCATAAGTTTAACCTAGGGTACAGTTTTTAAGGTTTTCATGTTGTTGGGCCCCTCTTGCCATTCATTTTATGATGGATTATCACTTTTCCATGTCATGTGAACTGTATTAGGATGCTCAATCCCCTTATTCAAAGCTACGTGACTTAAAACCGGCAATCATCCCTCTAATCCAGGTTCTAAGATGTTAAACTTGTAACAGATCCTATATTCCAAATTGTATGACTTTAAACTAACAAGACCAGTATCCTTAGAGAATGATGTCAAAATGCATCTTTACCACATCTAAAACTAGTATTCCTCTTAATAAGGGTTTATCTTACCTCATCTTAAATCAGGATGCATCATGACCCAAATATGAGATTAATCATATGTTTCCTCATATAAATTCAGGATTCCTCATATCCAGGTATGAGAAGATTAAATACCTATATTTGAGATGGTATATCCTACCAATATCAGTTTTCTACCATGCTATGTTCTAAAACTATGTGTGGATTGATTCCCTTCCTAATGTTATACATAGTGATGGTACTATATTTTATCTTTTTCCCATCCCTTTTTTGACTCATAATCGGGAAATTATTCCCCAGTTTTATGATGATGACTCATGTATACATGTTTATAATGGATTTCATTATATGATGAAGGTCCCCCTTGTCCCTCCTTTTACATCGGGGTTTTCACCCTACCACACTTCATGTTTTCACTTGTGATTTTCAACCCCAAAACCCAAACATCATGGCCTTAAAAAAAATCCATAGTCATGTTATCATTACCCTAAACTATTCACAACCTTCCACTTATATTTCATAGGACACATGATCCTTCTTGATCCCCAATTCACACATGTTTACTACTCCTTCATACCACATCTAACTTTTTAGGGTTCCCAATGGTCAAAATTCTTTGACCTTTAATTATGAGTAGAGAATGATTTCATAAGTCCTTATTTTAAACTATGTACAAATCACCCATGGAATGTGTTGTGTAGCATTGGACCTCCATGACCCTCAATTCTTGTCAGGTTATTACTCTTCCATGAAACACATATCCTTCTGGGGTACCCATATATGGTCATAGATGCAGGACCTTAAATTAAAATCTAGGCTACAAATATTATGACCCTCGATTGTGTATTATTTGTCTCAAAGATTTTTTTATAGCATTGGATGTCCTCCTAGGAACCTCCATTCATATAGGGTATCTTTCCATCCACATTATGTACACCACTTCGACACACCCCACCCTTTGTTCCAACAATTATGACAGTAAACTATATTTCATTGATCCAAACTCTATAAATTTAATCTATGAGTTAGTGTCCTAAGAATAACAAGCTTCAACTATGTTCATACAAAGTTTTTCTAGGATATCATACATTGTAGTTCCTCCGATGTCCCTCATTCACATCGGTTCACACATTCATTTACACAATGATAATTGTAACCTTACCCTATGCAATGGACATGGGATGCCCTCTTTACCTAACATGAGGAAGGAATTATGGGTAGATCAATGAATAATTCCCACATAGTGTGGCCTAGTCACATGATGTTAAACTATACCATGTATCATCCTTGTTGTATGATGTTAAGCTGCATAGAAAACATCATCATTTTATGATGTTAAACTATCACAACTGCAAATAAGGTCATTAATAGTGATAGTAAACAGGATTTATCTTCTCTATAGAAGCACTGATAATGTGAGCGATGTAAAAGGGTTTTAGTTAATATTGCTCATAAAATGTTCTAACAAAGGCCCCCTTTAGAAGTACTAAAAATAGTGCTGATAAAGGGGGATTTATCATCCATTTTCATGTTGATAAAGGCAAACATTATCAGCTATGTTGAAGTACCCACTGATAAAGAGGATAATTGTTTCCCCCTAGCTTTTTATCATCGCTTCCCACCCCCTCCCCCTTATCAGCACTTTAGATAATTCCACCCTCCTGCACGCACCCCTACCTCTAGCATGTTTCGAATCAGAGACCTCAATCTCATACACCAGTGCATTTTAACTAACCTATATTGTTTTTCATTCCATTTTAGGATATTTCTATATATATATATATATATATTCACTTATTTTTTTAATCCATATATTTATATATATGTTCATATATACATATATGTATTTGTATACATTTAAATACAAATATAAAATAAGTTCTCTTTGTATTTGTGTGTTTATAAATACATACATTCATTAATACATATATATATATTAATCTATAAATATAATTATACATATTTAAATTTATTTACATATATTGTATATTCACATTTATATATATTTATATTGGAATATAGAAATAATTATATATAAAATTTTCAATTCATACACACAAATATATATTTACATAAAATATATACATTAATTTTATATATTTATAAATATTTAGACACTATTATTATAAAAAAAATGGATATAATTTTTTATTTATAAAAGGTTTTTATAATTTGAAATAAATTTTATATTTAAATGTACTTAAATATTGATTTATAAAATTAAATTTTTGCATGTGAATATAGATATATATATATATATTATTGTTATATATTTGATTACAAATAATAGTTATTTGTGAGAAGGAAAAAAAATTAAAATCCATAATAGCAATATGAATATCATCCCTGAGAAGGAATTTAGTCCCCACTGAAAAAGGGAAATAAAGCCCCCTTAAATGAAAAAAAAACCATTGTATGTTAAAAAATTTGGGTACCCTAACTATGAAATGAATTTTGGAAGCCTTATGGGACTTTTTTGGCATGAAAAACGTGATAAGGGCCACCACTAGTTTCTAGGGCATTGATCTAATCCCATGATTCCATTTTATATGTTTTCAATTCGAAAAAGACACCGGAATCAAAATTTATGGATTTTTTAAGTTCACGATGCGTTCTTAGATTATTTTAGATCATTTATTTATTTTTTGATTTTTTTATCTTCAAATTGTTACTAAATTACTATTAATAAATAAAAGTTAAAAAATTATAAAATATAGTATTTTTAAAATTATTTTACAAGCCATTTTCACTAAATATCTTATAGATTCAGTTTAAATGTCTATTTATCCATATCTGAAAAATGTTCAAAAATATATCTATTATGTTTATATCAATATAAATATATATATTAATATATTATTTTAAGGAACTATAACTTTTTTAAAAAAAATATGTCCTTTATCAGTGCTAGTAAAAAAGCACTGATAAATGGGGGGTCATTATCTACAATCGCAACAAAAATTACTAAAGACCATCCCTTTTTAGTGATTTTTTATAAGCATTGATAAAGACCCCCCCCCCCCATGCTTTATCAGTGATTATTTAGTAGCATTGATAAAGTCACCCCTTCATCATCATTTTTTGCTAGGGATGATAAAGGGGGACTTTATCAGTGCTTTTTTATAGGAACTAATAAAATTTCCCCTCTAACAGCACTTTTTTAGTTCGGTTAAATTCACTATTTAATAGTGCTAAAAAAGTTTTTAAACACCCCCTTTAGAAACGGTTTTTCTAGAACTAAAAATGGGGGTATTTAATATTGCTTTTAGCTATTGTTGTTAAATCCTTAGAACTAGATAATCCCAGTTTTGTAGTAGGGTATGTTTATATCATCCCATTAAATTACATAAAACTATGATGCATCTTAAACCCTTTAATATGTAGTAGTGTAGGTCACCTACCATTCCCCTTATGTTTTTGGATCATTGTCTATCATTTTAGATGATGTTCCCTTGGAAGACAAGTTTGACTTGCATTCAGACTGATCCCCCTTCCCAATGTGCTACATGTCATTGTGGCGTATCTTTGGGAGTGTGGGAATCCATTTGAACTTTCCATCATTTCATATCCACACTTTGTGTGTCCTGTATAATAACCCTCATCATATTTCCCATGAAAAAGTTCCCCCTAATGGAAATGGTTCTGAGCCAAAATGGCTCACATTCCATCCTAGTCCAAGACACTAGAAGAATTTTGAAAATATTCTGATATAGGTTCTGTGTTTTGAATATGGTCAGTGGTCAACCCTCAGTTGTCTATCCTCATTACTGGATAATGGTATGGATGTTGTGTTTTGAACATGGTCTGAAAATATCATATATATCCACACCACTCCTATTATATTCCATATTTTGGGCATCATGAATCACTTTCTCCACTCCATATTGTTCTGGTAGAATTCAATGCCCTTCAAATTATCCCTATTCGTGAACTTGTGCATGTTGGAAAATGAAATTCGGCTATTCAGAGACACTTATTCTCCGGCCATATCCCCTCTCATCTCAACAACATTCAATGGTCAGTACTCCACTATATACCCTAAGAGATTGATAATTTTCTAACACTCTCATATAAGTGAGTAATCATATATAAGTCCCTTGATTCTTACACTGAGAATGGATGACATGAGAATAAGGATCGGTTGTTGGTTGTTTAAAAAATATGATCAAAGTGCAATAATTAAAAAGAATAAAATTATGCATTCATAAATTAAGTTTAATACAGTAAAACCAATGTTTCCTAGGTTCATTCATATATTAGATCCTCTCCTTTGTAAAATTCCTTCAAAGGTTGACCCCAGATATCGAGAAGTCAAGCTCATCAATCCTCGACTAAGTGGACTCTATAGTCTGTTACCACACCTCCAAGTATTCCTTCTCTTCATCATCATTATATAGAACTTCATAATGTTTGATCTTTTCTAATTTTTTTCATTCGGGTACCCATCTATAATGGATTCCACCTCAACCACCTTAGTCTTGTCCATATCCATCTGGCCCGTTTGGGTACTAATATCCTCAAACTGAGTATCATCAACCACCATATACTCCTTTTCTATCCATTTTAGGTTGGAGATCTATTCCACGTATTATTTAATCGCCCTGGTAAACTCTTTCTTATGCCACTTATAAGCCTTATTGAGAAACTTTCATTCATCATGTTACATCTTGAAAAAAAATGTTACAGTCCATCAAGTGAAGGATACTATGGTCCACCCCACTACTCCCTGGGATAACTAGCCAATGGCGGAGATAACCCATCCATCATGGATGTTATGCTATCTGGGTGCTGGTGATGAAGTTATTCACATACCTCCTTGTATTTTGATGAAAAATTTTGTTATATTGGTGGAATTTGAGATAGATACTCCAAATACTCAATTATTACAGGCTTATAAAGAGGTAAGATCAGTAATAAATCATCCTTTGGATAATCCAGGCGTAGGTTTTCATGCATGAGTGGATGGAGATCTATTCCCAGAAACATATCGCTAGCATCCTCACCATCTATGGAAAAAGACACTAATTCCCCTTATCGAACCGTTGAGGAGGGCTCCATTATCTTAGTTTCCTTAGTTTCACTAGTTTCTAGCCCAATGTTATCCTTGACACCCATAACTACCACTAGTGGAAATTTCAGAGCAAAAGAATCCAATGTAGCTTCCCCAACCACTCTAGCTATTAGCAATGAAATTTCAACCTCTTCTATTGTAACTTCAACTCCAACATCTACCTCGGGTTTAAGCTCTTTTATTTTTTCCAAAAACCCCTCACCATCATACAATAATATGAAAATCCCCCTCTTGACTCCCTCTATCAAGATCATTGTCTCGACGGTCCTCTCTAGATGCACATCCAAGTTCAGACCAACTACCATGATCTCCCTGACCATTTATACTAGGGGTAATAGAACCTATTTTTGTCACATCAGTCTCATGTGTTGTTGAATTAGAAATAATAATAGTCCACTAATCCCAATGTAAAGTGTGATTTGTTATTCAAATATGTTTTATCCAAACATTTAAATAAATGGAGGAAGAGGAAAATGTGTAAGGGAAAAGGAGGTATACCTAAATTGTATTACCCAATGATGAGATCTTGATGGTTAAAAAATACTTCCCTAAAAAAGGTTCCCTCTGTATTTTATGCCTTAATTGTAGGTGTTTATGGTTGGATTACCATTACCAAAATTTCACGAAGGGGCCACCTTATTTGACCTTTTAGGGTTATGGTACCGTCACCCACCAAATGAGTCTTCTTAGAGACCTCTCAATATTTCAGTATTGCTAATTCTAGTGCATGTGAAATAAAAGAGTATGCAATTTGTTTATGGGATGAGTAATGTACAAAAGTGCACAATGATCAGTTGATTTACCTGATCAACAACGGATTTTATTACACTTGTGCTTTATTTTTTAGGGATTTTTATATTTATTTTTTTCTATCCTTTTCTTCTTTGGCTTTTCTTTTTGTTTCGATGAAAAATAGAAAACCATTGAGTAAAAATCATAGAGCACATGGTCATCACACTATTTTCCAAACCGTGCACCTATACCTATGTACCGATGTGGACAAGTTGTGTTTTGGGTGAAATATTATCACACGGTTTGCACATGGTCTGAAAACCATGCGGTCTAACTATATAGATTGTTTTATTATATAGTAAGGGGAGTATAATTGTTGCATGTTTTTTTAAACGGTGTGGGAAAGCCATGTATCCTATCTAAATAATTAAAATTTTGGTTTTCTATTTTTCTCTCCCTCTATTTTGTAAACCAAAAATCTCAATTTTATTCCCCCTCGATATTTCCAACCCCAATCACCTCTCCCTCTCCTTCCTCCTATATTTGATCTCTAATTTAGTGGTGTATTTGGAGAGATTTCTCCTCGATTATTCAAGTAAGTATCCTCCTCTCTTGGTTTCTACCTCTTTTATACGTTTTTCTTATTATTTCTTTGGTGTTTTTGTTCTCCAGTGGGTTGGGTGTCTTATTTAGGGTGAGATCCTGATTTTTTTGGGCCAATCATGATGTGTATGGTTGAATAATTCCTTTATAGAGTTTACATGAGTTGAGGTTATTGGTTTGAAATATATTTTAGAATTTTATTCACACAAGGTAGGTGGTTATGTTCTTAATCATTGTTTGGTTAATTTAATATTCTTTCTTTTCTCCTTGTTTATGTTCTATGGAATTTATATGAAGTGATAAATGTGTTTCTAAAATTATCCAAGGTGATTTGATGTCGAAAAATATGTTTTTAATCGAAATGTTTTATACTCCATGTGTGTTTCATATGCACCACTTTATTTTGTGTATTTAGGGTATTTGAAAAAATGTGTGGATGGTATGAAGCCTATTTTGAATTTTTTGCATGCATTTGATTTCAAAATGGTTTTTAAATGAATAATGATTGGGTTATCATGTGTATTATGGTGTTTGTATTATATATATGTGAAAATGACATTTTATGTAATTTGTATAATGAGAAATTGGCACAAAGATAATCCTTGGTGACTAGGTGGGCAGACTAGGACTAGTATTATAGTGATTCAGAAGTGGCTTCTACCCAGATTCACATAGAAGTATTGGCGATGACAACACTAAATGAATATTGATGATGACTGGAGAGTACTATAAATTTTTATATTTCTTCTCTCTATTTTATCATGAATGAGGATGCAAATTTTTGTGGTCTCTATACAACTTTTTACCAAGATACGTGGTATCAAGGGTCCCACTCTTATCTGGTGCCTATAGGGATCTCACGTGACATAGTGATCTCTTGTAATATCATATAATCTATCTTCATGAAGTTCACTATGTCTATTATTTAAAAATTAAGCTTGTCTTCCTTTAAAAAATTATTTCTATAAAAAATGTTTCTCACCTTTTCATAAAACCTACATTTTAATTTTTATAATAAGTTATATAGAATGGTATCTATTTTTTGGGTGGCATCCTACTAGGCTTAATCTCACACCCTACTTACACCATTGGGTGTAAGTAGATTTGGTTAGGTTTGACACAGGTAAGGGAAAGGTGTTTGGTGATGGTGGCTAGGTATGCTAGTGGGTTTCCCTTACAGTTGTTCTAGTTGGGTCTTGATGATTACACTACTCTTTTTCATATGGTGGTTTTTGGGATATTATTGAGTTCCCTTTTTTATTCTAGACTATTTTGAATTTTTATTTAATGTCATAAACTTGAATTTAATTTTTTTTTTCAAATCATGGCATTGTTTATTTTTCTTTGGATTATTACTTATAGATTTTTTTTTATGATTATTTACATGGGTGAAATCAGTCCCAAGTTTTATTGTGATACCCCAGAACATGGTTCCAACCCATAAGGATCAAGAATACCCTTAAATCCATGCCACGAGCTATGTCAAGTGTTAGGTTCAATGGCATCTTGTCTAGGTTTGTCATGAAATGGTATCAAAGACAGGTTTTCTATCTTTGGGTCATGTTATTTGGGATGATTCTAGATAGACTGAATATAGGAATTTCAAGACATGAGGTTATGATTACGAGTAGGGTGTTTGACAAGAACACCTCATGATAGAACTCGAGTCACTATGGGAAGTTTGGATTTTTTTTTTGGAATCTCCTCCAGGTGAGACGTGCAGGTAGAAGACTATGTACAGACATCAGGCGAGGGAGTGGAGTAGTTTAGTTTGGTTTTTATGTTATGGTGATGGGTTTGATTTGTTTATATTTATGGAATGAGGGTATTTTCATTCATTTCTAGAAATTTTTATAATGGTTTTATTGATGGTATTATTTTTTACTATTGAATATTAATATAAATTTTCCTCCCCAAAGAAATCATGTGAAATCATGGGAAGTGGACGGAGAGATTTATCCCCCACAAATTTATTATAGACTATTATAAGTTGGGGTATGGGTTGTTCAGGTTTTGGGATAGGGGCAGGTTCTTATCCTGTAGTAGTTAGAGAAGTTGAACCATGTCTTGGGGAGGAAATATACAAGGAGTACCTTAAGAACAAACCTAATTCCTTCCAAGGTAGAATAGAATATTAGTATGCTGAGGAATGTCTTGAGAAGATATATAGGATGTTGGAATTCTTCTACACTCCTTAGGATGTCAGGGTGAAATGCTCCTCATTCGTTCTAGAATGTCTGATTTGGAGGTAGTGGGACTAAGTGGTTCAAGTCGAGAGGAATGAGCAGATGAATTAGAAAGACTTTAAGGAAATTTTCAATGATCAGTACTACCCTGAGGTCTTGGCCTTTTCCAAATCCCAATAGTTTGTTGATCTTGTTCAGGTGGACCAGTCTGTAATGGGTTATGTGAACTGTTTTTCTGATCTAGTTCGATACGCACCCTAAATCATTTCCAATGAGAAGATGAAGTCTCAGAGTTTCGAGAGGGAATTCCATTCAGAAATCTATTCTCAGGTCTTTCTATTTAATATGATGTGTTATACTGAGGGGGTTGATCATGATTGTGTGTTGGATATTTACCACAAGGATAGGTGTGGTTCCATTGGGGATATGAAAGTACTGAGAAGTGGGAGTTCATCTGAAAATAATTTAAAGCATGATGAGAAGAGGAAGAAGGGATGTGGTAGTTCAGACCATAATTCCCGATAGTATATGTCTATGGATTCTACTTCTAGTTCTGTTATGTTCCACTAGTGTGGGAGGGTAGGACACAAATGACTAGCATGTGGATATCCTCGCAAATTTTGCCATCAATGCGGAGCTGGGGGACCCCTTCAGCGTTATTTCAAAGTGATGTACCCATATTAGAGTGTTGCATGATTAGTGGACACTAGGAGAATGTCAGTCCAGGATGAGCCACCTAGGTTGGTGGGATATCAATTTTTTTATCATGGTTACATAACTGGATCATCATATAGTTAGAGTTAGTTTAGGGTAGAACTAATGATCAGTGGTCATGTTAAGACTCAATTAGATACCAAGCATCTTCATGTTGTATACCAGGAACTAGTGTAAATAGATGCAGGTCATTCAATAGTTCATGGTTCCATTTTTATTTCATCATCTACAATTTCTATTTTTCTATAATGGTGCTTATATTTCGTTTATATCTTCCCATATTGTATATCTCTTTAATTTTCCAACTGAGATCATGTCATATGCTTTGGAGTTTGTAATGCCTCTTGGAAATAATCAAGAAAAGGGTCTCAGGTGTCTGTCTTTTTCACTCACTATGTGTGGGTTGATCTGTAATAGCATTTCCTTGTCTTTTACATTTTCCTCTTTAGTATAATCCTTGGAATTTATTGGATGCTGTGATTTTAGGAACATATCGACTATTATAGGCAGCTGGTGAGTTATTTGGCACCTGATAGATGTACCCAAATTTTTCATGGATAATGATATCCTTGGTTGGGACATGCTAGGCCTCCACCCAAGTAATTGGGTAATATTTGTTTCAGTTATTATCACTCACATTTGAGGATGATGGTGTCTCACCTGAGGGTAGATTATCTCTAGTGGTGGACAAATTTGTTGATGTTTTCCATATGATTTTTTGGGTATGCCTCCGAAGTGTGATGTGGAGTTCTCGATCAATTTTTCATTAGTAATACAACCTATATCTATTCACTCATAAAATATGGCCTCCATCGATTTGAGGGACTTGATGGTACAACTAGAATATGTGGAATACTAAGGATTCATTATCCTGGCCAACTCTCCTTAGGCCACACTAGTATTTTTTTTAAGAAGGCCAATGGATCTCTTCGGTTATTCATTTATTACTATAAGTTTAACTATGAAACCATAAATATCTAGTATCATTTTCCCCAAATTGATGAATTTATATATCATTTAAAAGGTGAATAGAGGATTTCCAATATAGAATTTTGTATAGGTTATCACTGAGTCAGGGTGAAATAGGCAGAAATCTTGATAATGGATTTTCAAAGTAGGTATGTTTATTTTGAATACTTGGTTGGGCCATTGAGGTTAAAAATATTTCCAGATGTATTAATGGAAATTATAAATAGAGTGTTCCACCAGTATCTCAAATATGTTTTTGTGTTATTCATGGAGAACATTCTAGTTTATTCTAGAACTATGGACAATCATGAGAATCATTTACGATTCGTTTTGGGCACTCTTCTAGCCCAACGCCTTTAAGAACAGTTTTCATAGTGAACCTTCTAGATTAATAATGTAATGTTTCTGGGCCATGTGATAATAGAAAAAATGGCTTCAGTGGAACTCAATAAGAGCAGTGTAGTGATGTCATGGGAGCATCCAAATAATGGGTTTTGGATCTGAATATTTCCATGTCCGGTAGGGTATTACAATCAGTTTTTTCTAAACTTCCATCATTTTTCTTCTCCCATGATAGGTCTCATCCAAGAAAGGGGTGAAGTTTGAATGGATCCCAGAATTTTTGGAATCCTTTGGGGAGCTAAATCATGGGTTGACTACATATTTTATGTTGATATTTCAAAAATCTACAAAGGACTGTGTGGTTTATGATGATGCCTCTGGTATGGGTCTTGGGTGTGTGCTTATATAGGATGATCATGCGGTGGATATGGTTCTTTCTAAATATAAACAGATGAAAATAATTAAATGACCAATGAAGTATAGTTAGTAGTAGTGATGAATGATTTTAATTCCTGACACCACTATATTTTTAGGGAGAAATTTTTGGTTTATTCTAATCATAAAATCATAGCCTCTATTTTCTCTGAGAAGGATATGAATATATGGCAACTTCATTGGGTGGATTTCCATTAGGGGTTCAAATTTGATATCATTTATACCCCATGAAATGGTAATGTTATGGTGGATGACTTGATCATGATGGTTTTTGTGCAGTAATTTGAAGAGTCCAGTGATGAGTGGAAATTAATGTAGATCTTTTCTCAGATGCACTAGGGATCTAAGAAGAATTGTAGAAGAATATTCTTGGTCGATTTCCAGTTGAATCCTTTTTTACTAGATTCAGTGGGTGCATACTAGTGATGAACTAAGCCAAAATCCTCTTAATTTTCTTCATGGTGGGTAGACACCTTGTTATTTCTCATTGTCTCTCTCGATTGTTTTTTCTTTCAATGTCTATTTTTTGGTGTTGTTATCTCTATAGAAGGAGGTTATGCTAGATATCCACCCATATCATTGGGTTGTTAATCCTAAAGGAACCAAAATTTATTATGATATGCGTTGACCGTTTTAGTTTCCATGTATGATACATGATATAGCTTCCTTCATATATAGGTGTTATATATGTTAAAAGGGAATAAAATAGCATTAAGGTCCCTATGGTTTGCGTCATCCACTAATCATTCCTACCTGTAAGTAGTAATTTAGTAACCCGGGTTTTGGTCCTGTCATACTTCGGAATATTTCTACAAATAATTCCAGATCTAGGCACGAAGACGGCGTGCGATTCCGAGTCCTGGTGTGCCCAGAATTAATTTTATAAAAATATTAAGTATTTTTATACTATGCACGTGGAGGGGGTGTGATATCTCCTAGAAGGTACCTCAGAACGACAATCTGATGGCACGGTTGCGTCCGGAACATGTCGTTTACCCTAGGTGGGGTGTAAACTTTGCGGGCGCGGGCCTGCGGTGAGAAACGCCACCAGGGGTGTTTTCGTAAATAAGTAGCGAAGTTATTGTGTGAGCGTCGGCTCGAATAACATCTGAACGGAGTATCGGATGGAAAATCCGAGTCCACCGTTGCGTTCAGAACGACGCGTTTACCCTAAGGGTGACCTTACTTTTGTTCGCATCGGGCGTCGGGTCCGAGGCGGGTTTGGCGCCGGCGGGCAGCTGATATAAATATCAGCACCCCCCCCCCCTTTATCGTTCCTCTTGGGGTTCTTCACTGTCGTTCCACCGAATCGAGAAAACGAAGCGCCCACAAGTACGGAATTCGATGGCGGACGTTCCAGGAGCGCGCAACGGAAGCTCTGCAGCACGGATCTGAGGCAGAACGTCGGCGTTTCGCCTGCGAGGTAGGCGGTTTGAGTTTTACAATCTCGGATCCTGTTTTTATGTTGTTTTTTCTTAAAATTTTCATATGGGATGTATAGTTTGGGTCCCGAGCTTTCCGAAACATGTTTCGGATCTGAATTTGGAGCACCGGGTTGCTCCCGGTGGCTCCCGGAAGTTTTCCGGACAAAACCCGGTTTTCCGGCGACGACGGGCGGCGGCCATGGCGGAATCCGGCGACGGTGCGGCGGCGCGGCGGCAGTTTCTAGTGGCGGCGGCGGCGGCGCGACGGAATCCGGTAGCGGTGCGGTGGTTTCCGGCGAGGCTGGCGGTGGTCCGGCTAGGATTTTCTGGAGGTTCTTTAAACCCCCGTAACTCGCAAACCGTAACTCCGATTTGCGTGCCGTTTGCAGCGACGCACCTCTTGCGTCGAGACGGACCTTTTGAACTCACTTTGAGGGTTTAAGGGTTCGGGATCGTGGCCCGGGAGTTAGAAACGTCGTATAAAGTAATATTATTTTATTATTTTACGACTTCGGGCCGTTGTAACTTCTATCTGGAGCGTCCGATTGACGTGCCGTTAGTGGAATTGAGACCTTGATGGTACGATGGACATTCTGAGATGGTTTCTGGGTGTTGGGACTGAAAATGGGGTGCGGGCCCCACGAGGCCGGGTTTTGGCGTTTGCGGAGAAACGCAGCTTTCGCACCAGGAGTTCGATTTTGACGGATGATTAGTCAATCTTGTGTGTTTTTCCGAGAGGATCGCAATGGTGCGATCCGTTCGTTGAGACTCGGAATTGAGGCGTGGGCCCCACCTGAGCTGGCCTTAAGTGAATAGTACCTTTTTCATCGGGTGTCCGTTTTAGACGAGCGAGTAGTCGATTCCGCTTGTTTTTCCGTGGGGATCGTCGTGGTATGGTCCGCTCGATGGGTTTCGGGATCGTTGTGTGGGCCCCGCACGAGCTAGCTACGGTGAATAGTGCCTTTTTCACCGGTGCTCCGTTGCGGGTGAGTAAACAGCCTATCCTGTGTGTTTTTTCACATGGAACGCGATGGTGGCCTCGGTTTTGGCCTAGGAGGTTTGCAGTGTGGCGTTGTGGTGGGTCGCTCGGGTTAGCGACGTTTGGACCAGCAGTGGTTGAGGGTTCTCCCTTGGTTCATTCCTACGAGGGTTCGTGTGGCATCACAACCTTCGTATGTGTTTGTGATCCTCTCGATGGGATGTTTAAACTCTTAGAGATGTGGCATCAATCCGGCGGTCCTAGAGTAGATCCTCTAGTATCTTTACCCTAGATCAGGTTCTTGGTATCGTTGTGACCGCTTATTCATGGGTGATGATCCCCTATCTAGCAGGTTAACCCCATAGGGTTTGTGGCATCATCGGGAATATGATCCCCTACGCGGTGGGTCATGCTCAGTAGGGTTGTGGCATCGTCGGGTATACGATCCCCTACTCAGCATTAGGTTTATAGTAGGGTTGTGGTATCGTTGGTTATACGATCTCCTACTCAGCGCTTGGTGTCGGTAGGGTTGCGGTATCGTTGGTTATGCGATCCCCTACTCAGCGCGTGGTTTCGGTAGGGTTGTGGCATCGTCGACTCGATCCCCTACATCGCGAGTTATACCAGATAGGGTTCTGGTATCGTCGTGACCACCTTTATATGGACGATGCTCCTCTATCTGAGTGTTGAGTTTTTGTCGAGCGCCAGATCGGGTTGTGGTATCCCCCAGCGGATTCTGGGTGTGATCCCCTATCTGTGAGAACTACGTATGCTAGATCGGGGCGTGGTATCCCCCAGCGGACCCTGGGAGAGATCCCCTATCTGTGAGCAACATATACCGGAGTGGTTCTTGGTATCCCCTAGAGGACCCTAGCGGCGATCCCTTATCCGAGGAGTTCGGTGGTTATGTTGTTTCACCGATATTTCCTCAGTGATGTTATTCGACGAGCGTGGTCTATCTGGTGAGCGTCTGAGATGTTTGCGAGAAACCCGATGGAGTGTATCTCTCGGATGAATGTCATCTGGTATGACAGTGTTCATGTGGTGTACTCTCCTAGTTGGGACACTTGCTGGTGATGAGGTCGGTACCTCTTGTGGCTTGTGGCGTGAGCTGATTATATCTGGATTGTTCAAGGTGTATGTATGGGCATACACCTGAGCAGAGATGAGCTGACTAGTTGTGTTTAGCCGAGGATGGTCACGAGGTGGAGTTTCTCTCTCGTCTGGGTTCCCTCTAGCTAGGTTGGGCGGACTGTTGCTTTCTAGTTTCTCCCTTGGGTTTTGGGGTTTTGGGGTTCCTACTGAGTATGTTTATACTCACCCCTGCACGGGATTTTCCCGCACATGTTTGTGTCTTGTGCAGACCACAGGACTTTTGACGGAGTCCCAGGAGGACCCGGAGCAGGCGGAGCTTAGTGAGCGAGTTGACCGGGGTGTTTACTAGAGTTGTGCCGAGGGAGGTTTCCGGTGGGTGTTTGTGGTATTGTTCACCTTCTTCAGAGAAGGTTGGACGTTCTTTGTAGTTTTCTTTGGTGGGCCCTATTTTCCCGTTTGTACTTTTGCAGTTGCACTCTGGTTTGGGATAGATTGTATGCATGCTTTTACTTTTTAGTTTCTATATCTATGCACTGTTGCATGGAGGTGTTTGTGGGTGCGTGTGTACAAGTACCTTAGGCTAATGCATCCCATGTGTGTGATAGCCTACTCGGCACTGGTCGCCAGCCCCTGGCCTATTGGAGGCGGGCTTGGGGAGTCGCGGCTCGAGCCCCATTGGGTAGGGTCGTGATAGAGTGGTATTAGAGGAGGTTCTACCTTTGGGATCTCAGAGCGTAGCTGGTCTAGCTGTGAGTTTGGTTCTTGTTGCATAGAGGCAGTGTTAGGATGTTTCGAGTTCGGCTTTCAGGCCAGAGACTCCAGGGTTGGTGTGGTGGCCGACGTATCCATACACCAGGAGTCTAATAACCTGCCTTTTGACTCGGGACATTCGTACACCGTTCGTGGGGACATAATGATACATGCATCATATAGGACTCGGTTTTTGGGTTTTCCTTGTCCTTCTTGAGTCAGCTCTCCAGATATACTCTTTGACTGTAGTGCGTCTTGAATGTATTTCAGGATGCCTCCACGACGACAGCCAGCGAGGGTTTCACATCAGGATTGTGCTGACGACCCACCCCATGTAGAGGCTGTGGACCGGGGCGTAGGTTCTGAGGTTGCACCTCCAGGTGGTCTTCCAGTTGAGCCGCCACCTTTCGAGCAGCTAGTTGTGCCGAGATTGCTAGATGTGGTTACGTGCAGGTTGAGTGCGCTGCATGAGTTCCAGAGGTAGCGACCTCTGAGGTTTCGGGGTGATCCAGACCCCCAGGCAGCTGATGACTGGCTGAGGCAGTCATCCGAGTTTTCCGCCTAGGGAGGACACCTCCAGATCAGATGGTGGTCTTAGCGGCGAGCCTTCAGCATGGTTCTTCCGGGCGATGGTGGAGTTTGGTGACGTAGTCCCAGGACGAGGAGACGCTCACATGGGCAGAGTTTGAGCGGCGCTTCAGGGAAGAGTTCTATCCGGTGACACTGAGGTCAGTGCCGATCCAGGAGCTTCTGCAGCTTCAACATAGGAGCATGATTGTGTCAGATTACTCCGTGAGGTTTACAGACCTATCGCGCTACTCCCTGGATATGGTTCGAGAACCGTTCTTTAGGGATCAGACCTTCAAGCAGGGCTTACGTAGGGACAACCAAGAAGGTGTGGTTTCCTTGTGCCTACCCACCTATGCTGGAGTGCTGGAGCGAGCGCTGGTGGTGGAGAGTTGTCTGGCTGAGCAGATTCCTCCTGTTAGTGCTGGGCACTCGAGAGCTGAGACTTTGTCAGTTGGATCAACATCTGGTAGCCGACGACAGACTCAGGGGTCTGGACGTGGCCGACGTTTCAGGAGGCGACCCCAGGATGGAGGATTTGTGCCTCAGGGCTCACAGGGATCGCATGCCAGTTTTGGTCAGCTTCAGGAGAGGCGGTGTTATGCTTGCGACGTTCGGGGACATATTTCTAGAGATTGTCGGACCTGACGTGCTGCTGAGAGGGATCTGGTCGATGGACCACCTTGGTAGAGGCAGTGTCTCGAGCAAGGAGGTATGCAGGGTGGCAGATGTGGCGGTGGAGCTGGTGCAGCAGGAGGAGGTGGTAGGCGGTACCAGTTTCCACCACCCCCACCCCCAGGTGGTCCACGCCAAGCTCAGGGAACTGGTGGCCGAGGGCGAGGAAAACTGCATTCCCTGGAGGCAGTCAACCCAAAGGCACCGCAGATGGATAGAGGTACACCTTATGTCTTTTCTACATACTTCAGTAGTTGTTCAGACACTGTTTATCGGTACCCTCCTTTTTGTTTCTTGCTCGAGTTTTTTCAGGGAGTTGGTAAGACCCAGTTTGGGTGTTGTTCGACATGCTTCAAATGCGTGAGGAGTAGGGAACCTTCCCCCACCAAGATGCATTTTTGGTGACGTGATTAAAACTGTGCGGGCGAGTCAGTGTCGCCGAAAGCGGATAGTATTGAGGTGTGGTGGATAATTCCTTCTGACTTATGCATTCGGGCATGGGTGTTTGTTGGTGAGCTCGCTGGTGTGTGAGACCCAGTTGAGAGTCAAGTCACTTTCCTTATGCTTAGGGATTTTTGGGGATGGAACATTCTAAGGGGGGTAGGATGTAGCGACATGGGTTTTGGTCCTGTCAGACTTTGGAATATTTCTACGAATAATTCCAGAGCTAGGCGCGAAGACGGCGTGCGATTCCGAGTCCCGGTGTTCCCAGAATTAATTGTTAAAAAATATTAAGTATTTTTATAGTATGCACGTGGCGGGGGTGTGATATCTCCTAAACGGTAGCTCAGAACGAAAATCTGATGGCACGGTTGCGTCCGGAACGTGCCGTTTACCCTAGGCGGGGTGTAAACTTTGTGGGCGCGGGCCTGCGGTGAGAAACAACACCAGGGGAATTTTTGTAAATAAGTAGCGAAGTTATTGTGCGAGCGTCGGCTCGAATTACTTCTGAACGGCGTCTCGGATGGAAAATCGGAGTCCGCCGTTGTGTTCAGAATGATGCGTTTAACCTAGGGGTGACCTTACTTTTGTTTGCATCCGGCGTCGGGTCCGAGGCGGGTTTGGCGCCGGTGGGCGGGCAGCTGATATAAATATCCCCCCCCCCCCCGCAATCATTCCTCTCGGCGTTCTTCGCCGTTCTTCGCTGCCGCTCCAATGAATCGAGCAAACGAAGCGCCCACAAGCTCGAAATTTGATGGCGGACGTTCCAGGAGTGCGCAACGGAAGCTTTGGAGCGCGGATCTGAGGCAGAACGTCGGCATTTCTCCCGCGAGGTAGGCGGTTTGAGTTTTAAAATCCCGTCTTTGTGTTGTTTTTCTTCAAATTTTCATATGGTTTTTATTGTTTGGGTCCCGAGCTTTCTGAAACATCTTTCGGATATGAATTTGGAGCACCGGGGTGCTCCCGGTGGCTCCCGGAAGTTTTCCCGTGAAAACCCGGTTTTTCGGCGACAACGGTCAGTGGCCATGGAGGAATCCGACGACGGTGCAGCGGCGCGGTGGCAGTTTCCGGTGGCGGCGGCGGCGGCGCGGTGGAATCCGGCAGCGGCGCGGTGGTTTCCAGCGAGGCTGGCGGTGGTCCGGCCAGGATTTTCGGGGGTTCTTTAAACCCCCGTAACTCGCAAACTGTAACTCCGATTTGCGAGCCATTTGTGGCGACGCGCTCCTTGCGTCGAGACGGACCTTTTAAACTCACTTTGCGGGTTTAAGGGTTCTGGATCATGGCCTGGGAGTTAGAAACGTCGTATAAAATAATATTATTTTATTATTTTAAAACTTCGGGCCGTTGTAACTTCTACCTGGAGCGTCCGATTGACGTGTCGTCAGTGGCGTTGAGACCTTGATGGTACAAAGGAATTTTTGAGACAGTTTTCGGGTGTTGGGACTGAAAATGGGGTGTGGGCCCCACGAGGTAGGGTTTTGGCATTTGCGGAGAAACGTAGCTTTCACACGAGGAGTCCGATTTTGACCGATGATTAGTCGATCTTGTGTGTTTTTTCGAGAGGATCACAATGGTGTGATCCGTTCATTTAGATGCGGAATCGAGTCATGGGCCCCACCCGAACTGGCCTTCAGTGAATAGTACCTTTTTTTACCGGGTGTCCGTTTTGGACGAGCGAGTAGTCGATTCCGCTTGTTTTTCCGTGGGGATCGTTGTGGTATGGTCCACCCGATGGGTTTTTGGATCGTTGTGTGTGCCCCGCACGAGCTAGCTACGGTGAATAATGCCTTTTTCACCGGTGCTCCGTTGCGGGTGAGTAAACATCCTATCCTGCGAGTTTTTTGGCGTGGGACGTGATGGTGGCCTCAGTTTTGGCCTAGGAGGTGCGCAGTGTGGCGTTGTGGCGGGTCGCTCGGGTTAGCGACGTTTGGACCAGTAGTTAAGGGTTCTCACTTGGTTCGTTCCTACGAGGGTTCGTGTGGCATCACAACGTTCGTATGGGTTTGTGATCCTCTCGATGGGATGTTTAAACTTTTAGAGTTGTGGCATCCCTCTGGTGGTCCTAGAGTGGATCCACTAGCATCTTTACCCTAGATCGGGTTCTTGGTATCGCTGTGACCGCTTATTCATGGGCGGTGATCCCCTATCTAGCAGGTTAACCCTGTAGGGTTTGTGGTATCATCAGGAATATGATCCCATATGCGGTGGGTCGTGCTCAGTTGGGTTGTGGCATCGTCGGTTATACGATCCCCTACTAAGTATGAGGTTTATAGTAGGGCTGTGGTATCGTTGGTTATACGATCCCCTACTCAGTGCTTGGTGTCGGTAGGGTTGCGGTATCGTTGGTTATGCGATCCCCTACTCAGCGCGTGGTTTCAGTAGGGTTGCGACATCTTCGATTCGATCCCCTACATCGCGAGTTATACCAGATAGGGTTCTGGTATCATCGTGACCACCTATATAAGGACGATTCTCCTCTATCTAAGTGTTGAGTTTCTGTCGAGCACCAGATCGGGTTGTGGTATCCCCCAGCGGATCCTGGGTGTGATCCCCTATCTATGAGAACTACGTATGCCAGACCGGGTCGTGGTATCCCCCAGCGGACCCAGGGAGAGATCCCCTATCTATGAGCTTCGTATACTGGAGTGGGTCTTGGTATCCCCTAGTGGACCCTAGCGGCGATCCCCTATCCGAGGAGTTTGGTGGTTATGTTGTTTCAGCGATGTTTCCTCCGTGATGTTATCCGACGAGCGTGGTCTCTCGGGTGAGAGTCTGAGATGTTTGCGAGAAAACCGATGGAGTGTATCTCTCGGATGAATGTCATCTGGTATGACAGTGTTCATGTGGTGTACTCTCCTAGTTGGGACAGTTGCTGCTGATGAGGTCGGTACCTCTTGTGGCTTCTGGCATGAGCTGGTTATATCTGGATTGTTCAAGGTGTATGTATGGGCATACACCTGAGCTGAGCTGAGCTGACTAGTTGTGTTTAGCCGAGGATGGTCACGAGATGAAGTTTCTCTCTCGTCTGCGTTCCCTCTGGCTGGGTTGGGCGGACTGTTGCCTTTTAGCTGCTCCCTTGGGTTTTTGGTTTTTGGGGTGCCTACTGAGAATGTTTATACTCACCCCTGCACGGGCTTTTCCCGCACATGTTTGTGTCTTGTGCATACCACATGCCTTTTGACGGAGTCCCAGGAGGACCCGGAGCAGGCGGATCTGAGTGAGCGAGTTGACCGGGGTGTTTACTGGAGTTGTGCCGAGGGAGCTTTCCGGTGGGTGTTTGTGGCAGCGTTCCCCTTCTTCAGAGCAGGTTGGACGTGCTTTGTAGTTTTCTTTGGTGGGCCCTGTTTTTCCCTTTGTACTTTTGCTGTTGCACTCTGGTTTGGGATAGATTGTATACATGCTTTTACATTTCAGTTTCTATATCTCTCCACTGTTGCATGGAGGTGTTTGCGGGTGTGTGTGTACATGTACCTTAGGCTAATGCCTCCCATGTGTGTGATATCCTACCCGGCGCTGGTCGCCAGCCCCTGGCCTATTGGTGGCGGGCTTGGGGAGTCGCGGCTTGAGCCCCGTTGGGTCGGGTCGTGACAGAGTGGTATCAGAGGTTCTAACTTTGGGATATCAGAGCGTAGCTGGTCTAGCTGTGAGTTTGGTTCGGGATGCATAGCGGCAGTGTTAGGATGTTTCGAGTTCGACTTTCCGGCCAGAGACTCCAGTGTTGGTGCAGCGGCCGACGTATCCATACACCAGTACTCTAATAACCTGCCTTTTGACTCGGGACATTCGTACACCAGTCGCGGGGACATAATGTTACATGCATCATATAGGACTGGGTTTTTGGGTTTTCCTTGTCCTTCATGAGTCATCTCTCCAGATATACTCTTTGATAGTGGTGCGTCATGAATGTATTTCAGGATGCCTCCACGACGACAGCCAGCGAGGGTTTCGTAGCAGGATTGTGCTGACGACCCACCCCATGTAGAGGCTGTGGACTAGGGCGTAGGTTCTGAGGTTGCACCTCCAGGTGGTCTGGCAGTTGAGCCGCCACCTGTCGAGCAGTTGGTTGTGCCGAGAGTGCAGGATGAGGTTGCGCACAGGCTGAGTGCGCTGCATGAGTTCCAGAGGCAGCGACCTCTGAGGTTTCGGGTTGATCCAGACCACCAGGCAGCTGATGACTGGCTTGAGGTAGTAATCCGAGTTTTCCGCCTAGTGAGGACACCTCCAGATCAGATGGTGGTCTTAGCAGCGATCCTTCTACATGGTTCTTCCGGGCGATGGTGGAGTTTGGTGACGCGGTCCCATGACGAGGAGATGCTCAAATGGGAAGAGTTTGAGTGGATCTTCAGGGAAGAGTTCTATCCGGTGATGCAGAGGTCAGTGCGGATCTAGGAGCTTCTGCAGCTTCGACAGAGGAGCATTACTGTGTCGGAGTACTCAGTGAGGTTTACATACCTGTCACACTACTCCCTGGATATGGTTCGAGACCCGTTCTTTAGGGCTCAGACCTTCGAGCAGGGATTACGCAGGGACATCCGAGCAGGTGTGGTTTCCTTGTGCCTGCCCACCTATGCTGGAGTGCTGGAGCGAGCGTTGGTGGTGGAGAGTTTTCTGGCTGAGCAGATTCCCCCTGTTAGTGTTGGGCACTCGAGAGATGAGACTTCATCAGTCGGATCGGCATCTGGTAGCCGACGACAGACTCAGGGGTCTGGACGTGGCCGACGTTTCAGGAGGCGACCCCAGGATGGGGGATCTGTGCCTCAGGGCTCACAGGGCTCGAATGCCAGTTCTGGTCAGCCGCAGGAGAGGCGGTGTTATGCTTGCGACGGTCGGGGACATCTTGCTAGGGATTTTCCGACCCGACGTACTTCTAAGAGGGATCCGGTCGATGGACCGCCTTGGTAGAGGCAGCGTCTCGAGCAAGGAGGTCCACTGGGTGGCAGACGTGGCGGCGGAGCTGGTGCAGGAGGAGGAGGTGGTAGGCGATACCAGTTTCCACCACCCCCACCCCCAGGTGGTCCACGCCAAGCCCAGGGTGCTGGTGGCCGAGGGTGAGGACAACTGCATGCCCTGGAGGTAGTCGACCCAAAGCCACCGTGGATGGATAGAGGTATGCCTTGTGTCTTTTCTACCTACTGCAGTAGTTTTTCAGACACTGTTTTGTGGTACCCTCCTTTTTGTTGCTTGCTAGAGTTTTGTTTAGGGAGTTGGTAAGACCCAGTGTGGGTGTTGTTCGACATGCTTCAAATGCGTGAGGAGGAGGGATCCTTCCCCCACCGAGACGCGTTTTTGGTGATGCGATTAAAAATGTGCAGGTGAGTCAGTGCCTCCCAAAGTGGATAGTATTGAGGTGTGGTGGATAAGTCCTTCTGACTTATGCGTTCGGGCATGGGTGTTTGTTGGTGAGCTCGCTGGTGTGTGAGACCCAGTTGAGAGTCAAGTCACTTACCTTATGCTTTGGGCTTTTAGGGGACGAAAAGTTATAAGGGGGGTAGGATGTAGCAACAAGGGTTTTGGTCCTGTCCGACTTTGGAATATTTCTACGAATAATTCCAGAGCTATGCACGAAGACGGCGTGCGATTCCGAGTCCTGGTGTGCCCAGAATTAATTTTATAAAAATATTAAGTATTTTTATACTATGCACATGGCGGGGGTGTGATATCTCCTAAACGGTAGCTCAGAACAAAAATCTGATGGCACGGTTGCGTCCGGAGCATGCCGTTTACCCTAGGCGGGGTATAAACTTTGCGGGCGCGGGCCTGCAGTGAGAAACACCACCAGGGGCATTTTCGTAAATAAGTAGCGAAGTTATTGTGCGAGCGTCGGCTCGAATAACTTCTGAATGGCGTCTTGGATGGAAAATATGAGTCTGTTGTTGCGTTAAGAATGGCGTGTTTAACCTAGGGGCGACCATACTTTTGTTCTCATCGGGCGTCGGGTCCGAGGCGGGTTTTGCGCCAGCGGGCGGCTGATATAAATATCAGCCCCCCCCCCCTTATCGTTCCTCTCGGCTTTCTTCGTCGTTCTTCGTTTCCGCTCTACCGAATCGAACAACCGAAGCGCCCACAAGCTCGAAATTTGACGGTGGACGTTCCAGGAGCGCGCAGCGGAAGCTCTGGAGCGCGGATCTGAGGCAGAACATCGGCGTTTCGCCCGCGAGGTAGGTAGTTTGAGTTCTATAATCCCAGATCCCGTTTTTGTGTTTTGTTTCTTCAAATTTTCATATGGGTTGTATTGTTCGGGTCCCGAGATTTCTGAAACATGTTTCGGATCTGAATTTGGAGCACCAGGGTGCTCCCGGTGGCTCCCGGATGTTTTACGGTGAAAACCCGGTTTCCCGGCGACGATGGGCGGCGGCCATGGCGGAATCCGGCGACGGTGCGGCGGTGCGGCGGAATCCGGCAGCGATGCGGTGGTTTCCGGCGAGGCTGGCGGTGTTCCGACCAGGATTTTCCGGGGGTTCTTTAAACCCTCGTAACTCGCAAACCGTAATTCCGATTTGCGAGGCGTTTGTGGTGACACACTCTTTGCGTCGAGACGGACCTTTTGAACTCAACTTGAGGGTTTAAGGGTTCGGGATCACGTCCCGGGAGTTAGAAACGTCGTATAAAATAATATTATTTTATTATTTTATGACTCCGGGCTGTTGTAACTTCTACCCGGAGCGTTTGATTGACGTGTCGTCAGTGGCATTGAGACCTTGATGGTACGACGGAATTTTTGAGATGGTTTCCGGGTGTTGGGACTGAAAACGGGGTGTGCGCCCCACGAGGCCGGGTTTTGGCATTTGCGAAGAAACGCAGCTTTCCCACCAAGAGTCCAATTTTGACGGATGATTAGTCGAGCTTGTGTGTTTTCCCGAGAGGATCGCAATGGTGCGATCCGTTCGTTGAGATTCGGAATCTAGGCATGGGCCCCACCCGAGCTGGCCTTTAGTGAATAGTACCTTTTTCACCGGGTGTCCGTTTTGGACGAGCGAGTAGTCGATTCCGCTTGTTTTTCCGTGGCTATCGTCGTGGTATAGTCCAATCGATGGGTTTCGGGATCGTTTTGTGGGCCCCGCACGAGCTTGCTATTGTAAATAGTGCCTTTTTAACCGGTGCTCCGTTGCGGGTGAGTAAACAGCCTGTCCTGCGTGTTTTTCCACGTGGGACGTGATGGTGGCCTCGGTTTTGGCCTAGGAGGTGCGCAGTGTGGCGTTGTGGCGGGTCGCTCGGGTTAGCGACGTTTGGACCAGTAGTGGTTGAGGGTTCTCCCTTGGTTCGTTCCTACGAGGGTTCTTGTGGCATCACAACCTTCGTATGGGTTTTTGATCCTCTCGATGGGATGTTTAAACTTTTAGAGTTGTGGAATCCCTCCGGTGGTCCTAGAGTGGATCCTCTAGCATCTTTACCCTAGATCGAGTTCTTGGTATCGCTGTGACCGCTTATTCATGGGCGGCGATCCCCCATCTAGCAGGTTTACCCCGTAGGGTTTGTGGCATCATCAGGAATATGATCCCCTATGCGGTGGGTCGTGCTCAGTAGGGTTGTGGCATCGTCGGGTATATGATCCTCTACTCAGCATGAGGTTTATAGTGGGGTTGCGGTATCGTTGGTTATATGATCCCCTACTCAGCGCTTGGTGTCGGTAGGGTTGCGGTATCGTTGGTTATGCGATCCCCTACTCAGCGCATGGTTTTGGTAGGGTTGCGACATCGTCGATTCGATCCCCTATATCGCGAGTTATACCAGATAGGGTTCTGGTATCTTCGTGACCACCTATATATGGACGATAATCCTTTATCTGAGTGTTGAGTTTCTGTCGAGCGCCAGATCGGGTTGTGGTATCCCCCAGCGGATCCTAGGTGTGATCCCCTATCTGTGAGAACTACATATGCCAGATCGGGTCGTGGTATCCCCCAGCGGACCCTGAGAGAGATCCCCTATCTGTGAGATACGTATACTGGAGTGGGTCTTGGTATCCCCTAGCGGACCCTAGCGGTGATCCCCTATCTGAGGAGTTTGGTGGTTATGTTGTTTCAGCGATGTTTCCTCAGTGATGTTATCCGACGAGCGTGGTATCTCGGGTGAGCATCTGAGATGTTTGCGAGAAACCCGATGGAGTGTATCTCTCGGATGAATGTCATCTGGTATGACAATGTGCATTTGGTGTACTCTCCTGGTTGGGACAGTTTCTGGTGATGAGGTCGGTACCTCTTGTGGCTTATGGCGTGAGCTGATTATATCTGGATTGTTCAAGGTGAATGTATGGGCATACACCTGAGCTGAGCTGAGCTGACTAGTTGTGTTTAGCCGAGGATGGTCACGAGATGGAGTTTCTATCTCGTCTGGGTTCCCTCTTTCTGGTTTGGGCGGACTGTTTCCTTTTAGTTGATCCCTTGGGTTTTGGGTTTTTGGGGTGCCTACTGAGTATGTTTATACTCACCCCTACACGGGCTTTGCCCGCACATGTTTGTGTCTTGTGAAGACCACATGCCTTTTGACGGAGTCCCAGGAGGACCTGGAGTTGGCGGAGCTTAGTGAGCGAGTTGGCCGGGGTGTTTACTGGAGCTGTGCCGAGGGAGCCTTCCGGTGGGTGTTTGTGGCAGCATTCCCCTTCTTCAGAGCAGGTTGGACGTGCTTTGTAGTTTTCTTTGGTGGGCCCTGTTTTTCCCATTGTACTTTTGCTGTTGCACTCTGGTTTGGGATAGATTGTATGCATGGTTTTACTTTTCAGTTTCTATATCTCTGCACTGTTGCATGGAGGTGTTTTTGGGTGCGTGTGTACAGGTACCTTAGGCTAATGCCTCCCATGTGTGTGATAGCCTACTCGGCGTTGGTCGCGAGCCCCTAGCCTATTGGAGGCGGGCTTGGGGAGTCGCGGCTCGAGCCTTGTTGGGTCGGGTCGTGACAATTAAGATATCACCATGGAATTTATTATTGGATTTCCATATACACCCTAAGGTAAAAATTCAATATGGGAAGAGATAAATCATCCAACCAAATCATCCCACATCATTCCTAATAGTGATTCAGCCAAAGTAGATGATTTGTTCCAGTTATATATCTCGGAAATTATGAGGCTACATAGTGTGCCATTAGTAATTGTTTCTCATAGGGAACATGTTATTACCTCTCAATTTTGGTAGGACTTTTAGAAAGAAATGAAGAAATAAGTCAGGTTAATCACTACATACCATCCTCGAATAGATGATCAGACATAGGAAAATTTGATTTTGGAAGTCATTCTCTAGGCATGTGTGTTTTATTTTGGAGGATCTTGGGGAAACCATTTGGGATTGGTTGAATTTTCATATAAAACATTTAAAATTCTTGATATGAATATATCCCTTTGAGGTTCTCTATGATCGGTCATGTTGGTCTCTTTTGTGTTGGGAAGAGGGAGTTGATACCTCATTATTAGGACCGATCATAGTGAAACAGATATTTGAGAAGGTCATGATGATCAAACAATAGTTATTCACAGCTCAGAGTCACCCCAAATCTTATGTCGATCAAAGACACTGAGATCTTGAGTTTTCTATGGGTGGTCGGGTGTTCCTAAAAGTGTCACCTCACTTGGGTCATCGTCATTTGGCAATGAAAGGGATGATAATGCCATAACATGTTAGACATTTTAATATCACCGAGCAGTTTGGTAAGGTAGCATATAGGTTACCCTTACCTTAATAGTTGATATCAATTCATGTTTTGTTTTATGTTCCCTAATTGAAGAAATGTAATCTAGATATAAATCATTTGTAAATTGGGAAGAATTGGAATTAGAGATTGATTTTTATATTTTGAACTGCCAGTATGGGTTATATATTTCCAAGAAAAAATGATTTTAGGGAAGTATATTCCACTAGTTTTATTTCTTTAGTATAATAGTAGTGATGAACATTATTCTTGGGAGTAGAAGTTGTGGTTTGAGTAAGAGTATCAATTTTAATTCTCTGATCAAGATTCGACTTAACTTAGTGTGGATGAAAATCATTAATAGTGTAGATAATTGCCACACCCATGCTTTATTTATGAGGTATTTTTCTATTTATTTGTTTTATATCCTTTTCTCCATTGGGTTTTCATTTATTTTGAATAAAAATTGAAAAACATTCAGTTAATAGTATGATGTGCTTGTTCGATTCATAGTTTTCAAAACAATGTGCCCAAACCTAGGTAATCATGTGGCCAAGTTATGTTATTGGATAAGGGATTTTCGCATAGTTATCACATAGTCTATAAACCGTGTTGTCAAACTACGCATCATATCCTTCTTGGATAGTAATGGGAGAATGGTTTTCGCACGATTTGGTAAACCTTGCGGGAAAACCGTGCGGCCTATCCAGGTCGTTAAAAATTGGGTTTTTCTTTTTCTCTCTCCCATATTTTTTACCCTAAACCCTACTTTTTCGTCCTCCTAGGGATTTCCTACAATAATATCATATTCCTCACCTTCATCCTCCCATGGACCTCTATTTAGGTTGTGTATTTAAAGCGATTTCTCCGTGATTTTTCATCTAAGTTACCTCCTCTCTTGGTTTCTAAATATTTTATAGGGTTTTCTTTTTCTTCCTTCATGTGTTTTGTTCTCCAGTTGGTTGGGTGTCTTCTTTATGGTGAGATATTCATATTAGGTTTCAATCATGATGATTATGTTTTAATCCTTCCTTTATAAGTTTCACTTGAGGTTCGGTTGTTGGTTTCCAATAGATTCCATAATTTTCTTTACTCGAGGAAGGTGGTTTTGTGATTAATCATTTTTTATGAATTTAATTTGCTTTCATTACTCCATTTTTATGTTCTATGGATTTTATATGAGGTGAAGAATCAGTTTTTAAAATAATCCATGGTTCAATGATGTTGAAAAATTATGATTTTTAAAGGAATTGTGTCATATTTCATGTGATTTTCATATGTGCCTCTTTTCATATTCAAGGTATTCGATAAATGTTTTGGTGGTGCGAAGCATATTTTGAAATTTATTTTGTGTGTGTTTGGCTTCAACATGATTTTTAATATGGAAAGAGTTGTTTATCAGGTGTATTATACTTATTGGTTTAATTATATGTGAAAATGACATTGTATGTGATACATGGAATGTGAAAAGAGCACAATTGGAATCCATGGTAACTAGGTGGGTGAACTTGGAATAGTTTAATAGTGATTCAGAAGTGGATTTTGCCTAGATTATCTATAAAATATTAAAGATGACAATACTAACTAAATATTGATGATGATGGGAGACAACTATAATTTTCAATGTTTATCTTTTCTTGAGGCTCATGCCTGAGGATTCATATGGTTGTGGTTTCAATACAACTTTTTATTGAGATATGATGTATCTAGGGTCAGATTTAATGCTAGAACCTATACGGATCTCCAGTGACTTAGTGATCTATTCTGATATCATACACACTATAGGCATACACTTCACCTTGTTAATTATTTATGAAGCAATATTGTCTTCCTTAAAAAACTATTTATCACCTTTTTATAAAATATTCATTTTTTGGTCTTATAATGTTTGTAGAATAGATTATAATTATTGGGTGGCATCCCCCTAGGATTTGAATCACAGCCTACTTACTCCTTTGAATGTAAGTATATTGGGTATTTTTTGACATATGTAAAAGTAAGGGGGTTACTGATGGTGGTTTAGGATTCTAGTGGCCTCCCCTTGCAGGTTTTTTGATTTTGGATTGATTAGGACACTCTTATTCTCATATGGTGGTTTTCGGAAACTGTCGAGATACCATTTTATAGTATATTTTTTAAGGTTTTTATTTAAAAATGTAAACATGAATCTATAAATTGTTATTCCATGTTGGGTTGTGTTTATTCAATTTTAGTTTACTCTTTATTATTGGTTTTTATGATTGTTTACATGGGTGAACTCATTCCCAAGTTGTATTATGAAGCCCAATAACTTGTTTCCAAATTGTAGGGATCAGGATCTCCCTTTGGGCCATTCCATAGGCATGTTAGGGTGTCGAGTTTCATTGAATCTTAACATAGTTCGTCATAGATTTTCTATCTTCATCTACGACTTGGTAGGTGTGTCTTCCTTATGAGTCTTCTGGTTCGTATCCATTGGTTAAATTAGTAGTAGCATGACCTATATGGATCGTTGGAGGGTAAGACATTACCAATAGCATCACCAACTAATCAGTCAAGAGACACACAATACCACATGAGAAGATCAAAACCTCTTCCTCCATCATATATTGTATCACCTTAGTGTGAAGAGCATAGAAAACATCCTTCATATGGCTCATCCCAGTGAGGTATATCCCATCGGTGGTGAGAAACGTCCATACCCCCAAGGTTTGGTGATCTGGCTGTCAAGTCCCCTAGCCTATGACGCATTAGGAAAGACGTTTTCACTGGGAACATCTAGGTGAAGAACATGATTCCTATGGCCTTGTACATGCACCCTTATGATCACCCCAGTGGGTTAACATTCCTCCCATAACCTCTTTCCCATGGGATATGAATCTGATGTTGATGTTACTCATCCCTTCAGCCCCCTCCTGTGTCATTCTAGGCTCTATTTTACATGTCGTTCTTTCCCTGCCCACTGGTCCAACTCTTCCTCCAAGGCACGCAACTACCACCACCCAGACCCAACCCCACAATTTTGGGGAATACCCATCAGGGACCTTGGTGGCCCAATGATTTTGCTTCTCCTAAGGATATGCATTCTCCAAACTTAATGAAATTTATGATTGATCCCATATGTATTGTGGGGTTCATGAAATTCACTCAAAACATTTCAATCTGTGTGCATTACCATGTTTCAAATCTTCCTCATAAAAAATCTTCACACTATCATCACGCCTCTATATATATCTTTGATGTTAACCCCTTCACATATTTGAATTTCATTGAAAACCAGTGTGGAGTGTGCAGTGGGAAGACCAAAGTTTAGTAAACACTCACCACTAGTACCCTTACTTAGATGTCTAGGATGTATGATCACTACTTTATGGTCCCCATACCATCATCATTAATTAAGCTCATTGGGAGTTTGAATGGTTAAAAAATGAAGCGCTCTACTTATCCAGCAATTGCCAAAATGTCCACCAAGACCAAATTGAGTGGGATACTCCTGTCAATGTTTGGGATTATTTGCCATAATTTTTTATTGGGAGGAGATATGGGGTTCGAGTAATCATATCCCCCCATGTGTGAAGCCACATAGCTATACTAAAAATGGAGGATACCACACACATAAAGCAGAGTCTCTCTATCTCTAATGTGGAAAAGCACCAAGTATAGCTTCACTGTTATCGGGACACCTTAATTGACATGCGACCTCGTCATAGGAATCATTTTCATAATGAAGGATCACACTCTCACCCCCTTATATGCATCCCTCATCGGATGCATCCAACCATAGATGAGTGTGGTAATGAACCCCGCTAGACTAACCATAATAGCTAATGGATTGATGATATAGCCTCACAGCGACCACTGGCTCACCACCAGGATTCACTAGTAGAAGTGTTCCATGCCCCACTAGTATTCCCCATGTAATGTTTGTAAACTCCCTGATAATTCCATTGCTAGATATCCCACCTCATATACTAAGTCTTTTTGTTCGGGTTCATTTAAGACATACGGAAACCATTTTTTGAATGAGATATCCTTCTTCCCTAGAATTTATTCCTTATTTATTTGAAACAAACATACAAAATTCCTCACAAATCATTACATATGATCCTGATCCTCCCTCTCATTATCTATGGGGATAGATTCATCATACATCACCCCCTATATTGGGATATCGGTGGTTTGTTTATGACCCCATAGGCTCATGCCAATCTCCCCATGATGCATATGGAAAGAGTTGGTCCCTAGTGACTATCTAATAAAAAATTCATCCATGACATCCTTGTGGTGGTAAACATGAAACTAATGGGAATGTACTTACTCATAGAATCCTACTAACTTCAAATCATCCTCTAACTCAAAAGAGGAAGTGAAATCCCAATATTCTTAGGCCCATTTATTGGTGAAATTTGTTCCCTAGTGAATGTCATAATTATTATTCCATCCATTCACTTGGTCCTCCAAACATACATTGAGGATCATCTCATAATTTAGAGGATGCCTCATCCTCCATAATCTCCCCATTAATATTGTTTATGTGTTTCTAGATAGTTTCTGAGGTGATTGCTTCATAGTTCTTCTGAATGTGCTCTGTAGTGTCTTTATTCCATTGGTCCTATCTAGGATTGCACCTGAACTAGTGGGTCCACTCATATTTTCTTACTGAAGGTAAAACGGCCTTATCTCTTATCCTAATTCCATTGAAAGATATCATCTTACACAATATGTATTCCCTTTGATCATCATTCAATTGTTTCTTGAGTGTCTTTTGGATTAGTTCACATCGAAAACTCTCCACAATCATCATGTTTCCATCAATTTCCTTATGATGAGTGACACCAGCATTGGTTCCTTGAGCTACAATTTTGTTTGATACTTAGTAATATTTCATTTCTGGTTCATGAAGGAAACTTATGAAGTATCTTTTTGAATATTTTCCTCATGGAGTTTGGGTTATCAAAGCACGGTTTGTGAAGAACTGATCATAGAGAAGGTGAGGATCACATGTGTTAAGGATCATAATTGTAGAGTTCTCATGAATTATGTGAGCTTCATGAAAATGAATAACAATATTTTCTCACCATTACAGGTGTACAGGTAGCTCTGGGTTCATAATGGGATTCATGGATTGGCCATCATGAACAAGCTTCATGATCCAGCTTTGTGAAAGGAATTTGATTTCCAATTTTCATTGATTGTTCCCTCAGAATCCAAACCAAAATTCCCCAGTAGTTCTAATTTTTTTTTGGGGGGGGGGATTTTTTGGGCTTAAATATTTGTTTCACTAGAGACTTTGAGGAAGAAACAACTAGAATGGATGGTTCAGGTCGAATCCAATCCCAAATAGCCATAAATCCCTCTAAGTGACTATTTAGTGAAGCTTAGTGGCTTCATGAATAGCCACAACTCACAAATCACCTATGTAGAGAAGCTCATTTACTATTTTGGGAAGTCCTGATGGTACCTCAATGTATTAAAATTAGGATTCTTGTAGCACCTCATGAATGTGTGAAGGCGTAATGATAATATTTATCCACAAAGCTCTCGGAATCACGGGACCACACCCCTTTAATGAATCTCATACTTATTCACATGAACATCCTCTATTATAAAACCCACATTCTTATATATACCTCCTTCATTCTAAAATTTTAGGGATGCATGTTAAAAATTCAACTTCCAAAATTTATCTATTTTCACAAACCACCTAAGCATCATGAATCATGCAAAATATGGATTTCTGAAAGTGTCATAAATTCATGAAACCACCTTCCTTGTGTTATTGAGATCCTCCACCCTAATTGGAGACTCATTTCATGAATGAATACACCCTTTGTGGAAGAAGAAGGCCCTTTGAGGCACTTGAGTATTTGTGAATAACTCGACCTTCACAAAAGGACTCCCACTATGAATAATGAATTCACTTTGAATCAGGGTCACATTATTTCGTGAAGCATACTCCTCGAATCCCCTGACCTCCGTAAGGACACCAATCCATAAATGATTCTCTTCCGTGAATCTCCAATCTTCAAAAAACCATATTTAGGGGTCTCTCTATGGTGCTTCCATACTAATGACACTTGTTAACAAAGGTTTAGTTCCCAAGGCCTGCACGCTAATCTAATACCAATTCAACTATAACTTGAGTCCCAATTTGACCAGTGCCACCCACTTTTAGTCTTCCCACTTCACCCATGTGTGGATCTATTCTACTACCTACCATTTTCTTCTGAGAATAGGTACCCTAATGCTCATTTCTTATAAGAATAGGGACCCTAACATGGAACTCATTATTGGCCACTCCTCCATGTACTGACAAAGTCATTACCCACCCAAAGGTATATTGGAGGTGGTCATGTATGCCCACAGGTCGAGGAGTGGGTCAACCAATGTCTATTCTACATGATGTAAAATTCTATATCTATACATTCTAGTTATATTATTTTAATCTTCATAACAACATCCCAATCACATGAAATAAAACTATAGTCCTAACCTATGTGATAAATACAAGATTCCACATTTATGGTCATTATGGGATTCCACCAACTCCCACTGAGGAGTACAAGCCACCACAAAATGGAAGATATCATAAGTAAGACCCAAAAAATTCTTCCTTACCACAAGACAACCCTACGCCCTTGGTAATATTACATGCATAAGCCCCATATTTTTTCATAAATAGTTATCTAATTCCATTAGGATGATTCCATGCATATGTCCCACAAAATACTCCCATGATAAATCCTTTTGCAATGGGAATATATCATGCATAAACCCAACACCATCCTTCCCTAATACAAGAAGATCCTCCACCCTTGGAAAACATCCTTAAGTAAGCCCCATACTGTTCCAAAAATAGTGATCTGCATTAATCAGCAATCATTTGGGACTAATCCCCACTCCATCCCCCAAGATAAATCCTCTTATAATGGGATGCTTCTATACATAATCCCCAAAACATCCTTTATTGATGCTCCTTTCATGACACGGGAATCCTTACAATATTATAATGAAGTTGGAGCTAGACCTGCAGTTGGAGATGAAAAAATCAAAACTATATCAGTAATGATAAATTATTTTATTACCAATACCATTTCATGTATGGAGAGACCTAATTATAAACAACATGATGTAACAATATTAGACCGATTCATTTGTTTGAAACCTATATCATTCAATGGGACTAAAAAATACATTGTAGCTAAGAAATAGATAAGTTCCTTAGAGAAATTTTTTCAGGATTTGGTAAGTATTGAAAAAGAGAACGTTTTAATGGAATTTTATCATCTATCAATGAATACATACAATTTGGATTCATTGATTCAAAACAATAATTGTTATAATTAAATTATTATTGGTGAAGAACATGTGGACTTTCTTAACTTTTGAGGGAAAACTTCATGATCTGAAATCATGTCAGTATCCACCCCCAATATATTTCTAAATGAAATACTTATAGAATACGACCAAACACAACCTATAAATGTGAGAATTAATCATAGAATTTTGGATGTAATTATTCTTAAATAATACATTTCTATATTCCCTAAAGAATTTATTAGACATCCTCTAGTGTATGAGGTTGGGTTTTTAATTGATTTCATCCATGATGCAAGACCTATATCAAATACTCCCTATAGAATGGCCACTATTGAGTTAGTAGAATTAAATAAAAAAACTAGGGTTGTTTTTAATAAGGGATTCATACTCTATAGTTTTTCTCTATAGGTAGAAAATTTTATTTTCATTAAGAAGAAAAACTGATCTATGAGGTTGTTCATTGATTATAGGGGGGGAATGTTATTTCAATAATGAATAAGTAACTGCAACCTCATATTGATGAATTATTCAAACAACTTCATAGAGCTCATAAATTTTCATTGATTAATAATCATTTGGGTTATCACCAATTTCAATTAAAGAAAGTTGAAATTAACAAGATTGCATTTATAACATGGCATTGAAATTTTGAGTCAACAATAATCCCATTCGAATTGACTAATGGGCCCTATTTTTTAATCTAATAAACAGAGTATCGAAGGATTATATTTTTGATTTTGTTTTTTGTTTTTATTGTTGACATCTTATCATATACTAAGATGAATTAGGGCCATGAAAAACATTTATGAATTATTCTTTATACTCTTATATGAAGTTGGTTGTGTTGGAAATTTAGTAAATGTGAATTTGGTATTTATAAATTTCAATTTCATGGATATATTGTCTCCATGGATTGAATATCAACATATCATGTAATGAAAAAGGAAGTAAAGAATGGATTATACTAATGAGAATTACTACATTACATATTTTCATTACTTTGTCTAGTTAATATCTTCATTTTTTTCAAAACAAATCCTAATTGGACAACCTTTACACCAATCTTACTCATAAAGGGGTTATGTTTGTCTGTATAATTGAATGTGAATAATGTTTTTAATATTTGAGGAGGATATTGGTGAATTATTTGATATTTAATTGGCCATTGAAAAATGGTTAATTTTTGATATATTGTTTTGCATTGAATAAGGGATATGATTGTTTCCTCATATAGAATGATAAAGTAATTTCCTATAAATCTAGACAATTAAAGTGTCTAGAAAAGAAATATACCACTCAATATATTGAGTTATCACCTATAATATTTACATTAAATATATATAGACACTATCTCCTTGGTGAATGATATGAGATATAAATAGATCATAAGAGTCTAAAATATATATTCTCATAGCAATAAATCAACATGAGATAAATTTGATTGCTCGAGCTACTCAAGGATAATTATTTCTCAATGCACTACCACTCATGGAAAGAATTTAATGTAGCAGATGCATTGAGAAAGAAATGTCATGGAGATATATACAAGATAAGGATTAATAATGATCATATGTTCATGGATTTAGTAAATATAGATATAGGAATTGTTATGTTAGGGGAAAGATCACTCCTTTTTCAAATTATTTTGAAATAATATTTATTAGAAAATTCAAACAAGTGTCAGCTTGATGATGAAAATTTTAGAACAAAAATTAAAAATTAAAATTCTTGAAAATTAGTATACATTATTTATGAAGATGATGTTCAAAAACATTGTATGATACTATTTTTCCCAACTATATCTAAGTTGAAGATGGAATGATTTGATGATACTCATAGCATAAATTTCACAATACACCATGGAATATCAAATATGTATAGATATTTGATGGATCCTATTTTGGATAATATGATGTAGGAAATTTCATATTATGTGTCAAGATTTTTAAAATTTATATTAGTGAAGTATAAAAGATAGAATCCCAAAGGATTCATGGAACCTCGGTATATTTCTATATGTAAACGAGATGGCACTTATATGGAATTTTTTATTGGAGTAGCAATGAATAATAGAGATAATGATGTGATATTGGATATTTTTTTATTAAATTAACAAATCTACACCTACTCTATAATAGAATATTTTCATATTGAGAACCTTGCATGACAGAATATTAATGAAGTATTAAGACTTCTTAGTGCATATATAAAAATTGTATCTTATCATGATCCCTGATTTACATCAATATCCTATCAAAGTCATTAGAAGGCGCTTGATACCGAGATTCATCAAAGCACCACTTATCATCTTCAAAGAAATCAATCGTCTAATAGAACTATCTAGACATTATAATACATGTTGTGGTTATGAACACATGACTTCTAAGGTATGTGGGATTAGTTTTAACATTCATAGAATTCAGCTATAACAATATCTTACATTATGATTTTCAACCTATGTCATATGAATAATTATACGGAAAGAGGTGTCGTACTCTAACTTATTAGGATGATGTCTTTTAAAGGAGGATTGTAGGAATAGAACAATTGGTGAAAATAAAGGAAAATTTAAAGACTATTCGACCCCATATTAGAGAATTTCAAAGTATGAAAAAGAATTGTGTTTTTAACCATATGATGGATTTTGAATCTAAAGATGGAGAAGATGTTTTCATAATGTTATCTCTAAGGAAGTGTGATATTTAGTAAGAAAGGAAAACTGAACCCCAAGTACATCAGACCTCTTGAATTTATAAAAATAATTGGAGACATGGAGTACCATTTGGTTATCACTTATAGCCTCTATAATGTACATGATGTGTTTCATATTTTTTTTTTATGAAATTTCATTCCAATCTCAATAAATGTCGACACCTATAAAGAAATATAATTAGAACTTGATCTATCCTATTTTGAAGAGCCTATTTTGATTCTAGAGACTAGAGAACAAGCATCGAGGAATCAGATGGCTTGAACAGTAAAGGAACTGTAGAGAAATCATAATATAGAATATTTGATGATGTAACCTAATGAAATTTGGATAAAGAACTATGAAAATCTATTCATGACATTATACTCTATAAATTAAGATGAAATATTATTTGGAGGGAAGAATGCAACACCCAGATATATTATGATATATTTCTTTTTAAATAAATTTAATTTCTTTGATATCATATGGGGCATGAAACTTTGAGATTTTAAAATAATTGTATGTTTGATGGTGTATACAGCCTACAACATCAATCTTAACCAAACCTTAATACACAATTAAAATATTTTTATTTTGACAAAACTATTATAACCTATATATAAAATTAGTTGGTGTGAATAAGAAAAACCATATAATGTAATATATATATATATATATAATTACAATTCAATTAAAATTTATTGATTGATTCTTATTGAATAAACACTCAAATTTTTTAAACTCGTTTTAAATGTTTTATTCAAAAATGATTTTTATGTGAAAACAATAAAATTAATTTTTTAAACTTTTATAAAAATATATTTGATAAAATTACATTAATTTTTGAAATTATCATATCAAGAAATTTATTAGCGTGAGTTTTTGGAATTTCTATTAAAAATTTTTATTTTTTTATGAATAGTGAAAAATACTATTATTTATTGAAAACTATAATTTATATTTGTAAATTTAAAGGTATAATTTTTTTAAAAAATTATTATAAAAGTCAAAATAGTTCTATTATTTTATTAATAATACAATTATGTTCATTGTAATCACTTTTATAGTTGTATTTGGAATAAAAACATTTTTGTAATTTAAAAAACATTTTTCTAAAAAGCTTTCTTTCATTGCGTATTTCATTTTGATCTTAAATTATATTCTGATAATATTTTATTTTAATTTTAAAGAATATATCAAATATTTAAAATAATAATTTACCAATTTATAAATATTTTCCTTTTATTTTTTGCTAATATGAAGAGTATCTTACGTAATTTTGTTTCTATAGTGAATGGTAAATTAGGTCATTTTTTTAAAAAATAATACGATAAGGACTATAAAATGAACCTAACTATTGCCTAAATTTTATTGGATGATTATATTTCACCAATAATCTTACAATATTCTTGTATATGTCATTTTGTTTCGATTTGGATTGGAATATGACCTTTATAATATTTTAAGTAAGGAAATTTCATAAAATTTTCACTATTTTTTAATAACTATAGTATTTTAAATAAAGGGATAACCAAACACTCTGTTTAGTTATAAATAGAATTTTCAAACCTAAATTTTTTATCATAATCATGTTAATTTATTTTTACTTCTTTATGTTGTAGTAATTTTCTTAAATTATTACACAACGCTAAAGCAGTAATTATTTAATTAATTAGAAGTAAAAATAAATGATATTAAATTAATTACAAGTGGTATAATTTTAATTAAATAATGTGAACCTTGAATTTTCTGGATAAAAATAAAATATTATATATTTTTGGATTTATTTTTCATTAATTCCATTATTTTCTTGATGTTATTACATCCAAAATAAATGGATAGTTCTAAAATTTACATTATTTATATTTTATTAAATAATTTAAATTTCATAAAGATTATTAAAGTAGGAAAATTTAATATAAAAAGTGATAACATTGCTCATTCATAGATATGACTTATCGTCCACATATAGTAGTGTAATTCATTTTTCATCACCACATTACTTAGATGGTTATAAATATAGAACAAATTAGTATATATGATAATTATAAAATAAATATATATCTATAATTATAATATAATATTTATCTTCTTACCCTCTATTACATTGGGAAAAGATAACGCCACTCATGCATAGGTGTGGACTACCTCCTCTATGAAGGGATGTGATTTGTTTTTAGTTTAAATTTTATTAGTATTGTAATTGATAAAAAAATATTTTATTGAATATTTTATTGATAATAAATTGATATAATTTTCTCACATTGTGTTAAATATGTTTAATTAGAAATTATTTGGGATTAGATCATTCATTTGAATATTCGATGAGAATTCCAGTTTTACCCTTTTAAAATCACTTTAGTATTTCAATAATAAATATTTTTATGTGAATTATTTGGACATAATATTTGGTAACTGTGTTCCAAACTTCATGGGATACAACTTTTATTCAGGACACTAGATCAAAAGAATGCATTTTGATGGAATAATTGGGCCATAAAGTTAAAGGTGGGCTGGACACGCTATAATGGATAAGCTTCTGTATGTCGATAATAAATCCTTCATATGGTATTTTATTAATCCCAAACATTGAGATGAGATAGAGGACCCATATACTCACATATGATCCTCTTGGAAGGCCAGCCAATTCACTCTTTTTGGTGGCCATGTGGGTGGTGAAAATTGGAATAAAATATTTGGCCGAGATTCCCCATTAACACTTGAAACCACTTTGAACCTAGCCTCCCCATCACTCTATAAATTGGTTTTTTCTCATTTGGTGGGGTTGGGACGTGAATTAGGACATTGTAGGTAGAGTATAATTGGTTTCACCCAAATAATCCAACCATTGTAAGAGGGGTATCTCTGGAAGCAAGGATCCCCTCATCAAAGCCTCCTTCTCTTCTTCATGTTGTAATATTTTCATTTGTGTTTTAAACTTCTTTGTTCTTATTTTATTTATCCTCTTTTATTCTGTTTTGTTTAAATTTATTCTTCTCTTAAGCTTCCTATTTGGGTTGGAATTCTTGAGTATAAGCGTTAGTTGGTTATACCCATTATAAACCTTTGCACATGCAAAACGCTTCTACGATGATTACGCCACCCATGGAAGAGTAGTCTTTTAGTAATCAATCTATCTCTTAGCTTCTACATTAATTTATTTTGAATCAATTATATACTGTAATTCAAATAATATGATCAATTAATTTAGTTTTTAATTTAATTTAAACTAAGAAAGAAATTGAACAATTAACACAAAAACACGCGAGGACGAGATATTGTGTAAATTATGAGAGTGCAAACTTAATCGGTTATACAAAACCATACGAGATAAATTGGTAGTGCTAAAATATAATCCATAAACAAAATTAATTCTAAATTTTATAGGGGAAATGTGCCTTAATTTACCACTTACCATAATCTAATCTTAGAACATCCATCAAAACAAGGTGCTGCGATTGCATGTTCCGAAGTTAGCCTAGGGTTAAATTCACATCATCTTCGTTGTAAAGTTAATTCTCGTAGGGTTTTGGATTTAACAAATTAAGGGATCAAAATTATGTAAATGTTAATTTAAATGATAATGATTAATAATAGAGTGAAGATATATAGTTATATCGATTACTCCTTTTAAAATAGATTTCTAAAAAAACATCTTCTTGTTGTGTTATTTTAATAAAAATTCATTTCAAAACTAAAAAAATATATAATAAAATCTTCTTCCAGAAAACCTATTCTAGATTCATAAACAATAAAAAACCCCTATCCTTTAAATTAGTGTTTTTATTCTATTATATTTTATTTTTTATAATTCCTTTAATAAGTTGTTAAATTCACTTCCTCCTTTGAGAGATGACCTTGGTCAGCCACTCTGTTGCACATAAGTACCCGAAAATCACACTAATCATTTGAGGGAACCCACGACAGTGATCTTTAAAATTGGCGCCATTTCCGGGGAGGCAAGTAATTATTTCAACCAATTAGAGGTATTTATTTTATTTTACATTTTATTCTCTTCCTCTCATATTTCTTCCTTCTTTACCCAATCTGATTTTTTTCTTCTTCTTTTATTTTCTTCTACTTATTTTTGGACCATCAACTCAAACATCTAATTTTTATATTACTATGGTCCACTTTCCCTCCTTTCATCTTTCATTGATTTATGACATGAAATAATCCCGACGATCTCTTAGATCTTCACCCTCAGATTGAACGCAGCCTTAGGGCACAAATCAGACATTCTCAGTCTACGGGAAGTTTCAACATTCAACCAGTTGGAAAATTACTCCAATATCAGAACATTGAAATTGGAAGCAATTCAAATTCAACCATAAAATAAGAAAAATTGATAAAAATAATGGAAATGAACTTAATAGAACCATTCTAGAATTGGTTGCACATGATATTAACTATCAACCAAATTGTATTGCATACCCAAATCTTGAATCGGACATTGAACTAAAATCTGGGTTAATTCACATACTTCCAAAGTTTCATGGCTGCTCTGGTGAGGATCCCAATAAACATTTGAAATAATTTAATGTGGTTTGATCAACCCTAAAACCTATAAATGTCTCTAACGATCAAATCAAATTAAGAGAATTTCCATTTTCACTTGATGGAGATACAAAGGATTGGATGTACTATTTACAACCTGAAGATGCAACATGTTGGAATGATTTGAAATGTCTTTTCTTGTATAGATTTTTTCCATCATCGAGGACCACTTCTATTCATAAGGAGATCTCAGGGTTCAAGCAAGCACAACATGAGTCAATGTATGAGTTTTGGGAGTGACTCCAGAAGTTGTGTGCAAGCTGCCCACATCACCAAATCAGTGAGCAATTACTCTTCCAGTACCTCTATGAAGGACTCACACCTATAGATAGAAGCATGGTGGATGACACAGAAGGAGGGGCATTAGTGGACAAGACACCAGCAGCCGCATGTTCATTGATCGACAAGATGGACCAAAACTCCCAACAATTTTGCGATAGAGGTACACCACATGTCAGGGGAGTACATCAGGTAAGTCCTTCTCATGAAAGTCATTTGATTGATACCAAGTTGGAAGAATTGACCACTATGGTGAGGCAGATTACATTGGATCAAAAGGCATCCCAACCCACTCTTTCAAGGCTTTGTGGCATTTGCACTGAGACAAGCCACCCTACTGACTGTTTCCCACAACGACAAGAGACAGAGGATTGCACAGCAGTATTCTCAGGGAGACCATATCAACAGCAACAACAGACATACCCCAAAAAGAAGTTTGATTCATTTTCTCCAACATACAACCTGGGGTGGAAGGATCAACTGGACATGAGGTATGGCTCTAGACAACAACAAAGTCCCTCATTTCAACATAACATCCAGTAGCCTCCACCTTACCAGCAAGGTTTCCAACAACACCAACGGAGATTTGAATCTCAAGCATCAACAAGCCAACAACAAGGGAATCTCCCACCCAAGGTAGATTTTAACACTGATGAACATTTGAAGCAAATTGTTATTAATCAACAGAATGAGCTGAAAATTCAATGTTTGGAGCTGAGGGAGTTGAAGACTCAAATGAGCCATATTGCCACCGCCCTCCATGAACTTATAAGAAAGAATTCTAGAAATCTACCTTCCCAACCCACTCCAAATACAAAGGGGAATGTCAGTGCCATCACATTGAGAAGCGGGAAGCAATTGAACGATACATCTATACCTACCATTCCACCAGGATTCACCTCAACTCCAGAGAAGCCTCATTCTATACCAACTTATGAGTAATCAAAGGAGAAAGATAAAGGTAAGAAAAAAATTGATGATGTTCCTCCTAAACCTATTCCTTTTCCAAAAAGGGTTGTTGAAACCAAGAAGATGGCTGAAGAAGCAATGAAAAAGGAGGTTTTGGACACATTCAAGAGTGTTGAGATCAACAATCCCTCTACTTTAAGCCATCAAAAATATACCAAGGTATGCCAAATTAGGAAAAGAACTCTGCACCAATTGAAGAGGGATCAAGGGAAATGAGAGGATCAATCTTGGAAGGAATGTGTCAGCACTCATTAAACCAACTCTAGCAATGCCGACAAAGTGAAAGGATCCAGGTACATTCACCATCCCATGCACCATAGGGGAGTTTAACTTCTCTGATGCACTTTGTGATTTAGGACTTCAATAAATGTGATGCCTCACTTTGTATTCTCTTCTTTAAAGTTGGTGATCTGAAACCGACGAGAGTAGTGGTGCAATTGGCAAATAGAGCTACGACATATCCAGCGGGAGTTCTGGAGGATATACTTGTCCGGGTAAGAGACATGATCTTTCCAGCAGATTTCTATGTGCTTAACATGGAGGAGGATCAGGTAAGTTCTCATGCCCCAATTATTTTAGGTAGGACCATCCTCAAAACTACAAAAACTATCATAAAAGTCAGTGAGGGTACACATTCCAAGGAATTTGGGGATGAAGTTGTGATAATTAATATTATGGATTCCATGAAGTACCCCTCAGAGTATCATTCTGCATTTGTTATCTCCCATTTTGAACCACCAAGTAAAAACACCATGGAATTGGATTGTCCTATGCTTAGGGAGATTATGAGTATTGGTTCTAGTTTGATGTCTAAGAGTACTTCCACAGCTGTATCTAAGGAACAAGACTCTCTAAGATTTAATTTTGAAATAGAGTCATATTTTGATTTTGATCATGTGAACTCTGATTATGACAAGGATGTTGAGTATGCTGATGGATTTGATGCTTTATTCTCTTATTTTGATGATGTATATTCTGATACTTATGCTCTTTGTGCACATATTTCATTTCCTTCTATGTCTCTATCCATACACCACCCCCTACACTGGAACTCAAGCCATTTACACCAAATCTGAAATATTCATACTTGTTGAGTGGTGAGAAATTACCTATTATCATTGCTAACAATCTCCCTTTTGAACATGAAGGAAAACTTTTTAATCTTTTTAGGGAGAACATCAGGGCAATCAGGTGGACCTTGGCTGACATATCAGGTATTATCCCCTCCATTTTCATGCATAGGATTCTTTTGGAGGATGGGGATAAAGCGGTGAGGCAACCATAAACGAGACTCAATCCAACCCTTCTAGAGGTTGTTAAAAAAGAGGTTGAAAAATTGCTCAAGGCAGGTATAATCTATCCTATTTCAGATTCTCACTGGGTAAGTCCTATTCAGGTTGTGCCTAAGAAAAGTGGTGTTACTGTTGATAAAAATGAGGAAGATGAGTTAGTTCCAATGAGAGTGCAAAATAGTTGGCGCGTGTGTATTTATTATAGGAAACTAAATCATTCCACTCACAAAGACCATTTCCCCCTATCATTTATTGATCAGATGCTTGAGAGACTAGCTGGGAAGACACACTATTGTTTCTTGGATGGATTTTCTGGATATTTTCATGTTCCTATAGCTCCAGAGGATCTGGAGAAGACTACATTCACCTGCCCCTTTGCCACATTTTCCTACTAGAGGATTCCATTTGGACTTTTTAATGCCCTAGGTACCTTCTAGAGATTTATGGTGAGTATTTTTTCTGATTTTATTGAGACCTACATGGACGTATTTATGGATGATTTTACATTGTATGGATCCTCATTTGATGAATTTATAAATAGTTTGGGGAAGGTATTGAATCATTGTATTGAAAAGAATCTGGCACTGAACTTTAAAAAGTGTCATTTCATGGAAGAGCATGGAATTGTCTTAGGGAATGTAGTGTCAAAACATGGGATAGAGGTTGATAGATCTAAGATAGAAATAATTTCATACTTACCATATCCTTCATGTGTGTGTGATGTTAGATCTTTCATTGGGCATGCAGGATTTTAGCGGTGCTTCATCAAATATTTTAGTAAGATTGCTCTTCCTATGTCACGATTACTTCAAAAGGATTCTGATTTTGTTATTGATGGTTCTTACAGGACTTCTTTTGATGAGATAAATAAGTGTATGACCACTCCACCTATCATATAGCCCCCACGGTGGTTGATTCATTTTTAACTTATGTGTGACGCCTCCAACTTCACGGTTGGAGATGTCTTATCTCAGAAGGTGGAGGGAAATTTACATGTGATCACCTATGCATCGAGGACACTATATTCAGCCTAATAAAATTACACAACCACATAAAATGATTTTCTTGCTGTCATATCTGCTGTAGATAAATTCCGTTCATATTTATTGGGCTCTAAAGTAGTTGTTTTTTCTGACCATGCAGCTCTGAGGTACCTCTTGAAGAAGCCAGATGCAATGCCCAGGCTGATCTGATGGATGCTCCTTCTTTAGGAATTTGATATTGAGATAAAGGACAAAAGGGGGTCAGAAAACATGGTGGTGGACCACATGAGTAGGCTTACTCACACACTAGAGGGTGACACCTTCGACCAGGTACCACTTTGGGACACTTTCCCTGATGAACATCTCTATACCATCTCAGGTACGCATCCTTGGTATGCTGATTTGGTTAATTACATTCTTGTCTCTGAAATCCCAGTAAATTTGAAGAACCATCAAGTCCAAAAATTAAAAAGTGCATCTAGGTTTTATGTGTGGGATAATCCTTACCTCTGGCGCATGTGTAGTGTCCATGTCATTAGGAGGTGTGTTCCCGATAATGAGTTTAGTCTGTTTTGAATTTCTGTCATACACTTTCTTGTGGTGGACACATTGGAACCCAACGGACAGCAAGGAAAGTTTTGGACTCTGGATTATATTGGCCTAGCTTCTTCTATGATGCCCATGTTTTTTGTATGTCATGCTCTCATTGCCAACACACTAGGAACATTTCTAGGAGACATGAGATGCCCCAACAACCCATACTATTATTTGAGATTTTTGATGTATGGGGAATTGCTTTTATGGGTCCTTTTCCTAGTTCATTTGGATTTTTGTACAGTTTGTTTGCTGTTGATTATGTGAGTAAATGGGTGGAAGCTAAGGCCACCAGGACTGATTATTCTCATGTTGTTGTGGACTTTTTCAAGGCTCAAATTTTCTGCAGGTTTGGAGTACCAAATTCCATCATCAGTTACCAAGGGACACACTTTTACAATTTGAATTTTTCTTCCCTCCTTCGGAAGTATGGGGTGACACACAAAACATCAACACCATACCACCCCCAAACAAATGGCCTGGATGAGGTTTCAAATCATGAGTTGAAACAAATATTGGAGAAAACCGTGCAGCCAAATAGGAAGGATTGGAGAAAGCACTTGGATGATGCATTGTGGGCTTATAGGACAGCATACATGACACTCATTGGTATGTCCCCATTTTGGATTGTTTATGGGAAAGCATGTAATCTCCTATTGGAAGTTGAGCATCGGGCATATTGGGCTATAAATAAATGCAACATGGATTTGGCCCAATCTGGAATTCAAAGGAAGTTAAAAATTCAAGAGCTTGAGAAGATTCGACTGTCATCATATGAGAACTCAAAGCTCTATAAGGAAAGACCAAAAGAATCTCATGACAAAATGATCCAACAAAGGGACTTTCATGTTGGAGAGAAAGTCCTCTACAGTTCATGACTGAAGCTGATGTCTGGTAAGTTTCATTCCAGATGGTTAGGTCCTTATATTGTATCTAATGTTTTTCCTTATGGTGTAGTGGAGATCACACAAGAGGACACTAGAAATATATTTACAGTCAATGGGAAATGTTTGAAGAGATACATTGAGGGACTTCCTACTAATGCAGTTGATTTTATCACACTGTAAGAACCCATCATCACTTGAGTACATCAGGCAGTTTCTAACCCTTTCACTTTTATATTATTTGTCCTATTTAGAAATTCTTCATTTCATGTGCATATATCATCTCATGGGTTCACATTGAGGATAGTGCAATATTTTATGTGTGGGGGATGGAACCTTTTAGTTTAGTAATTTAAATTGTTTTCTTAATTTAAAAAAACAAAAAAATGTGTGTTTTTCAAATTTTGTGTGTTTATTTTACAATTTTCTGTGTGTTTTTGAAACTTTTGAGCTGAAATGATTCTCATCACCATTTTTAAATCCATATGAATATGTGAAACAATTTACCCCTTGAAACTAAGCTTAAAGGAATGCTGAAATGACTTTGTTTCAAGTTCAAATATTTAGTAATTTCATGAAAAGTACACTGAATTTTGAATCCCATGCCATATATCACTGTCTTTATATTTGAAATCATTTTCCTATGAGGCTTCAGAACCATTATTTGCATATTCTTTACATTTACCTCACTTCTTGAGAGAACCAACCCATGCTTGATTTAACCAAAATTTGATTTATTCCTGTCAAAACTTGAGGGTTTGAGGTACTTATGTTTAAATGATTGAGGCATTTGTTTGGTATTAAAGCCCTATTTCAATTAATACCTTTTATAATGGCCTACCTTGAACATTTAATCCTTATATCCCTTAGAAACCATTCACAACCTGTTAGGTTAGCCACATTACAAGCCAATTTTCCCTATCCAACCAACTCTTGAAGTGAAATTTCATAATCTTGTTGATCTTAAGTATGAGGGAATCTATCTTGTGTTGTGCTACCACATTATGTGATAATTTGAGTGGAAAATTAAATTCTGAAGAGATGTTTTTACTGCTGAAGAAAGTCATTATATTGATTGTTGTGCCTTTTCTGGAGCTTTCATGACAAGTTAAGTTGTTCCTTTTCTAGAGCTTCTAATTGAGGTTGAAAGCTATGCATATCTGGATCTTTCAAGAAAATAATGTTTGAGAAGATTGATATTTTTGATATTAAAATGATGAATGGTGTAAACACTCCATGACTTTTCATGATGATGGAGCTGAATTGATACTATGGGTATTGAGGAGAATACTATATTTATGTGAAAATTAGATTAATGTAATTTTGCTTCAAAAAGAGTCGAGCCCTCCTCATTCAGCCTCAGAGTTTTTCACATCTAAATCCTACCAACCGAAAGCCACAGAACAACCCTAAAAAGTCCTCATGATAAAAATATGTCCTTGACTCACATCAGGTGGTGATGTAGGAATTTATCAAGCCTATGGTGACCCTTGTATGAGTTTGGATGAGAAAGACGTTGCAAAACCATTTTGATATTTGAGTGATGAGAGAAAATTCAAGCGAGGTAAGTGTTTTGTGGATGGGAGGATAAATGAAGTAACAATATATTGAATGATATAAATAGAGAACTTGAAATAAGGTTTTTATGAGGAATTATATATTTTGTATCTTGGTGTGTAATTGTTTGATCTCAAGGATATTTGTTTTAAAATTGGTTTTGATTTGATATTGATGTTTACTTGATATGAGATTTTGCTCAAGAGTGTAAAAGGGTAAGTGTGGAGGAGTTGATAAAACAATATTTTATTGAATATTTTATTGATAACAAATGATATAATTTCCTCACACTGTGTTAAATATGTTTAATTAGAATGTATTTGGGATTAGATCATTCATTTGAATATTTGATGAAAATTCCAGTTTTACCCCTTTAAAATCATTGTAGTATTGCAATCATAAATATTTTTATTTGAATTATTTCAACTTAATATTTTTTAAATGTGTTCCGTACTTCATGGGCTACAACTTTTATTCATGACACTAGATCAAAAGAATGCATTTGGACAGAGTAAGTGGGACATAAAGTTAAAGGTGGGATGGACATGCCAGAATGGAGAAGCTTCTTTATTTCGGCCATAACTCCTTCATATGGCCTTTTATTAATCCCAAATTGTGTGAGGAGATAGAGAACCCATATCCGCACATATGATCCTTCTGGAAGTCTGGCTAAGTGATGCTTTTTGCTGGTCAAATAGGCGGTGCAATTTGGAATAAAATATTTGGTCGAGATTCCCCATTCACACTTGAAACCACTTTGAACCTAGCCTCCCCACCACTCTATAAATTGGTTTTTTTCTCATTTAGTGGGGTTGGAACGTGAATTAGGATATTTTAGGAAGAGGAGAATTGGTTTCACCCAAATTATCCAACCATTGTAAGAGGGTTAGCTCTTGAAGCAAGGATCCCCTCATCGAAGCCTCATTCTCTTCATCATGTTGTAATATTTCCATTTGTGTTTTAAACATCTTTGTTCATATTTTATTTCTTCTCTTTTTTTTTGTTTTGTTTAAATTTCTTCTTCACTTGATCTTCCTCTTTGGGTTGGAATTCTTGAGTAGAAGCATTATTGGGTTATACCCATTATAATCCTTTGCACATGAAAAATGCCTCTACGATGATTACGCCACCCATGGAAGAGTCGTCTTTTAGTAATCGATCTATCTCTTACCTTCTACATTCATTTATTTTGAATCAATGATATAATTTAATTCACATAATATGACAAATTAATTGAGTGTTTATTTTAATTGAAACTAAGCAAGCAATTGAACAATTAACACAAAAACATGTGAGGATGTGATTTTGTGTAAATTGTGAGAGTGAGAACATAATCGATTATACAAAACCATACGGGATCTATTTGTAGTGCTCAAATATAATACATAAACTCAATTAATTATAATTTCTAGAAGGGAAATATGCCTTAATTTACCACTGAACATAATCTAATCTTAGAACATCAATCAAAGCATGGTGCTACGATTGCATGTTTCGAAGTTAGCATAGGGTTAAATTCACATAATCTCTTTGGTAAAGTTAATTCTCGTAGGGTTAGGGATTTAACAAATTAAGGGATAATAATTAAATGAATGTTAATTTAAATGATAATGATTAATAATAGAGTGAAGTGGTAGAGTTATATCGATTACGCCTTTTAATATAGATTTCTAAAAAAACATCTTCTTGTTGTGTCATGTTAATCGAAATTCATTTTAAAACTAAAAACAAAAAAAATAAAATCTTCATCCAAAAAACATCTTATAGATTCATAAACTTTAACAAAACCCAATAATTTAAAGTAGTGTTTTTATTCTATTCTATTTTATTTTTTATAATACCTTTAATAAGTTGCTAAATTCACTTCCTCCTTTGAGAGACAACCTTGGTCAGACACTCTACTGCACCTAAGTACCCAAAAATCACACTAATCATTTGAGGGAACCCACGACAGTGCTCTTTCAAATTTGCGTCATTACCGGGGAGGCAAGTAATTATTTCAACCAATTTGAGGTATTTATTTTATTTTACATTTTCTTCTCTTCCGCTCTTCTTTCTTCCTTCTTTACCAAATCTGATTTTTTTTTCTTCTTTTATTTTCTTCTACTTCTTTTTGAACCATCAAATAAAACTTCTAATTTTTATTTTACTATGGTTCACTTTCCATATTTTCATCTTAAATTGATTTATGACATGAAGTAATCCCAAGGATCTCTTAGATCTTGACCCTGAGATTGAACGCAGCCTTAGGGCATGAATCAGACATTCTCTGTCTACGGGAAGTTTCAACCTTCAACCAGTTGGTGAATTACTCCAATATCATAAGATTGAAATTGGAAGAAATTAAAATTCAACAATAAAACAAGAACTAATGGATGAAAATAATGTAAATTAACTTAATAGAACCGTTCGATAATTGGTTTCACTTGATATTAACTATCAACCAAATTGTATTGCATACCAAAATATCGAATCAGACATTGAACTAAAATCTTGGTTAATTCACTTACATCCAAAGATTCGTGGCTTCTCTGGTGAGGATCCCAATAAACATTTGAAAGAATTTAATATGGTTTTCTCAACCCTAAAATCTAGAAATTTCTCTGAATATCAAATCAAAATAAGAGAATTCCCAATTTCACTTGATGGAGCTGCAAAGGATTGGATGTACTATTTATAACCTGAAGATGTAACATATTAGAATGATTGGAAATGTATTTTCTTTAATAGATTTTTTCCAGCATCTAGGACCACTTCCATTCGTAAGGAGATCTCAGGGATCAAGCAAGCACAAGGGGAGTCAATGTTTGAGTATTGGGAGCGATTCAAGAAGTTGTGTGTAAGCTACCCACATCACCAAATCAGTGAGAAATTACTCATCCAGTACTTCTATGAAGGACTCCCACCTATGGAGAGAACCATGGTGGATGCCTTAGTAGGAGGGGAATTGGTGGACAAGACACCAGTATCCACACGTGCATTGATCGACAAGATGGCCCAAAACACCCAACAATTTGGCGATAGAGGTACACCACATGTCAGGGGAGTACATCAGGTAAGTCCTTCTCCTCTTAAAAGTAATTTGATTGATTCCAAGTTGGAATAATTGACCACTATGGTGAGGTAGATTTCTTTGGATCAAAATACATCCCAACCCACTCCTTCAAGGCCTTGTTGAATTTTCACTGAGACAAGCCACCCTACTGACTGTTTCCCACAACTACAAGAGACAAAGGATTGTGCAGCAGTATTCCCTGAGAGACCATATCAGCAGCAATGACAGACATAACCCCAAAAGAAATTCGATTCATTTTCTCCAACATACAACCAATGGTGGAAAGATCAACCGGACATGAGGTATGTCTCTGGACAAAAACAAAGGGCCTCTTTTCAACAAGACTTTCAGCAGCCTCCACCTTACCAACAAGGTTTCCAAAAACCCCAAAGTAGATTTGAATCTCAAGAATCAACAAGCCAACAACAAGGGAATCTCCCACGCGAGGTAGATTCTAACACTGATGAACTTTTGAAGAAAATTGCTCTCAATAAACAGAATGAGCTGAAAAGTCAAGGTTCAGAGATGAGGGAGTTGAAGACTCAAATTATCCAGATTGAAATCGCCCTCCATGAACTTGTAAGTAAGAATTCTGGAAATCCTCCTTCCCAACCCACTTCAAATCCATAGGGGAATGTTAATTCCATCACATTGAGAAGTGGGAAGCAAATGAACGATACATCTATACCTAGCATTCAACCAGAATTCACCTCAAATATAGATAAGACGAATTCCAAACCAACTGATGAGAAATCCAAGGAGAAAGATAAAGGTAAGAAAATGATTAATGATGTTCCTCCTAAACCTCTTCCTTTTCCAAACAGGGTCATTCAAACCAAGAAGACGGCTGAAGAAGCAATGCAAAAGGAGTTTTTAGACACATTCAAGCATGTTGAGATCAAAATCCCTCTACTTGAAGCCATCAAAAAAATACCAAGGTATTCCAAATTCTTAAAAGAACTCTACACAAATCGAAGAGGGCTCAAGGTAAATGAGAGGATCAATCTTGGAAGGAATGTGTCAGCACTCAATACACAAACTCTAGCAATGCCGACAATGTGCAAGGATCCAAGGACATTCCCCATCCCATGCACCATAGGGGAGTTGAACTTATCTGATGCTCTTTGTGATTTAGGAGCTTCAGTAAATGTGATGCCTCAATCTATATTCTCTTCTGTGTAGGTTGGTGAGCTGAAACCGACGAGAGTAGTGGTGAAACTAGTGAATAGAGCTACGACATATCCAGCGGGAGTTCTGGAGGATGTACTTGTCCGGGTAAGAGACATGATCTTTCCAGCAGATTTCTACATGCTTAACATGGAGGAGGATGAGGTAAGTTCTCATGCCCCCATTATATTAGATAGGCCCTTCCTCAAAACTGCAAAAAATATCATAAATTTCAATGAGGGTACACATTGGATGGATTTTGGGGATGAAGTTGTGATATTTAATATTATGGATTCCATGAAGTACCCCTCAGAGGTTCATTTTTCATTTTTTATATCCCATTTGAAACACCAAGTAAAAACACCATGGAATTGGATTGTCCTATGCTTAGGGAGATTATGAGTATTGGTTCTAGTTTGATGTCTATGAGTACTTCCACACCTGTTTCTAAGGAACAAGACTCTATAAGATTTGACTTTGAAATGGAGTCATATTCTGATTTTGATCATGTGAACTATGATTATGACATGGCTGTTGAGTATGCTGATGGATTTGATGCTTTTATTCTCTGATTTTGATGATGTATATTCTGATACTGATGCTCTTTGTGCACATATTTCAGTTCCTTCTATGTCTCCATCCATACACCACTCACCTACACTGGAACTCAAGACATTGCCACCAAATATGAAACAGTCATACTTGTTGAGTGGTGAGAAATTACCTATAATCATTGCTAACAATTACCTTCTGAACATGAAGAAAAACATTTAAATATTTTGAGGGAGAACATTAGGTCAATCGGGTGGACCTTGGCTGACATATCAACTATTAGCCCCTCCATTTTCATTTATAGGATTCTTTTGGAGGATGGGGCTAAACCGGTGAGGCAACCACAAAGGAAACTCAGTCCAAACATTCTAGAGGTTGTTAAAAAAGAGGTTGAAAATTTGCTCGAGGAAGGTGTAATCTATCCCATTTCAGATTCTCACTGGGTAAGTCCTATTTAGGTTGTGCCTAAGAAAAGTGGTGTTACTATTGTAAAAAATGAGAAAGATGAGTTAGTTTCAATGAGGGTGAAAACCAGTTGTCACATGTGTATTTATTATAGGAAACTAAATCATTCCACTCACAAAGACCATTTCCACCTCCCATTTATTGATCAGATGCTTGAGAGACTAGTTGGGAAGACACACTATTGTTTCTTAGATGTATTTTCTGGATATTTTCAGGTTCCTATAGCTCTAGAGGATCAGGAGAAGACTATATTAACCTGTCCCTTTGGAACATTTGCCTACCGGAGAATGCCATTTGGACTTTGCAATACCCCAAGTACCTTCTAGAGATGCATGGTGAGTATTATTTATTATTTTATTGAGACCTACATGGTTGTATTTATGGATGATTTTACAGTGTATGGATCCTCATTTGATGAATGTCTAAATAGTTTGGGGAAGGTATTGAATCATTTTATTGAGAAGAATCTGGTTCTGAACATTGAAAAGTGTCATTTCATTGTAGAGCATGGAATTGTCTTAGGGCATGTAGTGTCAAAACATGGGATAGAGGTTGATAGATCTAAGATAGACATTATTTCACCTTACCCTATCCTTCATGTGTGCGTGATGTTTGATCTTTCCTAGGGAATGTAGGATTTTATCGGCACTTCATCAAATATTTTAGTAATATTGCTCTTCCTATGTCACGATTACGTCAATAGGATTCTAATTTTGTGTTTGATGGTTCTTGCAGGACATTCTTTGATGAGATAAATAAGTGTATAACCACTCCACCTATCATACATCCCCCACGGTGGGAGATTCCTTCTCAGCCTATGTGTGACGCCTCCAACTTCACGGTTGGAGCAGTCTTATCTCATAGGTTGGAGGTACATTCACATGTGATCGCCTATGCATCGAGGACACTGGATTCAGCCCAATAAAATTACACGACCATGGAAAAAGAGTTTCTTGCTGTCATATTTTCTTTAGATAAATTCCGTTGATATTTATTAGGCTCTAAAGTAGTTGTTTTTTCTAGCCATGCAGCTCTGAGGTACCTCTTGAAGAAGCCAAATGCAAAGCCCAGGATGATCCAATGGATTCTCCTACTTCAAAAATTTGATATTCAGATAAAGGAAAAAAAGGGGTCAGAAAACTTGGTGGCGGACCACATGAGTAGGCTTACTCACACACTAGAGGGGGACACATTGGACCAGGTACCACTTCAGGACACTTTCCCCGATGAACATCTCTCTACCATCTCATGTACGCATCCTTGGTATGCTGATTTAGTTAATTACATTGTTTACTATGAAATCCAAGTAAATTTGAAGAAGAATCAAGTCCAAAAATTAAAAAGTGAGTCTAGGTTTTATGTGTGAGATGATCCTTACCTCTGGCGCATGTGTAGTGACCAAGTCATTAAGAGGTGTATTCCCGATCATGAGTTCGAGTCTGTTTTTCATTTCTGTCATACACTTTCTTGTGGTGGATAATTTGAAACCCATGGGACAACTAGGAATGTTTTGGACTCTGGATTATATTGGCCTAGCTTATTCCATGATGCCCATGTGTTTTGTAAGTCATTCTCTCGTTCCCAACACACTGGGAACATTTATAGGAGATATGAGATGACCCAACAACCCATACTACTCTGTGAGATTTTTGATGTATGGGGCATTGATTTTATGGGTCCTTTTCATAGTTCATTTGTATTTTTTTACATTTTGGTTTCTGTTGATTATGTGAGTAAATGGGTGGAGACTAAGGCCACTAGGACTAATGATTATCATGTTTTTGTGGACTTTGTCAAGGCTCAAATTTTCTGTAGGTTTGGAGTACCAAAGGCCATCATTAGTGACCAAGGGACACACTTTTGCAATAGGAATTTTTCTTCCCTCTTTCGAAAGTATGGGTTGAAACACAAAACATCAACACCATACCTCCCCAAACAAATGGCCAGGATGAGGTTTCAAATCTTGAGTTGAAACAAATATTGGAGAAAATTGTGCAGCCAAATAGGAAGGACTGGAGCAAGTGCTTAGATGATGTGTTGTGGGCTTACAGGACAGCATACAAGACACCCATTGGTATGTCCCCATTTCGGATTGTTTTTGGGAAAGCATGTGATCTCCCAGTGGAAGTCGAGCATCAGGCATATTGGGCTATAAAGAAATGCAACATGGATATGGCCAAAGCTAGAATTAAAAGGAAGTTGAAAATTCAAGAGCTTGTGGAGATTTGACTATCATCATATGAGAACCCAAGGCTCTACAAGGAAAGATCAAAAGCAGCTCATGACAAAATAATCCAAAAAAGGGAGTTTCATGTTGGAGAGAAAGTACTTCTCTACAGTTCACGATTGAAGTTGATACCTGGTTAGTTGTGTTCCAGATGGTTAGGTCCTTATATTATATCTAATGTTTTTCCTTATGGTGCAGTAGAGATCACACAATAGGACATTGGAAGGAGCTTTACAATCAATGGGCAAAGTTTGAAGAGATGCATTGAGGGACTTCCAACTAATGAAGTGGATTTTATCACACTGCATGAACCCATCATCACTTGAGCACATTAGACTGATCCTAACCCTTTCACTTTTATATTATTTGTCCTATTTAGAAATTCTCCATTTCATGTGCATATATCATATCATGGGTTCACATTGAGGACAATGCTATATTTTAAGTGTGGGGGAGGGAACATTTTAGTTTAGTAATTTCAATTGTTTTCCTTAATTAAAAAAACAAAAATGTGTGTTTTTCAAATTTTGTGTTTTTTTTACAATTTTCTATGTTTTTTTGAAACTTTTAAGCTGAAATGATTCTCATCACCATTTTTTAATCCATATCAATAAGTGAAACAATTTACCCCTTGAAACTAAGCCTAAATGAATGTTGAAATGACTTTTTTTCATGTTCAAATATTTAGTAATTTCATGAAAATTACACTGAATTTTGAATCCCATGCCATATCTCACTGTCTTTATATTTGAAATCACATTCCTGTGAGGCTTCAGAACCATTATTTTAATATTCTTTACATTCACCTAACTTCTTGAGAGAACCGAACCATGCTTGATTTAACCATAATTTGATTTATTCCTATCAAAACTTGAGGGTTTGAGGTACTTATGTTTAAATGACTGAGGCATTTGTTTGGTATTAAAGCCCCTATTTCAAATAATACCTTTTATAATGGAATACCTTGAACATTTAATCCTTGTAGCCCTTAGAATCCATGCACATCTTGTTAGGTTAGCCACATTACAAGCCAATTTTCCCTATCCAACCAACTCTTGAAGTGAAATTGCATAATATAGTTGAGATTAAGTGTGGGGGAATCTATCTTGTGTTGTGCTACAGCATTCTGTGATACTTTGGGTGGAAAATTAAATTCTGAAGAGATGTGTTTGTTGCTGAAGAAATTCATTATATTGAGATTTGTGCCTTTTCTGGAGCTTTCATGACAAGTGAAGTTGTTCCTTTTCTGGAGCTTTTAATTGAGGTTGAAAGCTGTGCCTATCTAGAGGTGTCATGAAAATAATGTTTGAGAAGATTGACATTTTTGATGTTGAAATGATGAATGGTGTAAATGATCCATAATGTTTCATGATGGTGGATCTGAATTGATACTACGGGTATTGAGGAGAAGACCATATATAAGTGAAAATTAGATTAATGCAATTTTGCTTCAAAAAGAGTAAATCCCTCCTCATTCAGCCTCATAGTTTTTCACATCTAAATCCTACCAACCGAAAGCCACAGAACAACCCTGAACATTCCTCATGATAAACATATTTTTTTGACTCACATCGGGTGGCGATATAGGAATTTATCAAGCCTATGGTGACCCTTGTATGAGTTTTGATGAGAAAGACATTGAATTTTTTTTTTGATATTTTACTGATGTGAGAAAATTCAAGTGAGGTAAGTGTTTTGTGCATGGGAGGATAAATGAAGTGGAAATATATTGAATGATATAAATGTAGAACTTAAAATAAGGTTTTTTATGAGGCATGCTATGTTTTTTTTCTTGGTGTGTAATTGTTTGATCTCAAGGATATATGTTTTAAAATTGGTTTTGATATGATATTGATGTTTACATGATATGAGATTTTGCTCGGGAGTGCAAAAGGGTAAGTGTGGGGGAGTTGATAAAACACTATTTTATTGAAAATTTTATTGATAATAAATAATATAATTTCCTCACATTGTGTTAAATATATTTAATTAGAAATTATTTGGGATTAGATCATTCATTTGAATATTTGATGAAAATTCAAGTTTTACCCATTTAAAATCATTGTCGTATTTAAATCATAAATAGTTTTATTTTAATTATTTAAACTAACTATTTTTCCACTGTGTTCCTTACTTCATGGGATAAAACTTTTATTCAGGACACTAGAACAAAAATAATGCATTTGGATGGAGTAATTAGGCCATAAAGTTAAAGGTGGGCTGGACATGCCAAAAGGGAAAAACTTCTGTATTTTGGCCATAACTCCTTCATATGGGATTTTATTAATACCAAAGTTTGAGTGGAGATATATGACCCATATCCTCACATAGGATCCTTCCAGAAGGCCAGCCAATTCATGACTTTTGGTGGTCAAGTGGGAAGTGAAAGTTGGAATAAAATATTTGGCCGAGATTCCCCATTCACACTTGAAACCACCTTGAACCTAGCCTCCCCACCTCTCTATAAATTGTTGTTTTTCTCATTTGGTGGGTTTGGGAAGTGCATTATAAGATTGGTGGTAGAGGATAATTGGTTTCACCCAAATTCTACAACCATTGTAAGAGGGGTAGCTCTTGAAGCAAGGATCCCCTCATCGAAGCCTCCTTCTCTTCTTCATGTTGTAATATTTTCATTTGTGTTTTAAACATCTTTGTTATTATTTTATTTATTATATTTTCTTTTGTTTTGTTTCAATTTATTCTTCACTTAATCTTACTCTTTTGGTTGATATTCTTGAGTAGAATCGTTATTGGGTTATACCCATTATAAACCTTTGCACATGCAAAACGCTTCTACGATGATTACGCCACCCATGGAAGAGTAGTCTTTTAGTAATCGATCTATCTCTTACCTTATACATTCATTATTTTGAATCAATGATATACTTTAATTAACATTATATGATCATTTAATTGGGTTTTTAATTTAATTTAAACTAAGAAAGAAATTGAACAGTTAACACAAAAACACGCGAGGATGAGATTTTGTGTAAATTGTGAGAGTACGAACTTAATTAGTTATACAAAACTATATGAGATAAATTTTTAGTGCCCAAATATAATCCCTAAACTCAATTAATTATAAATTCCAGAGGGTAAATGTGACTTAATTTACCACTGACCATAAGCTAATATTATAACATCAATAAAAGTAAGATGTTGCGATTGCATGTTCCGAAGTTAGCCTAGGGTTAAATTCACATCATCTTCATGGTAAAGTTAATTCTCGTAGGGTTTTGGATTTAACAAATTAAGGGACTACAATTAAGTTAATGTTAATTTAAATGATAATGATTAATAATAGAGTGAAGCGTTATAGTTAGATCGATTACGCCTTTTAAAATAGATTTCTAAAAAAACATCTTCTTGTTGTGTCATTTTAATAAAAATTCATTTCAAAACTAAAAAAATATAATAAAATATTATTCCAGCAAACCTCTTCTAGATTCATAAAAAATATCAAACCCCAATTCTTTAAATTAGTGTTTTTATTCTATTATATTTTTTTTATAATTCCTTTAATAATTTGTTAAATTCACTTCCTCCTTTGAGAGACGACCTTAGTCAGCCACTCTGTTGCACCTAAGTACCCCAAAATCACACTAATCATTTGAGGGCACCCACGACAGTGCTCTTTCAAATTGGCACCATTTTCGGGAGGCAAGTAATTATTTCAACCAATTAGAAGTATTTATTTTATTTTACATTTTATTCTCTTTCTCTCTTCTTTCTTCCTTCTTTACCCAATCTGATTTTCTTCTTCTTCTTTTATTTTCTTCTACTTCTTTTTGGACCATCAACTCAAACTTCTAATTTTTATTTTACTATGGTCCACTTTTCTTTTTTCATCTTTCATTGATTTATGACACGAACTAATCCCGATGATCTCTTAGATCTTGACCATGAGATTGAACGCAGCCTTAGGGAATGAATCAGACATTCTCAGTCTACGTGAAGTTTCAACATTCAACTAGTTGGAGAATTACTCCAATATCAGAACATTGAAATTGGAAGCAATTCAAATTCAACCATAAAACAAGAACCAATGGCTGACAATAATTGAAATGATCATAATAAAACCATTTGAGAATTGGCTTCACCTGATATTAATTATCAACCAAATTGTATTGCATACCCAATTCTCGAATCAGACTTTGAACTAAAATCTGGGTTAATTCACTTACTTCCAATGTTTCATGGCCTCTCTGTTGAGGATCCAAATAAAAATTCAAAATAATTTAAGGTGGTTTTCTCAACCCTAAAGTCTAGAAATGTCTCTGAAGATCAAATAAAATTTAGAGCATTCCCATTTTCACTTGATGGAGCTGCAAATGATAGGATGTACTATTTACAACATGAAGATGTTATATGTTGGAATGATTTGAATGTCCTTTCTTGAAGAGATTTTTTCCCGCATCGAGGACCAATTCCATTCGTAAGGAGATCTCAGGGATCATGAAATTACAAAGGGAGTCAATGTATGAGTATTGGGAGCGATTGAAGAAGTTGTGTGCAAGCTGCCCACATCACCAAATCAGTGAGAAATTACTCATCCAGTACTTCTATGAAGGACTCACACCTATTGAAAGAACCATGGAGGATGCCGCTGTTGGAGGGGAATTGGTGGACAAGACACTAGTAGTCACACGTGCATTGATTGACAAGATGGCCCAAAACTCAAAACAATTTGGCGATAGAGGTACACCACATGTCTGGGGAGTACATCAGGTAAGTCCTTCTTCTCATGAAAGTCATTTGATTGATACCAAGTTGGAATAATTGACCACTATGGTGAGGCAGATTTCTTTGGCTCAAAAGACATCCCAACCCACTCCTTCAAGGCCATGTGGCATTTGCACTGAGACAAGCCACCCTACTGACTATTGCCCACAACTACAAATGACAGAGGATTGTGCAACAGTATTCCCAGGGAGACCATATCAGCAGCAACAACAGACATACCCCCAAAAGAAGTTTGATTCATTTTCTCTAACATACAACCAAGGGTGGAAGGATCAACCACACATGTGGTATGGATCTAGACAACATCAAAGGCCCTATTTTCAACAAACTTCCAGTAGCCTCCACCTTACCAGCAGGGTTTCCAACAACCCCAAAGGAGATTTGAATCCCAAGCATCAACAAGCCAACAACAAGGGAATCTCCCACCCAAGGTATATTCTAACACTGATGACCTTTTGAAGCAAATTGTTATTAATAAACAGAATCAGCTGAAAAGTCAAGGTTTGGAGCTGAGGGAGTTGAAGACTCAAATGAGCCAGATTGCCACCACCCTCCATGAACTTGTAAGTAAGAATTCTGGAAATCTACCTTCCCAACCCACTCTAAATCCAAATGGTAATGTCAGTGCCATCACATTGAGATGTGGGAAAGAAATAAACGATACATCTATACCTACCATTCCACCAGGATTTACCTCAACTCCAGAGAAGCCACATTCCATACCAACTGATGAGCAATCCAAGGAGAAAGATAAAGGTAAGAAAAAGATTGATGATGTTCCCAAATAGGGTTGTTCAAACCAAGAATATGGCTAAAGAAGCATTGCAAAAGGAGGTTTTGAACACATTCAAGCGTGTTGAGATAAACATCCTTATACTTGAAGACATCAAACAAATACCAAGGTATGCCAAATTATTAAAAGAACTCTACACCAATCGAAGAGGGATCAAGGGAAATGAGAGGATCAATCTTGTAAGGAATGTGTCAGCACTCATTACACCAAATCTAGCAATGTCGACAAAGTGCAAGGATCCAGGGATATTCACCATTCCATGCACCATAGGGGAGTTTAACTTCTTTGATGCTCTTTTTGATTTAGGAGATTCAATAAATGTGATGTCTCGCTCTGTATTCTCTTCTTAACAGGTTGGTGAGCTGAAACCGATGAGAGTAGTGGTGCAATTCGCGAATAGAGCTACGACATATCTAGTGGGAGTTCTGGAGGATGTACTTATCTGGGTAAGAGACATGATATTTTCAGTAGATTTATACATTCTTAACATGGAGGAGGATTAGGTAAGTTCTCATTCCCCCATTATCTTAGGTAGGTCCGTTTTCAAAGCTGAAAAAACTATCATAAATGTCAATGAGGGTACACTTTCCATGGAATTTGGGGATGAAGTTGTGATATTTAATATTATGGATTCCATGAAGTACCGATTAGAGGATCATTCTGTATTTGTTATCTCCCATTTTGAACCACCAAGTAAAAACACCGTGGAATTGGATTGTCCTATGATTAGGGAGATTATGAGTATTGGTTCTAGTTTGATGTCTTGGAGTACTTCTACACCTGTTTTTGAGGAACAAGGCTCTCTAAGATTTGATTTTGAAATGGAGTCATATTCTGATTTTGATCATGTGAACTCTGATTATGAAATGGATGTTGAGTATACAGATGGATCTGATGCTTTATTCTCTGATTTTAATGATGTATATTCTGATATTGGTGCTCTTTGTGCACATATTTTAGTTCCTTCTATGTCTCCATCCATACACCACCCCCTACACTGGAACTCAAGCCATTTACACCAAATCTGAAATACTCATACTTGTTGAGTGGTGAGAAATTGCCTATTATCATTGCTAACAATCTCCCTTTTGAACATCAAGAAAAACTTTTGAATCTTTTGAGGGAGAACATCAGGGAAATCGGGTGGACCTTGGCTGACATATCAGTTATTAGCCCCTCCATTTGCATGCATAGGATTCTTTTGGAGGATGAGGCTAAACTGGTGAGGCAACCACAAAGGAGACTCAGTCCAACCCTTCTAGAGGTTGTTAAAAAAGAGGTTGAAAAATTGCTCGAGGTAGGAATAATCTATCCCATTTTAGAGTCTCACTGGGTAAGTCCTATTCAGGTTGTACCTAAGAAAAGTGGTCTTACTGTTGTTAAAAATGAGAAAGATGAGTTATTTCCAATGAGGGTGCAAAATAGTCAGCGCGTGTGTATTGATTATAGGAAACTAAATCAGTCCACTCGCAAAGACCATTTCCCCCTCCCATTTATTGATCAGATGCGTGAGATACTAGCTTGGAAGACACACTATTGTTTCTTGGATGAATTTTATGGATATTTTCAGGTTCTAATAGCTCCAGAGTATCAGAAGAAGACTACATTCACCTGTCCCTTTGGCACATTTGCCTACCGGATGATGCCATTTGGACATTGCAATACCCTAGGTACCTTCTAGAGATGCATGGTGAGTATTTTTTCTGATTTTATTGAGACCTTCATGGAGGTATTTATGGATGATTTTATTGTGTATGGATCCTCATTTGATAAATGTCTAAATAGTTTCGAGAAGGTATTGAATCATTGTATTGAGAAGAATCTGGTCCTAAACTTTGAAAAGTGTCATTTCATGGTAGAGCATGGCATTGACTTTGGGAATGTAGTGTCCAAACATGGGATAGAAGTTGATAGATATAATATAGACATTATTTCATCCTTACCCTATCCTTCATGTGTGCGTGATGTTAGATCCTTCCTAGGGCATGCAGGATTTTATCAGTGCTTCATCAACGATTTTAGTAAGATTGCTCTTCCTATGTCACGATTACATCAAAAGGATTCTGATTTTGTGTTTGATGGTTCTTGAAGGACTTCCTTTGATGAGCTAAAGAAGTGTCTAACCACTCCACCTATCATACAACTCCCATGGTTGGAGATTCCTTTTGAGCTTATGTGTGATGTCTCCAACTTCGCGGTTGGAGCTGTCTTATCTTAGAGGGTGGAGGGACATTAACATGTTATCACATATGCATCGAGGACACTAGATTCAACCCAATAAAATTAAAAACCATGGAAAAGGACTTTCCTGCTATAATATTAGCTTTAGATAAATTCTGTTCATATTTATTGGGCTCTAAAGTAGTTGTTTTTTCTGGCCATGCAGCTATAAGGTACCTCTTGAAGAGGCCAGATGCAAAGCCCAGGCTGATCTGATGGATGCTCCTTCTTCAAGAATTTGATATTGAGATAAAGGGAAAAAAGGGGTCAGAAAACTTGGTGGCGGACCACGTGAGTAGGCTTACTCAGACACTAGAGGGTGTCACCTTTGACCATGTACCACTTCGGGACACTTTCCCCGATGAACATCTCTATACCATCTTAGGTACGCATCTGTGGTATGCTGATTTGGTTAATTACATTGTTTCCTATGAAATCCTAGTAAATTTGAAGAATCATCAAGTCCAAAAATTAAAAGGTGAGTCTAGGTTTTATGTGTGGTATAATCCTTACCTTTCGTGCATGTGTAGTGTCGAAGTCATTAGGAGGTGTGTTCCCGATCCTGAGTTTGAGTCTATTTTTCATTTCTTCCATAAACTTTCTTGTGGTGGACACTTTGGAACCAAAGGGATAGCTAGGAATGTTTTGGACTCTGGATTATATTGGCCTGGCTTATTCCATGATGCCCATGTGTTTTGTAAGTCATGCTCTCATTGCCAACACACTGGGAACATTTCTAGGAGACATGAGATACCCCAACAACCCATAATTTTCTATGAGATTTTGGATGTATGGGGCATTTATTTTATGGGACCTTTTCCTATTTCATTTGGATTTTTGTACATTTTGGTTGCTGTTGATTATGTGAGTAAATGGGTGTAGGCTAAGGCCACCCGGACTGATGATTCTCATGTTGTTGTAGACTTTGTCAAGGCTGAAATTTTCTGTAGGTTTGGAGTAACAAAGGCCATCATCAGTGACCAAGGGACACACTTTTCAAATACTATTTTTTCTTCCATCCTTCGAAATTATGGGGTGACACACAAAACATCAACACTATACCATCCCCAAACAAATGGTCAGGTTGAGGTTTCAAATCGTGAGTTGAAACAAATATTGCAGAAAACCGTGAAGCCAAATAGGAAGGATTCGAGCAAGTGCTTGGATGATGAATTTTGGGCTTATAAGAAAGAATACAAGACACCCTTTGGTATTTCCCCATTTCAGATTGTTTTTGGGAAAGCATGTCATCTCCCAGTGGATGTCGAGCATCAGGCATATTGGGATATAAAGAAATGCAACATGGATTTTTTCCCAAGCTAGATTTCAAAGTAAGTTTCAAATTCAAGAGCTTGAGGAGATTCAAATGTCATCATATGAGAACTCAAGGCTCCACAAGGAAAGATCAAAAGCTGCTCATGAAAAAATGATCCAACAAATGGCGTTTCATGTTGGAGAGAAAGTCCTTCTCTACAGTTCACAACTGAAGTTGATGCCCGGTAAGTTGCGTTCCAGATGGTTAGGTCGTTATATTGTATCTAATGTTTTTCCTTATGGTGTAGTGGAGATCACACAAGAGGACACTGGAATGAGCTTTATAGTCAATGGGAAACGTTTGAAGAGATACATTGAGGGACTTCCTACTAATGTAGTGGATTTTATCACACTGCATGAACCCATCATCACGTGAGCACATCAGGTTGTTCCTAACCCTTTAACTTTTATATTATTGATCCTATTTAGATTTTTTTCATTTCTTGTGCATATATCATCTCATGGGTTCACATTGAGGACAATGCAATATTTTATGTGTGCGGGAGGGAACCTTTTAGTTTTGTAATTTCAATTGTTTTCCTGATTTAAAAAAAACAAAAAAAAATGCGTGTTTTTTAGATTTTTTATGTTTATTTTACAATTTTCTGTGTGTTTTTGAAATTTTTGAGCTGAAATGATTCTCATAAACATATTTAAATCCATATAAATATGTGAAACAATTTACCCCTTGAAACTAAGCTTAAATGAATGCTGAAATGACTTTGTTTCATCTTCAAATATTTAGTAATTTCATGAAATGAACACTGAATTTTGAATCCCATGCCATATCTCGCTGTCTTTATATTTGAAATCACATTCCTTTGAGGCTTTTGAACCATTATTTTCATACACTTTACATTCACCTCACTTCTTGAGAGAACCAAACCATGCTTGATTTAACCAGAATTTGACTTATTCCAGTCAAAACTTGAGGGGTTGAGGTACTTATGTTTAAATGATTGAGGCATTTATTTTGTATTAAAGCCCCTATTCTAAATAATAGATTTTATAATGTCCTACCTTGAACATTTATTCCATTTACCCCTTAGAATCCATGCAAAACCTGTTAGGTTAGCCACATTACATGCCAATTTTCCCTATCCAACCAACTCTTGAAGTGAAATTGCATAATCTATTTGAGATTAAGTGTGGGGGAATCTATCTTGTTTTGTGCTACCACATTCTGTGATACTTTGGGTGGAAAATGAAATTCTGAAGAGATGTGTTTGCTGGTGATTAAATTCATTATATTGAAATCTGTGCCCTTTCTGAAGCTTTTATGACAAGTGAAGTTGTGCCTTTTCTGGAGCTTCTAATTGAGGTTGAATGTTGTGCCTATCTGGAGCTTTCAAGAAAATCATGTTTGAGACGATTGACATTTTTGATGTTGAAATGATGAATGGTGTAAACACTCTATGTCTATCATGAATATGGAGCTGAATTGATACTATGTGTTTTGAGGAGAAGACCATATTTAAGTGAAAATTAGATTAATTCAATTTTTCTTCAAAAAGAGTCAAGGCCTCCTCATTCACCCTCATAGTTTTTCACATCTAAATCCCACCAAACGAAAGCCACTAGAACAACCCTGAAAATTACACATGATAAAAATATTTCCTTCTCTCACATCAGGTGGTGATGTAGAAATTTATCAAGCCTATGGTGACCCTTGTATGAGTTTGGATGAGAAATACATTGCAAAAAATTTTTGATATTTGAGTGATGGGTGAAAACTCAAACGAGGTAAGTGTTTTGTGCATGGGAGGATAAATGAAGTGGAATTATATTGAATGATATAAATGGAGAACTGGAAATAAGGTTATTTATGAGGCATGATATATTTTGTTTCTTGGTGTGTAATTTTTTGATCTCAAGGATATGTGTTTTAAAATTGGGTTTGATTTGATATTGATGTTTACTTGACATGAGATTTTGCTCAGGAGTACAAAACGGTATGTGTGGGGGAGTTGATAAAACATTATTTTATTGAATATTTTATTGATAATAAATGATATAATTTACTCACATTGTGCTAAATATGTTTAATTATAAAGTATTTGGGATTAGATAATTCATTTGAATATTTGATGAAAATTCCAGTTTTACTCCTTTCAAATCACTTTATGATTTCAATCATAAATATTTTTATTTGAAGTATTTGAACTTAATATTTTGTAACTATGTTCCTTTCTGCATGGGATACAACTTATTCAGGACACTAGATCAAACTAATGCATTTGGATGGAGTAATTAGGCCATAAATTTAAAGGTGGGATGGAAACGCCAGAATGGAAGATCTTCTGTATTTCGGACATAACTACTTAATATGGACTTGTATTAAGCCCAACGTTTTAGAGGAGATAGAGGATCCATATCCTCACATATGTTCCTTCTGGAAGGACGGCCAATTCAAGAGTTTTGGTGGTCAAAGGGGCGGTTCAAGTTGGAATAAAATATTTGAACGATATTCCCCATTCACACTTGAAACCACTTTGAACCTATCCTCCCCACCACTCTATAAATTGGTGTTTTTCTCATTTGGTGGGGTTGGGATGTGAATTAGGAGACTGGAGGCAGACGAGAATTGGAATCACCCAAATTCTCCAACCATTGTAAGCGGGGTAGATTTTGAAGCAAGGATCCCCTCATCGAATCCTCCTTCTCTTCTTCATGTTGTAATATTTTCATTTGTGTTTTAAACTTCTTTTTTCTTCATTTATTTAATATATTTTATTTGGTATTGTTTAAATTTATTCTTATATTAATATTCCACATTGTGTTGGAATTATTGAGTAAAATCATTATTGGGTTATACCCATTATAAAACTTTGCACATGGAAAACACTTCTACGATGATTACGCCACCCATGGAAGAGTAGTCTTTTAGTAATCGATCTATCTCTTACCTTCTAAATTAATTTATTTTGAATCAATGATATAATATAACTCAAATAATATGATCAATTAATTGTGTTTTTAATTTAATTGAATTTAAGCAAGCAATTGAACAATTAACACAAAAACATGCGAGGATGAGATTTTGTGTAAATTGTGAGAGTGCGAACTAAATCGGTTATACAAAACCATACGTGATCAATTTGTAGTGCTCAAACATAATCCCTAAAATCAATTAATTATAATTTCCTGAGGGGAAATGTGCCTTAATTTACCACTTACCATAAGCTAATCTTATAACATCAATCAAAGAAGGGTGCTGCGATTGCATGTTCCGAAGTTAGCCTAGGGTTAAATTCACAACATCTTCATGGTAAAGTTAATTCTCATAGGGTTCTGGATTTAAAAAATTAAGGGATCATAATTAAGTGAATGTTAATTTAAATGATAATGATTAATAATAGAGTGAATGGGTAGAGTTAGATCGATTAGGCCTTTTAAAATAGATTTCAAAAAAAAATCTTATTGTTGTGCAATTTTAATCGATATTCATTTCAAAATTATAAACAAAAAAAATTCAATCTTCTTCCAGCAATCTTCTTCTAGATTCATAAACTATAGAAAACCCCAATACCTTAAAGTATTCTTTTTATTCTATTCTATTTTATTTTTTAGAATAACATTAATATGTTTTTAAATTCACTTCCTCCTTTGAGAGACGACCTTGGTCAGCCACTCTACTGCACCTAAGTTCCCCAAAATCACACTAATAATTTGAGGGTGCCCATTACAGTTCTCTTTCAGTAATAGAGATAATTTTAAATAATATTTATTATATATTATATATTAAAATGATTATTTATAGGTGAAATATTGTTTACCTTTATTTTATCCCCTGAAATTTGAAAAGATCGTTTATGCTTATATACAACCCACCACCACCATGAATAGTGTAATTAATTTTCTAAATTTATCTTATATGGATTAAAATAAATATGTATGTAATGAATATTTAGTATATTTATATCCTTATTAACATTATGTGGATGATGTAACCTTGATCAATGTTTAAGGAACAAAACATTTGAACCAAATAATTCATGAAAAATGAAGAAGATACTACCTGAAATAGTTATTTTAAAAATGAATATATATTAAAAAAGAGATATAATATTGTATTTAAATACTATATGGTATGATATATATGATTATGGTTATGTATTTTATGTGTAATTAATATGTTCATATTAAAATTGATGTTCAAACATGTACAATAGAAATCGAACTTGAGGTTGGGGTTTATTTCATAATCTGATCATTATTTTAGATTATTTATTTTTAAGTCTCAACTGAAGTATATTTTTTATCATTGTCAAATTTTTATAAAAAAAATTAAAACAAAAATTATAGTTCTTTAATTATTGTTTAATTTCATTTCTTCCCGTGATTTAATTTTTTAAAAATGCTTTATAATTACTCTTCTAATCATTTCCTGAATGATTTACTTTTGAATTTTATTATAAGAGCATGAAAGGATTGTTTTTTACTTATACGAAATTAACAAAAAAAAATTCCATATATAAAGATCCATTATTTTATTCTAACATTACAGGTTTAAAAGGTTAAATTCAAGTAAAATTTTTTCATTTTTATATGCGTGATTTTTTATTTAAAAAAGTGATTTTCAAAGTAGAAATTTTATTTTACACTAGAATTTTTCCCATGAACTTTATAAAGTAATTTTTTCTATTTAAACATAATTTTTGAATATTATGTAAAAGATATACTCTAATGATACCGTACATCATATTTCATTAGATAGTTCATAATCATTTTGACAAGGGGAAAGTTTAGAAATTTCATATAATAGTTCTTCCGACATGGATAGTAATTGATTGATAGAGAATTTTGGTTATTTTTATTATTTATTAATGTGATGAATTCATTGGAAATATTAAGCGATTGTGGGACCTGTTATCGCCCATCGATGATTTGGTATGTCTCAGGAGACAAACTGCCTTGGGTTTTGAATAACTCTTTAACAATTTATTTAGATTTCATGGAATAAGGCCTTAAAAGTGTTTCCTTATGTCATATTCAAGTCCTTAGAAGTATGATTTAGATGTATGAAATTATGAATTTTTTCAATAGGAATTATATTATTTATTTCAATGTGATTAATTTTTTTTATCCATGGATATGTTTCTAGATCACATGATTATTTATATGAAATTATTTGATCATTATTTATCCAAGCAATATCATTCATGCCTTGTTAGCTTCTCTTTTATGCAAAACCTTATTGAGTATCTGATCTCACTACTTTACTATAGTTTATTTAACATTGATTCTTGGAAGAGTTTTATGACTGATATTCATAGATATAGTAAATTTAATAATGTTTTTATCAAAGAAAATAGTATTTTTTATTTTATTTTTTAATTTTTAACATATAATTATAGTATGTATCTAGTTTTCCAATACTAATAAACTATTTTATACTTTTGGATGGGATTGATCGTATCTTCTTCCAAGATAATAAATTAGCAACTAATTTAGGACTACAATTTATATGGACTTTATAATTAGTATCAGATAATGTTTAGTAGAAACCCTTAGGAACTAGATTTTGGAAAACATATATTAGGGAAATGTAACCAAATAATAGACTTTGAGAATATTTCAAAAAAAATATTTTATGATGAGTTATACATAAATTTACTATTTATTTGAAGTGTTTCACTACTTTTAAAATTATACATTGTGTTTCACAATGGAATAATATAATTTAGTATATTGCATTTTTTAGAAATGGACCATAGCAAAAGGAGTGGAAGACATATCAATTCACCTTATATATATATCGATTCAAATAGTACCAATGATAATCAATATGGATTTACAGTTTTTTTCGGGTCTCGAAAAAATTATATCTATATTGGGGTAGCTGAATCAGGTAATCACCAATATCATTACTCATATGGGGAAACCTATGGATTCCCAATCCTATGTAACAAAGTTATACTTCTTCATGTGTTAGTAACCTCCACCATTTAGTGGTAATACAAGCCATTTGCATCCAATAAATGTATAAGAACCATAGATAATATATTTCTTTTTTTGCGACGTAATGAATGGGATAAGGGTTCTATTGCAATTTATCATCTATCGGGGGATTCCAATCAATAGTTGTCAATGATTCAAAACACTAAGGATGAGTAGGAAATTGTGATTGATAATGAATATGTGTAGTAAATTTTATTTATATGGGTAACTTCATCATCTTATTTATGTCTGGATCCAACCCAACTAGATTATCTAATTGAAATTCATGGGGAAGATGAGAAAACACAGCCTACAGATAGAAAAATTAATCTTCAAATTGAGTATTTTCCTATTGGGTAAGAACGATTTTGTGTATTTCATGATGATTACATAGAAATTCACTAAAGTATAATGTTTAGTCAAAAATTAATGTATTTTTTGATACGAGATCTATATTAAAGACTCCCTATGGAATGGATACTATAGAATTAGTATAATTTTAGAAAATATTGAGTTGTATAAAATGGGATTTATATTCACTAGTGTTTCTCCATGGGTAGTACATCTTATTATATTAATGAGAAAGATATATCTATTTGTATATGCATGGATTATAGGGGAATGAGTGTTATTGTGATAAATAATAAGTATCCCCAACCTCATATTGATACTTATTTGATAAACTTCAGAAATATGGATATGGTAATTATTAAGGGGAAACATCACTATTTTTTTAAATGATTTGTAGACCATATTTATTAGAAAAGATAAAAATGTCTGAGTATCTTGATGATAATTTAAGAAAAATTAAATCTATCAATGATGTAAAATTGGCATACTTCATATATAATGAATTTGTTCATAAATTTTTAGTCCATGTCTTCCATCTATACCTTAGTTGAAGAGTGAATTCTTGGATAATCGTCCTTCCTGGAATTTCTAAAGATAGCTTAGAATCACCAAAATATATATATATATATATATATATTTGAAGGAAAATTTATGGTGGGATAATATGAAGTCATAGATTGCTAATTATGTGTCAAGATGTTTCGTTTTTCAATTGGTGAAGGATAAAAGATAGCATCCTAGAAGAGTCATGAAACCTATTCATATTCCAAAAAGGAAATGAAACGAAGCTACTATGGACTTTTTCACTAGATTACGAAGGACTCCTAGAAATAATGATGTGATATGGGTTATTATTTATTGACTGATGCAATATTCCTATTTACTTTCTCTAAGAAATGATTTACCTCTAAATTTCATTGCCCAATGAAATATTAATTATATCGTAACACATCATGGTTCACCTATTTAAATTATTCTTGGTCATAATCCATGATTCAGATAAAAATTTAGGAAATGTGTTTAGAAGTATCTTGATACTGAACATCATCTAAGAATTGAAAATCATCCTCATACTCATGGGCAGTCTGAAAGGACAATACAAACATTAGAGAACATGTTGAGGTGTTTATCACTTGACACTTAAGGTTTGTTGTATTAGTACTTACCTTTGGTAGAATTCATCTATTTATATAGTATCCATCCAAGTATTCCAATTGAATCATATGAAGAATTATATAGAAAGAGATGTATTAATATCTAAACCCATAATAGAGTATATCGAAGTAGGGAAAAGATCTACACTAACAAACGAATGAAGGATTTGTAATTCCATGTGGGATATCATGATTTCATGAATGTATCTCCTTGGAATTTTTTTGATAATATTCAATAAGAAAGGAAAACTATATGGCCCCAGCCTTAAACCTTACTTAATCTTGAGTTATTACAAGATTACACATTGAGGATCTTTTCGGTTTTAGAGTTTTAGAGAATTAGATCATAAAAATTGCATTACATTCCACATATAAACAAAGTGATTACATAAATATAGTATTATTCTTTCCCATCAAGGGAAACATATTTAAAATAAAACATGGATTATTTCTTGACACTTCCTTGACACTATCCTCATATCATTTACCTTTCCCTTGACCTGTGAAAAAAATTTCAAAAAAACTTGGGATGAGCATAAAAAGCTCAGTAAGGGATATAAAAATATGGAAAGGAAACATGGGTACATATACATAAGAATGAAATCATACTTTACCCATAAAACATAAGCACTTTAACATACCTCATCAAAACATGAATATATCATATAAATCCTAAGACATAAAGGTAACTTAAGGCATTCATAACATTCTTACGTAGGGAGTAACCCTTTTGGTTATGTTTGGAATACCCATCACAGTATATTCCCTAAATCTCTTCGGAGAAACCTTAAAGTTTCACTCCTTCGCATTACCCAATGCATTGGAGAGATATATCAGGATCACCCGCCCTTAGTTTATCACGGAACCACCCATCTTCATAATAATGCCCAAGAACTTCAACATAATCATATCACATAAAACATGCATATCGGAAACATAACATTTCCACCTTTCAATCACAAGATATAAATACAACACATTGATATAAAAACATTATGAAAACCATTTTCAATACCAAAACAAAAGAAAAGTAAAACATGGTATTTATTTTTCTTTTAAAAAAAGGTATGGCTTGTAGAGGAAGCAGAAACTCAAATAATGGTCACGGCGGCGGAGAAGTTGTTGTCGCCGCATACGTACGACAAAAACATTCCCTTTTGTAGTTTAGTAAACGCTTCGTATAAAAAATATTCCTTTTGAATAAACGTAAAAGTAAAAGGGGTTTATACATCGTATAAAAGAAGGTTGAGTATAAAACAAAATATGTCTCAATGAAAGGAGATTGAGACGAAGTCCCATACCTATGGTCCGACTTGACTCGATCGTTCTTTAATGTCCTGAATAATAAACTTGAGTTAATTTATACATTCTTAAGAACCTTTTTCAAGTTAATTATTCCTTTTATATCACTTATTACCTTGTCATGAACACTATTTAATTATTTTAGTTAATAACGGTCGTTTTAACGATCATTGATACTTGAGTCAAAATATGCTCTTTATAATTACAAGTTGTTCATGTATTCATTATATTCAGAGTTATAATCATGATTTATATATCATATATATCATATATATCCAGTATATAAATGCATTAATAATATTACATAATCATTTAGAGGTCATAAATGAAATGCACCGTTCATGGAGACGGTAAGCCGTACGTACGCATGAACGCTACTTTCTTTTCTATTTCGTATTTTATAGAATGGAATCATAATGATATAAAGGTATATTATAATACCAGTATAATATCATATATAATATCATAACTCCATCCTTTATACGTCCCACATATTGTATTAACGAATCAAATCACTTTGAGGGGGCGGTAGTCCGCACTTCCTTAAATGTAGATATCACGTTTACCCACAATGGAAACCATAAAGGTATGCCCAAAATGAAAAATAAATAATATTAAGAAAAACATAAACATATTATATATCATATATAAATATAGTGTCAACTTAATGGCCACCTTTGAAGGTGTTAAAAGAATGTTGAACAATCATCGTTTCGGGAGGCATAAATTCACCATCCACAGAAATAGTATGTCCTTTAACCATTAGATGTAGGCGTGTGTAAGTGTAGCTCGAATTCTTCTTATAACAACATCCCAGTATATTGAAGATATTGGATTTATTACAAAAGAATTGAATAAAAAGAGTTTAGGGGGTTGGAGAAGAAAAATAAAACAAAAGGACTCAAGTGAAGACATTACCTTAAAATTGGGTAACTTCCATTGGTTTGAGCTCAAAGGCTTCCTTGGGAAGACTTATGCCAAAAGTGAGTCTTCAAGGAGTAATAGAGGGATGTGGAGAGACAAAATGGGCAGGGGTTGGCCGAGATAAAGGACTTCGGAGTGTGGGTAAGGAGGTAGAGGTGGGGGAATTTTATAAGAGGAGAGGAGGGCCACTCTTGGAAAGAAAAGAAATGTTACTTTATTTGAAAATGATTTTCGGATTCAAAAGGTCCCACATTGATATAATTCGAGGGTAAGGTGATAAGGTTTCTAAATCCACCCATCCAATAGGTTTTGGACATGTGTAGGTTATATATTTTACATTATCATTTCATTTTATTTAAATCCTTTATTAATGAGGTAATCGCTGCATCATCATGATGCCATAAATAATTTAATTTATTTAAAGTCTAAAAATTATGAAAAAAATACTATGATATAGGAAATAGTTTTAGATTTTCAATTAATATTTATAGTTTAAAATATAATCTATGTAGACAAAAGTAAAAAATGTTTTAATCAGGTGATACATTCTTGTTATATTTACTTTCTTTAAAAAAAATAAAAAGATCACAAGTCACTTTCCACAAAAGTGATTCCATGGGGTCCTCAAGTTTGGAAGAAGACATCCCATGGTCGGCCATGAGACATCTAGTATAATTAGGACACATGTTGGTGTCATTTTTTTGTTATTACGATATTATTTTATTATCCTTAACTACCTGATTACTCATTAATCAAGATAATTAAAGATAATTACCGTTGTTACTATTCATAATGTCCAAAGACAAAAGAGTCTTGATTAAATAATTTGGACCTTATTATTCCAAATATTTAATACATTTTACCAAATTACAAACACAGAAATTGAATAATTGATTTAAAAATAATTCCCGTTGTCAAAACAAATAGCGGGTTTTTTTGAAACAATATCTATGAAAATTTTGGCATTAGTTTATGCCCAATTCCAAAGTGAAATTAATCATAATGAACACCATTGGATTAAATGGTAAAAATATATTCTAATTTAACTTTAAAACCAATTCAAATGATAATCTAATCATATAAATAAATTATATTAAAATCAGTTTTGATGTAAAATGCAGTATATTTCACTATTCATTAAAAAAAGAACATTGTCAGAAAAATACCAAAAATTCACACAAAGTAAATTTTGATGTCCCAATAATAAATAATAAGTTTATTTTGAAAAAATAGCTTATAAAATTTTCAAAAGATAGATTTAAAAATGGTTTTCCATCAAAAGGCAGTAAAACAATCTTTTAAAAAATATTAGTGTATTCCATGCTTAAGATTGGATTTATTTTCATTTTAAGTCTCTAAAACACTATCTAATTAATTAATAGAAATAGATAAAAATATCTATTATTCATTACTTACGTGGGATGTTACATCCTTCCCCCCTTTAGAAAATTGCGTCCCCGTAATTTACTTACTTATCGAACAAATGGGGGTACTTATCCCTCATTGCATTTTCAGATTCCCATGTTGCCTCTTCCATCATGTGGTTTTTCCACAAAACCTTTACCTGATAAATCACCTTATTTCGTAACACTTTCTCCCTGTGGTCAATAATCTGGACCGGTTGTTCCTCATAAGATAGGTTCTCTTCTAGCTGAACTACCTCTGGACTCAAAACATGAGATGGATCTGGCATATACTTTCTCAACATTGAAACGTGAAAAACATTGTGTACCTGAGATAAACTCGGAGGTAAATCCACTTGGTATGCGACTGATCCAACTCTCTCCAGAATTTCATATGGTCCAATGAACCTTGGAGTCATCTTTCCCTTCTTACCAAATATCATCACACTTTTCCATGGTGAGACTTTGAGAAAAACATGATCACCTACCTCAAAAATTAGATCCCTCCTCCTGTTGTCTGCATAACTCTTCTGCCTACTCTGAGCTGTTCTCATGTGTTTCTGAATCAACTGAACTTTTTCTACCATCTCTTCTACCAATTCTGGTCCCATCAACTTCCTTTCACCCACTTCATCCCAAAAAGCTGGAGTTCGACACCGGTTCCCATATAACGCCTCAAATTGTTCCATCTGTATACTGGAATGAAAACTGTTATTATATGAAAATTCAACCAAAGAAAGATGTTGGTCCCAACTTCCCTGATAATCCATTGAACAAGATCGTAGAATATCCTCCAAGGTCTGAATTGTTCGTTCTGACTGCCCACTTGATTGAGGATTAAATGTTGTACTAAAATTTAATTCAGTACCCAACAACTTCTGAAGGCCTTTCCAAAAGTTATAAGTGAACCTGGGATCACGATCAGATACAATGGAGAGGTGAAATCCATGTAACCTGACTATCTCTTTAAGATACAGACGAGAAAGTTGATCTAGGTAAAAATTATCTCCTATAGCAAGGAAATGAGCAGATTTAGTCAAGCGATCAACAATAACCCAGATTGCATTATTACCTCAAGATGTCTTCGGTAATCCCACAACAAAGTCCATGGATATATTCTCCCATTTTCACTCTGGAACTCATAAAGGCTGAAGAATACCATTCGGTAACTGCCGCTCTTCTTTAACCTATTGACATGTCAAACACTTCACAGTAAAATCAACAATATCTCCTTTCATTCCATCCCACCAGTAATACTCCCGCAGATCTTTGTACATCTTAGTACTGCCAGGATGAACTGAAAACGGAGAACTATGAGCTTCACATAACAACTCTCTCTTCAACTGTGAATCACAAGGCACACAGAATCTCTTCCCAAATCTCAAAACGCAATCATTATCAATGTTGAATTCAGGAAACTTACCTTTCTGAACCAGCACTACCTTTTTTTGCAACTCACTATCTTGCTTCTGTGCTTGCTTGATTCTATCTTATAGAGATGATCTCACTGATACCTGAAACTAAACAGAAGAACTCCCTGCACCAAAAACTTATATGCCAAAGTTCATCAAATCCTTAAACAAAGGATCATGTTCCAAATGCAACATTTCTAATGAAGCATTATTTTTTCGACTCAAAGCATCAGCCACTTTATTTGCTTTTCCCGGATGGTAATGAATTGTACAATCATAATCCTTGATTAATTCCATCCATCTCCTCTTTCTCATGTTTAACACTTTCTGAGTGAATATATACTTTAAAATTTTGTGATCAGTATATATTTCACACTTTACTCCATACAAATGATGCCTACAAAATTTTAAAGCAAAAACAACAGCAGCTAATTCCAAATCATGTGTAGGGTAATTTACCTCATGAGTTTTCAACTGTCGTGAAGCATAAGAAATTACCTGATCATTCTGCATTAGGACGCAACCAAGTCCTTTCAATGAATCATCCCTATATATAACAAAATCACCATTCTTGGAAGGTAGTGCCAAAACTGGAGCATTCACCAATCTTCTTTTCAATTCCTGAAAACAACAATCACATTATTTTGTCCAGATAAACTTAACACCCTTCCGAGTTAGCTTAGTCATTGGACTAGATAACCGTGAAAAATTTCTAACAAACCTTCGGTAATAGCCTGCCAAACCAAAGAAGCAACGAATCTCAGTTACATTTGTGGGTCTTGGCCAGTCTTCCACGACTTTTGTTTTTGCAGGATCAACAATTATCCCATCTTTAGAAACAATGTGACCAAGGAAAGAAATATGTTGCAACCAAAACTCACACTTGCTGAATTTTCCATTCAGTTTCTTTTCTTTTAAGGTTTTCAAGATAACCCTTAAATGTCTTTCATGCTCCTCCTTACTTTTAGAAAACACCAAAATATCATCAATGAAAACCACCACAAAATTATCCAAGAAATCATGGAAAATTCTATTCATTAAGTCCATGAATACAGCAGGTGCATTGGTTAGCCCAAAAGGCATTACTACAAATTCATAATTTCCATATCTTGTACGGAACGTGGTCTTCGAAACATCTGATTCCTTTACCTTCAGCTGATGGTACCCCGATCTCAAGTCAATCTTTGAAAAATACTGAGCTCCCTAGAGCTGATCAAACAAATCATCGATATGAGGCAAAGGATATTTGTTCTTAACAGTGAAGTTATTCAAGGCTCTATAATCAATGCAAAGTCTCATTGAACCATCTTTCTTTTTAACAAATAAAACAGGAGCACCCCATGGTGATGTGCTAGTTCGAATAAAACCTTTTTCTAATAAATCTTGCAATTGCTCCTTCAACTCTAAAAGTTCAGTTTTAGCCATTCGATAAGGGGGTTTTGAAATTGGCTTAGCATCAGGAACTAAGTAAACACTAAACTCAACTTCCTGGTCTGGTATTATTCCAGGCAACTCATCAGGAAAAACATCAGGATACTCATTTACCACTGGCACATCATTAATCTGAACAGTTCATTTATTTTCAACGATGTGTGCAAGGTAACATTCATTTCCATCTTTTACAATTTTCTTGGACTCTTGATAAGTTATCAACAGTAAGGGTTCATTCTTGTACACAAACTGAAAGTCTTTCTGAAAGGAAACTTCTTTTTCTCTACAGTCAATCTTAGCATGGTAAATAGAGAGCCAATCCATACCCAGGATAACATCAAACTCTACTAGAGGTAGAACAATAAGGTTTGCAAGTAGGTTCTTTCCACATATAAGGATAGGAAGATTCTTATAAATTATTTTTGCCTCAATATTTCCCCCAGCTTTTTTTACCAAAAGTTCAGGAGTCATTTCTTGAGATGGTATTCCCATTTTACTAGAAATGGTTTCAGAGATGAAAGAATGTGTGGACCCCAAATCAAAAAACACACTGGTATAATCTGAAAAACCAAAAAAAGTACCTGATACAACTTCATCTGATGGCCCGAAATCTACTGAAGTAGTTGCAAAGGATTTCACCACCCCTTTCTGCTTGTAGTCTAACTGCTTCTCATCACTCAAGCTCTTTTTCGGACACTCGATTGCATAGTGAACCATCTCATTGCACTTAAAACATTTCACTAACTATAAATGAAATATGGTTTTACCTTCACCTTGATCTTTTTCAGTGAAATCACGAGCCTTATGTCCCATCTTACCACATCGGTAGCACTCTCCAGAATTCAGAAGGCATTCTTTAGCATGCCTTTTTCCAAATTTATCACAAACTTGAATCTTAGATTTCTTACCATTATAATTTTTTGAAGAATTCTTTACTTTCTCCTGCCACCTTGGTCTCTTCTTCTGCTGGTTGTTATAGAAAACATGATCATCGACAAACTCCATTTCCACCTTCTCAGTACATCGAACAATCTTTTCATAACTTTTAAACTCACGAGAAGCTAATGCCCTTCTATATTTTGGCTTTAATCCTGAGTAAAAACGATGATTTTACTATCAAGGTCTCGGATAAAATTTGGAGCATACCTTGCCAATCGAGTGAACCTTTCTTCATAGGTAGCCAATGAGTCTTCCTCTTAACTCAATTCCAAGAATTGTTTCTCCATCATAAGTGGAAAAGCCTTAGGAAAATACTTTTCAAGATATATAACTTTGAATTCATCCCAGTCGAGAGCATCAATCTCATCAGCGTCCCTGATAATTTTAACCATCGACCACCACTGATCTGCTTCACCCTCCAAACGGTAAATAGAAAGACTAAACTTTTAATTGTCTGATCACCCCATGACATCAAAAATATTCTCTAGTGCTTTAATCCACCCTTCAGCTAACACAGGGTCAGATGATCCTCTGAATGATGGGGGATGTTGCCACATGAAATGTTCCACCACTGACATGTTCCTCTGCGGTTGATCTGGCTGATCTCGTGTATGGATACCACCGCCATTTATCGCTTGAGTCAACTACGCCATTACTGCAACAAACTGTTCAGTTCCAATTCCGACCATCTCAGGATTCTGATTCGGAAGGTTATGTCCTTCTGCATGCCTTTCTAGCACTGCTTCCCTATTTCCTCTGCGGAAAACCATTCTGAACAAACATTTCTTAGATGAAGCAACATGTTAATCTTCAAATACTATATCACTTCAATTTGACCATAAAATAAATAAATAAATATTTTTGGATAATCATTTAATATAATTATAACTCCTAAAGTTATCTAAACCGACCTTTGATACCAACTATAAGGCCCTAGCATTAAACCTTACTTAATCCTAAGTTATTACAAGATTACATATTGAGGATCTTTTCGGTTTTAGAGTTTTAGAGAATTAGATCATAAAACTTGCATTACATTCCACATATAAACAAAGTGGTTACATAAAGATAGTATTATTCTTTCCCATCAATGGAAACATATTTAAAATAAAACATGGATCCTTTCTTGACACTTCCTTGACACTATCAACATATCATGTACCATTCCCTTGACCTATGAAAAACATTTCAAAAAAACATGGGATGAGCATAAAAAGCACAGTAAGGGATATAAAAATATGTAAAGGAAACATGGGTACATATACATAAGAATGAAATCATACTTTACCCATAAAACATTAGCACTTTAACATACCTCATCAAATCATGAATAAATCATAGAAATTATAAGACATAAAGGTAACTTGAGGCATTCATAACATTCTTACATAGGGAGTAACCTCTTGGTTACGTTTGGAATACCCATCACAATATATTCCTTACATCTCTTCGGAGAAACCTTAACATTTCACTTCTTCACGTTACCCAATGCATTGGAGATCTATATCGGGCTCACCCGCCCTTAGTTTATCACGTAACCACCCATCATCATAATAATTCCCAAGAAATTCAACATAATCATATCACATAAAACATGCATGTAGGAAACATAACATTTCCACCTTTCAATCACAAGATATCAATACAACAGTTTGATATAAAAACATTATGAAAACCATTTTCAATACCAAAAAAAATGAAAATTAAAACATGGTATTAATTTTTCTTTTAAAAAAAGGTAGGGCTTGTAGAGGAAGCCGAAACTCAAATAATGGTCACGGTGGCGGAGAAGTCGTTGTCACTGCATATGTACGACAAAAACATTCCATTTTGTCATTTAGTAAATGATTCGTATAAAAAAATATTCCATTTGAATAAACGTAAAAGTCAAAGGGGTTTATACACCGTATAAAATAAGGTTGTGTATAAAACAAAATATGCCTCAATGAAAGGATATTGAGACGAAGTCCCATACCTTGGGTCCGACTTGACTCGATCGTTCATTAATGTCCGGAATAATAAACTTGAGTTAATTTATATTTTCTTAAGAACCTTCTTCAAGTTAATTATTCCTTTTATATCACTTATTACCATGTCATGATCATTGTGTAATTATTTTAGTTAATAACGAACATTTTAACGATCATTGGTACTTGAGTCAAAATATGCTCTATATAATTACAAGTTGTTCATGTATCCATTATATCCATAGTTATAATCATGATGTATATATCATATATATCCAGTATATATATGAATTTATTATATTACATAATCATTTAGAGGTAAGAAATGAAATGCACTGTTCATGGAGATGGTAAGTCGTACGTACGCATGAACGCTACTTTCATTTCTATTTCGTATTTTATATAATGGAATCATAATTATATAAAGGTATATTATAATTCCAGTATAATATCATATATAATATCATGACTCTATCCTTTATACGTCCAACATATGGTATTAACGAATCAAATCACTTTGAGGGGGCGGTAGTCCGCACTTCCTTAAATGAAGATATCACGTTTACCCATAATGGAAACCATAAAGGTATGCCCAAAATGAAAAATATAGAATCTTAAGGAAAACATAAACATTTTATATATCATATATAAATATAGTGTCATCTTAATGGCCACATTTAAAGGTGTTAAAAGAATGTTGAACAATCCTCATTTCGGGAGGCATACATTCACCATCCACAGAAACAGTATGTCCTTTAACCATTATATGTAGGTGTGTGTAAGTGTAGCTCGAATCCTTATTATAAAAACATCCTAGTATATTGAAGATACTGTATTTGTTACAAAAGAAATGAATAAAAAGAGTTTAGGGGGTTGGAGAAGAAAAATAAAACAAAAGGACTCTAGTGAAGACATTACCTTAAAATCATGTAACTCCCTTTGGTTTGAGCTCAAAGGCTTCCTTGGGAAGACTTATACCCAAAGTGAGGCTTAAAGGAGTAATAGAGGGATGTGGAGAGACAAAATGGGCAGGGGTTGGACGATCCAATGGCATTGGGAGTGTGGGTAAGGAGGTAGAGTTGGGGGCCTTTTATAAGAGGAGAGGAGGGACACTCTTGGAATGTAAAGAAATGATACTTTATTTGAAAATGATTTTCAGATTCAAATGGTCCCACATTGATATAATTCGAGGGTATGGTGATAAGAGTTCGAAATAAACCAATCCAATAGGTTTTGGACATGTTTAGATCATATAATTTACATTATCATTTCATTTTATTTAAATCCTTTATTAATGAGGTAATTGCTGCATCATCATGATGTCATAAATAATTTAATTTATTTAAAGTCTAAAAATTATGAAAAAATACTATGATATAGGAAATTTTTTTAGCTTTAAAATTAATATTTATAGTCTAAAATATCATCTATTTAGACAAAATTAAAAAATGTTTTAATTAGGTGATACATTCTTGTTATATTTACTTTCTTTAGAAAAAATAAAAAGATAACAAGTCACATCCCACAAAAGTGATTCCATGGGGTCCCCAAGTTTGGAACAAGACATACCATGGTCGGCCATGAGACAAACAGTAGAATTAGGACACATTTTGGTGTCATTTATTTATTATTATGATATTATTTTATTATCCGTAACTACCCGATTACTCATTAATCAAGATAATTAAAGATAATTACCGTCGTTACTATTCATAATGTCCAAAAACAAAAGAGTCTTGATTAAATAATTTGGACCTTATGATTCCAAATATGTAATCCATTTTACCAAATTCCAAACACAGAAATAGCAATAATTGATTTAAAAATAATTACCGTTTTCAAAACAAATAGCGGGTTTTTTTGAAACAATATCTATGAAAAGTTTGGCATTAGTTTATGCCCAATTCCAAAGTGAAATTAATCCTAATGACCACCACTGGATTAAATGGTAAAAATATATTCTAATTTAACTTTAAAACAAATTCAAAAGATAATCTAATCATATAAATAAATTAGATTAAATGTAATTTTGATGTAAAATGCAGTATTTTTCACTATTCATTAAAAAAAAGAACATTGTCAGAAAAATACCAAAAATTCACACAAAGTAAATTTTGATGTCCCAATCATAAAAAATAAGTTTATTTTGACAAACATAGCTTATAAAATTGTCAAAATATAGATTTAAAAATGGGTTTCCATCAAAAGGAAGTAAAACAATCTTTTAAAAAATATTAGTGTATTCCATGCTTAAGATTGGATTTATTTTCATTTTAAGCCTCTAAAACACTATCTAATTCATTAATAGACATAGATAAAAATATCTATTATTAATTACATACTTGGTATGTTACAAAAACTAATCCCCATGTACATAATATATTTTTATATTCTTCAAATAATTTTATCTATAGAGTAAAAATTCGAAATTATACCCATTATCTCAAAACTTATTGATGTGTTCCACATATCATTGTTAATAAAGTATATTCTGGACCCATTTAATGTTCTCACCTCTATAGAAATATAATTAGAACATGATTTGTCTTACTATGAACAACCTATCCAGATTTTAGAAAATAGTGAACAAGTTATAAGGAATTAGGAAACTCAGTTGGAAAATATACGTTTTTGAAAGCATAACATAGAATAGGTAATGTCGAAACCCGAAGAAATTTTGATAAAGAACTACCCAAATCTAGTTATGACGTGAAATTATAGAAATTTAAATGGTAAAATTTTTAAAGGATAAAATTATGAAACAACCAAATAATTTATTTTATGTTTATTTTTAAAAAAAATTAATTTCTTAAATAGATATTTGGATCTCACAACCTTGATCTTTTAAATGACATTTTTGGTCGATAGTGTATACATGACGCAACACCAAGAATAAATGAACTGTGATAAACTATTAAAATCTTATTATTTTAACATACCCATTATAACCTAGCCATTAAATTGGTAGTTTCAAATAGGATTAACAATATATATATATATATAAAGGACTCTATCAATTTGAATTTATTGATTAATACATAGGAAATAAACACTAAAATTTTAGTAAATTCTATTTATATGTTTTATTAAAAAAATTATAAGAAAAAAATTTAATAAATTATTTAAAATATTAAAAAATGAATTTGATATAATGAGTTTCATTTTTTAAATCATCTTATCAAAATTTTATTAGTGTGATTTTTTTGTATTTTCTCTGAAGAGATTGTTTTTCCCATGAATATTGAAAATACAATATTTTATTGAAAACACTATTTTTATTTCAAGAATTTTAAAAGTATTGTTTTAATTTGAAATATATTACAAGAATTTTTTTTATCTATTATATTATTAATAATTCAATTATATTCATTGGAATAACTTTTATGGTTGAATTTGGTAAAGAAACATTTTTATGCATAAAAAAATCATTTTTCTGAAGAAATTGATATTCATTGAATTTTTTATTTCAATATTATATTACCTCATGAAAATTATTTAAATTGAATATTAAATAATTGAACCCATATTGGGAATTATTAGGTACAGATTTAGTAAATATTAAACTTTATTTAATATGAATATTCACTCTAATATTTTTTGTTACAATAGTAAAGGGTAAATCATGTAATTAATGGTCAAAAATAATATAATAAAGACTGTAAAATCACACTAATAATTTCCTTAAAATATAGTATAATTACATTTCTTCTATAATAATAAAAACTTTTTTATATGTTCTTTTATACAATTATATTAGATGGTTATCTTTATAATATGTTATGTGAAGAAAAGTATAAAATGTCACACTGTTATTTTTAATAACTATACTATTTTAAATATAGAGATAACCGGAGGATATTTTTTGTTACAAAATATAGTTTATGAATATAAAAGGATTATCTATACAATGGTAATTTATTTTTAATTTTTGTTTGAAGAAATAATTTCTTTAAATTATTACACAACATTGAACGTGTAATTATCTAATTAATCTTACAATTAAATGAATGATATTAAAATTCATAAAATTTGAATAACTTGAAGGATTCAATACAAAAAAATAATTTTAAAAATAAAAATGAGATAATATAGGGATTTTTATGAATTTTTTTCTAATTACATTATTTTCTTGATGTTATTAAATTCAAACTAAACAGATAGTTCAAAAATTGACATTTTTGATATTTCATGAGAATTATGTTTTATTAAATTATTTAAAATTTATAAAATTATTATATTTATAAAATATTATTGGATACGGTTAATTACATATAAAATTATCTATTCATGTTTTCTTTTTGAAAGTTTTAGAGACATTATTAACCCTTAGAGTGTAGAATGATTTAAAAGTGCATTAATTTCCAAAACTGTTAACGGGGGATTACAACTAAAAGATAACGTTGAAAACATATCCAAAAAATCTAAAACAATTATAAAATTATTTATATTTTTGTACACTTTATGTTATAATTATATCTATTTTTTCCCATTTTTACATGATAAATAAATTTTATTAATTTATTATTTCAAAAAAATTTCAGAAGTGTGCCTCACCTCAATTATAAAAGGGAACCTCTTCCTTTTCTTCATTACACCTCTTTTATTCATCTATATCAAAAAAAAACCCTAAAAATAAATCTTATAAGAATCATTATAGAGTTTCTTTACGTTATTTATCTTCCAAAATAGCATCCATATATCCCTTAATAAGAGATTTAATTGGATTCAACTGAAAACGTTATAAACATCTTTACCGAATCATTCAAGATTATTTCTTATTATACTTATATTAATGTTTTTTACTCATCCTAAGATAATAAATTTAGAATAATATCTATTTATAGTTTTTATTATGATTATGAAATAACTATATTCCATCTCCTTTCCATCATATTAAAAGTGAAAACATCACTTATGCATACGTACGACTTACCGTCTCCACGTAACGGTGTAATTTGTTTTTCTTAACCACTTTAGTTGGTTCGTTATAAAGATATTAAGAAGGATTATATATTATAATTACAAAATAATTATACCTCTATGATGATAATATCATATCTACCATCTTACATTCCAACTCATTGAGAACTTCTGTGTACGTGTGGACTACCACCTCCATGAAGTGATGTTATTAGTTTTTCATTTTTATTTTAATTATATGTTAATAAGTATATATTTTTGAATATATATGATATATATGATATAATAATTATTAAATAAAGTTTAAATATTATTTACCTATTCTTCCTTCCATCAAATGAAATTTTAATACAATATATATTCTTACACATGACATGTCTTCTCCATGAACGGTGTAATTCATTTTATATCAATATATTTTATGAATTTATATATATATATATATAAGATATTCATTTAATTATTAAAATTAATGATATTTTAAAATCTTTATCAAAATTAAATGTTCAACACTACCAAATCAAATCATTTATGAAAAATGAAGCAATTACCAACCGAAACAATGATTTTAACAATGAATTTATATTAAACTGGTTATAAAACATTATAGGTAAATAATATATGGTATGATATATATGATTATTATTTTGTAATATTTTTATAATCAATATATACTTATTATGTATGAGTTTTAAACATGTATAATGGAATTTGAACCTAATGTAAGGGTTTTTTCACAGTGTTTCCATTATTTTGGATTCTTTATTTATAAGTTTTAGCTGTAGAATATTTATTTTCAATGTATTTATTTCAAAAAAAAATAAAAAATATTTTGATTATTATACAATGATTTTTTTATTTCATGTTTACCCTTTATTTAATTTTTACAAAAAAAAATCTACTGGGAATCTTCCAGTTTTTTTTTCAAATGAGGTATTTTTTGACATCTATTGCAAAACAATTAAATTAATGTTTTTCTATCATATAAAGTATGAATGTAATTTTTCAATACCGTTATTCCTTAATTATTATATTATTTCTTTAAAATTTTAAAATTTTCTTTTAAAATAAAATTATTTTTATATTATGCGTGAAATATTTATATTTTATGAAGTGATTTCCAAATTATAAAGGGTATTTTCCTCATGAATTTTTTTGGTGAAATTTTTATTGTATTTTCATCTATGTAAACATCCTTTGATTAATATTATTATGATGGTATAATATAGTTATAAAAACGACAATATTTCACTGGATTGTTTATGATCATTTTGATTCGGGGAAATTATTGTCATTTTCTATGACAGTGCTTCCATTTTTTAAAGTTATTGATTATTAAGGAATATTGACTCAGATATTTTAATTATTCATATGAAGAATGCATTGTAATTAGTTAGTGATGGATGGGTACCTCTGTATCCCCTTAACACATCAGTATATCTCCTGGTAAAAACTAAAATATGTATTGGTTGAGGCATTACCATTTTATTTAGATGTCATTACACATGGCATTGACAATATTTTGAGATATCTTGGATAAGGAATCGATTATATATTTCATATTTATAAACTATTTATTCCAATATTATGAATTAAATTATTTATTTCCATGTGATTATTTTATTTATTATCTATGTATGATTTGATATCCCATGTGATTATTTATATGGAATTCATTTATTATCATTAATTTTTTCCATAATATTTTTTCCTTGTTATATTATCTTCTATGAATTACCTTACTGAGAATTTGAGCTTACCCCTTTATTATGTTTTTATTTCCCCAAGATTTAAAAAAAATCTGATTGATATACCGGGGTATTCTAAAGTGAATTATTGTGGTCTTGAAGAAACTATTATGTTGAATTTTATGTTCTCAAATTTAATTTATAATTCCAATATCTAACAAGTTTTCTAATACCACTAAACTAGTTCTACCTTTCGGATGATATTTCTTGTATATTATTCCATGATAATAAATTAACCATCGATTCTACAATACTATATTTTGGTTATTTATAATAATTCAATATATAGGAAAAGTTTCTTGATGTTTGGGTAATGTATAGAGTAATTGGTTTCCAAGAAAATACATTTATGCTTGAATATTACAAGTGTATTTGGTTTTAGGCAAGATGAATCTTGGTTTAATAAACCCAAAATGATATGTTCATGTATATCCTGATCATCATCATTTTTCATAATTAATAGTCCCTTAATAAACACTTGGTTTAATACTCCAAGTTGAAATTGTTTGGGAAATTCAAAAACACTTTACAAACCACTATAAGTCACATAAATTTATTATTAAGTCATAAAAACAAATATATAAATTACCATGTACAACCTATATAAAAATATTGATTCACAAAAGTTACTATTTACATGTCATTTATAATTTATTCCTTATTTTTTTATAGTTTTTCTTTTATATATTTACTAGTTAAAGTATTTTAATTCTATTTTTTCCTTTCATTTATTTAGAGGAATAAAATAAGTCTAACTGTGAAAAATACCAACATGGTAAGAAATGTGATGATTTTTATAATGATATTCCCACCCATATGGGAGTATGATCTGGGAACATCATGGAATTAGAATCCTAGATGACTCTTTCTATAAAAAAAAAATTGAATTTTATGGAACACCCTCCTCCTAAGATAGACCAAGTTGGTGTGGATTCCTTTATACACCAATGGCCTCATACCTTTTGTATATCATCTGATCTCCTCATCTAAGAAAAATAAATTAACAATATTCAAAATATATTCTCTATACTCAAATAGTTGTAAGAAGATAATTTCATTCAGGTCGCTTGTCATCTTAATGTGGAAGTTGATAACTGGTGGAAACTGATCAGGAACACAAAATTACAAAGAGGAAATTGATTCAATGGAATGGGAATAAATCATGAGTATATTTATCAATAAATATTTTCCTAGAACTCACCTTATTAAAGTGGATTTCCAGTTCCTTGGAATGAAGAAAATGGAATATGAGACTATTGAGACATTTGAGGAATACTTCATATGGATTTCATAATACACCTATGACATTTTCATCAATATCAAATATAAGGAACATTGTTTTTTATCATGTTAAGTAGAAGTTTATATATTTATCTATAAATTAATTAATTTGAGGGTTATAAAGATATTTCCCAGTGCTCCCTCAAGGTTGAGATAGAGGTATGTGACAATCAATGGGCTCTGGGGCCTGATTAAAAAAATCTAAAATATACTTTTTTACAGGAGTTTTAATGGATAAATCTTAGGTAAGGAAGAAAACACAACTACCTTTATTTCAAAAGTGTGGAAGGAAGCATCCTGGAAACTATCTTTAGGGAAATAAGAGATGCTTCATATAGGGAAAAGTTGGAACTAGACCAATAAATACTGAAGGGATATGAAAAAATCTACTAATGAGATAGAAAAAAATAAGGTTCCACTTAATACTCAATGTATGGTCCAATTTTTATGAATCAAAGAAAAGGATAATTATAAAAACCAATACCCTAAAAAAAGCGTTTTTATGGATAATTATTGACAAAAAACCCCAATGGCTATAGAGAAAAGAAGGGAATATTTTATCACTACTACAGAGTTGGATCTAGATGATGATGTGGTAACATGTATGATGTTTATTCATTCATGAATAGAAAACATGAATTTTGTTTCTATTTCAATGCATTATTTAATATCTTGAATGTTTAGTATAACTTTTCAAACACCACTTCAATATATGGGGGCTGAGATATATATGAGAGCAATAAATAGGGAAGTTATTACATACCATGTATATAAATCCTCCTTAGTCAATGTTAGAGAACTAAACCTTCTGGAACTGTTCTTTTCTTTTATAGTATTTTTTTCTATATGAGGCCAAGATTTTCTATCCATATAAAAATCTAGCGTCAACTTTAGAGAGAGGGAGGTTACACTCAACATCTCAATCCATCCTTCAATTCAGTACAAGTATAAGGAGGTGGATGAATATACTTCAGAATCATTATCTCAATTATGGATTTTACTTCCAAATTATATAGTATATTAATCTAAAATTATAAAAACCAATGAGAGAATCAAACTTGAGATATTATAATGATGTATTCCCTAAAGAGTTTCATAGTCCTCCTCTTAAATGAATGGTTGAGTTCACAATTAACTCTATACCTATATATCTTCTTGTTTCCATGACTCCTAAAAGAATAGCCTCTATTGAGTAGGAATAACTGAAGAATTAGTTACAATAGAATTTGGACAAGGGTTTCATATTCTAAATAGCTTCACCATGGTGTGTGCTTCATCAAGAATAAGGATGTGTTAATGCAACTCACACTGATTATCATGAACTAAAAAATATTATGATATAAAAATATTTTCCCAATCCATAGATAGATGAATTGACTGATCAGCTATAAAGGGACTATTATTTTTATTTGGTGGTCTTTCATTAGGGGTATCACTAATTAAAAGTGAAGAAGGAATATATCCCCAAATATGCCTTTTCAATGGGGTGTGGACATTATGAGTTTATAGTGATGCCCTTTGGACTCACTTATGATCCATAAATATTCATGGACATAATGAATAGAGTCTTTATAGACTACCTTAATAAATTATTGGTATTCTTTGTAAATGATATTCTGATATACACCATTGGTATGGAGGATCATGAAGATAATTTAAATACAATGATTAAGGATTTGTGAAAGGATAAGATATATGAAATATATAGTAAATTTGAGTTCATTATTGAGGAAGTATCATTCTTGGGTTATGTTATCACTAAACAAGGGATATTTGTGGTCCCCTCTAAGAAAACATCAATTAAGGAATGTCCTAGAACAACATCCGCATTGTAGATACATATTTTTTTAGAGGATTCAGGTACTATCAACAATTTGTGATAAACTCCTCATGATTTTAAAACCAACTAACCAAGATCACTCGGAAGGGATTAATGTTTTTCTAGATTGATGAATGTGAATAAAGATTCAGGGAATTGAAAAAGATGCATATCACTGCATAGTACCTCATGTTTCCCACAAGTGGGGATCTTTTTATAGTATAAAATAATGATTCAAAATCGGTAATGGGTTATATTCTAATAAAAAATGATAATTTTATAACCTATAACTCAACATGGTTGAAATTTAATGAGCATAACTATCCAAATCCTGATATGGAGTTAGTTTTAGTTATATTCACATTAAAATTATATAAAAAATATATCTATGTAGAGAAGTTTGAAATATATATGGATTATAAGATCCCAAAATATATATTCATAGAGAAACAACTTAATATATTGTTCATAAGATAGTTAGAGTAGATCAAAAAACCAAGACTACTCAATCCTATTATATTCAAGGAAAGAAAATAAAATAGTAGATTCTCATTGTAGAAAAGATCTAGTAAATTTATCAATGATTAGAATTGAGAAGGATACAATCCAATTTGACTTGAAAATAATGGAAATGGGAATCATATTGGAAGGTACATCATTATTCCTCTATCAAATGAATATTCAACCAACCAATAAGGCCCTGACCATAAATGTTATGTACTGTTTGGTCAAGTCAATAATTTTACTGTAATTTGAATCAAGTATCTTTTTAGGTTTGGAAATTTAGAGAATATAGTCATAATTAACACATAAAAACATGAATATTATGAGTAGATGCTTCTACTCGCTATCCAATTTTTTCTTATAAAAAACAACTCTTTAAAATAAAACATGACATCGTTTGATGTTTTAACTACAAACCATTCCTTTGTTCCTAACCATTGATATATTCTTATTTATGTCTTGGTAAAAACATTTAAAAACATGGGATGAGCATAAAAATCTCAGTAAGGGATTCTTAATGAATGAAAACTATTAGTCTTGAAAAAACATGTAATCCATGATAACTTTATGATAAATTAATACTTTAAGAAGTAACAAAAACAATTCACTAAATATAAGCTCATTACTTACCATTGTGTAACAAAATGATTACCATAAAGTCCCTAGAAAGAAACATAAAACATATAATGCTTAATTGGGACATAAACATACTTAAATGGAATAACCATATGATCAACTTCCACACATATCAGTAATTTTAATAGCTATAAGACCAGATTTCATACTCATTGCATTAGAGGTTTTAACGTAAATACATGTCCTTGGTTTATTATGGAACCACCAATCATTTGGTTTATCACATAACCACCATTCATTGGTTTATCACATAACCACCTGTAAAATTTCCAAGTACCATTATATAATCATAAAACCTAAAATATTGAAAATATCACCATTTCACTAAAAACATTTCATTTAAAATCACAATAAATAATTTCCAGTTATTGATATACTCAATCGATTGAAAAATCTATTTTCAATACCAAAACAACCTAAAAGGGAATAAGTTATTTCTTTTTCTTTTAAAAACAATAAGGCTTATAGAGGAAGAAAAATATCAAATAATGATTACGGGGGTGGAGAGGCCGTTGTCACTGCATACGTTAAAAATATTCCAATTATAATTTAGTAAAATGCTTCATAGAAAAAAATACTTCATTATAATGAAATTATTATTCAAAGTGCTTTATTATACATCGTATAAAATAAGGAGGTTTATATTTTATAAATATGTCTCAATGAAATGATATTGAGACGAAGTCCCTTACCTTGAGTCTGATTAATCATGTATGTTCTTTGTTCTTACCAAATAATAAACTTAATTTAATTTATACATTATTCAGAACCTTATTCAGATTTATTATTCCTGTTATATCACTTCTTAACTTGTTTCAAAAATTACATAATTATTTATGTTAATATCGGTAGTTTTATCAATATTTTGTAATTGAGTGGAAAATTAAATTGTTTGATTTAAATTGTCAATGTCCTCAAAATTACATCATCTCAAGAATATTATTTATGATTTAGATATCATATATATCCAATATATGTACTTATAATATCCATAATATTTGGAGATATGAAATTAAATGCATCGTTCATGGATACGGTAGGTCATACGTACGCGTGAACGCTACTTTAATTTCTTTATCATACTAAAAGAATAATAATCAAATGATATAAATTTTTATTATAAAATTTTTATTATATTTATGTAATTCATTTAGATAAGATTAATAAAACCATCCTTTATACTTTCCATTTAAATAATGATTGAGTCCTTTCACATTGAGGGGTGGTAGTCCACACTTCCTCAAATGAAAATATCGTATTTACACATCATCGAAATCATAAAGATATGTTTTAAATAAACATTAATGAATCATAGAGACAATATAAATATAATATATATCAGATATTAATAAAGTTCCATTATAATGGCCACCATGAGAGGTTGTAGGGAAAAATATATCAATCATCGTTTCATGAGGTAGTTGTTCGTCGTACATAGAAACTACATGTTTCGATCCTTTATATGGAGGTGTGTGTAAGTGTTGGTAGAATACTTATTTTAACAACATCCTAGTATATTAAGGATTATTTTTCTATTATGTAATAAAATAATAACAAGATAATATGGAGTGTATAAGGAAAATAAAAGAAATGAACTTGATAGAAGATGTTACCCCAAATGGGGTAACTTCTTTTGATTTGAGCCAAAATGCTTTCTTGAACTTCCTTCTTCCAAATTTAAGGCTTCTAGTAGTAAGGGTGGTATGTTTTAAGCTTATTTGAGTATAAATTTTTTGATACAAGGGGATTTATAGGTTTGAGTAAGTCAGTAGATGTGGTGGCCTTCTATAAGAGGGAGTAGGGGCACTTTAGGAAGCTCTTGGAATATTAATTTATTTCAAATTCAATATTGATTAAAAATGGCCCAAAACTAATATAATTCAAATATTCGTTGATTTTGGTCCTAATACCATTCATCCAATAAATTTTAGACTTGTTTTTAAATTTTCTTATATTTATGTTTTTGGTTTAAAACTTATTTTGCAGTTTTTAATCATATAGTGATGTCATGTTATTACCACATTGTGGGTTAATTTAATTCCCATATCATATCAAAAGACCCCTGAAAAATAATTTATGACATATTTTGACTTTTATTAACCATTTTTTAGAATATTAGATTTTTAAAAATTCAATATAATTTTTAAACATTTTTATGTTTTAATTTATGAATTATGTCAATTTTGGACCCTATTCATACTTGACTTTTCTATAAATTCATAAAAACCATATTGCTTCGACCCAAATTCAATAAATCAAAGATATTATGTCAATATAATCCATAAAATTCGTTTATGACATCAAAATAATCAAATTACATTTATTTTAATATATATATATATATAATATCATTAATTTGAATCCTTTATTAATGAAGAAATTATTGCATCATCATTATTCCATAATTAAGTTTATTAATTTAATGTCTATAAGTTATAAATGAAATATAATCACATAGGTAATAGTTTTATATTTATAATTAAAATTTATAGTCAAATATATCACTTATATAACCCCATATAAATATTTATTTAATAAAAGATACATGTTTATACTATTTTTCTTTTTACATTAAATTAATTATTATAAAATGCCATTATCACTCCAAAATGTGGCTCTGCAGGGTCCTAAAATCGACCTAAGAATGCCCATGTTCATACATATCTCATCAAATAGGATTTGGAAATGTTTTAATGTAGTTTAATATTATTATAATATTATTATTTACCTTTATTTACCAGATTTACACTTTAACCATGGTAAATAAAATTATTATTGAAGTTACTATTTATAATTTCAAAAAATAAAAGGTGACTATTTACACTATTTGAAACCTATTATTCCAAATATTGAATCCATTTTTCCAAATTCAAAAAATAGATGTCGAACTAGTCACTTTAAAATAAATTCTTGTTGTCAAAACTAGAATGCACGTTTTTATGTAAAAACTATCAAAAGATTTACATGTCTTATATACAATTTTAATGTGAAATTACTTCCAATGACCAGAATTGGATTAAATTATAAAAACATATTCCAGTTATACATTAAAACAAATTAAAGAGACAATCTTACTATATAAATAAATTATATGAAAATATTGTTTTGAATTAAAATGCAGTATTTTTCAATATTCATTAAAATATGAATTTCATCAGAAAAAAGACCCAAATTTCCATAAAAGTAAATTATTATGTTCCTATTATAAATTAAAAGATTATTTTGTAAAATAAAACATATGAAAGTAACAGAAATGACATTTAAAATGGGTTCTCCTTCAAAAGGTGATAAAATAACCTTTTAAAAATATTAGTGTGTTCTAGGTTTAAAATTGGATTCATTCTCATTTTAAGTCTCTAAAATTTATTAAATAAATGTAAAATATTTTTAAAAACATGTATAATAATATTTTAGTTATTTATATTCATTCTCGTTGATATAAAGTCTAGGCATTAACTACCATTTAAATTAATAACAATAATATATTATATTTCAGTACAACTCAAGGTTCTGTGCAATGTAAGTCTTAAGAAAAAACATTGTTTAGTGTTGATCGTGTTATCAAAAAAGGATAACTCTTTAATGTAAAATTAATATATTTTTAATAAAAATTAATTGAAAAGAAAAAAAATTTCTCTAAATACAATGGTCGTTACATAATTCCCCCATTTTGGAACTTGCTTCCTCACAATTTTGAAAATTGGGTTTAGAAACATCATTGAAAATACACTATTGGTAAAACAGTCAATAAAAATATCACTTTAACAGAAAGAAATAGAAGTATAAAAGTCACCCATGATAACACATACAGGGGTTCCATATATGAAAACATGGATATGGAGTAAAAATTAAGTAACACGTTCTGATGGATAGCGATAGAAAACATGATTAGGAGAATTTCAATGAGCAGAAAACCACAAACTTGTGATGGCTTAAATGGTCTTTGATTTCCCAATAGAAAAAGTTATCAGAATTTTTTTTAAGGTCATTTTAATAAAGTTGTGGAATCGTTTTTTGATTTATAATTAGAACATAAATGAAACAATATAAATTTTAAACTAGAGTTTCATTCCTTAATAAATGTATACCACAAAATCATATTTTCTCTAAACGATGAGTATTCAAGATGATAGGGTCACACCTGATGTCCGAGAATCAACTTCTAAAAAATCACATAATCCTTAAAAAATTAACTATCTATTAATAATGTCTTGAAACATTAACATAATCTGAAATGGATAGTACAAGATCAGATAATCCCCATAAAGGATAATCCTTTATAAAAATAAATACTACTCTTAATCTCCAAAATTCAACAAGGACCATTCAATAAACAATTACCCTCAAAATTATTTAATGTAATCCAAACTATGATTAAAACCCAAAAATTCAGAAGGATTTTATCACCTATTCTTCCATGATAAATGTAAACATTTATCTCTAAATACATAAACTACTCTTAAAGTATCATACATAAATGTAATTAACCTAATCACATATTCTCCATGATAGTTTAACCATTTCCATAAATAAAAAAAATTTCCAATTGTCTACAATTAAAACACACATTCTTCCAAAATAAAACTCAACCATTACTCCTCAAATATAATCCTATAGTATTCTATTTTCCTTTGGCATGTAGTGTTCTTTAAAGTGCGAAAGTCTTCCAAAATTACATTTATCACTTAATCACCAAAAAAAAAGATCCTATATTAGGGATATCCATTTGATAAAGCATAAGTTCCCAAAATAATCTTATTATTGATCCATAAATCAATAAAAATAAATATAATAAGTCATACTAACCAGGGACTTCATGAAGGCAAAGGGTTGGTGATAAATCTCAGTCGCACTTTGGTTGTGGGTATGATTCTTGTAGCTTTATCCGACTTGACGGGTTGTCACTTGGTCCGTGTTTTGTCCTTTTTCAAAAAATATATAATTTTATAACATTACCTAAACTGTGATAAATTCTTCAAAATAACCATAACATGTTTTTACCTCAAAGTTTATCTCATACCTCGCATTTTGTATCCCAAAAAGTAATAACCCATAATTGCCTCAAATTGAAGGATTATATAAACCCTAATGGTTCTTTATAATTATATAATCAATTGAAAAGATAATTCTTCCTCAATAAAATTTTTAATATAACAAGCTTTAGGGTTAAAAATTCTATATGTCTTCCAAAGTAATCCTATAATTAATAAATTTAAACATATCATCAAAAATAGATCCAACATAACTCTTTAATTCTTAAATTGTAAACATCTTAATCATCCAACATTCTTCATGATCCTTTATTAATGTTTTTTCATCTTATTATTTTATACTTCCATCTTAGAAACAAAATCATGCATATTTTCCTCATATTCAATAATGTAAAAAACTCGATCTAAGAAATAATCCATGCCATTCATAGGTCATTCTTAGTATCCTCATATTCAATTGGAATGGAATTAGGTACTGGTAAACATATATTTGTATGGTATTCCAGATCCCATTCACAAACCTTCTTCATAGGACATATATTTGTCTAATGACTATACACACCACATTTATAACATTCAATTGATCCCTGATAAAGAACTTATTTCCCTTTATTATAGCCAATTGGATACTTCCTTTTTCTATGGCATGTTATTGCTTTATGAACTTCATTACCACATTTATAACATATTATCATCCCTTTAAAGAATTTTACTATAAGTTTCATTCCACATCCTTGACACATAGGTTTTTGAATATACTTACCTTTATGGTTATTTCCAAAACTTCCATACGGATTCTTCTCCCATATATATGATGCCTTCGAAAAATAACTAAGGTTCAAGTAGTCAATCATGACTCCAGATTGTTGGTTAAGAATAACCATAATATTTCTCATTACGTCAACCATTTCATTTGGTTTCTTATTCAGAAAACCACCACAGTTTCCATCACATCCATTGTAACTTTCGTACCTTCTATATGAATCCATTTACTAAGACCAAAATTTTCAGTGTATTTTTATCTTTAAAATCATCATTTACTATCTTATAATAAGGGTAAATGCTAATATATACTTATTCTTACTATCATAAATTCATTCAATTTATCTAAAATAACAATGACTCTTTCCAAAATTATAACCACTGTGGTTATATAAAACATTTCACTTATGCTTATATAACAACATAACCTTTAAAGGTATCTAAACCAACCTCTAGTGCCAACTATAAGGCCCCAACCTTAAATATTACATAATTTTGACTTAAGTCAATAATTTGACTTTAATTCAAATTGAGGATCTATATAGGTTTAGATATTTAGATAATTAGGCCATAAACGATACATAATAACTTGAATATTACAATTAGTCCTTTATACTCATTATCAATTTTTTCTTATAAAAGAAAAAATCTTTAAAAAGTAACATGACTTCATTTCATGTTTTAACATCATAAATTTTACTTGAGATCATCCTTGAATCTATTATTATTTATGTCTCGTGAAAATAATTTCTAAACATGGGATGCGCATAAAAAGTTCAGTAAGGGATACATAATGAATGAAAACTATTAGTCTTGCGAAAACATGTAAACCATGATAACATTATCATAAACTAATACTTTATGAAGTTGGGAAAACACTTCACTGAATATAATATCATTTCTTACACTTTTTAAAACAAAATATTTCCATAAAGTCCATAGAAGGAAACATAAAACATATAACGGTATCTTGGGAAATAAACATACTTAAATGGAATAACCACATGGTCAACTTCCAGACATGTCACTAAATGGAATGTCTATACGACCGACTTGCATTCCCAATGCATTAGATGTTATAAGGTAACCACCCATCCTTGGTTTATCACAAAACCACCCATCATTTTGTTTATCATGTATCCACCAATCATGGGTTTACCACATAACCACCCGTCAAATTTAGAAGTACCATTACATAATTATAACACATAAAATATTGTAAATATCAATATTTCACTAATAATTTTTCATTTGAAATAAAAATAAATCTTTTCAACATATTGAAATAATTAATCCATTTCACAAATATTTTTAAATACCAAATCAAACAAAAAGGGAATAAGGCATTTATTTTCCTTTTAAAAACATTAAGGTTTATAGAGGAATCCAAATATCAAATAAAGGTTACGGTGGTAGAGAGGTCGTTGTTGCTGCATAAGTTAAAAACATTCCGTTTGTCATTCTGTAAAATGCTTAATAGAAATAAAGATTATTATTAAAAGAAATTAAAATTCAATGGAGTTTATTATAAACTGTGTAAAAGAAGGAGGTGTATATTATCAAAATATTCCTTAATGAAGGGAGATTGACATGAAGTCTCTTACCTTGAGTCTGACTCATCACATATTTGCCAATTTATTCCTAAAAAATAAACTGAAGTTAATTTCTACTTGATTAAGAACATTTTTAAAGTTATTTATTAATTTGATATCACTTATTACCACGTTATATAAATTACATAATTTTGGAAGTTAATATCGGTTGTTCTGTCGATATTTGGTAATTGAATAGAAAATGAACTTCTTTTATGTAAATTGTCCATGTCGTAAAAATTCCATCATATCTAGAATATTATTAATTATTTAAGTATCAAATATAACCAATATATACGTACTTATAATATCCATAACTTTTGGGGATAATAAATTAAATGCATTATTCATGGACATGATTGTTCGTACATACGCATGAACACTACTTACATTTATTTGTCATACTAAAAGACTTATAAAAAAATGATATAAATGTATATTATGATAAAATTATTATATTTATGTCATGTGTGTTTCAAAGGTTTAATAAACCCATCTTTTATATGTTCCATGTATAGCATGAACGAGTCATATCACTTTGAGGGAGCGGTAGTCCACACTTCTTCAAATAAAATTTTCATTTTTACATATCATGGAAAGCATAAATGTATATTGTAAATAAAAATTAAAGAATAATAGAGAAAATATAAATATATTATATATTATATATAAATATAGTTACATTATAATTTCCACCATGAGTGGTGTTAGGGGGAAATCAAACATTCATCGTTTCGTGAGGCAGTAGTTCACCGTACATAGAAACAGTATGTTCGTATCTATTAGATGGAGGTTCATGTAACTATAGTTTGAATCCTTATCTTACCAACATTATATTATATTATGTTTAGTGTTTTTTCGATAATCAAATAATAAGAATATCATAGGGAGTGGATATGGAAAATAAAAAAAGGAACTTTAGAGAAGACGCTACCTCTAAATCAGGTAACATTTTTTATTTCAGCCAAAAGGATTTCTTGAATTTCTTTAATCCAAATTTAAGACTTCTAACAGAAAGCGAGGAATGTTTTAAGTTTATTAAAGTAAAATTTGGATGATCCAAGGGTCTTGATAAGTGTGAGTAAGTGGGTAGATGTTGTGGGATTTTATAGGAGGGAGTAGGGGCACTTTAGAAAGATCTTGAAATATTAATTTTTTATAAATTAAATTTCAATTAAAAAATGTCCAAAACAAATTTAATTCCAATATAAGATGATTTTGGTTCAAATTAAAATCATCCAATAATTTCTAGACATGTTTTGAATATTTTTTTTATCCTTATGTTTTTGGTTAAAACCTTATTTTACCCTATTTAATCTTGTAGTGATATCTTGTTATTTCCACATTGTGGGGTAATTTATAACACCCCAAGCTTCCAAGATAAGCTTCTCTATGAATAATATAGTAGCATGTGTTGTATGCAACTTCGAGTTCTAACACACACCACAACAAATCAAACTAGAAGTTATGAATTGTAATACCCACTTTTTGAAATTTTATGCATTTTATCTTTCAAAATTGACTTTATTTTTGGATTCAAAATATCGAAATTAGATTAAGGTGAATTTTTGGTACTTTTCTGATAACATTCATATTTTGGTGAATAGTGAAAATTACTATATTTTAATTAAAAATAACTCTTTTAATTGAAATAATTAATAGTGATAAATTATGAATTTGAGTGGTTTTAAATTATATTTAGAATATATTTTTACAATTCAATCCAATATTGGTCATTGTACATAATTTTACATTTAAACCGGACATAAACACGTGTCAATCTTCTTGATTGTTATTGTTTCTTAAAAAACCGCTTTTTGTTTTGACAGTGAGAATTAATTTTAAATTAATAAATGTCACTTCTATGTTTTTAATTTGGTAAAATAGACTTCATTATCAAATTTAGAATATCAGAATTATATTAGGGTAAATTTTTGGTATTTTTCTGAAAACTTTTAATTTTTGATGAATAGTGAAAAACACTGAGTTATAGTTTAAAACCGAATTTTTATTTAAATAATAATTTATTTTATTTAAATTATTTAAAGTCAAAATAGATACATAATTCCTATATAAGTTCAATGTAATTCATTGGAGTCGGTTTATAATAATTTTAGATATATAAAAATTTCATTGAACTTTTCACTGTCTTTTACCCACCTCCTAGGAGCTTTTGCAAATTCACATAAAATTTAATTTTACAGCTTCTGGGAGTTGAATTTTAAAAATCTGAGAGACACGGTTAATATCAAGGAGTAAAATTTGGTTCAATGAGATGAAAATAATTTTTGGTGAATAGTAACTTTTTACTTTTATTTACCACGGTTAAAAGTAAATAGGGTAAATAAGGGTAAAAATGATATTAATATTACCCTCACACATTTCATTATTCTATTGGACAAGTTTATATCGACCAAAAACAACCTTAGGAATAAAATATTATCATTTAGTTCCACTTGGATTAGGTTAGGACATTTATTATTATTTAATTTAAAGAAGAGTTAAAAGAGTTAAAATCAAAGTTTAATAACTAAAATATTTTTAATATGGGGTATTAAATAAGATAAATTTTATTGAAAATTGTCATTATAAATATAAGAATATTTCCTAAATCATGGTATTTTATTTATAATTTTTAGACATTAAATAAATAAATATATTTATGACACAATGATGATGTAGTAATTACCTTATTCATGAAAGAATCAAATAAATGGTATTATAAATATTAAAATAAATATAATTTCAACGATTTTATGATATACAAGAATTTTATAGGTGAATATGACATGTCAGGATTGATTCAATGTATTTTTTTTTCAAGTAATAATTTTTTTATAATTTTAACAAATACCAAATACCAAATAGTGTCAAAATTTATATAAAATAGTTTTTGAAACAAATATTATATTATTAATTGATATAATGGACAAAAAAATCTAAGGATCAGCCAAAAGACTTATCTAATAATATATATGACATTAATGAACCAATTGGGGTTCCATTGTTAGTATATAGTACGTTTATTAACCATATAGTGTAAGAATACAAAAAGACACGGTAAAAGCAAAATTATTTAACTTAGAGTTAAATCTAAATGATAATGTTAAAATGGTAACCTAAACTTGTCTAAAACCTATTGGTTGAGTTTTTTTTAAAACTACCCCCACCTTAGACTTTAAATATTCAACTTTGGATCCATTATAAACCGAATATGATTTTATTATAAAATACTATTTTATGTTTTTCCCAAGGTGCCCCTCACCCCTCTTATAAAAAGCCACTCCCCCTTCTCTCTAATTAACACCTTCTAATCCATTTGGCTCAGCCAAACCCTACCCAAATACCCTATAAACTATACTAAATTCAACATAGAGGCCTTATTTTGATTATAAACCCACCTAAGGAGCCCTTTTGATCAAATCAAAAGAAAGAACCCGAAGAAGAGGTAATGATTTCACCACCGTCTCACAAGTTCCTTTCTTCTTCCACTTCATTTTTCTTAGTTGTTTCCATTATAAAATAATGACTCTAGTATACTATATATACTGTGATATTATTATAATTATGGTATAACTAAATTCATTATTCTATCCACACCTTGAATGACATGTCACCATACGTGCGTACGTACGACTTACCGTCTCCACGTCGTGGTGTAATTGTTATTCAATACATTATTATATGGATGGGTATAATAATGATGTTTATTTGATGTAAATAATAAATATAACATGATAATTATTATGTATATATTATATACCATTAAATTATATATTATATTAATATCAAAATAATGATATTTGCGCTCGTGCGTACGTACGGATTACTGTCTCCACAACGCGATGAGATTCATTTCCAAGTTCATCATTCATCGACGATTATAAAAATTTATATTACAAATAAGTATGTAATATAGGACATAATAATGCTACAGGATATATATATATATATATATAATTATTTATGTACTTACATATATCTTATTCACTTTCTTCCGTTCAATACTCTATGAAAACAGAAACGGTGTTATTGCGTACATACGGACTGTCATCTCCATAAACGGTGTTTTCCATTTCATACATACGTATATTATAAATTTTTATATTCTAAATATATATTATAAATAAATCATGTTTTATAATCTGGAAGTATTTAGATATTAATCTATTTGATACAATCAAGAGAAACAGGTTAAAACACATACGATAAAGAAAGCGATTATTACCCGAAATATTAATATAACAAAGAAATTATTATTAAATGGGTATTATAAAGTCATAAATGAATAATGTATGATATCATAAATATGGTTTTGTTTATGGTATAATTTAATAACATACTATAGTCTTCATACAGGAGGCTAAATGTACCATCGACTAAAGGAAAGTGCAAGGTAATGAGTTTTCATCTCACTCCTTATTCCTGTGAGATTAATGTCATATTTCCACTATTACCTTTCTTGTGGTGTATGTACTGCCCATTATTGAATTATTTATGTAATACACTTTAATTTATGTGTATTTACATATTCATTGTATGATACCTCTTTCATGAGTTGTATTTTTCGTAAGTTACCAAATTGTTAAGGGTTTATTTCACAATCTCTTTATTATCTGAGGTTGTTTATACGTAATTATCTACTAGGACCTCTTTATCATCCACATCCATGTTTCCTAAAAATTTATTTCAAATAATTCTTACTATTTTATAGAATATGGGATAAATTCATTTATACCCTTATTTGAATTTTTATAAGTGGTTTATAAAGAAATATTTCCGTCGTTTTCAAACAAGGTCCTTTTTAACCTTTTCAACAAAATTATGGTAAGGATGTTTTTTTAACATATACGGTAGGTTCAGCTATTTTCCACCATTATAAAATCTTTTAATCTTCCCATACAATCTTATAATAATATTTTCAATGTAAATGTTTTCTTTTATTATTATGTGACTTTTAAATGATTTCAAAAAAAAGAGATATTTCTCTTAAATAGTTTTGATTTCATCTATGTCAACATCCTTTGATAAATTTTACACTTGTTTGAATTTGATTTATTATAATAAAAATCTTCCATATTTTATTTAAGGTTTTTTGATATGTTTGATTATATATGAGTCATTTTTATGCCATTAATGTCTTATTATTAATGTTTTGTCATTTCGTATGCTAGTTTTAATACGAATGTTTATGTTATATTTCATCCTCTTATTAAGATGAATGTGTTGGACTAGTAAGTTCTAGGTTGGGGACCGGTAAAAGTAAGCCCTTCAGGTTGGGGTCCAGTTACACCAGACCCTCCGGGTTAGTGTTAGGTTATTAGAGGCACTCCGGGTTGGTGTCCGATTATTAGAGGCACTCCGGGTTGGTGTACGGTTATTAGAGGCACTCCGGGTTGGTGTCCGGTTATTAGAGGCACTATGGGTTGGAGTCCGGTTACAGAGGCTCTTCGGGTTGGGTTCCAGTTACAGTTATCCCTTAGGTCTTGGCACGAGGCCTTGACACAGAAATTAATGTTCGGCATTATGCATTCCATCATTAGGAAAGTGGTTGTTGATATTTCATGTGATTATTGTATTAGTAGAATATCCATGTAAATAAATAAATGGCATTATTTCATTTTATTTCTTCCATATAATGCTGAAGTTCAAGTTTAAAAGGCTTTTTTTAGTTTTATACATTGCCTTAAATGTTTATACTTATTTTTGAATGTTTCCGTTGTATTGCTTACCCTTACTGATCGTTTGAGCTCACCCCTTTCTATGTTTTATTTTCCCAGGATTCCAAGAAGTGTATTGTGATTGATATGTAGGGTCAAGACAAGGGAATAATGGAATTCATAACGGATTATTTATGTTTTTTGTATGTAATGTAACATTCTTGTATGTAATCTATTTTCAAAGACTGCTAAACCGATCGGTCCTTCGAGACATGATTCCTTGTAATCATGCCAATGTTTTAAAATAATACATAGATTCAAGATAAATGGGATCAGGGAATTACAGTTGGTATCAGAGGAAGTTTAGAAATTACCTGGGAAACTAGATTTAGATAAACTCTGATTAGAGCACATAGCCCTATGATAGACTTTGAGGATTAGTATAGAAGAACTTATTAGAATTTTGTTATTGTAGAGATTTTTTGAGTTTTCCAAGAAATACATCCCTGTCTGGATATGAGCAGGTAGAGACAGCTCTGGCACAGATGTACCTAGGGGTAAAACCCAAAATCACCGCTTTAAGATAGACTCGAATGAGAACTAGTGCATGAAAATGGGACTTACTTCACTCTTGGTTACAACACTCCCGTGGGATATGCTTAGGATAATTCTCATTTTCATTAAAAACCATTATGAAGGGATTATGAGATATACTTACTCAAAGAAAAAAAATTTATGATTATGGATTATATCCCTAAACTGTTCAATTTACGTTAGGTATTTTACAAGTTTGGAATTATTAATTTCAATTCATAAACTGACCTAGTGTAAGACAATGTTTAGAAATGGTGCCTGGTAGAAGGAATGAGAACTCCAGAAATACGCATGATCCAAAGAGTAAGAAAGATCATATCATTCATGGTCTTAAACTATAATTTAGAAGGGAAATAGTCTCCCACGTATTATTATCATATGAATAAATAGTATCATGTGTTAATAAGATAAGTAAAGAATTCTTTGAGTCCTATGGCATTGAAGGGAAGCCATAGAAGAAAAAGATGGTATAGAGAAGGACATATAAAGGGAAGAAGGTAAAGAAGGATTTTACCATATGTTATAACTATTGAAAGAATCACCTTGGAAAATGCTTGAAACTAAGGGGACTATGTTATAAGTGTGGAGAAATAGGACACTAAGTACGTGACTATAAGTGTAAAAAAGGGTTTTAAATGTACAATGCTTCATCTGCAAAGAGTTTGGACACTACACGAACCAATGTCTCAATCATCAGAATACGCCGCAAATGATGCTATTGGATAACAACCAAGTTATGATACTACCACAAATGAAGAGGAATGACTAGTGTTCGTGTGTTGTTACTTTAGAATTATTTCATTTAAGTGTTGTATCAATGATGTTCTGGAAATAAATAAGGACTGTACTGCAGTACTATTTCATTGAGGATTTGAGATTTTATGGTACTTAAAAATTTGACTCTATAGTGAGTTAATATTTTTGGAAATTACATGGTTGAAGGAAAGATAAACCTTAATATGGTCCTAATATTGAGGTACTGAATTTGGAATAAGATATGGTTGATTTGGGTAAATTATATTGGATATTCTTAACTACCTTGAAACTGAATAATGATTTCTCAACATTGGAGTTTACAAAATTTTTGATAGGAGAATATCCAGTATTCTATAAATAATAAGGGAGCATGAATGTAATCAATAAGGTTTTATGTTAATTCATGATGTTACCATATTTTAAAATAATACATGGTGAAGGTGATCACATGTTATTACATGGAAAAAAGGATCTTCATTGTGTTTAGCTTACTTATAAAAATTAGACTATGAGTTTGTATAGTAGTATTATGGATTAGTCTAGAGGTTGTAATGGATTAAGATTGAAAGGTTATTTTTGGATTTTTATAAAAGGACAACACATAGACCGTGTGACAACCCATCATGCTGGACAAAGCTGCGGGAATCGAACCCACAACAACAGAGTGATTGAGATTTATCTCCTACCACTGGACTACGTGAAGTCCCTGGATTGTATAATGTAGTTTCTTTTTTTCAATGGGTCTGATATGTTAATTATACATTCATTATATTTAAAACCCTATACCATTAGGATAAATATAGTATTTTTGAGTTGTATTGTGTTTTCTAGTGAAAGATGAGTTTGTGGTAGAAATTTATTAATGGATAAAACTCTAATTATAAATAGGTATATCTCCTTATGATCTTATACAATCTCATAAAAAAATTCCTCAACATTATGAAATTAAACTTAGAACAAAATTTTTGTCCTAGATGGTACCTTAGATCATCACAAATTTATGGCTTTGGGATTATTGGCCTTTTCATAGCCATGTTCTCTACCACTCTCCATCAGATATTGATGGTTAGATTTATCATCCATATCCATATTATCCTTCATGGAACCCTAGTATGTGTTATTTTTGGTAACCTTCATACTTACCACTCTTTATTTTAAATAGAGGCCTCATTAATCCATTTTTCGATGTGGGATTTCAACTAAGATATTTTGAAATGTCAACCACAAGTTTCCAATACCGAGCATAAATTACAAGGATGCAATTTATTGAAGTAGGGGATAATGTAACACCCCAAGATTCCACGGTACAATTTTCTTTGAATAATACAGTAGCGTGTGTTGTATGCAACTTCGAGTTCTAAAACACACCACAACCAATCAAACTAGACGTTATGAACAGTAATACCCACTTTTTAAAATTTTATACATTTTATCTTTCTAAATTGACTTCATTTTTGGATTCAGAATTTCAAAATTAGCTTATGGTTAATTTTTTGTACTTTTCTGGTAACTTTCATATTTTGATGAATAGTAAAAATTACTATATTTTAATTAAAAACAACTTTTTTCATTGAAATAATTAATAGTGATAAATTATGAATTTGAGTGGTTTTAAATTATATTTAGAATATATTTTTACAATTTAATCCAATTTTGTTCATTGTACATAATTTCACTATTAAACCGGATATAAACAACTATCAATCTTTTGATAGTTATTATTTCTCAAAAACCCGCTTTTTGTTTTGACAGTGGGAATTAATTTTAAATTAATAAAACAAAACTTATATGTTTTTAATTTGTTAAAATAGACTTCATTATTGAATTCGGAATATCAAAATTAGCTTAGAGTAAATATTTGGTATTTTTCTGAAAACATTTAATTTTTGATGAATAGTGAAAAACACTGAGTTATAGTTTAAAACCAAATTTTTATTTAAATAATTATTTATTTTATTTAAATTATTTAATGACAAAATAGATACATAATAACTATTTTAGTTCAATGTAATTCATTCGAGTCGGTTTATAATAATTTTAGATATATAAAAATTTCATTGAACTTTTCACTGTCTTTTACCCACCTCCTAGGGGATTTTGCAAATTCACATAAAACATAATTTTACTGCTTCTATGATCTGAATTTTGAAAATACGAGAGACACGGTTAATATCAAGGTGTAAAATTTGGTTCAATAAGATGAAAATAATTTTCGGAGAATAATAAATTTTTAATTTTATTTACCATGGTTAAATGTAAATAGGGCAATTAAGGGTAAAAATGATATTAATATTACCCTCACACATGTCCTAATTCTATAGGAAAAGTTTATCTTGATCAAAAACAATCATAGTAATAAAATATTATCATTTAGTTCCACTTGGATTAGATTATGACATTTATTATTATTTAATTCAAAGAAGAGTTAATATAGTTAAAATCAAAGTTTAATAACTAAAACATTTTTAATATGGGGTTTTACATAAGTTAAATTAGATTGGATGATTTCATTATAAATATAATAATATTTAATACATCATGGTATTTTATTTATAATTTTTAGACATTAAATATATAAATAAATTTATGACACAATGATGATGCAGTAATTACCTTATTCAAGAAACAATCAAATAAATGGATTTATAAATATTAAACTAAATATAATTTAAACGTTTTTATGATATCCATGAATTTTATAGGTCAATATGACATGTTCGGATTGATTCAATGTATTTTTTTTGAAGTAATAATGTTGTTATAATTTTAACAAAAAAATAATTACCAAATTGTGTCAAAATTGACATAAAATAGTTTTTTTAAAAAATATTATATTATTAATTGATGTAATGATCCTAAAAATATAAGGTTCGGCCAAAAGACATATATAATAATATATATGACATTAATGAACCAATTGGGGTTACATTGGCAGTATATAGTAAGTTTATTAACAATATAGTGTAAGAATACAAGAAGACACGGTAAAAGTTAAATTATTTAACATAGAGTTAAATCTAAATGATAAGGTTAAAATGGTAACCAAAACTTGCCTAAAACCTATTGGTTGAGTTGTTTTAGACCTATACCCACCTTATAATTTAAATAATCAACTTTGGATCCATTAGAAACCGAATATGAAATTCTTATAAAATAATATTTTATGTTTTTCGTAAGGTGCTCATCACCCCTCTTATAAAAGGGAACTCCCCCTTCTCTCTAATTCACACCTTCTAATCCATTTGGATCGGCCAACCCCTTCCAAAATACCCTATAAACTACCCTCCCATAAACATAGATGCCTTAATTTGATCAGAAAGCCATCTTATTGAGCCCTTTTGATCAAATCAAAAGGAAGAACCCGAAGAAGAGGTAATGATTTCACCACCCTCTTTCAAGTTCCTTTCTTCTTCCACATCCTTTTTCATTATTGTATCCATTATAAAATAATTACTCCAGTATATTCTATATACTGTGATGGTATTATAATTATGGTACAACCAAATTCATTTTTCTATCCACACTTTGAATGACATGTCACCATATGTACGTACGTACGACTTACCGTCTCCACATCGTGGTGTAATTATAATTCAATACATTATTATATGGATGGGTATAATAATGATTTTTATTTGATGTAAATAATAAATATAACATTATAAGGAGTCTGTATATATTATATACCATTCAATTATATATTATATTAATATCAAAATAATGATATTTTCGCTCGTGTGTATGTATGGATTACCGTCTCCACGATGCGATGAGATTCATTTCCAAATTCACCATTCATCGACGATTATAAAAAAATATATTACTAATAAGTATGTAATATATGACATAATAATGCTACTGTAGATATATATATTTATATATATAAGTATTTATGTGCTTACATATATCTTATTCACTTACATCCGTTCAATACTATATGAAAACAGAAACAACATTTATGCGTACGTACGGACTACCGTCTCCATAAATGGTGTTTTCCATTTCATATATATTTATATTATAAATTTTTATATTATAAATATATATGATAAATAAATCATGTTTTATATTCTGGAAGTATTTAAATCATGATCTAATTGATACAATCAAGAGTAACAAGTTAAAACAGATATGATAAAGAAAGCGATTATTACCCGAAATATTAATATAACATGGAAATTATTATTAAATAGGTAGTCTAAAGTCAGTAATGAATAATTTATGATATCCTAAATATTAATATGGTTCTGTTATAATTTAATAACATACTATAGTCTTCATACAGATATCTAAACATACCCTTGACTAAAGGAAAGTGCATGGTAAAGGGTTTTCTTCTCACTCCTTATTCCCGTGAGATTCATACTATATTTCCACTGTTACCTTTTGTGTGGTGTATGTACTGGCCATAATTGTATTCTTTGTGTAATACACTTTAATTTACTTTTAGTTAAATATTCATTGTATGTTACCTTTTTCAAGTGTTGTATGTTTTGTAAGTTACCAAATTGGTAAGGCTTTATTTCAAAATCTCTTCATTATCTGAGGTTTTTTATACGTAATTATCTACTGGGACCTCTTTATCATCCACATCCATGTTTCTTAAAAATTTATTTCAAATCATTCTTACTATTTTATAGAATATGGGTAAAATTCATTTATACCCTTGTTTTAATTTTATAAGAGGTTTATAAAGGTATATTTCCGTCGTTTTCCAAACAAGGTCCTTTTTAACCTTTTTGACAAAATTAAGGTAAGAATGATTTTTTTACTTATACAGCGGTTGTGGCTATTTTTTGCCATTATAAAATCTTTGAAACATCCCTTAGAAGCTTATAAGAATATTTTAAATTTAAATTTTTTCTTTTATAATTATGTGACTTTTAAATGATTTCAAGAAAATAGATATTTCTATCAAATAGTTTTGATTTCATCTATGTCAACATCCTTTGATAAAATTTACACTTGTTTGAAGTTGATTTATTATGATAAAAATCATTCATATTGTATTTAAGGTTTTGTGATATGTTTGACTATGGATGAGTCATATTTATGCCATTAATGGCTTATGATTAATGTTTTGGAATTTCGTATGCTAGTTTTAATACGAATGTTTAAGTTATATTTCATCCTCTTCTTAAGATGAATGTGTTGGACTAGTAAGTTTTGGGTTGGGGACTGGTAAAAGTAAGCCCTCCGGATTGGGGCCCGGTTACAGCAGACCCTCCAGGTTGGTGTCCGGTTATTAGAGGCACGCCGGGTTGGTGTCCGGTTATTTGAGGCACCCCGGGTTGGTGTCCAGTTATTAGAGTACTCCAGGTTGGAGTCCAGTTACAGAGGCTCTCTAGGTTGGGTTCCAGTTACAGTTATCCCTTAGGTCTTGGCATGAGGCCCTGACACAGAAATTAATGTTCGGTATTATGCATTCCATCATTATGAAAGTGTTTATTGATATTGCATGTGATTATTCAATTAGTAGAATATCCTTGTGAATAATTAAATGGCATTATTTAATTTTATTTCTTCTATATAATGATGAAGTTCATGTTTAAACAAATTTTGTTTTAGTTTTATACATTTCCTTAAATGTTTATGCTTATTTTTAAATGTTTCTACTATATTTATTACCCATACTGAGTATTTGAGATCACCTCTTTCTATGTTTTATTTTCCCAAGATTCCAGGAAGTGTATTGTGATTGATATGTAGGGTTAATCCAAATGGAATAATGACGTTCATAAAGGATTATTTATGTTGTTTTGTATGTAATGTAACATTTATGTATATAATTTATTTTCCAAGACTGTTAAACAGATCGGTCCCTCTGGACTTGATTCCTTGTAATCATGCCAATGTATTAAAATAATGCATAGACTCTGGATAACTGGGGTCAGGGCGTTACATAATTTAGTTCCCATATAAGGTTAAACGACCCAAAAAAAGTCATTTAATAATATTTGGATTTTTATTAAAAAAATTACGAATATTAGATTTCTAGAAATTTAATATCAGTTAATAAAGTATTTTATGTTTTAATTTATGAATTACGTCAATTTTGGACACTATTCATATGTGAATTTTTTACAAAATTGATAAAAACCTGATTCCTTGAAACAAAATTCATGAACTCAACGATATTAGGTCAATATAATCCAAAAAATTAGTGGATGAAATCAAAAAAATAAATTTACATTTATTTTAATATTTATAATATCATTTATTTGAATCCTTTATTAAAAAATCAATCATTGCATCATCATTATGGCATAATTAAAATTATTAATTTAATGTAAAAAAATTATAAATAAAATATAATTTTCCAGGAATTTTTTTTATCTTTTTAATTAATATATATAGTCAAACCTTTCACCTATATAACCATGTATAAAATTTGTTTTATTAAAAGATACATGTTTATGTTATTTTTCTCTTTACTTAAAATTAATTATTATAAAATGTCATTATCACTCCTATGTGGCTCGATGGTGTCCTAAAATCAGACCAAGGATGACCATGGTCAGACATATCTCATATTATATAATTAGTACATGTGTTAGGGTTGTTTAATATTATTATAATATTATTTTTTACAGTTTTTTGCCAGATTTTCCCTTTAAACATGGTAAATAAAATAATTCCTCAAATTACAACTCAAATTGTATGAAAATAAAAGGTACCTAATTACAAAATTTGAACCTTTTCATTCCAAATAATGATTCTATAATTTGAAATTAAAAAAAATAAGGTGCAGAAATTAATTTGAAATTAATTCCCATTGTTAAAACCAGAATGCATGTTTTCAAGAAGTAAAAACTATCAAAAGATTGACATGTGTTTATGTCCAATTTCAATGTGAAATTACTACCAAAAACCAAAATTGGATTAAATGGTAAAAACATAAACCAATTACACTTTAAAACCAATTAAAAATAAAACCTATCTATATAAATAAATTATATTAAAATACAGTTTTTAATTAGAATGCGGTATTTTTCCCTATTAATTAAAATATGAATTTAAACTAAAAAATTATAAAAATTTCAAAAAAAGTAAATTTTTATGTTATGATTATAAATAAAATGTTTATATTTTCAAATGAATATATAAAAGTAAAAAAAACTATATTTAAAAATGGTTCATCTTCAAAAGGATGTAAAATGACCTTTTAAATATATTAGAGTATTTTATGGTGAAAATTGGATTAATTCTTATTTTATGCACCTAAATTTTATTTAATAAATGAAAAAAACATTTAAAAAACATGTATAATCATATTTTAGTTAGTAATGTTCATTTCCAACAATATAAAGGCTATGCATTAACTACCATTTAAAAAAATTAATTATATTATATTATTTTTCAATATAACACAATGTTGTGTGCAATGTAAGATTTCAGAGAAACCTATTTTTGTGTGTTAAGTATGCTATCAGAAAAATTGTCCACTTTAATGTAAAATAAATATCTTATTCATAATTAATGATAGAAAAAAAGGTATTACTCTATAAATACATGGGTCGTTACACATCCCTTATGAAGATGATAAATGATGCTCCAATAGGTGATTATAAAATACCAAAGAAGGTGTAATCTCTAAGAAAATAGAAATCTTTTTACATAAAATTTGATAATGAAATATTTATAAGATTTGGGTCAAAAATATGTGTACCATAAAATATTGAGATAAAGGATTTATCGAGTGACGCACATAGAATGACCCTATCCGTCCACCAAGGGAGTAAAAAGATGTATTGGGATCATTGAGAGAACTATTGGTGGGGAAATATGAGGAAATGGACAGAATAATATACATCAAAATTCATGTATGTCGATGGGTGAAGGATAAATGGTAAAATTCCAAGGGAATGATGCAACCATTTCCCAAACCAACATTAAACTAGGAAAACATCCCCCATAAAATTTATCATTGGTCTTACAAAGAAAATAAGGGGAAATAATTCTATATGGATTTCAGTGGATCATATTACAAATACTTCTCACATTCATACAATTTTTTAGGGATTCTCACATAATCAACTTGAAAGGATATACGTCATAGAAATGTTTTGGATAACTAAGACACCATTATTGAATATGTACAATTTAGATTTTATATTAAACCATAAGTTCTAGAAATGTATCCCATGTGACATAAACACTAATTTGAATGTCTGTATGAATTATTATCCCCGAACTAATGGCCAATCTAAGTGGAATATTTAGACACATGGGGATATGTTAAGAGTTTTCTCGATGGAATTTAATAGAGAGTGAGATCTATATCATCTTCATGTTGACTTATCATACAGTAAAAGCATTCAATAAATCATAATGATGAAAACATATGAACCCCTTTATAGGAAGATATGTATAAAACATTCATTCTAGTATGAAGTTGCAGACCACAAGCTACTAGTACCTAAAATGGTTTAGGAAATTGTAGAAAAGGATCAAGTTATTCAACAACAAATCAGGGTTTCTCAAAGTGAAAAATAATTCTATGATAAACATCATTGATGATACCAAGAGTTTCTGGTTGGAGATAAACGGTTCATCCATATATCTTCCTAGAATAGACCCATGATATTTTGGAATATGGCAATGCTAAATTTTAGTCACATAGTATCCTTTCAGATTGTCGATTGTATTGGAGGTACGGTATATCAGCTAGGCCTCCCACTAATGCTTTCTCAAATACAGAATGTATTCTATATATCCCTCTTAAGGAAGTACATAATATAACCCTCAAATTTACAAAAATGAGAGGAGGTATGAATGGAAAATGATCTCTCTTATAAGGATAAGTCTATGAAGATCTTCAACTATAGAGATAATTTTCTACGCAACTAGACAACTCACCTAATCAGAGTACTTTTGTTAAACCAAAAGGATGATTTGGAGACATGGTAACTAGAGGAATCCATGAAGTATAAGTACTATCTCTAGTTTTAACCTTTTATGAAAATAAAAATTTCAAGGGCTAAATTTATTATGGGTTGGGGAGTATGTAATGACATAAAATTATATCAATATAATTTCTCTTCTTATAATTGGGTGATAATTAGTAAAACAACATAATTCACATGCACCACATGAATAAAAAAATATACATTATTGTATTAATTAAAACATTACATTTAGAGAATAAAAAAATTCCATGGTAATTGAAAATAATTCAATGAATAACACATATAAAATAAGATGACTAAAATTTGTAGATTTGGATGTGCTCAATCTACTAAAATAAAAACACTCACAAAAAGTATTGTAGAAATAAACTAGAACATTAATAATATAATATCGATATTGAAATTGAAAAAATACATAAACTTGATATAAAAAATATTTTAATGTAGAATGAGTGAAATATAAGGTATTTATCGAAAATAAGGAACCCATATGATTATTACAAATCAGAATTTCGTAACAGTTATCTTACTATTATAATAGTAACCAGACCATCAGTTGTAATATGAAAATTATGAATATTAACCTAATAGTTAGAATAATTTCCTCGCCAATATAAGTGTAAAATATATTTAAGTATCATAAAAAATTAAAATTTGAATTATTTAAAACATAGAAAAGTAAATAATTTTTTAAAAAATGATAAATTATGTGCTTGTATTTTTTATAGAACGTAAATGTTTTAATTTCACTTTTTATAATAAATATAATGATTTTAAATAAATTATATTTTCATAAAATTTATATATAAATTAATAATTTATTTATTGTAATGATAATATAATATTATGATACCATAACTAAATTTTCAAATAGGTAGAAAATTGGTCAAAATATCAAAATATAAATTTTTTTTATAAATGAAAATTTTATATAGAAAATAAAATTTTCATATTTAAATTTATTTAAAAAAATATTTAATTTTTAGAATATACCCATAGTAAAATTGTTAGCATGAATTTTTGGTAATATTCTACAATTTTTTATTTTTTGTAAGTAATTAAATATGCTAAAATGTGGTATTTAACATTATAAACTAAATATATGAATTTTTGAGGCATGGAATCTATATTAACTCTTTATATATAAATAATATCAAAATTTTAATTTTCATATTCACAATAATCAATATTATTGGGATCCATGATCCAAAATAAGAAGCTATTAAATATAATAATAATTAATACCCCTCTCCTCCACATATAAATACCACCCATTCACATCACATATTCTAAGCCTTTTATATTGTTAAATTTATTCCCAATTCACATAAAAACATTTACCCCACATCCTAGTGTTGTTGGTCTCATCCAAATACCAATTCAAGGTGCCTTCATGGGTAGCTTAAGAGGATGAAACTAAAGAAAAATGTAAGATTCTTGACTAATCTCGATCAATTTTATTATTCTTATATCAGCCATTATAATCACCATACACATAATTTTAGTAACTTTAGTATCTTAAATATAATGATATTTAATTATTATGGTGTATGTAAAACCCTATTATTCTCAAATATGAAAATTATATTTGATAGTGTATATGACACACAATACCAAATGTTGAAGGGAATATAACACCCTGATACATTAGGATATACTTATTTTTAAATTAATCTCTTCAATTACTTGAAACACTGTGTTTATTGTTCATTAAAAACAACGATTAGATTCTTTTATAACTTATGTTACATGATAAATTTAATTTTACTGAAAAAAATATAATGTTAATATTATTATTTAATATGATATATATCCCCTATCTATTGGAATGGAGGGTATTAATAGGATTAAATAATTTATAAAAAATTATATTTTACAAATTTTTATGAGATATCTCTTTATTAAAAATAAAACATGAATCATTTAAATGAAAATTAAATGTTTTATAAAAAACTATATTTGTTTCTATAAGAATAATTATTATCAATATGCACACATAATTTTAAATTAATTTATAAATTTTTTTGAAAAATTATTTAAAAAAAGAACATTATTTTTTAATTCATAATATCAAAATTATATTATGGTGAATGTTTTGTGTTTTTTCTGATAAATTTCATTTTTTATGAATAGTGAAAAATTCTAAATTTTAATTGAAATCTTTTTTTTTCATTCAAATTATTTATAATGTTAAATTATATTTTTAATTGGTTTCAAAGTGAGATTAGATCAATTTTATATCAATAAATATACTTTTGGTCATTGTAATCATTTTCTATTTTAATTTAAATATAAATATTTTATAAACTTTTGAATATTTTCCATTTATGGGACCGATTTCTCATTATGTTTTTGAGATTAATTATAAATTTTAGTTTTCCATATATGTGAATTGAATTTGGAAAAATGGATTCTATAATTGTAATTATAATTATTAATTACATCTACAAATTTCAACTTAATTATTTTTCAAAACGAATATTGAATGCAGTAAAAAATAATTTTGGGGTTAAGGTAAAAATGGGTTTATCAATGGTTAAACAAAAAAGATAAGTAAAAATAGACAATAAAATTGTTTTAAAACATTTTTCTAGACAAATTTATACCATTAAATATATATGGTATGGTTACGGGATAATTGTTTTACTTATGACATATGAAAAATGTGAAATCAGCAACTTCATTTCAAAAATACCAAGTGTGTCATCTCCCCCACAATAAAAGGCCACCCACTCGCTTATCATCTTCTCACCTTCAAACCAATTTTTTTAATCTAATATATATATATAACATAATTTTATTTCACATTTATTAAATCAATAAAAATATCATCAATATAAAACGGTTACACAACCAGGATCCAAAATTTCACTATCGTTGGAAAATTAGGACCATATAAAACATATACATAATAAAGAATATAAAATATTTAATACCTTTTTGTCTAGATTATTATTGGACCTTGTGTTCTCCTTATTACAAGTATTCACCTAAGGATATACTTAAAAATAAGTGGTGTGGTAAATTCTCTGTAAGAGGATGAATATGAGATATGAAACATGGGTGAGCATAAAAATCATCATAATAACAAAATAAAAGAATCACCATCATAATAATGAGATGAATAATTATATAAAGGAAAGTAAATTGGAAATAAATAAAAATGAAACATCATTCTTTAGTGGTGAACATTCATACATTGTTTTGAAAAAAGAAAGCATCATGTTAACGCATAACATATGTGTATCATCATAACATCATCATAGTGAACAAATATAGCATCATGTTCACAAATATTGCACATTATCTCATGAGATACATCAAATAACCCAATGAAATAGAGTGTTACATAATACTGATTTCACCTATCACCTTAAAGCATTTACATAACCATGCATGCCACATAGAACATACGTCAAAGTTAGACATAAAATAACCCATAGAATGTTAATGGGTTTCATTAGAATTTAATAAAGCATACATTTTTTATAAACCTTGTGGTTACAAAAAGAAATATTTAATAATATACTTGGTATAATAATTACTAATCTGTAGTGAAGAAGAAACACTCTCTACAGAAGTAGAACATGTGTTTCTAGAAAGAAGAGTGGTTTTGGATAAATCATTGCATTTTTCATAAAATCATATTGGAATCATGTCTATCCTATAAATGAAAATTTAAGGACAATAAAATTATATCTTTTGAATATTAAAATAACATCCATTATAAAATTTTGTGTGAAATACGAATAACACAAATATTTGAAATTGGGTTCGAGAATCCCCTTACCTTATGTCTGAATGATTTATTTACTTTAATATCATGGATAATAAAATTATATTTAAAAATTACATGATTAAAAACCCTATTATACATTTATTTGACTCGTTTTGATATTATTATATTCATTTATGGCCATTTTTAAGGGTTATAGTGTTCAGTTTCATTGTTTGGGAGTGTTCATTTTCTTCATTTTCATGATCAGTTCACCTATATATGTGAATAAATGTTTTGTAAAATGGGGATAATTAATCATAATTTATATTATATGTTATTAATGAACATATATATGTATAATTTGACTTATATATCATTTTTATATTATGAAAGGATGAATCAATGGATAACCTGTTAATGATAATCATTTAGATTAATTTGGCAGTTTTTCGAACACAATGAACTTGTTTTGTTTTATTATTTAGTATTATGAATATACGTTAGTACCTAAAAATAAAAAAGTTTATTATATTAATTTTACAATATGTTTCAATAATTATAATTGTTTTATGACAATTATTTAATGTTTTAGTGAAAAATGAAACTACATTGTTCACAGTGCTAGAAAATCGACACACCACATAGGATATTTTAACTTGTAGAATTAAAGGAAAAAGGAGGATATTAGAAAATTAATTAATACATTCAAATAATAACATTATAGTATAATAATTTTACCGGTGTTATCATGATACCTAGATAATTGGATAAGAGGATGGTATAAGAAATGAAATGAAATTGAAATGAAAATAATTGACAATGAAATGTGGTTTTAACTCTTGATTTTCTCCTCATTCCGAACCTCCATAGGAGAAAGGGTTTTATATATTGATAATACCAAGGGATCTTGGATGTGATGGTGAGGTTCAAAAGATTATTTGGTATAACTTTGAAAAACTTTAAGGCCTAGAATGTGTGAGGAGAAGAGGTGGTGGGGGTTGTTTTTATAGGGGAGGAGAGGAGTGTTTTCTCATTATTTTACTCATTAATTTATAATTCTGTCTCAAGACTCTGAATATTTTGAACATTATCACTAAATATATTAATATAAAGAAGGATAATTTAATATTTTGTTCTTACACTATCCTTACATCAACAATGACTAAAAAATTATGGTTTTTTGTTTTTCTTGTAAATTAACGTATTTTACCTTTCACCAAAAAATTATGTATTTTACAAAAATTCCCCAATTTCATCATAACAATTTCTATAATTATAGAATTACAAAATGAACTCCATTTTATGAAAATAATTTTCTAAATATGATAAATTTAATTTTTAATTAAAATCATACTTTTCTTAAGAAGTTGCATATTTTAAAATTATAATTGATTTTATAACTCTTATGCAAATTAGTTAAGGTACTGTAAAATTTTCTTATAATAATAAGACAAAAAAAATTTTAATTTATGAATCTATTTTTTTGAAAATAAATTTTCTTATAAAAAATTATATTAATTATATAATTATAAATAAATATTTATTATTTAAAAGGATATAGACACTTAATTATTGATTTTTAAATTATATTAATTATAAGATGCCTAAATTTAATTTAAACTTTTTTAGACGATGTTAATATTATATTAGAAAGATTACTATTCTAAATGGTCATGTTATTATTCCAAGGGGCAGGTTACTATTTTATCGGGATTAGTTCCTTAATTTCAAAAAATACCACTTATTTCAGTCATTCTGCATTTATAATGTTCGTATTGTGTTCTCAAATTAATTTTATGTGGTTTATATTATATTACATAATTATAAGAAAGGAATCAACATTGATAAAATTATTGTTTGTTATAGAATACCTACCCAAATAAATTCTCAACATCCCCATTCTCATGTTAAAATAATTATCTTCTTCATTAATGCAACCTCAAAAGGATTATTTCAATTCTAAGTAGGGTAACTAATGAAGAGGAAATGTTATTCAATTAGCATATTTTTTTTATTTATTTATCCACCTCCTTTATTTTTATTAAACTATGCTGATACAATAAAATATGTGTCATAAATATATAGGGATTTTTTTTATAATAAGGCAGGTCCTTCAACCTTCTTCACTTGCATTAAATGGGTTATAAAATCATCGTTCATGTGAATGGTGGACTACTTCCTTGCAAACTGATGTCATTAATTTTTTCATTACCACCATTAATTTTTTGGTATAATGATGGATCTAGAATATTTATATTATATTTATGGTATAATTATACCACTACATTCATTATATCAGATATATATATATATATATATATATATATCTTTTTACCTTCCATTTTGTAATAGATACGATTATGTCACTCATGTGTACAACATACTACTACCTCTTGAAGTGATGTGTGTCGTATTTCACAAATGCTTCACATGAAAGTTGATAAGGATAAAATTTAATATTATATTTGATATAAATTAAATTATATTCATGACGTATTAATCATTTAGTAAATATATATATCATTTTCTTTCTTACATTTTCACTAAATAAAATATGATAACATTATTCGAGTATGTGTGGGATACCTTCTTCACAAAAAGATGTGACTCTATTTTCTTCACCACGCAACATTGATGATATATATATATATATGCATATAATATTTTATATTAGATATTATTATAAATTTGGGATGATTATATAATACATAAATTCCTTCCATAATGATCATTGGAAAATGGATATGTTACTTATTAATGTGTACTTCCTACCATCTCCATGATTGTAATGTAATTCATTTTTCATAATCATATAGTCTGATTGATTTTAAAAGAAAAATTTATGTAAAAATTTGATAATTATATTATTATTATTATTATTCTGGATATGATATAACTATTTAATATATGTAAGATCTGAATCTTTCATCATGAAACATGTATAAGAAAACAAGGTAACTAATACCTGAAATAATGAAAATAATAAAATATTGTTAATGAATTAGTAATAAGATGTTTTAAAAGGATTATATATTACTTTAATAGTGATCATGTTATAGAGCGCATCAAATTAGTTGTTTAATTTTGACTAGAATTTCGGTAGTATAACAACAACCCTAGGTCGTCTCTTGATAGAGCCTTAGATAATTAATTTAAAAAGAGGGTTTTTATTATGAAATTAGAAGGTGGATGAGGTTTTTTAAAACAAGGGGGTTTGATGATTAAATATGAAACCAGAAAATGAATGTGATAAAACAATGTAGAGATTAACCTAATTAATTAAGCATGATCAACCTGGGGTACTCTCATGATGTTTATCCCGCATCGCTTCATGATATAGGGTTATGATATTTCAATCCCTAGTTTGTAACACCTTGAACCAGAATGTTACTGAGTTTATAATAGGACACCTCCTAGGGTTTAATCGAAAATACACAATGATTCACCGGATACCACCGATGATTGGGTGATTTGTATTTGACTTCATAACCGAAACTCACCAAGGCAACACACGAAGAACATGATGCGTTGTCCATGCTTTTTTGTTATTTCTTTGTGATACCATGACATAAATGTACATGGTATTGACAGTCCTTATGCGAGTTAAATTGACCAATATGAAGCACACAAACACCGCAACATAAAGGAGGAAAAGGTAGTGGTGAACGGTGTGTGAAACATCACATGAATGGGTACCCCCAAACATGATCATATAAGTTGAGCCTAAAAAACTAGTACATAACTCAATAAAAATAAAATAGGTGATGAATAAAAACAACATACAACCTGGAATTAAAAATATCATTCAATATAATTCAAAAATGAAGCTCGGGATTACATCATGTTCATCCCGGGGAGATCACAAGGGGTTTAGAAACCCATGGGAGAGGAGGAAGAGAATGATGATGGGGTAGAAATTACCATAAACTACAAAACATATAGGGATGTTGAGAACACTACTTGGAAGCTCCAAAATGGAATCACCTTGCCTCATGTCTGAAATCACAAATGGGGAGGCCAAGGTGCCATTTTATAGAAAAATTGGAAGGTGTTTTGAGGCACACAGATTTCTTCAATCCAATTGTACCATGTGTTTCGACCAATAGACAACTGAATATTCCTTTTGAAAAAATGGGAAAGGTGTAGCCCCACTTACTGACTATCTCCATATAATGTTTGGCATCAATTATACAAGTGGATTTGGATATATGGACAGACTATAGAATACCGCATTTGACATTGTGTAGAATTGATTCCTTGGAAATATTAGTTCAATTGGTCCCCTTGATGGCCGAATTGGTCTTGGATTCCTTCGTAAGAGTTGTAGACCATTATATTTGGTATCATTACACAAAATATGAGCCCATTTGGTTGCACATAAATTTCAATACAAGCATACAGTGGACATGTCTTCAAGGATCCATGCAATTTTGGCACATTTTTCTTCCACATCATCAAGGGGCCTCCAAATCATCTCCTCCGACATTGAAATAATAAAAACAAGTAACATTGACCATTCTAATATTTATTATCATTAATTAATTGATTCAAACATAATGTGAAATTTATTATTATATTTTAAATATTCGTTACAAAACTAGTTTAAAACAGCTGTGTAAGGGTGGAATAAAATAGTGAATCGTGGTACGATCACATCCCCACACATAAACATTTTCATTACTGGGAAAAGTCACAAATCCCAATAAAATGATGCACATATATATTCCCAAAATCATGAAGATTTAACATTTGAGGAAATTTTAATTAAATTAATGTGATTAATACATGAACCACACCAAGGAGTTCTTCCTAGTGAAAATAGAAAAAGATGTCTCATAAATCATATCATAGTGAAATTCAAAAAGATTCATGATACCAAATTGAGAAAGGAATTCAAAATCCAACCATGAAACTAACTCTCCATTTGTGTGTGTGAAAAAAATTCCATGCTATTATTTCCACTTACTATCCAAAAAATATAGGTTATTTTAGCATTTTTCACCTTAAATTATTTTGTCCACCGAACCTACCCTACATCCTTTGCAATCATATTTCAAGACCCACTCACTTAAGCATTACAAGAAGTCAAACCATAATCTCCCGACCTAGATATCCCCATATGTTTCACATTTCATCACTCCCCTCATTTATTTATTTTTTTAGATATTGCATTTGGAACAAATCTCATACTCATTTGTCAAACCTTGTTTGGTCTCCTCATGACACTAATTGAAATAGTTATAACAAGATCAAAGGTTAAGAAGGAGTGGTTTTTGACCTGCCCAAGACACAACCAAATCTTTTTTGAGGGCGTACAATAGTCATACATTAGGTACACATGCATAGTTCAATATGGTACAATAATGAAACAGATCAGATAAGGAATGATTGTATGGAAATATCATTTAAAGATTAAAAATATTAACATAACATATATTTAACTTATATTATGTATGAAATATTCACACTTGGTGGTTTGGTGTAAAAAATTGTGTAGATATTAGTGACATAGTTTTCCGAAAAACTACTCAGACAAGGGGCATCAATCATCTCAAAGGTTTCACATAGATACACCCATTAATATCATTGACATCAAACCAATTCACTAAAAAATCACTCCCTGATGCTAAATTCATACAAATATTCTTTTTAGCCTTCATTATGGTATTTTTATGTTCCCCCCTTTATGGTCATCAAATCATGGTACTTCAAAATTGTTGATGGGGAAAAATGAAAATACCATAATAAAGGCCAAAAAGTGAAGAAAGGAGAAAATGATGAAAATTACTAACTAACACAGGAATGTATCCACTCCCCCCCCCCCCCCACACCTAGAATGTGCAGCTTCCTCACTGAAGTAATTGAGAATGTGAGAAGGAAGGAAAAAAGCTGGTGTGTTTTATTGGAATGATGCGTCGAGAAGGTGGATTTCCTCCATCGGATTATTCATAAAATCCTCGTAGAAGTGTTTAAGTCACTGCCCATTGAAGGTAAGACATTATCCTCTCTACTCATGCAAAAATTTTGTTAAACCCAAAGGGTAAACATTAGTAATAGTATAAGGACCGATCCATCAGAAACGAAGCTCATCTGGGTAGATCTTAAGCCTAGAATTATACATGAGGACCTTCTCACCAATATGAAACATCCGCTGGAGAATCATGCTATAATTAATAGACTTTGTATTCTATTTATAGATCCAGGAGTTCTCATATGCATCACATCGAATTTCTTTGAACTCTTGAATCTGCAGCTTTCTTTACTCACCTTCACCTGAACAGTTTATATTACATTATTTCACAGCCCAATATGCATGGTGTTCTACCTCTACTGGGAGGTGAAAAGCCTTTCCAAACACAATTCTGTATGCTGACATTCCCGTTGCAGTTTTAAAGGCTGTATGGTACATCCAAAGTGCATCATCCAAACGCAAACTCCAATCTTTCCTATTGGGTTGTATTGTTTTTCCATGTTTTTTTAACTTCACGATTTGATATTTCAACTTTTTCATTAGTTTGGGGTGATATTTAGTGGAGACATTATGACCAACCCCATATATATGAAGAAAAATTTTCATGTTGTGATTAAAAAAATGTGAACCCTAATGATGAATCTTGGTAAACCAAGCCTACTGAAAATTTGGGACCTCACAAAATCAACAACCACTTGAGAGTCATCGATCCTGGTGGCCTTTGCTTCCACCCATTTAGATACATAGTCAACATCCAATAATATGTACACAAATCCAAATGAATTTGGAAAATGCCCTATGAAGTCACTTCCCCATGCATCAAAGATCTCACAAAATAACATGGGCTGTTGGGGCATTTCATTCCTCTTGGAGATATTCCCTGTGAATTGACAATGACTACATGACTTGAAAAATCTATGGGAATCCCTATATATATTTTTCCAATAATGTCCGGTGTCAAGGACCTTTCAATATTTACGTTGAGAGCCAAAGTGGCCCCCATAGGCCAAAGTGTGGTAGAAGGATAAAACAAGGTTGAACTCATGGTCAGGGACACACTGACGAACTACATGGTCACTACAAATTCTCCACATGTATGGGTCATCCCAAATGTACCAACAAGAATCATTCTTAAGACTCTGGGATTGTGAAATTTTGAAATCAGTGGGGACACTAGATGTTGCTAGAAAATTCACAATGTCCGCATACCAAGTGGTAAGGTCCACAACATCACAAAGGTTCTCATGAGTGAAGAATTCTACAATGGGTACGGGTGAGTCAACATGATGGTCCAATGGTGGGGAAATCCTACTAATGTGGTCAACTACCACATTCTCCACTCCTCTCTTATCTTTGATCTCAAGGTCAAACTCTTGGAGGAGGAGCATATAACGAATGAGGCGGGGCTTGGCTTTATTTTTCGTTAGGAGGAAACAAAAGGTAGCATGATCAGAGAAGATGATGATTTTTGACCTAAGAAGATATGAATGGAAGTTTTCGAAGGAAAACATAATAGAAAGGAGTTCTCATTCAGTGGTTATGTAGTTTACCTAGGAAGGGTCAAGGGTATGCAAGGCATACACAATGTCATGTTGCGCCTTCTCAACCCTTTGTGATAAAACTACCCCAACTGCAAAGTTAGAGGCATCACACATAACCTCGAAGGCGAGATCCCACCATGGTGTTTGGATGATGGGAGGTAATGTGAGACTCTTTTTTAGTGAATTGAATGCATCCTCAAAATTTTTGTCACACACAAACTCAGAATCTTTTTGCAATAACCGGGACAATGGAAGTGCAATATTACTAAAGTCTTTAATAAATCGGTGGTAAAAACCAGCATGACCCAAGAAAGATCACACCTCATGAACATATTTTGTATATGGAAGGGTTGAAATTAATTCAATTTTAGATTTATCAACTTTAATTCCTTTATTTGAAATTACATGTCCAATAACTATCCCCCGCTTAACCATAAAATGGCATTTATCAAAATTTAAAACAAGATCTTTTTCAATGTAGTGGTGGAGGATAGAACCTAGATGTTCCAAAAAATCATCAAAAGAAGATCTATATATCATTAAATCATCAATAAAGACATCCATACAACTCTCAAGGTACTCCGAAAAAATACTCAACATACATCATTGAAAAGTACCAGGAGCATTAACTAGACCGAGTGGTATCCTTCTGTATAAAAATATGTTGAATACACATGTAAATGTTGTCTTTTATTGGTCCTCAGGGGAAATATAGATTTGGAAATAACCCTAATAGTCATCAAGGAAACAATAATGGGACTTACTAGCCAATCATTCTAGCATTTGGTCAATCAAAGGTAATGGAAAGTGGTCCTTCGGCGTGGCTTGATTCAGTCAACGGTAGTCAATACAGACTCACCAACTATTTTGCACATGTGTTGGAACCAATTCATTCCTTTCATTTGACACAACTATTATTCTTATTTTTTTCGCACAATTTGAACTGGGCTAACCCATTTACTATCAGATGTAAGATAAATGATCCCTGCAGTAAGTAATTTACTGACTTCTAATTTTACCACTTCAAGGAGAGTGGGATTAAACTGGCGTTGAGATTGTATTATGGGTTTATCCTCATCATCCAAAATTATACAGTGCATACCAATAGATGGGCTCATCCTGGGAATATTAGCCAATGTCCATTCTATTTCCTTTTTACACTCCCTCAAAAGTTTGAGCAGTTTAGATTCCTGCTGTGGAGAGAGGTTATTGGAAATAATGACGGGCAATTGGTCTATACCCTCAAGATATGCATATTTTAAATTAAAAGGAAGTTGTTTAAGTTCCATCACTGGTAGTTTCTGGATTGAGGGAGGGGATTTAGGGGGATTTAGGTCCATTAATCTATTTATCTGATCATTTTTATTCTCTAAAGATATAGATTCTATAGAAATGAGATTTTCAGAATCATCGACGATCATGGGTACCTCAGAATGAACACACTCATCAAATAAAAACATAATTTACACTTTTTAGAACCCACACAACACTCAACACATGAATGAAAACTCAAATCTTCCAAGGGTGAAGAAAAAAATGAATCAGAGTTTGGGTTGAGGAGATAATTGTGTATGTACATTGTTTGAGAGAACTTACGTTGAATATACAGGAAAATTGGAGTGCTCTAAAATTGGGTGTTTCATAGTCTCGAGGATGTTAAAACATACCTTTCTCCTCTGAATTCCATGGAAAGTGTACCATTGTGAATGTTGATGATCGTCTTTATTGTTTTTCGGAATTTCCTCCCATGTATGAGAGGAGCATGTCCTTGGGTTCAGGTATCTTTAATCTCAAGAATGTAAAAATCAGTAGAGAAGATGAGATTGTTCACTCATACAAGGAAATTATCAATCACCCTTATTGGATGTGTTGTACGCTTGTTTGAAAGTTGCACAACAAAGCCTGTTGGTTGAAGCACACCAACCGATAGACAAGTATACACTGAGTGAAGCATTACATTAATGGAAGCACCTAAATCTAGCATAGCATCAAAAAAGAAGGTCTCCCCTATGGTACACGATATCATGAATGTTCCCAGATCCTTGATTTTGGTGGGCATTTCTGTTCGAATCAGGGCCTAGACATTCCTCCCCATGTTGAATCTCTCATTCCCCTACAGCCTTCGTCTATGGGTGTAAAGTTCTTTCAGAAATTTGGCATATCAGGGAATTTTCACGACTGCATCCAACAATGGAATATTAAATTGAACATTTTTAAATGTATCCATTATCTCATTATAAATATCATTATCATAATTTTTCTTAGATTTAGATAGTTTTTGGGGAAAATTATGATGAATGGATTGTTCATTAAAATCATCAATGATAATTTGATTGCCCTTTTTTCATTACATGAAATTGTTTAGGGTTAGGAAGGAGTGTTTTCAAGATGGGGACATACTAGTTGCATAGAATCAACATAAGTAGAAACATATTTACCACTAAGAAGTGTAATTTTACATACATTACCTTTGTCCTTCAGATTGGAAATGGGTTGGGATGGTAGTTGTCCAGACTATTGCATCTTAAGCTCACCGATGGTGTTCGCCAATTGTCCCACTTGGGTTCGTAGGTCATAAATTGCTGATTGTGTGGTCTGTTGGAACTGGAGGTTCTGGGTTGCCATTTTATTCACCATATCCTTGAGGCTTGGATCAGATTTGGGAGGAGGGGGATTGTTTTGAGATATTAATGGATAAGATGGTTTCATACTGTGTCCTTGTTGATACCAATTCTGCTTGGGGTAGCTTGAGTTTACTTCTTGTCGGTACTGGGGTTGTGCTTTCCACTGGGGGTTTGGATTTGGCCTGAATTGTTCTTTCTTGAAGGGGGTGCTTATTGGAATAGACTCCCTTGGAACATAGCTGCACGAGACTCAGATAAATATTGACGTTGTGGGAACTGGTTGGAAAAATGAGTGTTATCAGAACAAATACCACAATGTAATGGAATAGAAGTAGAGTGTGAGTTACCTTATGCTTGAGCTAATTGCCTTAGAAGGTTATGTATATCATCATGTTTAGTATATAACATTTTGTCTAGGGCTGAATGTCTTACCTCGTGAATTCCTCGGGTTGGTGAAATTGCTCGTGTACCAAATTGTTGTGAATTTTGAGCCATGTGGGATATTAAGTCACGAGTGGTGGAAAGAGTTTTATCGACTAGGGAACCACCAGCTGCAACATCAATCATTCCATGATCTATGTGAATAAGTCCTTCATAGAAGTATTGGATTAATAGATTTTCACTAATCTTGTGGTGGGGGCAGCTTGAGCAATGTCTTTTGAATCTCTTCCAATATTCATGAAGGGTGTCTCCTTGTGATTTCCGAATTCCACATATTCCTTTCCCAATTGAAGTAGTTCGGGAGGCCAGGAAAAACATCTCTAGAAAGAGTCTTTTTAGGTAATTCCAGCCCCCAATTGTGGTAGGAAAATAGTATATCCAATCTTTGGCTACACCATCAAGGGAGAAAGGGATGGCCCTAAACATAATTAGGTCCTCAGACAATTTTTTGGGTTTCATGGTGGAGCAGAATATATGATACTCTTTGAGATTTTTGTGAGGGTACTTACCAGGAAGACCATAGAATTTAGGAAGAAGGTGTATGTGACCTGATTTCATGTCAATGTTAGCTGCTTACTCAGGATATTGGATGTACGCAGGTTGGTACTCCACATCAGGGTGGTAAGTTCATTTAAAGTTCGATTATTTGCATCCATGTTTTCTTGGGTTTGATTGCGATCAATTTTGGATTTTTTTTAGTTCCACTTGAGGTTTCAAAAGGAGTTACTCAATGTTACTTGATTGACCTTCCCAATATTCCTTGATTTGTGTGTGAAGTGACTTTTCAATTTTAGGGTCAAATTCATGTAGTGTTTCGTTACCAGATTGGGTCATGAAAATAATTTGTGAAGTCTATTTCTTTTTGAATATGGATAAAATCACTTAAGAAGGGAGAAAAGAGAATATACTGTTATAATATAGAATAATAGAGAGGGATATGGAGAAAAGAAGAGAGAGAGAGAGAGAAACACAAAAAACCAAAAATAAAGTCAAACCCCAAAACAATAACAATCAAATGGGGGTGGGGTATTTAAAGGAGTAATAATTAATAAGTAAAATAAATAAATAAAATAAAATAAAGAAAAAAATGATCTTGGCTCCCTGGAAACGGCACCAAAATTTTATCGTGTTGTCGAGCGTGTCAAATTATTTGTTTAATTTTGACTAGAATTTCTACAGTATAGCAGCAATCCTAGGTCATCTCTCGACGGATCCTTAGATAGTTAATTTAAAAAGATGTTTTTTATTATGAATGTATAAGTTGAATGAGATTTTGTAGAACTTGGGGGTTTTATGATTAAATATGAATGTATAAAATGAAACCGATAAAACAATGTAGAGATTAACAGAATTAATTAAGCACGATCAACATGGGGTACTCTCATGATGTTTATCCTTCATCGCTTCATGATATAGGGTTATGATCTTTTAATCTCTGGTTTATAAAACCTAGAAACAGAATGTTACTGAGTTTATAATAGGATACCCCCAGGATTCAATCAAAAACACACAGTGATACAACAGACACCGCTGATGATTGGGTGATTTGTGTTTGACTTCATAATCAAAACTCACCAAGGCAACACAGAAAAAAATCGATGTACTTTCCATGTTTGTATGATATTTATTTCTGATACCATGTCATAAATTAACGTTGCGTTGACAGTGCTTCTATGAGTTCAATTGACCAATATGAACCACACAAACACCGCAACATAAAGGGGGAAAAGGAAGTGGTGAATGGTGTATGAAACATCACATGAATGGGTACCCCCAAACATGATCATATGAGTTGAGAATGAAATACAAGTACAGAACTCAATAAAATTAAAATAGGTGATGAAGAAAGACAAATTACAACCTGTAATTATAAATATCATTCAATATAATAAAAAAATGAAGCTCGGGATTACATGTCATTCCTCCCCATGTGATCACAACGGGTTTAGAAACCCATGGGAGAGGAGGAAGAGAATGATGTTGGGGTAGAACTTCCCATAGACTCTAAAACTTCTACAGATTTTGAGATGAATCCTTGGGGACTCCAAAATGGTAGCACCCTACCTCCTGGAATAACTCCCAAATGGGGAGGCCAATGTGCCTTTTTATAGAAAAATTGGAAGGAGGTTTGAGGCACACATATTTCTTCAATCCACTTGTACTATGTGTTTCTACCAATATACACATGAAAAATCGTTTTGACAAAACTGGAAAGTTCTAGCTCCACTTCTTGACTATCTCTATCGAAAGTTTGGCATCAATTGGACAATTGGATCTGGATATATGAACAGATTACAGAACACCGCATTTGACATTGTGATGAATTGATTCCTTGGACAGATCAGTTCAGATGGACCCCTTGACGGCCGAATTGAGCTTGGCTTCCTTCTTAAGATTTTTATACCATTGTATGTTGTACCTGTACAAAAACTATGAGCCCATTTAGATATATAGAAGTTTCTATACAAGTACAACGGTGGATAGGTATTCCTAGATCCATGCAATTTTGTCCCATTTTTCTTCCACTCCATCAAGGGGCCTCTAAATCATCTCCTCCTACATTGAAATACTAAAAACAAGTAACATTTACCATTAAAATATTTATTAACCTTAATTAATTAGTTCAAACATAATGTGAAATTTATTATTTTATTTGGAATATTCGTTACAAAACTAGTTTAAAATAGTAGTGTAAGGGTGAAATAAAATAGTGAATCATGGTACGATCAATAAGAATAAATATGGTGTCCTTATAAGTTAATAACATGTTCAAAACCACTATATTGTAATTTAAATCAAGTTCAAGCAAAATGATGTGTGAGGTAAGATATTTTTTCAAAATTCTATTTCACTGAGGCATATTGTAATGTGATGCACCATGTTTTATTTATATGGTGTATATTCCACCCTTTTGACATAAAATATTTTTAATAATTAACCCTTAATGGTAATTTAAAATTGAATTTTATTTTTTTCATTTAATTAGATTTGAATTAAAAATTCAAAATTGGTAATCAATTTCATACCTCATATTATTTTTATTGGGTTATATCACATCTTCAACATCAATTATATTGTATGATTATGTGTGAAATTATTTTTGATTATATTTTGTTTTATTTCAACATGTACTATGTGTATTTAATCGTGATACATATAATTGACTCGTTGATTTTTTTGCATCAATGTAATGATCATTTCAAGGGTTTGTTTACGAATATCATTCTAATCCTTATTGTTTATTATTTAATATTAATTAAATGAATTTATTTTACCATATCATAATAAACTCATTAAAATTTAATATACTCTAGTTATTCTGGATATTTTTCTAGTAATAGTACTATTTTCCCACACGTTGGTGCTAAAAATGTTTAGAAAGTGTTTTTAAGAATATCAACTTCATTTATCTCTTTGGGGGGAAATCTATTTTATATGAAAACCCGAATTTCTAAAAAAAAATTCATATATGTTTTTAAAAAAATTCAAACTATTTTATGAAAGATATTTTCCCAAATTTAAACTCTTTACAAAATCAATGGAATCTAATGACTTTTTCAAATTAGTGCTCATTTGTATTTTACCATAAATGTTAAATGAATCCTGTTATAATTTTATAAATAAGGCCCCTTCCATACCTTTTCAAAGTGAAAAATTTAGATTATTTTTAAATTATATAGAATTTATATAATTACCCTCCATCAGGACCATAATTTCCTTAAAGTTTACTTTTCAATTTTATGAGGATCCTTTTAAAGAATATTTTTTAAAAGTGCTTTCCAATGAAAATTATTTTAAATATTCTTTCAAAATAAAAAGGATATTTTACTAAAGAACATTTTTTATTAATCTTTTTATTCATCAATGACAACAACCCTTAATTTTATACTGGGGATATGTCATATTGACACCATCCTTATTCTACCTCTAGATGGTTTATGATTATTTTGAATAGGGGTTGTATTGACATTCACTTATTTGTTTCATTGTTTAGTAACTAACATCCCCTTTGACTAAAAATTAAACTTTTTATTGATTTTAAAAAATCAAAATACATTGAAAAGCCAAAAATACATCATAGTGGTCTGAATTAAAGCAAGACTGTAGCATCATTGTCTACAAATTTCATCCTCCCACTTAGAAAAGAATCCAAGTTATAGAAGGAATACATACTTAAATTTGAGGGTTCCATATATGGACAAAATTTGGCCACCATATTTACCTCTTGCCACGTGTGAGAGATCTCTATTTTTTTCCCCATGAGTATCTTATGTCTCCTAATAGTATAGGTAATATTCCAGTGAAATTTACCTTGGCTGAGAAATTCTTTGTATAAGATCATGGAGTCTATCTGCGCGGTCTTCAAAGTGATCCTCCTTTGGGAGCATATTTTTTAGGCATGTAACCAAGGCCTGAGCTTCCACCTAAAGAACATCACCTCTTCCGTAAGAGACCTTGAAAGTTGAATGCACTAAACCCTCCTAGTATCTAATGACACCACCCCCATGCATCCCCCACCCCAAAGTAGAGATCCCTCTAAATTGAGCTTGAACCCCTGGGTTGGAGGTTTCCAGCAGACCCATCTCCTTTTCCCCAAGTTAACGGCCTGGTTGTCAAAGGATATGTTCAGGATGACAGAACTCACTGACAGTGTAGAGTGGCACTCAGAACACAGCCCGATCAGATCTAGAAAATTATTTTTCATTTTTTAGACAATACTGACCTGGGAACCTATTGTGTTCTTGTGATGAATATCATTTCTGGACTTCCAAATATTATGGCATCCTATTTTAAGAATTACCGACCTAGCTTTTCTCTTAGCCCATGAGTATGAGTGCCTCTAAACCATGAACTGAGAATATTAGAATGCACCCAATTATACCCATCTCAACCAAAGAGAGCTCTGAAATCCTTCCATAATCCTCTATCCAATTTTCTATCATAGAAGATATTCCCCATAGATTCATGGTTAGAAGACCTACAACACAATCACCTAGAAGCCATGTTTACTCTTATACGTTACATATTTTCATCCCTAGGCAGGGCTTTATTCCACAAATTCCAAAAAAATAAATTTTGAGAGAATATCATTGAACCACATAGTCACCCCCGCATGATTTTACATTTGAAATTTCCATTTTCACATGAGAAAAATCATTGATGGAGAAAACACCCGACGTAGAGACTGTGAAAATTAGTCTGTCCAGCTCATCCCTAGTAACTATATTGCTGAAAATAGCAAGTTGTCTCTCATCAAGAATTTCTTGGAGAAACCTTGGATGAAAAATTGCCTCACTAAAATAAATATCTGAAATGGGGCAGCCTAGGAAGCATAGACATCCCACCAACCACTCCCCCCCAATCTTGCTACCAAAAATTGATGTTCCCTCTTACCACGATCCATCGAGAGTGATGATGCAGGGTCTCCCATTATGGGTGAATTTGGTTCCAAATCCATTAATATTGGGTTCTCGGATCATTGTCATCATGTCCACAAATATTCTGAATTATTCATCCCCAACGTGACTGGCCTTCAAGGGCTTGTCATGCAATCTTAGCCTGAATCCCTTTCATGGTTGAGGAGACAATCCTCAGGTTAATTCCACATTTGGAGAGAGGTCTTGAAAGCCATTATCTAAATCCCAGTGATGTCTGTATTCAATATTCCCATCCCATATGAAGGACACCATAATCCTTTCTATGTTGGAAATGAAACTCTTAGGGACCTTTAGGGTGGAAATAATGTTCATGGTAAGAGAAACTAGAACACTATTAACAAGAGTTATGTGACCTCCAAAGGATAGGAATCTGTTCTTCTAGATGTAGATGCAGCCCATGATTTTGCCTATGAACTTGTAAAAATTATGAACCCTAGTGGAGGAAGGACTAATTAGTGCCCTGAGATACTCCTTGGGAAATATTACTCTTCTCATACTCATGTTATCCCCAAAATACCTCTCAATCCTCTTCAAGATATTCATGGTTATAAAGAAAAGACTTTTCTCTTTGTTCACCACCTGCCTGCTACACTTGCAGTATTCCCCTTGGATTCTGGTCAACCCCTACAATGAACATCTACTTCCATTGATAAATATAATTCGTTCATCAGTGAAAATAAAGTGTGAGATACCCCTTGTGGCATTCCTGTTATGATAAGTATGTATTTTTCCCGTGTTGAGGCTCTGGTTTATATAGAAATTGAAAGCATTTTGGAAGAGAATGAAAAGAGTGGGCAACACAGGATCCCCTTGCCTAAACCTTGGAAAGCAATGGAAGACCCAAAACTGATTACCCATAAATGTCATTGAAATCAATTCCTAGTTGAAAAAACGGAAAATAAGGTCACTAGTCCAATTGGAGAACCCCATGCAAGACAATAATCTTATAATAAAATCTCATTCCATCCTATCGTAAGACATTATCATATCTAATTTAACCACCAAAGATCCCCAGATAGACTTTTTGTTTATGCCACTAACCATTTCTTAGACCACTCCTATCACAACTTGCATTAGCCCCCCATTAATGAAACCATGCTGTTCAAAATTCATCCCTGAATCTAGGTGAATAGTCAGCCTTTCGTTGAGTATACTGTCAAATGTACAATAAGTAATATTTCACATATTGATGGGCTAATAATGAACAATAAAATAAAGGTTACCCACCATTGGGATAAGAACCATATTCTTTTCACATGCAATGCAGGGAAGATCCCCACCTTGAAAAAAAATCATGGACAACATGGAAAAGATATCCTTTAACAATGTCCCCATTTTGCCATGTAAAAAGACCTAGGGACCCATCATGCCAGGGTGCACTTTCTGGATTCAAATACCATAATGCATCTCACACATCATCTTCATCCGGAGTTCCTGTCAGGCCCTAGTAAATGTGATTTGGAACACTTCTTGGAATTCCCTCAAAAAATCCAACTTCACCTCTCAGGTACCCCTACCATCCTAAGATTGGTAGATGCCAGTAAAGATTGGATTTATTCATTGATCATGGACCCTATGTCCTCAAGATAATTGCAATATGATCCATCATCCCTTTAAATATTAGGCCTCTAAACCAGCTGATATTCTCTAATGCATGAATGTTTCCCGAGTTTTGGTCCCCCTCTCGAAGCCATTTAACCCTTGCAAGTTCTATGGTATGTTGTTCCTGTCTTAGAAGACAACCAGTGATTTTATCCTTTTTACCTATAATCTCACTAATAGAGACTAACCCCAATCTTGTTCCAAACAAGTCTCGATGTGTTCCACCTCCATACTTATCTTAGTCAAGTCCTGATCATAAGCTGGGATCTTCTTTCTCCAGATGTGAAGGAGGTTATTGAGCCGTATTAACTTATGGGGGAATGAGATCAATAGGTTCCCTTGGTAATGTAGATCCCAGGATTCCCTGGCCACCTCGATGAAACTCGGTTCCTCCATCCATGTTTTGGAAAACAAGAGGATGATACTCCCATGATGACCCTGCACAAAGGGAAAGGCTGAGTGGAGAATGATGAGAAAGACACCAAACAAAATTAATAAATTTGGAGTCTGAGAACATATAGATTATAGCTTCATTCATCAGGTAATGATCAAGAAGACAGTAGGTGTGTCTCTCTCCACATTAGTAGTTGAACCAGGTGAAATTACTCCCCTCATATCCATCATTTAAGAGGTTTTTCCATTCCATGAATGAAATAAAAGATTTGATTTCATTCTAGGGTAAAGTACCACCCTCTTTCTTCTCCTCTGGAAATTCCTTGATGTTGAAATCACCCACAACAATGCAGGGCCAATAATCAGGATTAATTACCTCTAAATCTCTCCACAAGGACTCTCTTCCCGGGCAGCTAAACTTACTTTAAATGAAGGAGAATAGAAACACTTGAGTTCCAATGGAAATCAATGTAGTCAAAGACTGATCTGACGCACTTAGAAGATCAACATTAATTTGGTCCTTAAAAAATCTATATTTGGGATTTTGTAGGATCTCCATGCATAAAACTAGAGCCATTATACCTCTCAGAATACTTCTGAATCTTTCTTGAAACATGTTTTGATTCCAGAATAGCCACCAAAGAAACATTCCTATTATATAATTCATTGAAGATGAAATATGACTTCGCCCTATCCCCAAGGCCACAAACATTAAATTTTATTTCTATAAACATTGAGTCAAGTACATTTGTATTTGGACCCAGACTCTTGTCCCTTATAATGCTGAGACGAGATTTCACATGCAGACACACCAGATTAAGATTTACAATGGGTTCGAACACCAATATTTACCCCCAAGGATATTGTCATAGGATAATCCCCACCTCCGAACAAAATGATACAACTGGCTTCTATAGAGATGAAATATTGTCCTTTAGTCGTGCTCTGATCCAACTTTTTGAATGCTGAATGAGAGAATGGAAAAGAAGTAGGTGAATATGGTGCTGGAAAACACGGAGGGGATTCCACCGCTGGTTTAGAGGTCTGGACAGAAGGGGAGGCCCCCTAGATGTGGGAGGCTGGGTGGACATAGTGTCTCTCATGCCTCATTCCGTCATAATGATATCTCAGATTCATATTTTCATAGGAACCCAAATCTCCATGGACATAGTGTAAAGACGAATGTAGGAAGGTAGAGAGTTTCTGAGGGTCATCCCTAAGGGGAGTTATCCTCCTTAAGAAACCGAACCAGTAGATCCCCGCCTGCGCCTCAGAGGATAATAACCAGATCACAACTGAGGGAAGAAATCCCATCACAATTAGGAATATTCTTGGATGAGGAAGCCTCTTATAAAATTGTAGGTGGGTCAGATGCAACACTATTACCCTAATTATATCCCTCAAGATCAGGGAAATGTGTGTAGGGATGTTGGTCATAGAACCTCGAAACCTCTAGAGGATTGGAATCCTTCAAGCATGATTTGCATCCAACCTGCAGAGAATGGCCTGAAATGTGGAAGAAAGAGTAGAACCATGTATAGAAGGGATAAATCATAGGGTGGAGATGATCCTACATCCCTTGAATCCTGATCACTAGGTAACCCTAAAGCAGCCAAGAAATATCCACCTCAATGCAAATCCTTATTGTCGAAGCCTCTGCCAATCTGGTTGTCTATTCATCCACGTGAATGTACCACCCCAGAAAATCCCCAATAACCGTAAATAAGGAATAATTCATGAGTGGAAGAGGTAAAACTGGAAGCAAGATCCAAATTTTTTCACTAGAGAATTCTCATCCAATATGTTCGCTCATCAACCATCAGGAGAGGGAAAACCACCAACGCCCCACTAAGTGCGGTCTCTTGCACCAAGCTAACACTAAGTCTACCTTGGAATCCAAAATGATCCAAAAAAGACTTCTTATCCATGAATGACATAGTAGATGATATATCTAATCCTTGATGCCTGATGTAATCTTGGAAAAACATGAGATGAGTCTTATTAGTGCCGAATCGTGTTACCATATTTCACTAATGATCAAAGGATACTGTTGTAAAGGACACCGCTGAAACATCAATCATTTCAGTGCCATTCTCCGATATTGAAGAAGTTACCTTATGGATATGTTTATTTTTTAAAACATATATAATTTATATATAAAATTTTATACACTGAATAAAAATTTTTATCTAGGAAAATATTGATAAATCTATATTATTTTCTCAATATGGAAGTTAATTATATAGAACATTGTTTATAGATTAAATCAATTTTTCGATATATGAGAAATTATATGGACATGAAAGACGCGGGTGGTCCTTAGTTAATGATATATCTTCAATTCATTATTATTCTCATGGGATGAATTAGTTGGTTGTCCATAGTTAAATGGCTCTTCACCTATTATGTTTTAAACCATGTTTTTAATGGTTTTCATGGTAAAGGTATCTTATTCGTGGGAAAAATGTATTCTGATAATTGTGAATTGACTTCATTTAGAATGTAGTTATTATTATCCATGGTACTTTTGAAATTATATTATCAATGGTTTAATTTTATTTTTAGCTATTGGATAAATAGAAAATGTTTTCGGTTATTTACATTTCCATATTGACCATGTATTATCTATTCATAATGTAATGTTATTTAAATTCCATGTGTGCTTATTTAATTAACTTTCCATATTGATTATGATTATTGATTCATTATAGAATTTTATGTACTTAACCCACGCATATAATTTCATATCGCCCTTATTTTTTTCCTTTCACTAAGATTCCAGGATGTTTATTATGACTGATATGTAGGGATATACTAGATGAAAAAAAAAGATATTCTAGAAAAAAATTATATTGTAATTTTTTGTATTGAAATTTAATCTGACCCTCACGTTTCTATGTAGTTTACCAATACTACTAAACAATTTGGTCCTTGAAGATTTGATTACTTATATCTTATGATAATATAATAAATCATGTAATAGATCTAGGATATTGGGGTCATGTTCTCAATAGTTGGTTTCAGAGGATATTTGTAGAAACCATGGGAACTAGATTTAGGAAAAACAAGATTATGGATCATAACATTATTCTAGACATTGTGGATAAGTATAAAAGAAATATTAATGCCTTTTAAGGAGGATTATTTGTGGTCTGTCAATTCAATACATCCTAGTCTAGATACTATAAGTAGGCATGGTTTTTGAAAAAAGGTATCTTAGGGTAAAAACTCTAAAAAGGTCAGTTTGGAATTTATTCGATCATCACCTAGTTCAAAACAATGGGACTTACTATGCACCTGGTTTGATACTACTGGGGGATATGTTTTGGATAATTCATATTTTCTATACAAATCATTATTAATTATTTAAATATATTCCAGAAAAGATTGACCTAGTTTAAACCTATGGCCTAAAATCAAAAAGAAGGTTTCTCAATGGAATGTAAAATTATTTTATGTGTGGAATTAAATGGAATAAATTGATGAATTGATGAGAAGAAATAAAGAGTATGAAGGATGGAAATAAATATCATCCTAGTGATATATTAATATTTAATTGTAATAAATATGGGGAACCTAGGAGTTAATTTAATCAATTTATTATTTTAATGTTTAACCCCTAGACCAAGGAAGAATGTATGTTGAAATAAAATGGATCAATTATTTCTGTTGAAGTATTTTTACAAATGAAATTTTGGTTAAAAGAATCATGAAACAGCTAAATATTGTGTTAAATTTTATAATCATATATTTCCATATTAAATTAAGAGTTTTAGATACCATTATGGGATTCAAGGTTAATATTTATTAGAAGTAAAAAGTCGTATAAACCACTTTTTATAAAATTTTAACATTTATGGGAATACAACTTATTAGTTTGGTATATGTTATAGTAAAAATGTTATTTGATGAATAATGCCTTTACAATATATAGATATAATTTCATTTATATTGATAAAATTTATGTTTGGTATGATCACTTATGGTATTATAATAATATTCAAAGAAAATTATTATACTTTCTAAAAAATAGGTTTTATCAAAAACCTTAGTAAAATTTTATTTAATAATTACTTTTATTTCAAGGATGTACATCATGTGTTTTGGAAATTTTGTAAAAATATTTCTAATATATTTTATTAAAAGTACAACTCACATTTTGGATTACAATCCATCATATCTAGAAAGGTCGTGGGACTTGAACCCATGACCAAAGGATTCTATGGGGTTTTACGAGCCTATGTGATGTCCAGGTTAATATACCATTTTGTTAGTTAAATAATTTGAAAATTAAATATTAATGATGAACCAAGGGTGTTAATTTTAGGTTTATAGATTAATTTATTATATTGGATAACTTTTTATAACAATATTGGTTTTGATAAATATTTAGAGACAAACATAAATATTTTTCACCATTTATGGATTTTATGATTTGTTAGAAGTTAATTTTAATCCTTTTCGAATAAAAAAATAATTTTTGGATATTCATTTTAATGAGTAATAAATGAATTGGTAATTGATAAAATAATAATAAAATGATTAAATTATTCTTATGAAATAGAAATATATTATGTAAATATGTTTCTTTACTTTCATAGAAAGTAAAATAATTCCTCAACTTTAGTAAAAATCATATTGAAGTAAAATTTTATCCTATTACAATAATTTTTGATTATATGAATGACTTTTTCACACCTTTGTGATTTATGGTTTTTTTTTCGTAACAATAAATTATTCATTCAAATTTTTTTGATCCAAAACCTCAATAACAATCTATAAATATTTTCAATTTTCTTCTATGTAAATATCTTCACTAGACACCAATTATATCCTACATGGAAACCTAGTTATGTTTTATTCCATATAACCATGGTACTTCCCTTTATCTCTTATTAAGTGGATATTTTACTAAACCATTTATGATGTGCGGTTTTCAAAAATGGCCTATAAAAATATCAAATCGTTGAATATTTAGATAATGTTTAAATTTTGAGGACAATTGTTTTTTTAAGGTGGGAGAATATAGAACCCAAAAATTCTAAATGAAGAACATTGAATTTGATAGTGTATATGACATGAAACTCTAATTATTGTTGGAAATATAGGACTCCAAGACATTACAATATATTTATTTTTAAATAAATTGAATCTATTCAACATCTTAAATTGCACGCAACACTGAGTTTATCTTATGTTACATGAATTAATTATCTTCTTCAATAACTCATATTACATGTAAGATTTAATTTTACCAAATAGTAGTATACTATTAATATTATTATTTAATATGATAGATATCACCTTTATGTTGGAATGGAGGGTATAAGTTGGATTAACTAAATTATGAAAATATAAAATTTAGATATTTTTTTTATTTTTTTATTTATTAGAAATAAAATATAAATAATTTAAAAAAATAACCATTTTTCAAAAACTGTATTTCTTTATAAACTATAGATTTGTGGCGCATTTCACACTTAATTAAAAATTATTTTTTCAAACATTTATGAAAAAATTGAAGAAATAAATTTAAGTTTTTTAAATAAAAATATCTAAATTATCATAGAGTAAATTATTTGTATTTTACTAAGAAGATTAATTTGTTATGAATGGTGAAAATTACTGAATTTTATTTGAAAACTGCCATTTCATTCATATTATTTTTAATGTAAATTTATATTTTCAATTAGTTTAAAAGTAAAAATAGTTAAATATTATATCAATTAATTAAATTTAATTGATGGTAATCATTTTCATATTGAATTTATATATATAAACTTTTTAATCTCTTAAAACATTTCCTTTTATAAACCAGCTTTCTCATTATGTCTACGGGGTTAATTTTAAATTCACCTATTCTAATTATGTGAACTTAATTTTGAAAAAAAAAATTCATAATTAGAATCATAAAAATTTATAATTTAAAATAATGAAAACCTATTTTTTTTTACAAAATGAACATTGAATGCAGAAAAAAATTGTTACTGAAGTTATGGTAAAAAATGTTTACCGAGGGTTAACAAAAAAGATAAAGGGAAAATGACATATAAACTTATATACAAAATATTTTAATAGAATATTTAGATCATTACAGAAATAATATTATATATTGTCCAATTTTTTACCATTTCAACATATGAAAAATATAGGAGCATTCAATTCTTTTCAAAAATACCAAGTGTGTCATCTCCCCCGTTTATAAAAGGACACCCCCCTCTTATCTTCTTCACAACACCAAACCATTTTTCAGTAAATAAATTCCCAAATAACATTCAAAATTTCATCCTATCATACTATTACCATTATATTGGGATGAAATCCAACCTACGAAAAATTTAGTGCAAACCAAAGGAGGATACATGGAGAAGAGGTAATGTTCTTCAACAAGCATATTTATTTTATTTCTTTCTCTACCTCAATTAATTATTATTTGAAAAACATTATATAATAACCTGTTTATATTATATATAGAAGTATTTATTTATAATATTTTCATGTGCTAAAACCTTCTCCACTTCCATCAAATGTGTTATAGAACCATCGATTGTGTGTGTGGCAGACTTCCTCCTAATAAACAATTGTCGTTCTTCTTTCTGTTACCAAATTTCATAGTTGGTCAGACAACAGATATAAATTATTTCTATAATACTTATAACTTAATTATACCAATTTTTATTGGATAATTTATATATATTTTTAAATTTCATTCCTTAGGAGATACGATAACATTAATCGTGTGTGTGATAGACTACTGCCCCACGAAGTGATGTGATTCATCTTTCAATAATGATTCACATAGAAGGTGATAAAAGATAAATTAATAATTATATGTTATATAAATTAAATAATAATCATGTCATATTTATCATTCATTAAATATAAAATATATCATTTTCATTCATAATATTTTACTAAATTAATGATGATAACTTCATTCGTGTACGTATGGACTACCACCTTCAAAAAATGATGTGAATCTATTTTCATCACCACACCACATGGATGACACATATAAGTATAAAATATGGTTTATATGATATTATGATATTTCTTGAAGGATAATATATTACTTACCTTATTTCAATAATGATCACTGGAAAATTGAAATGTTACTCATGCATACGTACAACCTACCATCTCGATGATCATAACAAAATTCAATTTCCATAACCATATTTAATGATTGGATTTAAATTTAAAATTGATCTAAATATATGATTGTTAAGTCATTATTATTATTCTAGAGATGATATATCTCTATAATATATATAGTAACCTAATCCTTTGTGATGAAACATGCATGATAAAACAATGTAATTAACACCCAAAACATTGAAAATAATGAATTATTATTAATGAATGTGTAATAAGGTGTTCTAAAAGGATTATCTATGATATTATAAATAGTAATATTTTTATTTTATTTGTGAATAACATTTATAAAACCCCTATGCAAGACCTCGGATCAAATCCGGGTATGGGAGAATTCCCGAGTTACTGTTGCAGATCACTGTAGCAGCACTGTAGCAGTGGAGGGACTATAACAGGGTACTGTAGCGGCGGTGTTAGGTACTATAGCTGCATGGTAATGTAGCAGTACTATTCACTGAGGGGTCCTCTGGGAATAAAATGGGCGTTCTAGCCCTCTATGCAGGCCACGTGGCCTTGGGCCTTCGGGCTTTGTAATGGGTCACACTCTACCCTGTCTAAAGAGGTCTTTGCTTTAATAACAAATTGAGGCTTTGGCCCCAACTTTTAAAAAAAGAAGACTGAGGTAATGGATTTCATCTAAATTTCATTTCCTTTGGGAAAGTTGTAATGATATGCACCTAGTTTCATTAATGTGGGGTATATAATACCCCTTTATATAAAATATAATTATTAATTCATCCATTTTGGTATTTTAATTTTAACTATGAATTTCTTCATCTATGTGGATTTGAATAAAAATTTACAAAGTGGTAAATAATTTCCTAACAAGATTTTCTTTCATTGGGTTATATTACTTATTCATTATATTAATATTATAAGATATTGTGTAAAATTACATTTTATTACATTATATTTTAGTTTCTAATTTTATGTAGATTTAATTTTGAAAAAAAAATTATTTACTGATTAATTCTCACATTAATGATATGATCATTTAAAGGGTTTATTACACAATATCAATCAATTTGAGATTATTTATTTTTAAATATAAGTTGAAGGAAATTAATTGAGAATTTCCTAATAAACCCTTTTAATTTTATTATCCTATTTTTATTTATTATATATTAAAATTCATAGTACCATTTTTTAATTCATTTCTACTTAAAATTGATGAAAATTTGTTTTTAAGAAAATCAAACTTCATTTCACTCATCGACCAGAACTCTATTTTGTTCCAAAATAATGTTTTATAATAATGTTTACAGAATTTTTTTTTTCCATTTTAAAAAATATGTATCAAATAAATGTTTACCCTATTTTACTCTTTTAATAAATATAAATTAATCTTATATATTTTTTCAGACAATGTCCGTTTTGATTTTACCAAAAATGTGAAAGCAATATTACTATTATTTAATAAATAAAGAACATTCCAAACCATTTGAAAGGAAAAAAGACATTTTATTTTTAACTTATTCAGAATTTACAGAGTTACCCACCATCATGACCATAATTTCTTTTAATATTAATTTTCAATTTTTGGGAATATTTTCAAAGAAAAGTTTCTAAAATTGATTTTCAAATTAAAGGGTTTTCCAAAAAAAATTCCCAAATGACAAGTATATTTTTCTCAATAATTTTTTTTAAGTGTTTTTATTAATCAAGAACATAAAACACTAATTTTACACTGGGTATATCTTGTATTGACATCATCCTTAAACTTCCTATATATGCTTTATGATTATTTGGACGAAGGATATTATTGACATTCACTTATTTGATTTATTTTTTTAGAAATTTATTTCCCAATGAATTATACACCTTCCCATGATCGTTGAACATTAAAATTACCCTAAATATTTATATTAATTTTCAGAGATAAGATTATTATTTAAACCATATATCATTTGTTCATATGATGTTCATAATTTAATGTCATTTTTATATGGGAAAATATTTATAAGTCCATATTATTTACTCAATAAGGATACATTATGTTATATCAAATTGTTTATGAATTAACTAAATTATTCTTTATATGAGGAATTCTTTGGGTAAGATAGAAAAGTTGGCCATGGTTAATGATAGTCCCTCGATGCGTCAGTAGACCCGTGAGATTAATGAGTTGACTAGCCTTAGTTAAATTGGTTTTCAAATAGAATGTTTTGAACCATATTAGGAATGTACTTGATGGTAAAATTACCATGTTCCTATGATAAATGACATTTTATAATTAATAATTTCTTTCATTCAGAATTCACATATTATTATACATGCTATTTTCACAATGATATTATCTATGGATATTTTTTATTCTTGGTTATTGATTAAATTACATGTTATTAAGTTATTTGTCTTTCCATATTGATTATTCCTTATCTATTCATAGATTCATGTTATTTAACAAGATTGTGTGTTCATTTATTTACCATTCCATATTGAATATTCTTATTGATTCATGATAACTTTTTTTATTCAAAGCATACTGAGCATTTGGGGACACCCTTATGTTGTTTCCTTTCCCCAGGATTTCATTTAATTTACTATAAATTATATTCATGGATATTCTAGAGATAATTATGTTATTCTTGAAAAAAAATTATTTTTTTATTTTTTTCCTTAAAATGTAATGGGATACTTATGAATGTGTCATGTTTACCAAGACTACTATATTATTCGGTCCTTCAGGATGCACTTATTTGTATCTTATGAAAATTTAATAAAGCATGAACTCTGTTCTAGATACTAGGTTTTGGGAATCTATGGTTTAATATCAAACTAAAACAAATCCCTTATTTCATTAATAAATTAATTTGTTGTTAACGGTATGGATAGTTCACTGCCTCCATGAACAACACGTTTTATTCTCCTCCAACATCTTTAAGGGCAGTCATAAAATTATTATTATGGTTAGATAAGATTATTATAATTATATTATAAATTTTTCATTATTTTGTATGAATATATTTCCAGAATATTAATTAAAATGAATCTATTTTGTGATGATCAATAAAATAACCAAAATAAACAAACAACAAAACATTAAAATTTTTAGTCAATGATTTATCACTTTCAGAACACATATTGATAATTTGTGTGATATAAATTTCAATATTGTCATCAATAGCATTTCATCTCACTTTTTTATTTTTTATACCCATTTCAATAGAACATCAAAAATTACCCATGACTGATCTGAATGTGGAACCATAAAACAAATGCGCCCAGAACAAAAAAAAATCAAATTTATATCTCATTGAATTGGTTATAACTAAACATAATAAAATTATAATAAAATATATATATTTAAAAGGTTGTAAATAAAATATTTAATTACCCTAATTTAACTATATATGACATTAAGTGAGAGTATAGAACATATATGGACAAAAGGTAAGGGATCTCTCTGAACCACCCTTTTTCATAGGGTTTTGACCCTTATCTCTCTAACTCACCTCATATCCCTCGTTAATGTTATGGATTATTTATAAATTATACATATAAATATATAGTTGTGTGTGTGTGTGTGTTTCAAATATATACACATCTTATGTTCCATTCCTTTGATAGGGTAATATATTCTTTATATTCATTTCTATAATTCCATCTTTAAGAAATCTACTTTGATTTAGATATGAGGAAAGATTAAGAACCCATTTTATTTCCATGGGTAATTATTATGTTTATGAATTATTATTTATCTAAATTTATAGAACAAATAAAAATTTACAAGTTATGATGGGTTATTCTAGATATCACTCTAATGTATTGGGTAATGCACTAAAACCAAAAAATAATTTTCATCCAAAAATATCCAAATTTCAATTCCAAAATGTAAAATATAAATTTAAAAATTCAGAATAATATTTTTTAAATTTTTTTATGCATATAAAATTCAATTTTTATTTAATTAAATGTTTCATAATTTATTTATTCATCCTCATGTCACAATGATGTCATAAAACCATCGCACTTTTAAAATGATACTTTTTTGTTTTTCACTAAAAAAAATTATTTGTTAGAAAAATTCATAATAGTGAAACCTAATTTAGTTAAGATGTATTAAGTAAAAAAATAATTTTTTTTACCACAATAATTCTATAAATATGAAAATTTTAACCTTAAAATAAATTTTTTATTTATTTAAAATTAACAATGTTTTTAACATAGTAAAATATCAAATAGTTTCAAAATTTACCTAGGACTTCATTATTTTATATTAACATCTAAAATTTGTTTTATATGATTAATTCTTGAAACAAAATTATTTATAACTTAGAAATTTATCATAAAACATAATTTTATTATAATTTTATTGTATTTAGAGTTTTGAAAATGACAATATTTGTTTCTTCATTCATAATTACAAAAGTCTCTTTATTCCATCTTCATAACCAATAATAAAAATTACCATGTGTCTTATTGTTTAACAGTCATAATATCCATTATTTTCCTTGGAAAATGTTCACAATGCCAAATGACTATATTTCATTATAAATACATATACACATTCATTTCATCATTAATTACTTACAAAGTATCATACACATCCATTCATAATGTAAATTATTTTCCTAATGTTTCTCTTCAATTTTTCTGTTATTTTGGATGGAATGATCTATATAGTGGAATTTGGAACACCATATGGTTTTACAAATAAATATAATATAGAATTCATGAAACATTTATTCTCTATGAAAAAACCTTTTTCTATAGGATATTTTTATAAACTAGCCTCTAAACATTCTCTTATCACTTTTGTGATTTGAATTTCAAAAAAATGAATAACAGAGTTGCGATTCGTAAGATATTTAGAGTTTGATGGGATCAACATACATTTTTGGTAAATAATAACTTATCCATATGAATATTAACTTGCTATTATGAAAATTAATATACAATTATGAATAGAAACCTCACCCATGTATGTATGAATAAAATTTTGGCATCAAATTAATGATAGAGAATATGTTTAAAATTAATAATTAAGTGTTGATATTTTTATGACTAATAAATATTTAATTATAATTTTAAAATAAAAAAAGGATTTAAAATGAAATTAATTTTCATTAAATTTATTCCTAAATAAATATATTTTTTTTTTTGATTTTAAGATAGTTTTATTAGATATCAGTTAATTTTTGAAATTATTATAAAATTAGTTTTAAATTTAGAATAATTATTTTCAAGTAAATAAGTATTTTATTGGAAAAACTAAATTTATCATATTTAGAAAATTATTTTGATAAAATTTATTCCATTTATTAATTCTACATGTCAAGAAATGGTTAGGCTGGATTTTTAATATTTTTCTTAAATACTTAAATTTTTAGTGAATAATAAATACAATAATTTATGGTATAAATACATTAGAACCTAAATACAACATTCTGTAATTCATCACTGATGTAATCACATATCGTTTAAACTCACATGAATGCATTAATAATTTTCGTTATAAGAATCAACATTATTGTTTTTCTTGAGGAAAATAATAATATAGTGAATAAGATATTAAAAAATCACCCCTCTCCTCCACTATAAAAACCACCACTCACTCCCTTTTCTCCTCATTTCTCTAAGCCATGAATCATTTTAATGTTATGTACAAGTACTCTTCCCTTTCCTATACCCACTTCCATGATCTCTTGGTATTTACAAGAGACCAAATTAAATCCCCTTTAAAATATTCCTAAGGGAGACTATCCTGGAGGTAAAATCCTCTTCCATTTCCTTCTATTTTCTTTTCAAGTTCCTTATTTATTTATTATTATCTCCTCAACCCTTGGTCAAAATGATCATGATAACTATAGTATCAAATATATACTTGAATAATATCCTATTAATGTAACATACATCATCTATATCCTTACTCTCTCTCTCTCTATTATTAGAAATATGAAATCATCATCTCGGAGGTTTTGATTAACAACTTTTATGGATGCTGAAGTTTTGTTCTTAAATTTAATCATCTAATCTGGTCATGAAACAATTTTTATGGATGATCCAGATTCTAAAACAATTACTATATCTTATTTAATGATTCTGGAACTATCATTTATACATGATATTAAATAATAGAGAAAAACTACTGTGTTGTTATCGAGAAACTGGTGTAAAAATCTAAACAATTATCATTAATTTTTTTGTCAAATGATTAATACTCATAATATATAACCAAATAATTTAAATGACCATTTACACAAATTTATGTTCATGAATATCATAAAAATTCAATTCTGGAGGGTTATACCCATTCCACATGAACTTCCATTATCATATACAATTATACCAATCATGAAAACCAAAGAAATAAATGCTCCTAAGAGATAAATTTGTATCTTATAACTCATAAAATGGATTTAAATGAACTTAATAAAATTTTCAGAATCAAAAACATGTAAATAATTTTCTTAATTAAATAGGTAGAGGAATAAATTAGATTATCCAGGATTTTAATCTCATGTTCCAAACACATTCAGACACAATGTTAGGGTTTTCTACCCGAACCTCCATTTCTTTCAGGTTACACTTTATCTCTAGTCATCAAAATTATATTAATAATTATTCTAATGTACTCCTCATAAATTCTGTATGAATTATATATATATTTGTACCAATCAGACACATTATTTATCTTATGAGGAGTTAAATGTTTTATAATGATATTTCACAATTTTTCCCGATAAAAATGCCTGATTCAACCGAAATTCTGAAATTCATACCTATTTTCAAGGGAAATATATAATATTTTTTAAGACAAAATTATTTTTATAAAATAACTCATTTCATTATGGAAAAACTACCTTTGTTTGTTTATGGTTTAATGCAATAATATTTTCAAAATAACTCTTCTTTTCAAAGTAAAATTGTATTTCTCTCAAAAATTCCTTGATGATTTTATTAGTGTATTTTTTTATATATCAACACCTCTATTGAATTTTATATCTTATTGAGGTAAATATATTATGTTTATTATATACCATGTTTTATTAAATATTATATGATTAATTTTACTATAGATGTGCTATCTTGATACCATTCACCATATTACTATGAATGGTTTGTGATTATATGTACAGACTGGGTAATGGTATTTCATTTGTTCAGGTGGTTTATGTTTATACCCATTCATATGAGGAATTAATTGGAATTAGAAAGTAATGGGTTGGGATTTATATATCCCCTCGATGCATCAATAGGTATCATAAGAAAAAAATCGGATTATGTTTTAGCTGAGGCCTTACCCTAGTATTTTCAAACATCTAGGTCGAGGCCTTGACAATATGATTCATATGTCCGGTATTATTTATTGCCTTAATATGGATTTATAAATTAATAAACCAAGTGATTGTTAGACTAGTATAATATCAATGGTTATGTTTTGTTCCTTCAAGATCACTTATATTTCCTTATTTAATCAACTATCATTCCTTCAAAATTATCCACAAATATAATTTTTAAATGAACGTGTTTTCAGTTATTCACTATGACTAGTGTTTATGTTTATAATAACTTTTGTTATATTAATTACCCTTACTGATCATTTGAGATCACCCCTTTCTTATGTTTTATTTTCCCCCAGGTGGTGAATATGAATATTATGAATTACATGTAAGGATAACGAAAAAGTTTATGAGTAATTCAAAATAAGTTGATATGTTGTATTTTATTTGATGTTGTAATGTTGAAATTATGTATATATATTATTTTCCAAATCAATTAAACTATACATTACTTTGGGATAAGACTTCTTCATTTATATTCCAATATAATAAAATTTGTTACTGGCTCTAGGAAACCAGAGTCTGGTATTTACATGATTCAATCTTATTAAGTTTATTTTAGTTAATGTACTTTAATTATATTTCAATATCTCATTAATGTTCTTTATTATAGTAGTCCATATCAACACGTGATATTTAGAAAAATTATTTTTTATTCTATTTTAAAATATAATTATATTTTGTTTGATAGACATGAGTTCTATTATCAATAGATTAATATTTTTCTATCTGTTACATTTTACAAAATTGATCATCGACATCCACCATTTTCATCTTACACTCATTTGATTAATCAAAGTCATACAAAATGAAAATATAAAATAACATCTCAAATTTAATTTTCAATGAGATATTTTAATTTATATCCATTTTAATCTTATCTTAATCATAGATTCCAAAAATGAATTTTAGATTTAAATAAATTAATTCTTTTATCTCATAAATTTCAATCATAACATAAAATAAATTTCACACATAATGTTGAATATTATAAAAGACATTGGTCATTCCCACTTCTTAAGATTAAAAAATATACACATGAAATACAATTCATTCTTCAATAGATTTGATATACATATTTAGATCGATAGAGGATATTTAAGACCAACTAAAAAAATTTAACCTGTGTAAAATTTATATTTGACTAGATATATAACCAATATAGTTTTATAAAAATGAATTTATCATTATTAATTTATTTTTTATTTTTATGGATCTAATTTAATAAAAATATTCTAATTTTATTCATTTAGTGGTCTCATATACCACAAATTCTACATTTTATACTAATATTTCTGTACCTAAAATTTCAATCAAAAAAATTACTATAACAGATAAATAAAAAAAAACTTTGTTTATATATAATAAATTTTGTATTAATAGAGATAAACTAGAGTATTTCTATACTAGAGGAGATAATATTAAATACTTTTCACCTCAACACAACATTACAATCATTTCAAAGCATAATTTAATATATACAAATATTTAGGTGACATAAAACCATGTTAAATTAAAATCAAAATGTAATATTTTTTAGTATTCCTATATATAATATACGTACTCATTGTTGAATAGATTTATTAAAATTATTTTATTTAATGATTACATTTTGTATAAAACATGTAACATAAATATTTAGTGAAAAATAAGTATACCTTGAAGGTGTTGGAGTATGAACCATATTAAGATCTAAACATACCTTAATAATTTACTATTTAGATATTAATTCCATCGATACCTCTCCATAATAAGAATCTACACAAATGAGTAAATATAGCATCACACCTATTAAAAATTCACAGTCATTGCAGACTAATTGGTCCCAAAAAATACCTCATTATTCATTACAAACATCATATTAGATGGTAAAATACTCATGTTTAACACTTCTTAAATTTTAATCAATAAATAGAAATTATCTCGTACTAACCTACAAATAATGTGATATTTTTTAAAAATACACTTTTAAATTACTTGGAATAATTAATTATTGTAATAATTATTTCACATAGAATGTTAGAAAATAATCCATTTTTCCTTTTCCCCTTACCCAAATATTTCAACAACTTATTATACTATATCTTCTTATTTCTTAATTTTTCACTACCATATATTTAGTTTCCACAGTAAAAAAGTACCACTATCATTAAATTTTTTCATATATAAATTATTTTTATTCCATTATAGGATTAAACATAACCTATTATAAATGTTATATTTTATAAATTTATGACAAAATAATCATTAATTTATTAATATAATGTATCCGTCATTAAAATGTCACAAAACTATCATTGGTTTCAATCCACTATCTCAACACCAAATTTAATACCTCCCAATTCTAATATGAAAGGCTTTCTATATATTGGATAATTATTACCATCATAGAATCTATGTTAGGGTTGGTGAAATCCATTCTATATATTAAAATCCTTACTAAATTTGTACATAGAATTATTTTCATATATTTTTTTTCATTACCAAAAAACTATGACTACTTCATAAATAATTAAATGTTACTATTAAAAAGGTGGAATTTGTTTTCCAAACATCATGTTGTACTTGAAAAAAAGACTCTCCAATAAACAAAATTTAGTAATTTTAATATTATATCCATATGATGTCAACTAATCCTTATTTTTAATCTTAATTTACTGTAGAACACTTTTTATATAAAATTTCATTGATACCTATTTCCTAAAATCACTGATTATATGCTCACTAGAATCATCAATGAGAATATCATCCATAAAAAATAACTATATTTTGTCAAAATTAATAAATTATTTTGAAGTTAAAAAACACTGAACCATGCAATATATTTTATAACCATTCATTCCTCAGATTAAATCAAATCTTTTAGTCTACTATATCAACACATTATTTATACAATAATATATTTTTATGTTTAAAAAAATGATTCCTTTATTATATTCTTATAAGCCTTATTGTACCACAATATTGATATCTTCTTGTTTTATTCATATATGTATGTGATAATTATATCAAATTTAAGGGGTTTAAAGACATTATGTGTGTATAAATACACTGTAATCATAACATCTATTAATCAAGGATAGTTAATATGATATGAAAAAACAATAAGAATTAAAAAAACACTCCTCCATATATCGTTGGCATCTCATATTCATAATGACAAGCACTCATGAATCAACCTTTAATTATTTCCTCTAAAGGTGGTCAATAGAATTTAGAATTTCAAAAATATATTTGAAAGGAATATTTTATTCTAATGATATTATTGCATACAATATTATTTAAAGAATTAATAAGGATGAAAGATATTTATAAGTATTATAATGAAATCTCATATCTTGAAAATCATGACTAAAATTACATTCATAGGATTACTCCATTATTTTAGGACTTTTATGAGTGGGAGTGTTTCTAAAATTCTAAAAATATTGTTTAGTAATTTTCATTATGCTCTTATAATTTAAATTTCATTTCATAATAGTGATTGATAAAGTATTCAATAATAAAATTTATTTTATCTAGTTTATTTAATAGATATTGATAGTAAATTGAATTAAATTAATAATGAGTTTCAAAATTAAAATAACAATTTTAATTATAATTATTATTATTTAATCATTGGATAATATTTATTGACATGTGATTGATATTGGTACATTACATGAAATTATTATAAATACTATTTCATGGGATTATAATATTAATTAAATACTGGAAACATTTTACTAATTTATATGGATACAATGTTTTTTAGAAATATTATTTTAGTAAAACATAAAATTACATAGTTTTTTAATGGTCTTTTTTCATGTGGGTTATGATATTCCATGATGGGTTTTTAAAAGATGAAATTAAAAAATATTAAAGAGAAAATGATGGAATTGAATAATAATTAGAAATATGGATTTGACTCTATCATTTGGGAGGGTTCCCATGGAAAATAACTTATAAATGTAACTAATGATTATGATTAATGGGGAATCAAAATAAACTATTTTTGAAACACCTCTCATATATTTATTTTATGTTTATTCATCTATCTATTTTTCCAAATTGGTGAAATTTTAAACAATAATGATTGGTGTGTTAAACATCTGATAGAATTATAAATACATGTGATATAAATTATTTAATAAAATTTATTAAATTTTTTTTATGTTTTCATTGATATTTTAAATTCATAAATTAATATAAATTTTGTACACATTTGTTTTAGGTATTAAACCATGTATTAATGAAATTTAGCATGGTCCATTTCAAATTATCAAAGGGTCATTCCATATACTAGAACTCCTTTTTATAAACTTTTCTTTTTATAGACCTCAAGTATAGTGATTCGTACAAAATACATACTATGTTAAAAGTTGGTTAATCTATAGACTAGTTGTAGTGTACTTTATATAAAACCCCCTTTATGTGAAGATTATTTCATATGGTTTTCAAATGATTAATTATGTTGGAATAGTTATGATATGTCTTGGTGTATAATCCAATTAATATAATAAAACTTTTAACATGTGGAATTCTAGGGAAATTGCATCTTTTTAGATTCCCCAAATCTTGTGCAACCATAGGATAGTCTTTATGGGTATTATTTGATGGATTTTTCAGTAATTATTAAAAAATATCAATGTATGATAAATCCTTATATATATATGTTTTGAATTATTATTTGATAAAAATTATTATTTATACTAATGGGAATTTATATTTCTTACATTATTTAAATCAAATTAAAAGTTTTGATAAACGTTATCAAATATTCTTCCAAACGATATATTTAACAACTAATTTTCTAATAGTGGGTCATGTTTTTTATTTCATTTTATATCGTAGTTTTTAGAAATTTTTTCCTTAAATTTGAATAAAAATATTCTATTTTATAAATTCATCCATGGAAATAGTTTTTTATTATTTTTCAAAACATACTGTAATATAAGAATTTATTTTTTTTTTGTTATTATGAATATTTGGTGTTATGTTATTTGGATTTCATAAATAGATTATTACTAATGCTCAATGACTATGATTTCAAAACATTTCTAACTATTTTGAGGGAATGATATGGTGTGTATATTTTAGTGAAGATATTATCAATACAATTTCAAATGTTGTGACACTATTAATTATGGTTGAGAAAAAGATTCAAGATTATATTTTCAATTTTGGGTTACATGATTTGCTTTCTCGTGATAGGACTTTATAAACCATGATATAGTGAGGATTTTGTTTTATGTTAATGGTGTATTAAACATGATTATTATAATATGATAAGTAATTATTAGTTATTTATATCTTTTAAACCTATCCATATTGTTCGATATGTTTTTAGGTTTGATACCCTTGATTATTGTTATTTTTGGGGTTATAATTATATATGTTTTGAACTGAAACATATATCAAAATTTTATCATTTTAATTATTACCTATTATAATAAATTAATATTATCTTTTAATTTTTTTTTATAAAATATGTTTTTATAAATAATTACCTGCGATTAGTATTAAATGTATAGATGACTCGTGATTGGGATTATATTACAGTCCTTAGGGGAAATCCTAAAAAGTCTATAATTAACCACAGTATGTGAACCTCAGTTGACTTGTAATTAATGATGGATATGATTCATGATAGTGAAATGAATTATTATTTTTTAATGCTAAGAAATATATCCAAGAATAATATATAATAAGTAGATTCTAGTGAAATTTTTACTTGATTCACTATGATGTCAATTTTTTGTCTTTATTTTCATATTAATTTTGTAAAACTCAAATCCATCCACTCCATATTTATTTTTGAATTATTATTTTATAAAATTAGTTGTACATAAAAAGGGAATTAACATTTAATTTTGTGTTATATAAGAATAAAAAAATCATTCTATAATGATTTATGAAATATCTCAACACAAGATATCATCCTCAGTTTATTACAGAGTGCACTTGAGGACATGTGACAATCATGTTAGGTCTCGAGATTTCAGTACCATAACTGGGCTATTGAGAAAATTACCATAGCATGGTTATATCCTAGGATTTTAAGTAATCATAGACAATAGTAAAGATAGGAATTTATATGTTCCTATATAATGATATGGTAGAAATTGTTTATGGTTCACATATAGTTACTATGATGTTCAAGTAGAATAAATGTTGATTAAAACCATATGTGTTGTTTTGCCTATAATTTTACTATAGAAGCTTAAGAAGGGTAGGTTTTAATTAATTACTCTAGATAAACTATAACAATGTCAACTAAAAAACATTCAGTAATTTCTATTATTGAAAAAATGTATTTCCAAATAAGCATTAATTGATTCTTTTCAAAATTTTATTTATAAATTTTTTGAAAAAAATTATTCCAACTATTCAAGGGAAAAAGTAGAGTGTAAAATTTCCTTCTGTTTCAAAATCTTGTAAAAAAATTATGAAATCCATTTAAGTAATTGGTTGGGGTAAATTCATATAGGCTAAGATATATATATATATATATATCATGTAATTCAATTTAAAAAAATATTTATTGATATTTAATATTTATGTTAGACTGTATTTGGAAAATGAATGGATAAATAGTAACAATAATACCTTCCTATCATTATAGATGCCTAAAAATATGAATATCAATTTTCCAACATTTTTATGAGCCCTAATAATTTTTTTTAGAATAAATATTGGAACTAGAACTATATAATGGATATTAGTAGATAATTCAAATTATTATTGATCTAAAACACAAGGGGATATTGATATACATTTAATAGACCATCTTTGTTAAATCCTACACATCACATTAGTTGGTTCCTAAAAAATCATGTGGCATGTTATTAATCTCAATGATTGGGAAACAAGAACTGATGATATCAAACATATCACAATGGTAATGATTTCACAATCTAATCAAAATTTACCAAATCAATGATTATTAGAAAGAATATATAATGGTGGGTCCACAAAATTTAATCCCAGTCATATCAAATAAAAAGTTTCCAAATATAACTGAAAACAAATAATACATGTCTGAAGTAGAAATTCATGCCCCCATTTTAACATAATTCATCTATAGAAATACATAACATGTATCAATTCAAAAGTATCTAAATTGTAAGGTTATCCAATGTTGCCAATACATAAACCTCTTGATCCAAACCATAAAACCCTAACCACTTCATGGTCTACACAATGTTACATGAGGTCTCCTCTATATTCCAAATCACTCTAAGGATCAACGATCATATTGTAAAACATGGGATTGATACCTAAATACCTACATGAAGATAAAACATCAATATACGTAGAATGATTTATTCATAGGGTGTGAGATAAATATTATAAGAAATATACCTCTAATAAATGATTCCAAGTAATTTAACTTTCCATTCCCTAAATTAATGTTTGAAAAAAAATTATAAAAATAATTTAACAATCATTTATAATATAACAAAAACAAATAAAAACCTTTTCAACCATTTTATAAAACCAATAAAACACTTTATAAGAAATATGTTTAGTTCTTTTAAATCCATTTAAAACACTCTTACAACCAAATTTATGAAATGCCATAATTTTTCTATAAAGAGTGATAAGTGAGTTAAAATACCCTTCATTGCCATTAGTTTCTGAAATATTATCTCAAATAAATCACTAAAAATAAACAAAGTCTAATTTTATAAGGTGGATTGGCATGATACTAATCAAGGATAATAAAGATATAGTACCCATTAATCAAGAATCAATAACTACATGATTCTCTATGTAAAAAATAATAATATTTTCAAAAATGAAAAAATAATTGAATAATAATCTAAACCAATGTAAATGATCATATTTCGTAAAATGATCAAATAATATACATTTATGATGATAAGAAATAAAAAATAATAATATAACCAAGAAATATTGAAAATTAAAATAGTCAAGTAATATATATCAGGGCTAACTAATTTTGTCCTACTAACACTATCCTATATATATACTATGGTGGAATAATTTACCAGGCTAATGGTTCATTACTCACCGAATAACCCACATATTACACTAATAACCCTTTCCAAGAATTAATCCTTATAATAAAAGTCCCTTCATGCCTAATGGAATCCTTGTTTGAGAGGAATCATAATAATAAAATAAAAAAACTCTTTTTTTCTTCCAAGAGACCAAGGTCTCCCATGAAATAATCTAATAGGTGGTGAGGAATTTATTTACCCTAATATAAATCACATAATATCTCAATAACATCAATACAAAAAGTATGTAAATTCCATATATAACTTTTACCACCATGAAAGGAAGAATCCGTTATCACATGATAAACAATTTATATTACAAAATGATCTTGTAACATAAATTATAAAATAAAGGGTCTCACTACCAAGTTAGTTTCATATGAAATTAAATCCATTTTATGAAGTACTAAATGGGCCTTTAGATCATTTTTTAGGATCAAAACAATATAATATTTTCATTAAATAATCCAAGAATGACTTAAATACTTAACCCTTCAATTATGAAGTGAAATCCTTATTTAATAAAAATACGAGAAATATATTTTAATAAAGAATACACTCTAAGAAAAATTTAAACATAACTATGAAATAACAACATTGAACAGATATTACATAAAATCTAGACTTGATTATAAATAATATTTACTATAATAATAAATATAATAAATTATATAATACTATAATAATTTAACTAAAATATTATAATTAATAAATAATAATGGAAATTTCTTTAAAAATCTATTTATATTTTGAAATAACTATTAAATACAATAATTATTATGTTTTGATATAATTTATACATATTTGTTAATTCAAAACATGATAATAGTTATTAATTTAACTGGAAAAACCCCATATTTCGATTTTTCTAAAACACACAGTTGGAATAAATATTTTATATAGGTGTGTCTATCTTTGGATTAATTGGAAATCCATTTTTATCATAAGTACCCAAGGATATTGTAGACAACATTATTTAAAAACAAAAGAATAGAATAAACAATCATAATCATTGAAATAAAAGTGTTTGAAAATAAAAAGCAGCGATGATATTATAAATAAACTAAATTACATAGAAACACCTACCTAAATATAAATGAAGAATCTCTCCTTCAGTGAAAAATAATAAATTAGGATTCTAGGGGAGAAATACAAAAAATTTAAATCATAAATCCTTTACATTTATGATTTCCAGATAGAAAGCTCTTCCACTATGACATCTAGGGATTGAAATATGGAAAGAATATGAAAGGATAAGTAAAAAATGTATATGATATATTTCCCCATAGAATCACTAAAAAATATAGATGAAAAAAATCTATAATGGTGGTGGATCTGGTTTGATTGGGGCTCTCAAAATCTAGAATGAACAAATTTGAAGAGTGAAAGATAATAAAGGGTTTAAAATATGAAAAGTGGAAATTTGGGAAATTCAAAATTAAATTTATATCTATGCCATATTATTTGGAAACAATATTTTACAATATATATACAAAAAATGAAGTATCCAGTGGAACCATGTTGCACAACCCACATGGTTAGGTTTCAAAATTTCCCTTAATTATTCCCAAATTATTGGTTAGATAGTAAGAAAACACACTATCATAATGTTATTTCTGTAAGGTTTTCTCAAACCATGTACTAAACATGAACTAAACACTATAAATTGATCCAATATGTATGATAAGACTGTATGGTTAATAATAAACATTTGATAACCATGAATCATATAAAAAATCATAAAATTTTAAAAAATTAAAACTTGTTCATTAATAGTTTTTATAAATTCAAAATTTGAAAAAATAATACACCAATGTGACAATATTGTGTCATTATTCTAACCTCCATTTCAATTTTTACCCCTATAAAGTCAAAAACATTTATACCTAGAAAGTCAAAAAAAATATTTTATGAGAGATATGACTCGGTCCATGGTAAAAAAACATGAAATCTGATGATTCAAATGGATTAGATACACAATAAAGAAATTATAATGACACAGACTTTTTGAAATGATATATTTTTCTAAATAAAGGTGTATTTTATCTAATATTATAAAAAATAAAGACAAATCAACAATATTTCATCTCTAAAACAATGATCATTAAATTATTCTGCTATGAAAGCAACTAAAATTCCAAACATTACAACTGGACAAAGAATATAAAATATAATAATTAAAATGGGAAAGAAAGAATCACCTCACTCTTTCAGAACCACTGACTCCATAAAAACTGATTTAGAAATGAATAAAAATAATAGTAAACTAATCAACATCTTTTGAAAATGAAAATATATCCTTCATAGAAATTGTAGTTAATTTGAAGAGAATTAATTAAGTGGTGTTTATAGGGTATAAAGGGAAATATGACTCCTGATATTTAACTGTTATATGAATGAAGGTCAATTTGAACATTAGAAATTATACCCCTAATTGATAATTTCACCAATAAAATTAGTTTTTATAATTAGTAGTAACATAAGTTAACTAAAAATAAAGAAGAATCGATAACCTCAGCTAGTATATTCATTCCATTTGAAGACCATTTGTCAGAAAATGGGGGGGGAGGTTTAATCACTAGATTTCTCCCTTGACTAAGCCCAATATAATCTTCAAAAAAGTGATGTTTGAACAAAATAAGTTATGGGAGAAGTTCATGTCAGTGGATATTACCCTCAATCAATGTTAGCTGAGGCACCCCATGAAACTACCATCGTCGCATGATTTCAAGATAGAAAACTATCCAGGGATGACCTCAAGTGTGAGGACGAGATGAAATTTATGATGTGATGATTCAAAGGTGACATTGGGAAGTTTAGAACTCTAGAAACATCGACCACGATTAAGAAAAAGGCAGAGTTTGTTCCTCGGGTGCAGTGATATCATGGATCATGGCGACCTTTGGAATAGGGCATGTTCTAAAACATGTGGAAAAGGTTTTTTTGGACATGGGGTGCGATTGGATGTGCCTAGTTAATGAAAAAAGGTGTGATTTAGGCTGGTGATCAGTGGGACATGAGTATATTATAATATTAATAGTATTTTTATTTTTTTGTGTGGCCTCTCTCATTCATTTATTTGGGTTTCTGTATGATTTCTCTTTACACTACTTTGTATGCAGACACTCCTTTTTGCAGAACACAAGCCTTTTGACGGAGTCCCAGGAGGACCCGGAGCAGGCCGAGCTTAGTGAGCGAGTTGACCGGGGTGTTTACTAGAGCTGTGCCGAGGGATGTTTCCAGTGGGTGTTTGTGGCAGTGTTCCCCTTCTTCAGAGCAGGTTGGACGTGCATTGTAGTTTTCTTTGGTGGGCCCTGTTTTTCCCTTTTTACTTTTGCTATTGCACTCTGGTTTGGGATAGATTGTATGCATTCTTTTACTTTTCAGTTTCTATATCTCTGCACTGTTTCATGGAGGTGTTTGTGGGTGCGTGTGTACAGGTACCTTAGGCTAATGCCTCCCATGTGTGTGATAGCCTACTCGGCCCTGGTCTCCATCCCCTGGCCTATTGGAGGCGGGCTTGGGGAGTCACGGCTCGAGCCCCATTGGGTAGGGTCGTGATAGAGTGGTATCATAGGAGGTTCTACCTTTGGGATCTCAGAGCGTAGCTAGTATAGCTGTGAGTTTGGTTCAGGTTTCATAGAGGCAGTGTTAGGATGTTTTGAGTTTGGCTTTCAGGCCAGAGACTCCAATGTTGGTGCGGTGGCTGACGTATCCATACACCAGGACTCTAATAACCTGCCTTTCGACTCGGGACATTCGTACACCGGTCGCGGGGACATAATGGTACATTCATCATATAGGACAGGGTTTTTGGGTTTTCCTTGTCCTTCTTGAGTCAGCTCTCCAGATATACTCCTTGACTATGGGGCGTCTTGAATGTATTTCAGGATGCCTCCATGATGACAGCCAGCGAGGGTTTCGCTGCAGGATTGTGCTGACGACCCACCCCATGTAGAGGTTGTGGACCAGGGCGCAGGTTCTGAGGTTGCACCTCCAGGTGGTCTGCCAGTTGAGCCTCCACCTGTCGAGCAGCTAGTTGTGCCGAGAGTGCAGGATGAGGTTGCGCGTAGGCAGAGTGCGCTGCATGAGTTCTAGAGGCAGCGACCTCTGAGGTTTTGGGGTGATCCAGACCCCCAGGCAGCTGATGACTGGCTTGAGGCAGTCATCCGAGTTTTCCGCCTAGTGAGGACACCTCCAGATCAGATGGTGGTCTTAGTGGCAAGCCTTTTGCATGGTTCTTCCGGGCGATGGTGGAGTTTGGTGACGTAGTCCCATGAGGAGGAGACGCTCACATGGGAAGAGTTTGAGCGGCGCATCATGGAAGAGTTCTATCCGGTGACGCTGAGGTCAGTGCGGATCCAGGAGCTTCTGCAGCTTCAACAGAGGAGCATGATTGTGTCAGAGTACTCAGTGAGGTTTACAGACCTATCGCGCTACTCCCTGGATATGGTTCGAGACCCGTTCTTTAGGGCTCAGACCTTCGAGCAGGGCTTACGCAGGGACATCCAAGCAGGTGTGGTTTCCTTGTGCCTGCCCACCTATGCTGGAGTGATGGAGCGAGCGTTGGTGGTGGAGAGTTTTTTGGCTGAGCAGATTCCCCCTGTTAGTGCTGGGCACTCAAGAGATGAGACTTTGTCAGTCAGATCAGCATCTGGTAGCCGACGACAGACTCATGGGTCTGGATGTGGCCGACGTTTCAGGAGGAATCCCCAGGATGTAGGATCTGTGCCTCAGGGCTCACAGGGCTCGCAGGCCAGTTTTGGTCAGCTGCAGGAGAGGCGGTGTTACGCTTGCGATGGTCAGGGACATATTTCTAGAGATTGTCCGACCTAACGTGCAGCTGAGAGGGAGCCGGTCCATGGACCGCCTTGGTAGAGGCAGCGTCTCGAGCAAGGAGGTCCGCAGGGTGGCAGATGTGGCGGCGGAGCTGGTGCAACAGGAGGAGGTGGTAGGCGGTACCAGTTTCCACCACCCCCACCCCCAGGTGGTCCACGCCAAGCTCAGGGAGCTGGTGGCTGAGGTCGAGGACAACTGCATGCCCTGGAGGCAGTCAACCCAAAGGCACCACAGATGGATAGAGGTACGCCTTATGTATTTTCTACATACTGCAGTAGTTTTTCAGACAATGTTTAGTGGTACCCTCCTTTTTGTTGCTTGCTCAAGTTTTTTTCAGGGAGTTGGTAAGACCGAGTGTGGGTGTTGTTCGACATGCTTCGAATGCGTGAGGAGGAGGGATCCTTCCCCCACCAAGACGCATTTTTGGTGACGTGATTAAAACTGTGCAGGCGAGTCAGTGTCGCCCAAAGCGGATAGTATTGATGTGTGGTGGATAAGTCCTTCTCACTTATGCGTTCGGGCATGGGTGTTTGTTGGTGAGCTCGCTGGTGTGTGAGACCCAGTTGAGAGTCAAGTCACTTACCTTATGCTTAGGGCTTTTCAAGGATGGAATGTTCTATGAGGGTAGGATGTAGTGACACAGGTTTTGGTCCTGTCAGACTTTGGAATATTTCAATGAATAATTCCAGTGCTAGGCGCGAAGACGGCGTGCGATTCCGAGTCCCGGTGTGCCCAGAATTAATTTTATAAAAATATTAAGTTTTTTTATACTATGCACGTGGCGGGGATGTGATATCTCCTAAACGGTAGCTCAGAGCGAAAATCTGATTGCACGGTTGCGTCTGGAATGTTCCGTTTACCCTAGGCGGGGTGTAATCTTTGTGGGCGCGGGCCTGCGGTGAGAAACAACACCAGGGGCGTTTTCGTAAATAAGTAGCGAAGTTATTGTGCGAGCGTCGGCTCCAATAACTTCTGAACAGCGTCTCTGATGGAAAATATGAGTCCGTCGTTGCATTCAGAACGACGCATTTAACCTAGGGGTGACCTTACTTTTGTTCGCATCTGGTGTCGGGTCCGAGGAGGGTTTGGCGCCGGCGGGTGGCTGATATAAATATCAGCGCCCCCTCCCCCCCCCCCCCCCCAATCGTTCCTCTCGGAGTTCTGTGCCATTATTCGCTGCCGCTCCACTGAATCGAGCAAATGAAGTGCCGACAAGCTCGAAATTTGACGGCGGACGTTCCAGGAGTGCGCAACGGAAGCTTTGGAGCGCGGATCTGAGGCAGAACGTCGGCATTTCGCCCGCGAGGTAGGCGGTTTGAGTTTTACAATCCTAGATCCCGTTTTTGTGTTTTTTTTTCATCAAATTTTCATATGGGTTGTATAGTTCGGGTCCCGAGCTTTCTGAAACATGTTTCGGATCAGAATTTGGAGCATCGGGGTGCTCCCGGTGGCTCCCGGAAGTTTTTCGGTGAAAACCCGGTTTTCTGTCGACGATGGGCGGCGGCCATGGCGGAATCTAGCGACGGTGCGGCGGTGCGGTGGCAGTTTCCGGTGGTGGCGGTGGCGGCGCTGCGGAATCCGGCAGCGGCGCGGTGGTTTCCAGCGAGGCTGGCGGTGGTCCGGCCAGGATTTTCCGGGGGTTCTTTAAACCCCCGTAACTCGCAAACCGTAACTCCGATTTGAGAGCTGTTTGTGGAGATGCGCTCCTTGCGTCGAGACGGACCATTTAAACTCACTTTGAGGGTTTAAGAGTTCGGGATCATGGCCCAGGAGTTAGAAACGTCATATAAAATAATATTATTTTATTATTTTAAAACTTCGTGTCATTGTAACTTCTACCTGGAGTGTCTGATTGACGTGTCGTCAGTGGTGTTGTGACCTTGATGGTACGACGGACTGTTTGAGACGGTTTTCGGGTGTTGGGACTGAAAATGGGGTGTGGGCCCAATGAGGCAGGGTTTTGGCATTTGCGGAGAAACACAGCTTTCGCACCAGGACTCCGATTTTGATGGATGATTAGTCGATCTTGTCTGTTTCTCCGAGAGGATCGCAATGGTGTGATCCGTTCATTGAGATTCGGAATCGAGGCGTGGGCCCCAACCGAGCTGGCCTTCAGTGAATAGTACCTTTTTCACCGGGTGTCCGTTTTGGATGAGCGAGTAGTCGATTCCGCTTGTTTTTCCGTGGGGATCGTCGTGGTATGGTCCACCCAATGTGTTTTGGGATCGTTGTGTGGGCCCTACACGAGCTAGCTACGGTGAATAATGCCTTTTTCACCGGTGCTCCATTGCGGGTGAGTAAACAGCCTATGCTGCGTGTTTTTTGGCGTGGGACGTGATGGTGGCCTCAGTTTTGGCCTAGGAGGTGTGTAGTGTGGCGTTGTGGCGGGTCGCTCGGGTTAGCGACGTTTGGACCAGTAGTGGTTGAGGGTTCTCCCTTGGTTCGTTCCTACGAGGGTTCGTGTGGCATCACAACCTTCGTATGGGTTTGTGATCCTCTCAATGGGATGTTTAAACTTTTAGAGTTGTCGCATCCCTCTGGTGGTCCTAGAGTGGATCCTCTAGCATCTTTACCCTAGATCGGGTTCGTGGTATCGTTGTGACCGCTTATTCATGGGGGGCGATCCCTTATCTAGTAGGTTAACCCCGTAGGGTTTGTGGCATCATCAGGAATATGATCCCCTATAAGGTGGGTCATGCTTAGTAGGGTTGTGGCATTGTCGGGTATACGATCACCTACTCAGTATGAGGTTTATAGTAGGGTTGTAGTATCGTTGGTTATACGATCCCCTACTCAGCGCTTGGTGTCGGTAGGGTTGCGGTATCGTTGGTTATGTGATCCCCTACTCAGCGCGTGGTTTCGGTAGGGTTACGACATCGTCGATTCGATCCCCTACATCACGAGTTATACGAGATAGGGTTCTGGTATCATCGTGACCACCTATATATGGACGATTCTCCTCTATCTGAGTGTTGAGTTTCTGTCGAGCACAAGATCGGGTTGTGGTATCCCCCAGCGGATCCTGGGTGTGATCCTCTATCTGTGAGAACTACGTATGCCAGATCGGGTCGTGGTATCCCCCAGCGGTCCCTGGGAGAGATCCCCTATCTGTGAGCTACGTATACCGGAGTGGGTCTTGGTATCCCCTAGTGGACCCTAGCGGTGATCCCCTATCCGAGGAGTTTGGTGGTTATGTTGTTCCAGCGATGTTTCCTCCGTGATGTTATCCGATGAGCGTGGTCTCTCTGGTGAGAGTCTGAGATGTTTGTGAGAAACCCGATGGAGTGTATCTCTCGGATGAATGTCATCTGGTATGACAGTGTTCGTGTGGTGTACTCTCCTAGTTAGGATAGTTGCTGGTGATGAGGTAGGTACCTCTTGTGTCTTGTGGCGTGAGCTGATTATATCTGGATTGTTCAAGGTGTATGTATGGGCATACACCTGAGCTGAGCTGAGCTGACTAGTTGTGTTTAGCCGAGGATGGTCACGAGATGAAGTTTCTCTCTTGTCTGGGTTCCCTATGGCTAGGTTGAGCGGACTGTTGCCTTTTAGTTGCTCCCTTGGGTTTTGGGTTTTTGGGGTGCCTACTGAGTATGTTTATACTCACCCCTGCACTGGCATTGCCCGGACATGTTTCTGTCTTGTGCAGACCACAGGCCTTTTGACGGAGTCCCAGGAGGACCCGTAGCAGGTGGAACATAGTGAGTGAGTTGACCGGGGTTTTTACTAGAGCTGTGCTGAGGGAGCTTTTCGATTGGTGTTTGTGGAAGCATTCCCCTTCTTCAGAGCAGGTTGGACGTGCTTTGTAGTTTTATTTGGTGGGCCCTGTTTTGCCCTTTGTACTTTTGTTGTTTCCCTCTGGTTTGGGATAGATTGTATGCATTCTTTTACTTTTCAGTTTCTATATCTCTTCACTATTTCATGGAGGTGTTTGTGGGTGCGTGTGTACAGGTACCTTAGGCTAATGCCTCCCTTGTGTGTGATATCCTACTCGGCGTTGGTCGCCAGCCCCTGGCCTATTGGAGGCAGGCTTGGGGAGTCACGGATCGAGCCCTGTTGGGTCGGGTCGTGACAGAGTGGTATCAGAGGTTCTACCTTTGGGAAATCAGAGTGTAGCTGGTCTAGCTGTGAGTTTGGTTCGGGTTGCATAGTGGCAGTGTTTGGATGTTTCGAGTTCGGCTTTCAGGCCAGAGACTCCAGTGTTGGTGCGGCGGCCGACATATCCATACACCAGGACTCTAATAACCTTCCTTTCGACTTGGGACATTCGTACACCGGTCGCGGGGACATAATGGTACATGCATCATATAGGACTGGGTTTTTGGGTTTTCCTTGTCCTTCTTGAGTCATCTCTCCAGATATACTCTTTGACTGTTGTGTGTCTTGAATGTATTTCAGGATGCCTCCATGATGACAGCCAGCGAGGGTTTCGCAGCAGGATTTTGCTGACGACCCACCCCATGTAGAGGCTGTGGACCAGGGCGCAGGTTCTGAGGTTGCACCTCCAGGTGGTCTAGCAGTTGAGACGCCACCTGTCGAGCAGCTGGTTGTGCTGAGAGTGCAGAATGAGTGCACTGCATGAGTTCCAGAGGCAGCAACCTCTGAGGTTTCGGGGTGATCCAGACCCCCAGGTAGCTGATGACTGGCTTGAGGCAGTCATCCCTGTTTTCCGCCTAGTGAGGACACCTCCAGATCAGATGGTGGTCTTAGCAGTGAGCCTTCTGCATGGTTCTTCCAGGCGATGGTGGAGTTTGGTGACGCAGTCCCATGACGAGGAGACGCTCACGTGGGCAGAGTTTGAGCGGCTCTTCAGGGAAGAGTTCTATCCGGTGACGCTGAGGTCAGTGCGGATCCAGTAGCTTCTGCAGCTTCGACAGAGGAGCATTACTGTGTCGGAGTACTCAGTGAGGTTTACAGACCTGTCACACTACTCCCTGGATATGGTTCGAGACCCGTTCTTTAGGGCTCAGACCTTCAAACAGGGCTTACGCAGGGACATCCGAGCAGGTGTGGTTTCCTTGTGCCTGCCCACCTATGCTGGAGTGCTGGAGCGAGCATTGGTGGTAGAGAGTTTTCTGGATGAGAAGATTCCCCATGTTATTATTGGGCACACGAGAGCTGAGACTTCGTCAGTCGGATCAGCATCTGGTAGCCGATGACAGACTCAGGGGTATGGACGTGGCCGACATTTCAGGAGGCGACCCCAGGATGGAGGATCTGTGCCTTAGGGCTCATAGGGCTCGAATTCCAGTTTTGGTCAGCCGCAAGAGAGGAGGTGTTACGCTTGCAACGGTCGGGAACATCTTGCTAGAGATTGTCCGACCCAACGTGCTGCTGAGAGGGAGCCGGTCGATGGACTGCCTTAGTAGAGGCAGCGTCTCGGGCAAGGAGGTCTGCAGGGTGGCAGACGTGGCAGCGGAGCTGGTGCAGGAGGAGGGGGTGGTAGGCGGTACCAGTTTCCACCACCCCCACCCCCAGCTGGTTCACGCCAAGCTCAGGGAGCTGGTGGCTGAGGGCGAGGACAACTGCATGCCCTGGAGGCAGTCGACCCAAAGGCACCGTGGATGGATAGAGGTACGCCTTGTGTCTTTTCTACCTACTGCAGTAGTTTTTCAGACACTGTTTCGTGGTACCCTCCTTTTTGTTTCTTTCTCGAGTTTTGTTCAGGGAGTTGGTAAGAACCACTGTGGGTGTTGTTCGACATGCTTCAAATGCGTGAGGAGGAGGGATCCTTCCCCCACCGAGACGCGTTTTTGGTGATTCGATTAAAACTGTGCGGGTGAGTTAGTGCCGCCCAAAGAGAATAGTATTGAGGTGTGGTGGATAAGTCCTTCTGACTTATGTGTTCGGGCATGGGTGTTTGTTGGTGAGCTTTCTGGTGTGTGAGACCCAGTTCTGAGTCAAGTCACTTACCTTATGCTTTGGGATTTTTGGGGACGAAAAGTTCTAAGGGGGGTAGGATGTAGCGACACGGGTTTTGGTCCTATCATACTTTGGAATATTTCTACGAATAATTCCAGAGCTAGGCGCGAAGACGGCGTGCGATTCCGAGTCCTGGTGTGCCGAGAATTAATTTTATAAATATATTAAGTATTTTTATACTATGCACGTGGCGGGGGTGTGATATCTCCTAAATAGTAGCTCAGAACGAAAATCTGATGGCACGGTTGCGTCCGGAACGTGCCGTTTACCCTAGGCGGGGTATAAAATTTGCAGGCGCGGGCCTGCTGTGAGAAACACCACCAGGGGCGTTTTCGTAAATAAGTAGTGAAGTTATTGTGCGAGCGTTGGCTCGAATAACTTCTGAACGGCGTCTTGGATGGAAAATATGAGTCCTCTGTTGCATTCAGAACGGCGCGTTTAACCTAGGGGTGACCTTACTTTTGTTCTAATCGGGCGTCGGGTCCGAGGCGGGTTTGGCACCAGCGGGCGGCTGATATAAATATCAGCCCCCCTATCGTTCCTCTCGGCGTTCTTTGTCGTTCTTCGCTACCGCTCTACCGAATCGAGCAACCGAAGTGCCCACAAGCTCGAAATTTGACGGCGGACGTTCCAGGAGGGCGCAGCGGAAGCTCTGGAGCGCGGATCTGAGGCAGAACATCGGTGTTTCGCCCACGAGGTAGGAAGTTTGAGTTTTATAATCCCGGATCCCGTTTTTGTGTTGTTTTTCTTCAAATTTTTATATGGGTTGTATAGTTCGGTTCCCGATCTTTCCGAAACATGTTTCGGATCTGAATTTGGAGCACCGGGGTGCTCCCAGTGGCTCCCAGAAGTTTTCCGGCGAAAACCCGATTTTCCGGCGACGATGAGCGGCAGCCATGGCAGAATTCGGCGATGGTGCGGTGGCGTGGCGGAATCCGGAAGCGGCGCGGTGGTTTCCGGCGAGGCTGCCGGTGGTCCGGCCAGGATTTTCTGGGGGCTCTTTAAACCCCCGTAACACCGATTTGCAAGGCGTTTGTGGCGACACACTCTTTGCGCCGAGACAGACCTTTTGAACTCACTTTGAGGGTTTAAGGGTTCGGGATCACGGCCCGGGAGTTAGAAACGTCGTATAAAATAATATTATTTTATTATTTTACGACTTCGGGCCATTGTAACTTCTACCCGGAGCGTCCGATTGACGTGTCATCAGTGGAGTTGAGACCTTGATGGTACGACGTACTTTTTGAGATGGTTTCCGAGTGTTGGGACTGAAAACGGGGTGTGGGCCCCATGAGGCTAGGTTTTGGCATTTGCGGAGAAACACACCTTTCGCACCAGGAGTCCGAATTTGACGAATGATTAGTCGATCTTTTGGGTTTTTTCAAGAGGATCGCAATCGTGCGATCCGTTCGTTGAGATTCGGAATCTAGGCATGGGTCCCACCCAAGCTGGCCTTTAGTGAAGAGTACCTTTTTCACCGGGTGTCCGTTTTGGACGAGCGAGTAGTCGATTCCGCTTGTTTTTATGTGGGGATCGTCGTGGTATGGTCCAATCGATGGGTTTCGAGATCGTTGTGTGGTCCCCACACGAGCTAGCTACGGTGAATAGTGCCTTTTTCACCGGTGCTCCGTTGCGGGTGAGTAAACAGCATATCCTGCGTGTTTTTCCGCGTGGGACATGATGGTGGCCTCAGTTTTGGCCTAGGCGGTGCGTAGTGTGGCGTTGTGGCGGGTCGCTTGGGTTAGCGATGTTTGGACCAGTAGTGGTTGAGGGTTCTCCCATGGTTCGTTCCTACGAGGGTTCGTGTGGCATCACAACCTTCGTATGGGTTTTTGATCCTCTCGATGGGATGTTTAAACTTTTAGAGTTGTGGCATCCATCCAGTGGTCCTAGAGTGGATCCTCTAGCATCTTTACCCTAGATCGAGTTCTTGGTATCGTTGTAACCGCTTATTCATGGGCTGCGATCCCCTATCTAGTAGGTTAACCCCGTAGGGTTTATGGCATCATCGGGAATATGATCCCCTATGCGGTGGGTCGTGCTCAGTAGGGTTGTGGCATCATCGGGTATACGATCTCCTACTAAACATGAGGTTTATAGTGGGTTTGCGGTTATACGATCCCCTACTCAGCACTTGGTGTCGGTAGGGTTGCGGTATCGTTGGTTATGCGATCCCCTACTCAGCGCATGGTTTCGGTAGGGTTGTGGCATCGTCGATTCGATCCCCTACATCGCGAGTTATACCAGATAGGGTTCTGGTATCTTCGTGACCACCTATATATGGACGATGATCCTATATCTGAGTGTTGAGTCTCTGTCGAGCGCCAGATCGGGTTGTGGTATCCCCCAGCGGATCCTGGGTGTGATCCCCTATCTGTGAGAACTACGTATGCCAGATCGGGTCGTGGTATCCCCCAGCGGACCCTGGGAGAGATCCCCTATCTATGAGCTACGTATACTGGAGTGGGTCTTGGTATCCCCTAGCAGACCCTAGCGGCGATCCCCTATCCGAGGAGTTTGGTGGTTATGTTGTTTCAGCGATGTTTCCTCAGTGATGTTATCCGACGAGCGTGGTCTCTTGGGTGAACATCTGAGATGTTTGCGAGAAACCCGATGGAGTGTATCTCTCGGATGAATGTCATCTGGTATGACAGTGTTCGTGTGGTGTACTCTCCTGGTTGGGACAATTGCTGGTGATGAGGTCGGTACCTCTTGTGGCTTGTGGCGTGAGCTGATTATATCTGGATTGTTCAAGGTGTATGTATGGGCATACACCTGAGCTGAGCTGAGCTGACTAGTTGTGTTTAGCGGAGGATGGTCACGAGATGGAGTTTCTCTCTCGTCTGGGTTCCCTCTTGCTGGTTTGGGCAGACTGTTTCCTTTTAGTTGCTCCCTTGGGTTTTGGGTTTTTGGGGTGCCTATTGAGTATGTTTATACTCACCCCTGCACGGGCTTTGCCCGCACATGTTTGTGTCTTGTGAAGACCACATGCCTTTTGATGGAGTCCCAGGAGGACCTGGAGCAGGCGGAGCTTAGTGAGCGAGTTGACCGGGGTGTTTACTGAAGCTGTTCCGAGGGAGCTTTTCGGCGGGTGTTTGTGGCAGCGTTCCCCTTCATCAGAGCAGGTTGGATGTGCTTTGTAGTTTTCTTTGGTGGGCCCTGTTTTTCCATTTGTACTTTTTTTGTTGCACTCTGGTTTGGGATAGATTGTATGCATGCTTTTACTTTTCAGTTTCTATATCTCTGCACTGTTGCATGGAGGTGTTTGTGGGTGCGTGTGTACAGGTACCTTAGGCTAATGCCTCCCATGTGTGTGATATCCTACTCGGCGTTGGTCGCCAACCCCTGGACTATTGGAGGCGGTCTTGGGGAGTCGCGGCTCGAGCCATGTTGGGTTGGGTCGTGACAAGTAAGATATCACCATGGAATTTATTATTGGATTTCCATATACACCCTAAGGTAAAAATTCAATATGGGAAGAGATCAATCATCTAACCAAATAATCCCACATCATTCCTAATAGTGATTCAGCCAAATTAGATGATTTCTTCCAGTTATATATCTCGGAAATTATGAGGCTACATAGTGTGCCATTAGTAATTATTTCTCATATGGAACATGTTATTACCTCTCAATTTTGGTAGGACTTTCAGAAAGAAATGAATAAATAAGTCAGGTTAATCACTACATACCATCCTCGAATGGATGATCAGACATAGGAAAATTAGATTTTGGAAGTCATTCTCTATGCATGTGTGTTTTATTTTGGAGGATCTTGGGGAAACCATTTGGGATTGTTTGAATTTTCATATAAAACATTTAAAATTCTTGATATGAATATATCCCTTTGAGGTTCTCTATGATCGGTCATGTTGGTCTCTTTTGTGTTGGGAAGAGGGAGTTGATACCTCATTATTAGGGCCGATCATAGTGAAAGAGACATTTGAGAAGGTCATGATGATCAAACAATAGTTATTTACAGCTCAGAGTCACCCCAAATCTTATGTCGATCAAAGACACTGAGATCTTGAGTTTTCTATGGGTGGTCGGGTGTTCCTAAAAGTGTCACCTCACATGGGTCATCGTCATTTGGCAATGAAAGGGATGATAATGCCATAGCATGTCAGACATTTTAATATCACCGAGCAGTTTGGTAAGGTAGCATATAGGTTACCCTTACCTTAATAGTTGATATCAATTCATGTTTTTTTTATGTTCCCTAATTGAAGAAATGTAATCTAGATCTAAATCATTTGTAAATTGGGAAGAATTGGAATTAGAGATTGTTTTTTCTATTTTGAACTGCCAGTATGGGTTATAGATTTCCAAGAGAAATTGATTTTAGGGAAGTCTATTCCACTAGTTTTATTTCTTTAGTATAATAGTAGTGATGAACATTATTCTTGGGAGTAGAAGTTGTGGTTTGAGTAAGAGTATCAATTTTAATTCTTTGATCAAGATTCGACTTAACTTAGTGTGGATGAAAATAATTAAGAGTAGAGATAATTGCCACACCCATGATTTATTTATGAGGTATTTTTCTATTTATTTGTTTTATATCCTTTTCTCTATTGGGTTTTCATTTAGTTTGTATAAAAATTGAAAAACATTCAGTTAATAGTATGATGTGCAAGTTCGATTCATAGTTTTCAAAACAATGTGCCCAAACCTAGGTAATCATGTGGCCAAGTTATGTTATTGGATAAGGGATTTTTGCATAGTTAGAACATAGTCTATAAACCGTGTTGTCAAACTATGCATCATATCCTTCTTGGATAGTAATGGGAGAATGGTTTTCACACTATTTGGTAAACCTTGCGGGAAAACCGTGCGGCCTATCCAGGTCGTTAAAAATTGGGTTTTTCTTTTTCTCTCTCCCATATTTTTTACCCTAAACCCTCCTTTTTCATCCTCCTAGGGATTTCCTACAATAATATCATATTCCTCACCTTCATCCTCCCATGGACCTCTATTTAGGTGGTGTATTTAAAGCGATTTCTCCATGATGTTTCATCTAAGTTACCTCCTCTCTTGGTTTATAAATATTTTATAGGGTTTTCTTTTTCTTCCTTCATGTGTTTTTTTCTCTAGTTGGTTGGGTGTATTCTTTAAGGTGATATATTCATTATTAGGTTGGAATCATGATGATTATGTTTTAATCCTTCCTTTATAAGTTTCACTTGAGGTTCAGTTGTTGGTTTCTAATAGATCCCATAATTTTCTTTACTCAAGGAAGGTGGTTTTGTGATTAATCATTTTTTATGAATTTAATTTGCTTTCATTACTCCATGTTTATGTTCTATGGATTTTATATGAGGTGAAAAATGAGTTTTTAAAATAATCCATGGTTCAATGATGTTGAAAAATTATGATTTTTAAAGGAATTGTGTCATATTTCATGTGTTTTTCATATGTGCCTCTTTTCATTGTGTATTCAAGGTATTCGATAAAATTTTTAGGTGGTGCGAAGCATATTTTGAAATTTATTTTGTGTGTGTTTGGCTTAAACATGATTTTTAATATGGAAGGAGTTGTTTTTCAGGTGTATTATACTGATTGGTTTAATTATATGTGAAAATGACATTGTATGTGATACGTGGAATGTGAAAAAAGCACAATTGGAATCCATGGTAACTAGGTGGGTGAACTTGGAATAGTATAATAGTGATTCGGAAGTGGATTTTGCCTTGATTATCTATAAAATATTGAAGATGACAATACTAACAAAATATTGATGATGATGGGAGACAACTATAATTTTCAATGTTTATCTTCTCTTGAGGCTCATGCGTGAGGATTCAGATGGTTGTGGTTTCAATACAACTTTTAATAGAGATATGATGTATCTAGGGTCCCATTTAATGCTAGAACCTATACGGATCTCCAGTGACTTAGTGATCTATTCTGATATCATACACACTATAGGCATATACTTCACCTTGTTAATTATTTATGAAGCAATATTGTCTTCCTTAAAAAACTATTTATCACCTTTTTATAAAATATTCATTTTTTGGTCTTATAATGATTGTAGAATAGATTATAATTGTTTGGTGGCATCCCCCTAGGATTTGAATCACAGCCTACTTACTCCTTTGAATGTAAGTATATTTGGTATTTTTTGACATAGGTAAAAGTAAGGGGGTTACTGATGGTGGTTTGGGATTCTAGTGGCCTCCCCTTGCAGGTTTTTTGATTTTGGATTGATTAGGAAACTCTTATTCTCATATGGTGGTTTTGGGAAACTGTCGAGATACCATTTTATAGTAGATTTTTTAAGGTTTTTATTTAAAAATGTAAACATGAATCTATAAATTGTTATTCCATGCTGGGTTGTGTTTATTCAATTTTAGTTTATTCTTTATTATTGGTTTTTATGATTGTTTACATGGGTAAACTCATTCCCAAGTTGTATTATGTATCCCAAGAACTTTTTTCCTAATCGTAGGGATCAGGATCTCCCTTCGGGCCATTCCATAGGCATGTTAGGGTGTCGAGTTTCATTGAATCTTAACATAGTTCGTCATAGATTTTCTATCTTCATCTACGACTTGGTAGGTGTGTATTCCTTATGAGACTTCTGGTTCATATCCATTGGTTAAATTAGTAGTAGCATGACCTATATGGATAGTTGGAGGGTAAGACATTACCAATAGCATCACCAACTAATTAGTCAAGAGACACACAATACCACATGAGAAGATCACAACCTCTTCCTCCATCATATATTGTATCACCTTAGTGTGAAGAGCATATAAAACATCCTTCATATGGCCCATCCCAGTGAGGTATATCCCATCGGTGGTGATAAACGTCCATACCCACAAGGTTTGGTGATCTGGTTGTCAAGTCCCCTAGCCTATGACGCATTAGGAAATACGTTTTCACTGGGAACATGTAGGTGAAGAACTTGATTCCTAGGGCCTTGAACATGCACCCTTATGATCACCCCAGTGGGTTCACATTCCTCCCATAACCTCTTTTCCATGGGATATGAATCTGATGTTGATGTTACTCATCCCTTCAGCCCCCTCCTGTGTCATTCTAGGCTCTATTTTACATGTCTTTGTTTCCCTGCCCACTGGTCCAACTCTTCCTCCAAGGCACGCAACTACCACCACCCAGACCCAACCCCACAATTTTGGGGAATATCCATCAGGGACCTGGGTGGCCCAATGATTTTGCTTCTCCTAAGGATATGCATTCTCCAAACTCAATGAAATTTCATGATTGATACCATATGTAGTGTGGGGTTCGGGAAATTCACTCAAAACATTTCAATCCGTGTGCATTACCATGTTTCAAATCTTCCTCATAAAAAAATCTTCACACTCTCATCACGCCTCTATATATATCTTTGATGTTAACCCCTTCACAGATTTGAATTTCATTGAAAACCAGTTTGGATTGTGCAGTGGGAAGAACAAAGTTTAGTAAACACTCACCACTAGTACCCTTCCATAGATGTCTAGGATGTATGATCACTACTTTATGGTCCCCATACCATCATCATTCATTAAGCTCATTGGGAGTTTGAATGGTTAAAAAATGAAGCGCTCTACTTATCCAGCCATTGCCAAAATGTCCACCAACACCAGATTGAGTGGGAGAATCCTGTCAATGTTTGGGATTATTTGCCATAATTTTTTACTGGGAGGAGATATGGGGTTCGAGTAATCATATCCCCCCATGTGTGAAGCCACATAGCTATACTAAAAATGGAGGATACCACACACATAAAGCAGAGTCTCTCCATCGCTAATGTGGAAAAGCACCAAGTATAGCTTCACCATTATCAGGACACCTTAATTGACATGCGACCTCGTCATAGGAATAATTTTCATAATGATGGTTCACACTCTCACCCCCATATATGCATCCCTCATCGGATGAATCCAACCATAGATGAGTGTGGTAATGAACCCCGCTAGACTAACCACAATAGCTAATGGATTGATGATATAGCCTCACAGCGACCACTGGCTCACCACCAGGATTCACTAGTAGAAGTGTTCCATTCCCCACTAGTATTCCCCATGTAATGTTTGTAAACTCCCAGATAATTCCATTTCTAGATATCCCACCTCATATACTAACTCTTTTTGTTTGGGTTCATTTAAGACATACGAAAACCATTTTTTGAATGAGATATCCTTCTTCCATAGAATTTATTCCTTATTTATTTGAAACAAACCAACAAACTTCCTCACAAATGATTACATATGATCCTGATCCTCCCTGTAATTATCTATGGGGATAGATTCATCATACATCACCCCCTATATTGGGATACTGGTGGTTTGTTTATGATCCCATAGGCTCATGCCAATCTCCCCATGATGCATATGGAAAGAGTTGGTCCCTAGTGAACATCTAATAAAAATTTCATCCATGACATCCTTGTGGTGGTAAACATGAAACTAATGGGAATGTACTTCCTCATAGAAACCTACTAACGTCAAATCATCCTCTAACTCAAAAGGAAAAGTGAAATCCAAATATTCTTAGGCCCATTTATTGGTGAAATTTGTTCCCTAGTGAATGTCTTAATTATTATTCCATCCATTGAATTGGTCCTCCAAACATACATTCAGGATCATCTCACACTATATAGGATGCGTCATCCTCCATCATCTCCCCATTAATATTGTTTATGTGTTTCTCGATAGTTTCTGAGGTGATTGCTTCATAGTTCCTCTGGATGTGATCTGTAGTGTCCTTATTCCATTGGTCCTATCTAGGCATGAACCTGAACTAGTGGGTCCACTCATATTTTCTTACTGAAGGTAAAACGGCCTTATCTCTTATCCTAATTCCTTTGAAAGATATCATCTTACACAATATGTATTCCCTTTGATCATCATTCAATTGTTTCTTGAGTTTCTTTTGGATTAGTTCACATCGAAAACTCTCCACAATCATCATGTTTCCATCAATTTCATTCTGATGAGTGACACCAGCATTGGTTCCTTGAGCTACAATTTTGTTTGATACTTAGTAATATTTCAATTGTGGTTCATGAAGGAAACTTATGAAGTATCTTTTTGAATATATTCCTCATGGAGGCCGGGTTATCAAATCACGGTTTGTGAAGAACTGATCATAGAGAAGGTGAGGATCACGAGTGTTAAGGATCATAATTGTAGAGTTCTCATGAATTGTGTGAGCTTCATGAAAATGAATAACAATATTTTCTCACCATTATAGGTGTACAGGTAGCTCTAGGTTCATAATGGGATTCATGGATTGGCCATCATGAACAAGCTTCATGATCCAGCTTTGTGAAAGGAATTTGATTTCCAATTTTCATTGATTTTTTCCTCAGAATCCAAACCTAAATTCCCCAGTAGTTATAATTTTGAGGGGGGGGAATTTTTTTTGCTTAAATATTTGTTTCACTAGAGACTTTGAGGAAGAAACAAATAGATTGGATGGTTCAGGTCGAATCCAATCCCAAACAGCCATAAATCCCTCTAAGTGACTATTTAGTGAAGCTTAGTGGCTTCATGAATAGCCACAACTCACAAATAACCTATGTAGAGAAGCTCATTTACTATTTTGGGAAGGCCTGATGGTACCTCAAAGTAATAAAATTCCGATTCTTGTAGCACCTCATGAATGTGTGAAGGCCTAATTATAATCTTTATCAACAAAGCTCTCGGAATCATGGGACCGCACCCCTTTAATGAATCTCATACTTATTCACATGAACATCCACTCTTAGCAAACCCACATTCTTTTATATACCTCTTTCATTCTAAAATTTTAGGGATGCATGTTAAAAATTCAACTTCCAAAATTTCTCTATTTTCACAAACCACCTAAGCATCATGAATCATGCAAAATATGGATTTCTGAAAGTGTCATAAATTCATGAAACCACCTTCCTTGTGTTATTGAGATCCTCCACCCTAATTGGAGACTCATTTCATGAATGAATACACCCTTTGTGGAAGAAGAAGGCCCTTTGAGGCACTTGAGTATTTGTGAAGAACTCGACCTTCACAAAATCACTCCCACTATGAATCAAGAATTCACTTTGAATCAGGGTCACATTATTTCGTGAAGCATACTCCTCGAATCCCCTGACCTTCGTAAGGACACCAATCCATAAATGATTCTCTTTCGTGAATCTCCATTCTTCAAAAAACCATATTTAGGGGTCTCTCTATGGTGCTTCCATTCTAATGACACTTGTTAACAGAGGTTTGCTTCCCAAGGCCTGCACGCTAATCCAATACCAATTCAAATATAACTTGAGTCCCTATTTGACCAGTGCCACCCACTTTTAGTCTTCCCACTTCACCCATGTGTGGATCTATTCTACTACCTACCATTTTCTTCTGAGAATAGGTACCCTAATGCTTGTTTCGTATAAGAATAAGGACCCTAACATGGAACTCATTATTGGCCACTCCTCCATGTAGTGAAAAAGTCATTACCCACCCAAAGGTATATTGGAGGTGGTCATGTATGCCCACAGGTTGAGGAGTGGGTCAACCAATGTCTATTCTACATGATGTAAAATTTTATATCTATGCATTCTAGTTATATTATTTTAATCTTCATAACAACATCCCAATAACATGAAATAAAATTATAGTCTTACCCTATGTGATAAATACAAGATTCCACATTTATGGTCATTATGGGATTCCACCAACTCCCACTGAGGAGTACAAGCCACCACAAAATGGAAGATATCATAAGTAAGACCCGTAAAATTCTTCCTTACCACAAGACAACCCTACACCCTTGGTAATATTCCATCCATAAGCCCCGTATTTTTTCATAAATAGTTATCTAATTCCATTAGGATGATTCCATGCATATGTCCCACAAAATAATCCCATGAGAAATCCTTTTGCAATGGGAATATATCATGCATAAACCCAACACCATCCTTCCCTAATACAAGAAGATCATCCACCCTTGCAAAACATCCTTACGTAAGCCCCATACTGTTCCCAAAATAGTGATCTGCATTAATCAACCATCATTCGGGACTAATCCCCACTCCATCCCCACAAGATAAATCCTCTTATAAAGGGATGCTTCTATACATAATCCCCAAAACATCCTTTATTGATGCTCCGTTCATGACACGGGAATCCTTGCAATATTATAATGAAGTTGGAGCTAGACCTGCAGTTGGAGATGAAAAAATCAAAACTATATCAGTAATGATAAATTATTTTATTACCAATACCATTTCATGTATGGAGAGACCTACTTATACACAACATGATGTAACAATATTAGACCGATTCATTTGTTTGAAACCTATATCATTCAATGGGACTAAAAAATACATTGTAGCTAAGAAATAGATAAGTTCCTTAGAGAATTTTTTCAGGATTTGGTAAGTATTGAAAAAGAGAACGTTTTAATGGAATTTTATCATCTATCAACGAATACATACAATTTGGGTTCATTGATTCAAAACAATAATTGTTATAATTAAATTATTATTGGTGAAAAACATGTGGACTTTCTTAACTATTGAGGGAAAACATCATGATCCGACTCATGTCAATATCCACCCCCAATAGATTTTCTAAATGAAATACTTATAGAATACGACCAAACACAACCTATAAATGTGATAATTAATCATAGAATTTTGGATGTAAGTATTGTTAAATAATAAATTTCTATATTCCCTAAAGAATTTATTAGACATCCTCTAGTGTATGAGGTTGGGTTTTTAATTGATTTCATCCATGATGCAAGAACTATATCAAATACTCCCTATAGAATGGCCACTATAGAGTTAGTAGAATTAAATAAAAAACTAGGGTTGTTTTTAATAAGGGATTCATACTCTCTAGTTTTTCTCTATAGGTATACAATTTTATTTTCATTAAGAAGAAAAACTGATCTATGAGGTTGTTCATTGATTATAGGGGGAAATGTTATTTCAATAATGAATAAGTAACTTCAACCTCATATTGATGAATTATTCAAAAAACATCATGGTGCTCATAAATTTTCATTGATTAATAATCATTTGGGTTATCAACAACTTCAATTAAAGAAGGATTACATTAAGAAGATTGCATTTATAACATGGCATTTAAATTTTGAGTCAACAATAATCCCATTCGAATTGAATAATGAGCCCTATTTTTTAATCTAATAAATAGAGTATCAAAGGATTATATTTTTGATTTTGTTTTTTGTTTTTATTGTTGACATCTTATCATATACTAAGATGAATTGGGTCCATGAAAAACATTTATGAATTATTCTTTATACTCTTATATGAAATTGGTTGTGTTGGAAATTTAGTAAATGTGAATTAGGTATTTATAAATTTCATTTTCATGGATATATTGTCTCCAAGGATTGAATATCAACAGATCATGTAATGAAAAAGGAAGTATAATAATGGATTATACTAATGAGAATTACTACATTACATATTTTCATTTCTTTGTCTAGTTAATATCTTCATTTTTTTCAAAAAAAATCCTAATTGGACAACCTTTAGACCAATCTTACTCATAAAGGGGTTAAGTTTGTTTTTATAATTGAATGTGAATAATGTTTTTAATATTTGAGGATGATATTGTTGAATTATTTGATATTTAATTGGCCATTGAAAAATGGTTAATTTTTGATATATTGTTTTTCATTGAATAAGGGATATGATTGTTTCCTCATATATAATGATAAAGTAATTTCCTATAAATCTAGACAATTAAAGTGTCTAGAAAAGAAATATACCACTCAGTATATTGAGTTATCACCTATAATATTTACATTAAATATATATAGACATTATCTCCATGGTGAATGATATGAGATATAAATAGATCATAAGAGTCTAAAATATATATTCTCATAGCAATAAATCAACATGAGATAAATTTGATTGCTCGAGCTACTCAGGGATAATTATTTCTCAATGCACTACCACTCATGGAAAGAATTTAATGTAGTAGATGCATTGAGAAAGAAATATCATATAGATATATACAAGATAAGGATTAATAATGATCATATGTTCATGGATTTAGTAAATATATATATAGGAATTGTTCTGTTAGGGGAAAGATCACTCCTTTATCAAATTATTTTGAAATAATATTTATTAGAAAATTCAAACAAGTATCAGCTTGATGATGAAAACTTTAGAACAAAAATTAAAAATTAAAAATCTTGAAAATTATCATACTTCATTTATGAAGATGATGTTCAAAAACCTTGTATGATACTATTTTTTCCAACTATATCTAAGTTGAAGATGGAATGATTTGATGATACTCATAGCATAAATTTCACAATACACCATGGAATATCAAATATGTATAGATATTTGATGGATCCTTTTTTGGATGATATGATGTAGGAAACTTCATATTATGTGTCAAGATTTTTAAAATTTCTATTAGTGAATTATAAAAGATAGAATCCCAGAGGATTCATGCAACCTTGGTATATTTCTATATATAAACGAGATGGCACTTATATGGAATTTTTTATTGGAGTAGCAATGAATCATAGAGATAATGATGTGATATTGGTTATTTTTTTATTAAATTAACAAGTCTACACCTACTCTATAATAGAATATTTTCATATTGAGAACATTGCATGACAGAATATTAATGAAGTATTAAGACTTCTTAGTGCGTATATAAAAATTGTATCTTATCATGATCCCTGATTTACATCAATATCCTATCAAAGTCATTAGAAGGCGCTTGATATCGAGATTCATCAAAGCACCACTTATCATCTTCAAACACATCAATCCTCTAATAGAACTACCTAGACATTATAATACATGTTGTGGTTATGAACACATGACTTCTAAGGTATGTGGGATTAGTTTTAACATTCATAGAATTCAGCTATAACAATATCTTACATTATGATTTTCAAACTATGTCATATGAATAATTATACGGAAAGAGGTGTCGTACTCCAACTTATTAGGATGATGTTTTTTAATGGAAGATTGTAGGAATAGAACATTTGGTGAAAATAAAGGAAAATTTAAAGACTATTCAACCCCATATTAGAGAATTTCAATGTTTGAAAAAGAATTGTGTTTTTAACCAAATGATGGATTTTGAATCTAAAGATGGAGAAGATGTTTTCATAATGTTATCTCTAAGGAAGTGTGATATTTAGTAAGAAAGGAAAACTGAACCCCAAGTGCATCAAACCTCTTGAATTTATAAAAATAATTTGAGACATGGAGTACCATTTGGTTATCACTTATATCCTCTATAATGTACATGATGTGTTGCATATTTTTTTTATGGAATTTCATTCCAATCTCAATAAATGTCGACACCTATAAAGAAATATAATTAGAACTTGATCTATCCTATTTTGAAGAGCCTATTTTGATTCTAGAGACTAGAGAACAAGCATCGAGGAATCAGATGGCTTGAACAATAAAGGAACTGTAGAGAAATCATAATATAGAATATGTGATGATGTAACCTGATGAAATTTGGATAAAGAACTATAAAAATCTATTCATGACATTATACTCTATAAATTAAGATGAAATATTATTTCGAGGGAAGAATGCAACACCCAAATATATTATGATATATTTCTTTTTAAATAAATTTAATTTCTTAGATATCATATAGGGCATCAAACTTTGAGATTTTAAAATAATTGTATGTTTGATGGTGTATACAGCCTACAACATCAATCTTAACAAAACCTTAATACACAATTAAAATATTTTTATTTTGACAAAACTATTATAACCTATATATAAAATTAGTTGGTGTGAATAAGAATAACCATATAATGTAATATATATATATATAATTACAATTCAATTAAAATTTATTGATTGATTCTTATTGAATAAACACTCAAATTTTTTTAAACTCATTTTAAATGTTTTATTCAAAAATGATTTTTATGTGAAAATAATAAAATTAATTTTTTAAACTTTTATAAAAATATATTTGATAAAATTACATTAATTTTTGAAATTATCATATCAAGAAATTTCTTAGCGTGAGTTTTTGGAATTTCTATTAAAATTTTTGATTTTTTATGAATAGTGAAAAATACTGTTATTTATTGAAAACTATAATTTTCTTCTGTAAATTTAAAGGTATAATTTTTTTTTAAAATATTATAAAAGTCAAATTAGTTCTATTATTTTATGAATAATACAATTATGTTCATTGTAATCACTTTTATAGTTTTATTTGGAATAAATACATTTTTGTAATTTAAAAACATTTTTCTAAAAAGCTTTCTTTCATTGCGTATTTCATTTTGATCTTAAATTATATTCTGATAATATTTTATTTTAATTTTAAAGAATATATCAAATATTTAAAATAATAATTTACCAATTTATAAATATTCCCCTTTTATTTTTTGCTAATATGAAGAGTATCTTACGTATTTTGTTTCTATAGTGAATGGTAAATTAGGTCATTTTTTAAAAAAATAATACGATAAAGACTATAAAATGACCCTAACTATTGCCTAAATTTTATTGGATGATTATATTTCATCTATAATCTTACAATATTCTTGTATATGTCATTTTGTTTCGATTTGGATTGGAATATGACCTTTATAATATTTTAAGTAAGGAAATTTCATAAAATTTTCACTATTTTTTAATAACTATAGTATTTTTAATATAGGGATAACCAAACACTCTGTTTAGTTATAAATAGAATTTTCAAACCTAAATGTTTTATCATAATCATGTTAATTTATTTTTACTTTTTTATGTTGTAGTAATTTTCATAAATTATTACACAACGCTAAAGCAATAATTATTTAATTAATTAGAAGTAAAAATAAATGATATTAAATTAATTACAAGTGGTATAATTTTAATTAAATAATGTAAACCTTGAATTTTCTGGATAAAAATAAAATATTATATATTTTTGGATTTATTTTTCATTAATTCCATTATTTTCTTGATGTTATTAAATCCAAACTAAATGGATAGTTCTAAAATTTACATTATTTATATTTTATTAAATAATTTAAAATTCATAAAGATTATTAAAGTAGGAAAATTTAATATAAAAAGTGATAACATTGCTCATTCATAGATATGACTTAACGTCCACATATAGTAGTGTAATTCATTTTTCATCGCCACAATACTTAGATGGTTATAAATATAGAACAAATTAGTATATATGATAATTATGAAATAAATACATAGCTATAATTATAATAAAATATTTATCTTCTTACCCTCTATTAAATTGGGAAAAGATAACGTCACTCATGCATAGGTGTGGACTACCTCCTCTATGAAGGGATGTGATTCGTTTTTAGTTTAAATTTTATTAGGATTGTAATTGATAAATAAATATTTTTTGGAATATTTTATTGATAATAAATGATATAATTTTCTCAAGTTGTGTTAAATATGATTAATTAGAAATTATTTGGGATTAGATCATTCATTTGAATATTTGATGAGAATTCCAGTTTTACCCTTTTAAAATCACTTTATTATTTCAATCATAAATATTTTTATGTGAATTATTTGAACTTAATATTTTGTAACTGTGTTCCGTACTTCATGGGATACAACTTTTATTCAGGACAATAGATCAAATGAATGCATTTTTATGGAATAATTGGGCCATAAAGTTAAAGGTGGGCTGGACACGCTATAATGGATAAGCTTCTGTATGTCGGCCATAAATCCTTCATATGGTATTTTATTAAGCCCAACCTATGAGATGAGATAGAGGACCCATATCCTCACATATGATCCTCCTGGAAGGCCGGCTAATTCACGCTTATTGGGGTCAGATGAGCGGTGCAAATTGGAATAAAATATTTGGCCGAGATTCCCCATTAACACTTGAAACCACTTTGAACCTAGCCTCCCCATCACTCTATAAATTGGTTTTTTTCTCATTTGGTGGGGTTTGGACGTGAATTAGGATATTGTAGGTAGAGGAGAATTGGTTTCACCCAAATTATCCAACCATTGTAAGAGGGGTAGCTCTTGAAGCAAGGATCCCCTCATCGAAGCCTCCTTCTCTTCTTCATGTTGTAATATTTTCATTTGTTTTTTAAACATATTTGTTCTTATTTTATTTATCCTCTTTTATTCTGTTTTGTTTAAATTTATTCTTCTCTTAATCTTCCTCTTTGGGTTGGAATTCTTGATTATAAGCGTTATTGGGTTATACCCATTATAAACCTTTGCACATGCAAAACGCTTCTACGATGATTACGCCACCCATGGAAGAGTAGTCTTTTAGTAATCAATCTATCTCTTATCTTCTACATTCATTTATTTTGAATCAATTATATACTTTAATTCAAATAATATGATCAATTAATTTATTTTTTAATTTAATTTAAACTAAGAAAGCAATTGAACAATTAACACAAAAACACGCGAGGACAAGATTTTGTCTAAATTATGAGAGTGAAAACTTAATCGGTTATACAAAACCATACGGGATAAATTGGTAGTGCTAAAATATAATCCCTAAACTCAATTAATTATAAATTTTAGAGGGGAAATGTTCCTTAATTTACCACTTACCATAAGCTAATCATAGAACATCCATCAAAACAAGGTGATGCGATTGCATGTTCCGAAGATAGCCTAGGGTTAAATTCACATCATCTTCGTGGTAAAGTTAATTCTCGTAGGGTTTTGGATTTAAAAAATTAATGGATCACAATTAATTTAATGTTAATTTAAATGATAATGATTAATAATAGAGTGAAGAGTTATAGTTAGATCGATTACACCTTTTAAAATATATTTCTAAAAAAACATCTTCTTATTGTGTCATTTTAATCAAAATTCATTTCAAAACTAAAAAAATATATTATAAAATCTTATTCCAGCAAACCTATTCTAGATTCATAAACAATAAAAAACCCCTATCATTTAAATTAGTGTTTTTATTATATTATATTTTATTTTTTATAATTCCTTTAATAAGTTGTTAAATTCACTTCCTCCTTTGAGAGACGACCTTGGTCAGCCACTCTGTTGCACGTAAGTACCCCAAAATCACACTAATCATTTGAGGGAACCCACAACAGTGATCTTTAAAATTGGAGCCATTTCCGGGGAGGCAAGTAATTATTTCTACCAATTAGAGGTATTTATTTTGTTTTACATTTTATTCTCTTCCTCTCATCTTTCTTTCTTATTTACCCAATCTGATTTTTTTCTTCTTCTTTTATTTTCTTCTACTTCTTTTTGGACCATCAACTCACACTTCTAATTTTTCTATTAATATGGTCCACTTTCCCTCCTTTCATCTTTCATTTATTTATGACATGAAATAATCCCGAAGATCTCTTAGATCTTGACCCTCAGATTGAACGCAGCCTTAGGGCACAAATCAGACATTCTCAGTCTACGGGAAGTTTCGACATTCAACCAGTTGGAGAATTACTCCAATATCAGAACATTGAAATTGTAAGCACTTCAAATTCAACCATAAAATAAGAACAAATGGATAAAAATAATGGAAATGAACTTAATAGAACCATTCGAGAATTGGTTGCACATGATATTAACTATCAACCAAATTGTATTGCATACCCAAATCTTGAATCGGACTTTGAAATAAAATCTGGGTTAATTCACATAATTCAAAAGTTTCATGGCCACTCTGGTGAGGATCCCAATAAACATTTGAAATAATTTAATGTGGTTTTATCAACCCTAAAACCTAGAAATTTCTCTAAAGATCAAATCAAATTAAGAGCATTCCCATTTTCACTTGATGGAGCTACAAAGGATTGGATGTACTATTTACAACCTGAAGATGTAACATGTTGGAATGATTTGAAATGTCTTTTCTTGTAGAGATTTTGTCCATCATCGAGGACCACTTCTATTCATAAAGATATCTCAGGGTTCAATCAAGCACAAAGGGAGTCAATGTATGAGTATTGGGAGCGACTCAAGAAGTTGTGTGCAAGCTGCCCACATCACCAAATCAGTGAGCAATTACTCATCCGGTACCTCTATGAAGGACTCACACCTATATATAGAAGAATGGTGGATGCCACAGAAGGAGGGGAATTGGTGGACAAGACACCAGTAGCTGCATGTGCGTTGATCGAGAAGATGGACCAAAACTCCCAACAATTTGGCGATAGAGGTACACCACATGTTAGGGGAGTACATCAGGTAAGTCCTTCTCTTGAAAGTCATTTGATTGATACCAAGTTGGAAGAATTGACCACTATGGTGAGGCAGATTACATTGGATCAAAAGACATCCCAACCCACTCCTTCAAGGCCTTGTGGCATTTCCCCTAAGACAAGCCACCCTACTCACTGTTTCCCACAACGACAAGAGACAGAGGATTGTGCAGCTGTTTTCTCAGGGAGACCATATCAGCAGCAACAACAGACATACCCCAAAAAGAAGTTTGATTCATTTTCTCCAACATACAACCCGGGGTGGAAGGATCTACTGGACATGAGGTATGGCTCTGGACAACAACAAAGGCCCTCATTTCAACAAAACATCCAGTAGCCTCCACCTTACCAGCAGGGTTTCCAACAACCCCAAAGGAGATTTGAATCTCAAGCATCAACAAGCCAACAACAAGGGAATCTCCCACCCAAGGTAGATTCGAACACTGATGAACTTTTGAAGAAAATTGTTATTAATCAACAGAATGAGCTCAAAATTCAATGTTTGGAGCTGAGGGAGTTGAAGACTCAAATGAACCATATTGCCACCACCCTCCATGAACTTATAAGAAAAAATTCAAAAAATCTACCTTCCCAACCCACTCCAAATACAAAGGGGAATGTCAGTGCCATCACATTGAGAAGTGGGAAGCAATTGAATGATACATCTATACCTACCATTCCACCAGGAATCACCTCAACTCCAGAGAAGCCGCATTCTATACCAACTTATGAGTAATCAAAGGAGAAAGATAAAGGTAAGAAAAAAAATTCATGATGTTCCTCCTAAACCTCTTCCTTTTTCAAACAGGGTTGTTGAAACCAAGAAGATGGCTGAAGAAGCAATGAAAAAGGAGGTTTTGGACACATTCAAGAGTGTTAAGATCAACAATCCCTCTAATTTAAGCCATCACAAATATACCAAGGTATGCCAAATTATTAAAAGAACTCTGCACCAATTGAAGTGGGCTCAAGGTAAATTAGAGGATAAATCTTGGAAGGAATGTGTCAGCACTCATTAAACCAACTCTAGCAATGCCGACAAAGTGAAAGGATCCAGGTACATTCACCATCCCATGCACCATAGGGGAGTTTAACTTCTCTGATGCACTTTGTGATTTAGGACATCAATAAATGTGATGCCTCACTTTGTATTCTCTTCTTTAAAGTTGGTGAGCTGAAACTGACGAGAGTAGTGGTGCAATTGGCAAATAGAGCTACGACATATCCAGCAGGAGTTCTGGAGGATATACTTGTCCGGGTAAGAGCCATGATCTTTCCAGCAGATTTCTACGAGCTTAACATGGAGGAGGATCAGGTAAGTTCTCATGCCCCAATTATTTTATGTAGGCCCTTCCTCAAAACTACAAAAACTATCATAAATGCTAGTGAGGGTACACATTCCAAGGAATTTGGGGATGATGTTGTGATATTTAATATTATGGATTCCATGAAGTACCCCTCAGAGGATCATTCTGCATTTGTTATCTCCCATTTTGAACCACCAAGTAAAAACACCATGGAATTGGATTGTCCTATTCTTAGGGAGATTATGAGTATTGGTTCTAGTTTGATGTCTAAGAGTACTTCCACAGCTGTATCTAAGGAACAAGACTCTCTAAGATTTGATTTTTAAATAGAGTCATATTTTGATTTTGATCATGTGAACTCTGATTATGACAAGGATGTTGAGTATGCTGATGGATTTGATGCTTTATTCTTTGATTTTGATGATGTATATTCTGATACTTATGATCTTTGTGCACATATTTCATTTCCTTCTATGTCTCCATCCATACACCACCCCCTACACTGGAACTCAAGCCATTTCAACCAAATATGAAATACTCATACTTGTTGAGTGGTGAGAAATTACCTGTTATCGTTGTTAACAATCTCCCTTTTGAACATGAAGGAAAACTTTTGAATCTTTTGAGGGAGAACATCAGGGAAATCAGGTGGACCTTGGCTGAAATATCATGTATTAGCCCCTCCATTTTCATTCATAGGATTCTTTTGGAGGATGGGGATAAAGCGGTGAGGAAACCATAAAGGAGACTCAGTCCAACCCTTCTAGAGGTTGTTAAAAAAGAGGTTGAAAAATTGCTCAAGGAAGGTATAATGTATCCTATTTCATATTCTCACTGGGTAAGTCCAATTCAGGTTGTGCCTAAGAAAAGTGGTGTTACTGTTGTTAAAAATGAGAAAGATGGGTTAGTTCCAATGAGGGTGCAAAACAGTTGGCGCGTGTGTATTGATTATAGGAAACTAAATCATTCCACTCACAAAGACCATTTCCCCCTCCCATTTATTGATCAGATGCTTGAGAGACTAGATGGGAAGACACACGATTGTTTCTTGGATGGATTTTATGGATATTTTCATGTTCCTATAGCTCCAAAGGATCAGGAGAAGACTACATTCACCTGTCCCTTTGCCACATTTTCCTACTAGAGGATTCCATTTGGAAATTTCAATGCCCTAGGTACCTTCCAGAGATTTATGGTGAGTATTTTTTCTGACTTTATTGAGACATGCATGGAAGTATTTATGGATGATTTTACAGAGTATGGATCCTCATTTGATGAATTTCTAAATAGTTTGGGGAAGGTATTGAATCGTTGTATTGAAAAGAATCCGGTACTGAAATTTGAAAAGTGTCATTTCATGGCAGAGCATGGCATTGTCTTAGGGCATGTAGTGTCAAAACATGGGATAGAGGTTGATAGATCTAAGATAGAAATTATTTCATACTTAACATATCCTTCATGTGTGTGTGATGTTAGATCTTTCATTGGGCATGCAGGATTTTATCGGTGCTTCAACAAATATTTTAGTAAGATTGCTCTTCCTATGTCACGATTACTTCAAAAAGATTTTGATTTTGTGTTTGATGGTTCTTACAGGACTTCTTTTGATGAGATAAAGAAGTGTATGACCACTCCACCTATCATATATCCCCCATGGTGGTTGATTCCTTTTGAGCTTATGTGTGACGCCTCCAACTTCGCGGTTAGAGCTGTCTTATCTCAGAAGGTGGAGGGACATTTACATGTGATCACCTATTCATCGAGGACACTAGATTCAGCCTAATAAAATTACACAACCACATAAAAGGAGTTTCTTGCCGTCATATTTGATGTAGATAAATTCCGTTCATATTTATTGGGCTCTTAAGTAGTTGTTTTTTCTGACCATGCAGCTCTGAGGTAGCTCTTGAAGAAGCCAAATGCAAATCCCGGGCTGATCCGATGGATGCTCCTTCTTTAGGAATTTGATATTGAGATAAAGGACAAAAGGGGGTCAGAAAACATGGTGGTGGACCACATGAGTAGGCTTACTCACACACTAGAGGGTGACACCATGGACCAGGTACCACTTTGGGACACTTTCCCTGATGAACATCTCTATACCATCTCAGGTACGCATCCTTGGTATGCTGATTTAGTTAATTACATTCTTGTCTCTGAAATCCCAGTAAATTTGAAGAAGCATCAAGTCCAGAAATTAAAAAGTGCATCTAGGTTTTATGTGTGGGATGATCCTTACCTCTAGCGCATGTGTAGTGACCATGTCATTAGGAGGTGTGTTCCCGATAATGAGTTTAGTCTGTTTTGAATTTTTGTCATACACTTGCTTGTGGTGGACACATTGGAACCCAACGGACAGCAAGGAAAGTTTTGGACTCTGGATTATATTGTCCTAGCTTATTCCATGATGCCCATGTGTTTTGTAAGTCATGCTCTTGTTGCCAACACATTGGGAACATTTCTAGGAGACATGAGATGCCCCAACAACCCATACTATTATTTGAGATTTTTGATGTATGAGGAATTGTTTTTATGGGTCCTTTTCCTAGATCATTTGGATTTTTGTACAGTTTGGTTGCAGTTGATTATGTGAGTAAATGGGTGGAGGCTAAGACCACCATGACTGATGATTCTCATGTTGTTGTGGACTTTTTCAAGGCTCAAATTTTCTACAGGTTTGGAGTAACAAAGGCCATCATCAGTTACCAAGGGACACACTTTTACAATTGGAATTTTGTTTCCCTCCTTCGGAAGTATGGGGTGACACACAAACATCAACACCATACCACCCCCAAACAAATGGCCTGGCTGAGGTTTCAAATCATGAGTTAAAACAAATATTGGAGAAAACCATGCATCCAAATAGGAAGGATTGGAGCAAGCACTTGGATGATGCATTGTGGGATTATAGTACAACATACATGGAACTCATTGGTATGTCCCCATTTTTGATTGTTTATGGGAAAGCATGTCATCTCCTAGTGGAAGTCGAGCATCGGGAATATTGGGCTATAAAGAAATGCAACATGGATTTGGCCCAAGTTGGAATTCAAAGTAAGTTGAAAATTCAAGAGCTTGAGAAGATTCGACTGTCATCATATGAGAACTCAAGGCTCTACAAGGAAAGACCAAAAGCAGTTCATGACAAAATGATCCAACAAAGGGAGTTTCATGTTGGAGAGAAAGTCCTCTACAGTTCATGACTGAAGCTGATGTCTGGTAAGTTTCATTCCAGATGGTTAGGTCCTTATATTGTATCTAATGTTTTTCCTTATGGTGCAGTGGAGATCACACAAGAGGACACTGGAAATATATTTACAGTCAATGGGAAATGTTTGAAGAGATACATTTAGGGACTTCCTACTAATGCAGTTGATTTTATCACACTGCAAGAACCCATCATCACTTGAGTACATCAGGCAGTTTCTAACCCTTTCACTTTTATATTATTTGTCCTATTTAGAAATTCTTCATTTCATGTGCATATATCATCTCATGGGTTCACATTGAGGATAATGCAATATTTTATGTGTGGAGGATGGAACATTTTAGTTTAGTAATTTAAATTGTTTTCCTAATTTAGAAAAACAAAAAATGTGTGTTTTTCAAATTTTGTGTGTTTATTTTACAATTTTCTGTGTGTTTTTGAAACTTTTGAGCTGAAATGATTCTCATAACCATTTTTAAATCCATATGAATAAGTGAAACAATTTACCCCTTTAAACTAAGCTTAAATGAATGCTGAAATGACTTTGTTTCAAGTTCAAATATTTAGTAATTTCATGAAAAGTACACTGAATTTTGAATCCCATGCCATATATCACTGTCTTTATATTTGAAATCATTTTCCTGTGAGGCTTCAGAACCATTATTTTCATATTATTTACATTTACCTCACTTCTTGAGAGAACCAAACCATTCTTGATTTAACCAAAATTTGATTTATTCCTATCAAAACTTGAGGGTTTGAGGTACTTATGTTTAAATGATTGAGGCATTTGTTTGGTATTAAAACCCTATTTCAATTAATCCCTTTTATAATGGCCTAACTTGAACATTTAATCCTTATAGCCCTTATAAACCATGCACAACCTGTTAGGTTAGCCACATTACAAGCCAATTTTCCCTATCCAACCAACTCTTGAAGTGAAATTTCATAATCTTGTTGATCTTAAGTGTGGGGGAATCTATCTTGTGTTGTGCTACCACATTATGTGATAATTTGAGTGGAAAATTAAATTCTGAAGAGATGTTTTTACTGCTGAAGAAAGTCATTATATTGAAAGTTGTGCCTTTTCTGGAGCTTTCATGACAAGTGGAGTTGTTCCTTTTATGGAGCTTCTAATTGAGGTTGAAAGCTATGCATATCTGGAGCTTTGAAGAAAATAATGTTTGAGAAGATTGACATTTTTGATGTTAAAATGATGAATGGTGTAAACACTCCATGACTTTTCATGATTATGGAGCTGAATTGGTACTATGGGTATTGAGGAGAAGACTATATTTATGTGAAAATTAGATTAATGTAATTTTTCTTCAAAAAGAGTCGAGCCCTCCTCATTCAGCCTCAGAGTTTTTCACATCAAAATCCTACCAACCGAAAGCCACAGAACAACCCTGAAAAGTCCTCATGATAAACATATGTCCTTGACTCACATCAGGTGGTGATGTAAGAATTTATCAAGCCTATGGTGACCCTTGTATGAGTTTGGATGAGAAAGACATTGCAAACTAATTTTGATATTTGAGTGATGAGAGAAAATTCAAGCGAGGTAAGTGTTTTGTGGATGGGAGGATAAATGAAGTACAAATATATTACATGATATAAATAGATAACTTGAAATAAGGTTTTTTATGAGGAATTATATATTTTGTTTCTTGGTGTGTAATTGTTTGATCTCAAAGATATTTGGTTGAAAATTGGTTTTGATTTGATATTGATGTTTACTTTATATGAGATTTTGCTCAAGAGTGCAAAAGGGTAAGTGTGGAGGAGTTGATAAAACAATATTTTATTGAATATTTTATTGATAAAAAATGATATAATTTCCTCACACTGTGTTAAATATGTTTAATTAGAATGTATTTGGGATTAGATAATTCATTTGAATATTTGATGCAAATTCCAGTTTTACCCCTTTAAAATCATTGTAGTATTTCAATCATAAATATTTTTATTTGAATTATTTGAACATAATATTTTTTAAATGTGTTCCGTACTTCATGGGATACAACTTTTATTCATGACACTAGATCAAAAGAATGCATTTGGACAGAGTAAGTGGGGCATAAAGTGAAAGGTGGGATGGACATGCCATAATGGAGAAGCTTCTTTATTTCGGCCATAACTCCTTCATATGGGCTTTTATTAAGCCCAAATTGTGCAAGGAGATAGAGAACCCATATCCGCACATATGATACTTCTGGAAGGCCGGCCAAGTGATGCTTTTTTCTGGTCAAATAGGCGGTGCAATTTGGAATAAAATATTTGTCCGAGATTCCCCATTCACACTTGAAACCACTTTGAACCTAGCCTCTCCACCACTCTATAAATTGGTTGTTTTCTCATTTAGTGGGTTTGGGACGTGAATTAGGATATTTGAGGAAGAGGAGAATTGGTTTCACCCAAATTATCCAACCATTGTAGGAGGGTTAGCTCTTGAAGTAAGGATCCCCTCATCGAAGCCTCGTTCTCTTCATCATGTTGTAATATTTCCATTTGTGTTTTAAAAATCTTTGTTCGTCTTTTATTTCTTCTCTTTTTTTTTGTTTTGTTAAAATTTCTTATTCACTTAATATTCCTCTTTGGGTTGGAATTCTTGAGTAGAAGCATTATTGGGTTATACCCATTATAAACCTTTGCACATGCAAAACGCTTCTACGATGATTACGCCACCCATGGAAGAGTCGTCTTTTAGTAATCGATCTATCTCTTACCTTATACATTCATTTATTTTGAATCAATTTTATAATGTAATTCACATAATATGATAAATTAATTGAGTGTTTAATTTAATTGAAACTAAGAAAGCAATTGAACAATTAACACAAAAACACGTGAGTATGTGATTTTGTGTAAATTGTGAGAGTGAGAACATAATGGATTATACAAAACCATACGGGATCTATTTGTAGTGCTCAAATATAATACATAAAATCAATTAATTATAATTTCTAGAAGGGAAATATGCCTTCATTTACCACTGAACATAATCTAATCTTAGAACATCAATCAAAGCAGGGTGCTACGATTGCATGTTTCGAAGTTAGCATAGGGTTAAATTCACATAATCTCTTTGGTAAAGTTAATTCTTGTACGGTTAGGGATTTAACAAATTAAGGGATAATAATTAAGTGAATGTTAATTTAAATGATAATGATTAATAATAGAGTGAAGTGGTAGAGTTAGATCGATTACGCCTTTTAATATAGATTTCTAAAAAAACATCTCTTATTGTGTCATGTTAATCGAAATTCATTTTAAAACTAAAAAAAACATCTTCCAAAAAACTTCTTATAGATTCATAAACTATAACAAAACCCAATAATTTAATGTAGTGTTTTTATTCTATTCTATTTTATTTTTTATAATACCTTTAATAAGTTGTTAAATTCACTTCCTCCTTTGAGAGACAACCTTGGTCAGACACTCTGCTGCACCTAAGTACCCCAAAATCACACTAATCATTTGAGGGAACCCACGATAGTGCTCTTTCAAATTGGAGTCGTTACCGGGGAGGCAAGTAATTATTTCAACCAATTTGAGGTATTTATTTTATTTTACATTTTCTTCTCTTCCGCTCTTCTTTCTTCCTTCTTTACCCAATCTGATTTGTTTTCTTCTTTTATTTTCTTCTACTTCTTTTTGAACCATCAAATCAAAATTCTAATTTTTATTTTACTATGGTTCACTTTCCATATTTTCATCTTTCATTGATTTATGACACTAACTAATCCCAAGGATCTCTTAGATCTTGACCCTGAGATTGAATGCAACCTTAGGGAACGAATCAGACATTCTCTGTCTATGGGAAGTTTCAACCTTCAACCAGTTGGAGAATTACTCCAATATCAGAACATTGAAATTGGAAGCAATTCATATTCAACAATAAAACGAGAACTAATGGCTGACAATAATGTAAATTAACTTAATAGAACCTTTTGATAATTGGTTTCACTTGATATTAACTATCAACCAAATTGTATTGCATACCCAAATCTCGAATCAGACATTGAACTAAAATATGGGTTAATTCACTTACATCCAAAGATTCATGGATTCTCTGGTGAGGATCCCAATAAAAATTTGAAAGAATTTAATTTGGTTTTATCAACCCTAAAATCTAGAAATTTCTCTGAATATCAAATCAAAATAAGAGAATTCCCAATTTCACTTGATGGAGCTGCAAAGGATTGGATGTACTATTTATAACCTGAAGATGTAACATGTTGGAACGATTTGAAATGTATTTTATTGCATAGATTTTTTCCAGCATCTACGACCACTTCCATTCGTAAGGAGATCTCAGGGATCAAGCAAGCACAAGGGGAGTCAATGTTTGAGTATTGGGAGCGATTCAAGAAGTTTTGTGTAAGCTGCCCACATCACCAAATCAGTGAGCAATTACTCATCCAGTACTTATATGAAGGACTCCCACCTATGGAGAGAACCATGGTGGATTCCGTAGTAGGAGGGGAATTGGTGGACAAGACACCAGTATCCACACTTGCATTGATCAACAAGATTTCCCAAAACACCCAACAATTTGGCGATAGAGGTACAGCACATGTCAGGGGAGTACATCAGGTAAGTCCTTCTCCTATTAAAAGTCATTTGATTGATTCCAAGTTGGATGAATTGACCACTATGGTGAGGTATATTTCTTTGGATCAAAATACATCCCAACCCACTCCTTCAAGGCCTTGTGAAATTTTCACTGAGACAAGCCACCCTACTGACTGTTTCCCACAACTACAAGAGACAAACGATTGTGTAGCAGTATTCCCAGGGAGACCATATCAGCAGCAATGACAGACATACCCCCAAAATAAATTCAATTCATTTTCTCCAACATACAACCAAGGGTGGAAGGATCAACCGGACATGAGGTATGGCTCTGGACACCAACAAAGGACCTCTTTTCAACAAGACTTCCAGTAGCCTCCACCTTACCAACAGGGTTTCCAACAACCCCAAAGTAGATTTGAATCTCAAGCATCAACAAGCCAACAACAAGGGAATCTCCCACCCAAGGTAGATTCTAACACTGATGACCTTTTGAAGAAAATTGTTCTCAATAAACAGAATGAGCTGAAAAGTCAAGGTTCAGAGCTGAGGGAGTTGAAGACTCAAATGATCCAGATTGACATCGCTCTCCATGAACTTGTAAGTAAGAATTCTGGAAATCTTCCTTCCCAACCCACTTCAAATTCATAGGGGAATGTTAGTTCCATCACATTGAGAAATGGGAAGCAAATGAACGATACATCTATACCTAACATTCAACCGGGATTCAACTCAAATATAGATAAGCCGCATTCCATACCAACTGATGAGAAATCCAAGGAGAAAGATAAAGGTAAGAAAAAGATTAATGATGTTCCTCCTAAACCTCTTCCTTTTCCAAACAGTGTCATTCAAACCAAGAATATGGATGAAGAAGCAATGCAAAAGGAGTTTTTAGACACATTGAAGTATGTTGAGATCAAAATCCCTCTACTTGAAGCCATCAAAAAAATACCAAGGTATTCCAAATTCTTAAAAGAACTCTACACAAATCGAAGAGGGCTCAAGGTAAATGAGAGGATCAATCTTGGAAGGAATGTGTCAGCACTCAATACACCAACTCTAGAAATGCCGACAATGTACAAGGATCCAAGGACATTCCCCATCCCATGCACCATAGGGGAGTTGAACTTATCTGATTCTCTTTGTGATTTAGGAGCTTCAATAAATGTGATGCCTCACTCTATATTCTATTCTGTGTAGGTTGGTGAGCTGAAACCGAAGAGAGTAGTGGTGAAACTGGTGAATAGAGCTACAACATATCCAGCGGGAGTTCTAGAGGATGCACTTGTCCAGGTAAGAGACATGATCTTTCCAGCAGATTTCTACATGCATAACATGGAGGAAGATCAGGTAAGTTCTCATGACCCCATTATCTTAGATAGGCCCTTCCTCAAAACTGCAAAAACTATCATAAATGTCAATGAGGGTACACATTGCATGGATTTTGGGGATGAAGTTGTGATATTTAATATTATGGATTCCATGAAGTACCCCTCAGAGGATCATTATGCATTTGTTATATCCCATTTGAACCACCAAGTAAAAATACAGTGGAATTGGATTGTCCTATGCTTAGGGAGATTATGAGTATTGGTTCTAGTTTGATGTCTAGGAGTACTTCCACACCTGTTTCTAAGGAACAAGACTCTCTAATATTTGATTTTTAAATGGAGTCATATTCTGATTTTGATCATGTAAACTATGATTATGACATGGCTGTTGAGTATGCTGATGGATTTGATGCTTTTATTCTCTGATTTTGATGATGTATATTCTGATACTAATGCTCTTTGTGCACATATTTCAGTTCCTTATATGTCTCCATCCATACACCACCCACCTACACTGAAACTCAAGCCATTGCCACCAAATCTGAAATAGTCATACTTGTTGAGTGGTGAGAAATTACCTGTATTCATTGCTAACAATTTCCTTTTGAACATGAAGAAAAAATTTTGAATCTTTTGAGGGAGAACATCAGGTCAATCGGGTGGACCTTGGCTGACATATCAGGTATTAGCCCATCCATTTTCATGTATAGGATTCTTTTGTAGGATGGGGCTAAACCGGTGAGGCAACCACAAAGGAGACTCAGTCCAAACCTTCTAGAGGTTGTTAAAAAAGAGGTTGAAAAATTGCTCGAGGAAGGTGTAATCTATCCCATTTCATATTCTCACTGGGTAAGTCCTATTTAGGTTGTGCCTAAGAAAAGTGGCGTTACTGTTGTTAAAAATGAGAAAGATGAGTTAGTTTCAATGAGGTTTCAAACCATTTGGCACATGTGTATTGATTATAGGAAACTAAATCATTCCACTCGCAAAGACCATTTCCCCCTCCCATTTATTGATCAGATGCTTGAGAGACTAGTTGGGAAGACACACTATTGTTTCTTGGATGGATTTTTTGGATATTTTCAGGTTCCTATAGCTCTAGAGGATCAGGAGAAGACTATATTCACCTGTACCTTTGGCACATTTGCCTACCGGAGGATGCCATTTGGACTTTGCAATGCCCCAAGTACCTTCTAGAGATGCATGGTGAGTATTATTTATTATTTTATTGAGACCTACATGGTGGTATTTATGGATGATTTTACAGTGTATGGATCCTCATTTGATGAATGTATAAATAGTTTGGGTAAGGTATTGAATCATTTCATTGAGAAGAATATGGTTCTGAACTTTGAAAAGTGTCATTTCATTGTAGATCATGGCATTGTCTTAGGGCATGTAGTGTCAAAACATGGGATATAGGTTGATAGATCTAAGATAGACATTATTTCATCCTTACCCTATCCTTCATGTGTGCGTGATGTTAGATCTTTCCTAGGGAATGCAAGATTTTATCGGCGCTTCATCAAATATTTTAGTAATATTGCTCTTCCTATGTCACGATTACTTCAAAAGGATTCTGATTTTGTGTTTGACGGTTCTTGCAGGACTTTCTTTAATGAGCTAAAGAAGTGTCTAACCACTCCACATATCATACAGCCCCCATGGGGGGAGATTCCTTCTGAGCCTTTGTGTGACGCCTCCAACTTCACGGTTGGAGCAGTCTTATCTCATAGGTTGGAGGTACATTCACATGTGATCGCCTATGCATCGAGGACACTGGATTCAGCCCAATAAAATTTCACAACCATGGAAAAGGAGTTTCTTGCTGTCATATTTTCTTTAGATAAATTCCGTTCATATTTATTGGGCTCGAAAGTAGTTGTTTTTTCTGGCCATGCAGCTCTGAGGTACCTCTTGAATAATCCAAATGCAAAGCCCAGGATGATCCGATGGATTCTCCTTCAGAAATTTGATATTCAGATAAAGGAAAAAAAGGGGTCAGAAAACTTGGTGGCGGACCACATGAGTAGGCTTACTCACACACTAGAGGGTGACACCTTGGAGCAGGTACCACTTCGGGACACTTTCCCCGATGAACATCTCTATACCATCTCATGTACGCATCCTTGGTATGCTGATTTAGTTAATTACATTGTTTCCTATGAAATCCAAGTAAATTTGAAGAATCATCAAGTCCAAAAATTAATAAGTGAGTCTAGGTTTTATGTGTGAGATGATGCTACCTCTGGCGCATGTGTAGTGACCAAGTCATTAAGAGGTGTATTCCCGATCATGAGTTCGAGTCTGTTTTTCATTTATGTCATACACTTTCTTGTGGGGGATAATTTGGAACCCATGGGACAGCTAGGAATTTTTTGGAATCTGGATTATATTGGCCTAGCTTATTCCATGATGCCCATGTGTTTTGTAAGTCATTCTCTCGTTCCCAACACACTGGGAACATTTCTAGGAGATATGAGATGCCCCAACAACCCATACTACTCTGTGAGATTTTTGATGTATGGGGCATTGATTTTATAGGTCCTTTTCATAGTTCATTTGTATTTTTGTACATTTTGGTTTCTGTTGATTATGTGAGTAAATGGGTGGAGACTAAGGCCACTAAGACTAATGATTCTCAAGTTTTTTTGGACTTTGTCAAGGCTCAAATTTTCTGCAGGTTTGGAGTACCAAAGGCCATCATTAGTGACCAAGGGACACACTTTTTCCATAGGAATTTTGCTTCCCTCCTTCGAAAGTATGGGGTGACACACAAAACATCAACACCATACCTCTCAAACAAATGGCCAGGCTGAGGTTTCAAATCTTGAGTTGAAACAATTATTGGAGAAAACTGTGCAGCCAAATAGGAAGGACTGGAGCAAGTGCTTAGATGATGTGTTGTGGGCTTATAGGACAGCATACAAGACACCCATTGGTATGTCCCCGTTTCGGATTGTTTTTGGGAAAGCATGTCATCTCCCAGTGGAATTCGAGCATCAGGCATATTGGGCTATAAAGAAATGCAACACGGATATGGCCAAAGCTAGAATTAAAAAGAAGATGCAAATTCAAGAGCTTGTGGAGATTCAACTGTCATCATATGAGAACCCAAGGCTCTACAAGGAAAGATCAAAAGTAGATCATGACAAAATGATCCAAAAAAGGGAGTTTCATGTTGGAGAGAAAGTACTTCTCTACAGTTCACGATTGAAGTTGATGCCTGGTTAGTTGTGTTCCAGATGGTTAGGTCCTTATATTGTATCTAATGTTTTTCTTTATGGTGCAGTAGAGATCACACTATAATACATTGTAAGGAGCTTTACAATCAATGGGAAAAGTTTGAAGAGATGCATTGAGGTACTTCCTACTAATGTAGTGGATTTTATCACACTGCATGAACCCATCATCACATGAGCACATCAGGCTGATCCTAACCCTTTCACTTTTATATTATTTGTCCTATTTAGAAATTATGCATTTCATGTGAATATATCATCTCATGGGTTCACATTGAGTACAATGCAATATTTTAAGTGTGGGGGAGGGAACCTTTTAGTTTAGTAATTTCAATTGTTTTCCTTAATAAAAAAAACAAAAAATGTGTGTTTTTCAAATTTTGTGTTTTTATTTTACAATTTTCTATGTGTTTTTGAAACTTTTGAGCGGAAATGATTCTCATCACCATTTTTTAATCCATATCAATAAGTGATACAATTTTCCCCTTGAAACTAAGCCTAAATGAATGTTGAAATGACTTTTTTTCAAGTTCAAATATTGAGTAATTTCATGAAAATTAAACTGAATTTTGAATCCCATGCCATATCTCACTGTCTTTATATTTGAAATCACTTTCCTGTGAGGCTTCAGAACCATTATTTTAATATTCTTTACATTCACCTCACTTCTTGAGAGAACCGAACCATGCTTGATTTAACCAGAATTTGATTTATTCCTATCAAAACTTGAGGGTTTGAGGTACTTATGTTTAAATGATTGAGGCATTTGTTTGGATTTAAAGCCCCTATTTCAAATAATACCTTTTATAATGGAATAACTTGAACATTTAATCCTTGTATCCCTTAGAATCCATGCACATCCTGTTAGGTTAGCCACATTACAAGCCAATTTTCCCTATCCAACCAACTCTTGAAGTGAAATTCAATAATCTAGTTGAGATTAAGTGTGGGGGAATCTATCTTGTGTTGTGCTACCACATTCTGTGATACTTTGGGTGGAAAATTAAATTCTGAAGAGATGTGTTTGTTGCTGAAGAAATTCATTATATTGAGAGCTGTGCCTTTTCTGGAGCTTTCATGACAAGTGAAGCTGTTCCTTTTCTGGAGCTTTTAATTGAGGTTGAAATCTGTCCCTATCTAGAGCTTTCATGAAAATAATGTTTGAGAAGATTGAAATTTTTGATGTTGAAATGATGAATGGTGTAAATCCTCCATGATGTTTCATGATGATGGATCTGAATTGATACTATGGGTATTGAGGAGAAGACCATATTTAAGTGAAAATTAGATTAATGCAATTTTGCTTCAAAAAGAGTCAAGCCCTCCTCATTCAGCCTCATAGTTTTTCACATCTAAATCATACCAACCGAAATCCATAGAACAACCCTGAACATTCCTCATGATAAACATATTTTTTTGACTCACATCGGGTGGCGATATAGGAATTTATCAAGCCTATGGTGACCCTTGTATGAGTTTTTATGAGAAAGACATTGTAATTTTTTTTGATATTTTAGTGATGTGAGAAAATTCAAGCGAGGTAAGTGTTTTGTGCATGGGAGGATAAATGAAGTGGAAATATATTGAATGATATAAATGTAGAACTTGAAATAAGGTTTTTTATGAGGCATGATATGTTTTTTTCTTGGTGTGTAATTTTTTGATCTCAAGGATATATGTTTTAAAATTGGTTTTGATATGATATTGATGTTTACTTGATATGAGATTTTTCTCAGGAGTGCAAAAGGGTATGTGTGGGGGAGTTGATAAAAAACTATTTTATTGAATATTTTATTGATAATAAATAATATAATTTCCTCACATTGTGTTAAATATATTTAATTAGAAATTATTTGGGATTAGATCATTCATTTGAATATTTAATGAAAATTCAAGTTTTACCCATTTAAAATCACTGTCGTATTTAAATCATAAATATTTTTATTTTAATTATTTAAACTTCCTATTTTTCCACTGTGTTCCTTACTTCATGGGATAAAACTTTTATTCAGGACACTAGAACAAAAATAATGCATTTGGATGGAGTAATTGGGACATAAAGTTAAAGGTGGGCTAGACACGCCAAAAGGGAAAAGATTCTGTATTTCAGCCATAACTCCTTCATATAGGATTTTATTAATCCCAAAGTTTGAGTGGAGATATATGACCCATATCCTCACATAGTATCCTTCCGGAAGGCCGGCCAATTCATGACTTTTGGTTGTCAAGTGGGCAGTGAAAGTTGGAATAAAATATTAGGCCGAGATTCCCCATTCACACTTGAAACCACTTTGAACCTAGCCTCCCCAGCTCTCTATAAATTGTTGTTTTTCTCATTTGGTAGGGATGGGACGTGCATTAGAAGATTGGAGGCATAGGAGAATTGGTTTCACCCAAATTCTCCAACCACTGTAAGAGGGGTAGCTCTTGAAGCAAGGATCCCCTCATCGAAGCCTCCTTCTCTTCTTCATGTTGTAAAATTTTTATTTGTGTTTTAAAATTCTTTGTTATTATTTTATTTATTATATTTTCTTTTTTTTGTATCAATTTATTCTTATCTTAATCTTACTCTTTTGGTTGATATTCTTGAGTAGAATCGTTATTGGGTTATACCCATTATAAACCTCTGCACATGCAAAACGCTTCTACGATGATTACGCCACCCATGGAAGAGTAGTCTTTTAGTAATCGATCTATCTCTTACCTTATACATTCATTATTTTGAATCAATGATATACTTTAATTCACATTATATGATCAATTAATTGGGTTTTTAATTTAATTTAAACTAAGAAATCAATTGAACAATTAACACAAAAACACGCGAGGATGAGATTTTGTGTAAATTGTGAGAGTACAAACTTAATCAGTTATACAAAACTATATGAGATCAATTTGTAGTGCTCAAATATAATCCCTAAACTCAATTAATTATAAATTCCAGAGGGTAAATGTTCCTTAATTTACCACTTACCATAAGCTAATCTTATAACATCAATAAAAGTAAGATGTTGCGATTGCATGTTCCGAAGTTAGCCTAGGGTTAAATTAACATCATCTTCATGGTAAAGTTAATTCTCGTAGGGTTTTGGATTTAACAAATTAAGGGATCAAAATTAAGTTATTGTTAATTTAAATGATAACGATTAATAACACAGTGAAGAGTTATAGTTAGATCAATTACGCCTTTTAAAATAGATTTCTAAAAAAAGATCTTCTTGTTGTGTCATTTTAATCAAAATTCATTTCAAAACTAAAAAAAATATAATAAAATATTATTCCAGAAAACCTCTTCTAGATTCATAGAAATTAACAAAACCCAATCCTTTAAATTAGTGTTTTTATTCTATTATATTTTTTTTTGTAATTCCTTTAATAAGTTGTTAAATTCACATCCTCCTTTGAGAGACGACCTTGGTCAGCCACTCTGTTGCACCTAAGTACCCCAAAATCACACTAATCATTTGAGGGCACCCACAACAGTGCTCTTTCAAATTGGCACCATTGTCGGGGAGGCAAGTAATTATTTGAACCAATTAGAAGTATTTATTTTATTTTACATTTTATTCTCTTTCTCTCTTCTTTCTTCCTTCTTTACCCAATCTGATTTTTTTCTTCTTCTTTTATTTTCTTCTACATATTTTTGGTCCATCAACTCAAACTTCTAATTTTTATTTTACTATGGTCCACTTTTCTTTTTTCATCTTTCATTGATTTATGACACGAACTAATCTCGATGATCTCTTAGATCTTGACCATGAGATTGAACGTAGCCTTAGGGAATGAATCAGACATTCTCAATCTACGGGAAGTTTCAACATTCAAATAGTTGGAGAATTACTCCAATATCAGAACATTGAAATTGGAAGCAATTAAAATTCAACCATAAAACAAGAACCAATGGCTGACAATAATTAAAATGAACATAATAGAACCATTTGAGAATTGGTTGCACCTGATATTAATTGTCAACCAAATTGTATTGCATACCCAATTCTCGAATCGGACTTTGAACTAAAATCTGGGTTAATTCACTTACTTCCAAAGTTTCATGGACTCTATTTTGAGGATCCAAATAAAAATTTGAAGTAATTTAATGTGGTTTGCACAACCCTAAAGTCTAGAAATATCTCTGAAGATCAAATCAAATTTAGAGCATTTCCATTTTCACTTGATGGAGCTGAAAATGATTGGATGTACTATTTACAACATGAAGATGTTATATGTTGGAATGATTTGAAATGTCCTTTCATGAAAAGATTTTTTCCCGCATCAAGGACCACTTCCATTCGTAAGGATATCTCAGGGATCAAGAAATTACAAAGGGAGTCAATGTATGAGTATTGGGAGCGATTCAAGAAGTTGTGTGCAAGCTGCCCACATCACCAAATCAGTGAGCAATTACTCATCCAGTACTTCTATGAAGGACTCACACCTATGGAGAGAACCATGGAGGATGCCGCTGCTGGAGGGGCATTGGTGGACAAGACACCAGTAGTCGCACGTGCATTGATTGACAAGATGGCCCAAAACTCAAAACAATTTGGCGATAGAGGTACACCACATGTCAGGGGAGTACATCAGGTAAGTCCTTCTTCTCATGAAAGTCATTTGATTGATACCAAGTTGGAAGAATTGACGACTATGGTGAGACAGATTTCTTTGGATCAAAAGACATCCCAACCCACTCCTTCAAGGCCGTGTGGAATTTGCATTGAGACATGCCACCCTACTGACTGTTGCCCACAACTACAAATGACAGAGGATTGCGCAACAATATTCCCAGGGAGACCATATCAGCAGCAGCAACAGACATACCCCCAAAAGAATTTTTATTCATTTTCTCTAACATACAACCATGGGTGGAAGGAGCAACCGTACATGCGGTATGGATCTGGACAACATCAAAGGCCCTATTTTCAACAAAACTTCCAGCAGCCTCCACCTTACCAGCAGGGTTTCCAACAACCCCAAAGGAGATTTGAATCCCAAGCATCAACAAGCCAAAAACAAGGGAATATCCCACCCAAGGTAGATTCTAACACTGATGACCTTTTGAAGCAAATTGTTCTTAATAAACAGAATGAGCAGAAAAGTCATGGTTTGGAGCTGAGGGAGTTGAAGACTCAAATGAGCCAGATTGCCACCACCCTCCATGAACTTGTAAGTAAGAATTATAGAAATCTACCTTCCCAAACCACTCTAAATCCAAAGGGTAATGTCAGTTCCATCACATTGATATGTGGGAAAGAAATAAACGATACATCTATACCTACCATTCCACCAAGATTTACCTCAACTCCAGAGAAGCCACATTCCATACCAACTGATGAGCAATCCAAGGAGAAAGATAAAGGTAAGAAAAAGATTGATGATGTTCCCAAATAGGGTTGTTCAAACCAAGAATATGGCTGAAGAAGCAATGGAAAAGGAGGTTTTGAACAAATTCAAGTGTGTTGAGATAAACATCCCTCTACTTGAAGACATCAAACAAATACCAAGGTATGCCAAATTATTAAAAGAACTCTACACCAATCGAAGAGGGATCAAGGGAAATGAGAGGATCAATCTTGTAAGGAATGTGTCAGCACTCATTACACCAAATCTAGCAATGTCGACAAAGTGAAAGGATCCAGGGATATTCACCATTCCATGCACCATAGGGGAGTTTAACTTCTTTGATGCTCCTTGTGATTTAGGAGATTCAATAAATGTGATGTCTCACTCTGTATTCTCTTCTTTACAGGTTGGTGATCTGAAACCGACGAGAGTAGTGGTGCAATTGGCGAATAGAGCCACGACATATCTAGCGGGAGTTCTGGAGGATGTACTTGTCTGGGTAAGAGACATGGTATTTTCAGTAGATTTATACATTCTTAACATGGAGGAGGATTAGGTAAGTTCTCATTCCCCCATTATCTTAGGTAGGTCCTTCCTCAAAACTGCAAAAACTATCATAAATGTCAATGAGGGTACACATTCCATGGAATTTGGGGATGAAGTTGCGATATTTAATATTATGGATTCCATGAAGTACCCATTATAGGATCATTCTGCATTTGTTATCTCCCATTTTGAACCACCAAGTAAAAACACCGTGGAATTATATTGTCCTATGCTTAGGGAGATTATGATTATTGGTTCTAGTTTGATGTCTAGGAGTACTTCCACACCTGTTTCTAAGGAACAAGACTCTCTATGATTTGATTTTGAAATGGAGTCATATTCTGATTTTGATCATGTGAACTCTGATTATGACATGGATGTTGAGTATGCAGATGGATCTGATGCTTTATTCTCTGATTTTAATGATGTATATTCTGATATTGATGCTCTTTGTGCACATATTTTATTTCCTTCTATGTATCCATCCATACACCACCCCCCTACACTGGAACTCAAGCCATTTCCACCAAATCTGAAATACTCATACTTGTTGAGTGGTGAGAAATTGCCTATTATCATTGCTAACAATCTCCCTTTTGAACATGAAGAAAAACTTTTGAATCTTTTGAGGGAGAACATCAGGGAAATGGGGTGGACCTTGGCTGACATATCAGGTATTAGCCCCTCCATTAGCATGCATAGGATTCTTTTGGAGGATGAGGCTAAACTGGTGAGGCAACCACAAAGGAGACTCAGTCCAACCCTTCTAGAGGTTGTTAAAAAAGAGGTTGAAAAATTGCTCGAGGTAGGTATAATCTATCCCATTTTAGAGTCTCACTGGGTAAGTCCTATTCAGGTTGTGCCTAAGAAAAGTGGTGTTACTGTTGTTAAAAATGAGAAAGATGAGTTAGTTCCAACGAGGGTTCAAAATAGTCAGCGCGTGTGTATTGATTATATGAAACTAAATCAGTCCACTCGCAAAGACCATTTCCCACTCCCATTTATTGATCAGATGCTTGAGATACTAGCTTGGAAGACACAATATTGTTTCTTGGATGGATTTTATGGATATTTTCAGGTTCTAAAAGCTCCAGAGGATCAGGAGAAGACTACATTCACCTGTCCCTTTGGCACATTTGCCTACCGGATGATGCCATTTGGAATTTGCAATGCCCTAGGTACCTTCTAGAGATGCATGGTGAGTATTTTTTCTGATTTTATTGAGACCTTCATGGAGGTATTTATGGATGATTTTATTGTGTATGGATCCTCATTTGATGAATGTCTAAATAGTTTCGAGAAGGTATTGAATCATTGTATTGAGAAGAATATGGTCCTGAACATTGAAAAGTGTCATTTGATGGTAGAGCATGACATTGTCTTAGGGCATGTAGTGTAAAAACATGGGATAGAGGTTGATAGATCTAAGATAGACATTATTTCATCCTTACCCTATCCTTCATATGTGCATGATGTTAGATCCTTCCTAGGGCATGCAGGTTTTTATCAGTGCTTCATCAAATATTTTAGTAAGATTGATCATCCTAGGTCACGATTACATCAAAAGGATTCTGATTTTGTATTTGATGGTTCTTGCAGGACTTCCTTTGATGAGATAAATAAGTGTCTGACCAATCCACCTATCATACAACTCCCATGGTTGGAGATTCCTTTTGAGCTTATTGGTGATGCCTCCAACTTCGCGGTTGGAGCCGTCTTATCTCAGAGGGTGGAGGGACATTCACATGTGATCACATATGCATCGAGGACACTGGATTAAACCCAATAAAATTAAAAAACCATGGAAAAGGAGTTTCCTGCTATAATATTAGCTTTAGATAAATTCTATTCATATTTATTGGGCTCTAAAGTAGTTGTTTTTTCTGGCCATGCAGCTATAAGGTACTTCTTGAAGAGGCCAGATGCAAAGCCCAGGCTGATCCGATGGATGCTCCTTCTTCAAGAATTTGATATTGAGATAAAGGGAAAAAAGGGGTCAGAAAACTTGGTGGCGGACCACATGAGTAGGCTTACTCAGACACTAGAGGGTGACACCTTTGACCAGGTACCACTTCAGGACACTTTCCCCGATGAACATCTCTATACCATATTAGGTACGCATCTGTGGTATGCTTATTTGGTTAATTACATTGTTTCCTATGAAATCCTACTAAATTTGAAGAATCATCAAGTCCAAAAATTAAAAAGTGAGTCTAGGTTTTATGTGTTGGATAATACTTACCTCTGGCGCATGTGTAGTGTCGAAGTCATTAGGAGGTGTGTTCCCGATCACGAGTTTGAGTCTATTTTTCATTTCTTCCATACACTTTCTTGTGGTGGACACTTTGGAACCCAACGGATAGCTAGGAATGTTTTGGACTCTGGATTATATTGGCCTAGCTTATTCCATGATGCCCATGTGTTTTGTAAGTCAGTCTCTCATTGCCAACACACTGGGAACATTTCTAGGAGACATGAGATACCCCAACAACCCATACTTTTCTATGAGATTTTGGATGTATGGGGCATTGATTTTATGGGTCCTTTTCCTAGTTCATTTGGATTTTTGTACATTTTGGTTGCTGTTGATTATGTGAGTAAATGGGTGGAGGCTAAGGCCACCAGGACTGATGATTCTCATGTTGTTGTGGACTTTGTCAAGGCTGAAATTTTCTGTAGGTTTGGAGTACCAGAGGCCATCATCAGTGACCAAGGGACACACTTTTCCAATATGATTTTTTCTTCCATCCCTTTAAAGTATGGGGTGACACACACAACATCAACACTATACCACCCCCAATCAAATGGCCAGGCTGAGGTTTCAAATCATGAGTTGAAACAAATATTGCAGAAAACCGTGAAGCCAAATAGGAAGGATTGGAGCAAGTTCTTGGATGATGCATTTTGGGCTTATAAGACAGCATACAAGACACCCATTGGTATGTCCCCATTTCAGATTGTTTTTGGGAAAGCATGTCATCTCCCAGTGGATGTCGAGCATCAGGCATATTGGGATATAAAGAAATGCAACATGGATTTTTCCCAAGCTAGAATTCAGAGGAATTTGCAAATTCAAGAGCTTGAGGAGATTCGAATGTCATCATATGAGAACTCAAGGCTCTACAAGGAAAGATCAAAATATTCTCATGAAAAAATGATCCAACAAAGGGAGTTTCATGTTGGAGAGAAAGTCCTTCTCTATAGTTCACGACTGAAGTTGATGCCTGGTAAGTTGCGTTCTAGATGGTTAGGTCCTTATATTGTATCTAATGTTTTTCCTTATGGTGCAGTGGAGATCACACAAGAGGACACTGGAATGAGCTTTACAGTCAATGGGCAACGTTTGAAGAGATACATTGAGGGACTTCCTACTAATGCAGTGGATTTTATCACACTGCATGAACCCATCATCACGTGAGCACATAAGGTTGCTCCTAACCCTTTCACTTTTATATTATTTATCATATTTAAATTTTTTTCATTTCTTATGCATATATCATCTCATGGGTTCACATTGAGGCATGTGCAATATTTTATGTGTTCGGGAGGGAACCTTTTAGTTTTGTAATTTCAATTGTTTTCCTGATTTAAAAAAACAAAAAAATGCGTGTTTTTCAGATTTTGTATGTTTATTTTCCAATTTTCTGTGTGTTTTTGAAAATTTTGAGCTGAACTGTTTCTCATCACCATTTTTAAATCCATATAAATAAGTGAAGCAATTTACCCCTTGAAACTAAGCTTAAATGAATGCTGAAATAACTCTGTTTCAACTTCAAATATTTAGTAATTTCATGAAAAGTACACTGAATTTTGAATCCCATGCCATATCTCACTATCTTTATATTTGAAATCACATTCCTTTGAGGATTTTGAACCATTTTTTTCATACACTTTACATTCACCTCACTTCTTGAGAGAACCAAACCATGCTTGATTTAACCAGAATTTGATTTATTCCTGTCAAAACTTTAGGGGTTGAGGTACTTATGTTTAAATGATTGAGGAATTTGTTTCGTATTAAAGCCCCTATTTCAAATAATATCATTTATAATGACCTACCTTGAACATTTAATCGATTTACCCCTAAGAAGCCAAGCAAAACCTGTTAGGTTATCCACATTACAGGCCAATTTTCCCTATCCAACCAACTCTTGATGTGAAATTGCATAATTTATTTGAGATGAAGTGTGGGGGAATCTATCTTATTTTGTGCTACCACATTCTATGATACTTTGGGTGGAAAATGAAATTCTTAGGAGATGTGTTTGCTGGTGATGAAATTAATTATATTGAAATCTGTGCCCTTTCTGGAGCTTTTATGACAAGTGAAGTTGTGCCTTTTCTGGAACTTCTAATTGAGGATGATTGTTGTGCCTATCTGGAGCTTTCAAGAAAATCATGTTTGAGACGATTGACATTTTTGATGTTGAAATGATGAATGGTGTAAACTCTCCATGACTATCATGATTATGGATCTGAATTGATACTATGTGTTTTGAGGGGAAGACCCTATTTAAGTGAAAATTAGATTAATTCAATTTTTCTTCAAAAAGAGTCAAGGCCTCCTCATTCAGCCTCATAGTTTTTCACATCTAAATCCTACCAACCGAAATCCACTAGAATAACCCTGAAAATTCTTCATGATAAACATATGTCCTTCTCTCACATCAGGTGGCGATGTAGAAATTTATCAAGCCTATGGTGACCCTTGTATGAGTTTGGATGAGAAAGACATTGCAAAAATTTTTTTGATATTTGAGTGATGGGTGAAAACTCAAACGAGGTAAGTGTTCTGTGCATGGGAGGATAAATGAAGTGGAATTATATTGAATGATATAAATGGAGAACATGAAATAAGGTTTTTTATGAGGCATGATATATTTTGTTTCTTGGTGTGTAATTTTTTGATCTCAAGGATATGTGTTTTAAAATTGGGTTTGATTTGATATTGATGTTTACTTGATATGAGATTTTGCTCAGGAGTGCAAAAGGGTATGTGTGGGGGAGTTGATAAAACATTATTTTATTGAATATTTTATTGATAATAAATGATATAATTTCCTCACATTGTGCTAAATATGTTTATTTAGAAAGTATTTGGGATTAGATCATTCATTTGAATATTTGATGAAAATTCCAGTTTTACTCTTTTCAAATCACTTTATTATTTCAAACATAAATATTTTTATTTGAAGTATTTGAACTTAATATTTTTTAAATATGTTCCTTTCTGCATGGGATACAACTTATTCAGGACACTAGATCAAACTAATGCATTTGGATGGAGTAATTGGGCCATAAACTTAAAGGTGGGATGGAAACGCCAGAATGGAGAAGCTTCAATATTTCAGCCATAACTACTTAATATGGGATTGGATTAAGCCCAAAGGTTTATAGGAGATATAGGATCCATATCCTCACATATGATCCTTCTGGAAGGACGGCCAATTCAAGATTTTTGTGGTCAAAGGGGCGGTTCAAGTTGGACTAAAATATTTGAACGATATTCCCCATTCACACTTGAAACCACTTTGAACCTAGCCTCTCCACCACTCTATAAATTGGTGTTTTTCTCATTTGGTGGGGTTGGGAGGTGCATTAGGATATTGTAGGTAGATGAGAATTGGTTTCACACAAATTCTCCGACCATTGTAAGCGGGTTAGCTTTTGAAGCAAGGATCCCCTCATCGAAGCCTCCTTCTCTTCTTCATGTTGTAATATTTCCATTTGTGTTTTAAAATTATTTTTTCTTCATTTTTTTCATCTATTTTATTTGGTATTGTTTAAATTTATTATTATATTAAAATTCCACATTGTGTTGGAATTATTGAGTAAAATCGTTATTGGGTTATACCCATTATAAACCTTTTCACATGGAAAACACTTCTACGATGATTACGCCACCCATGGAAGAGTAGTCTTTTAGTAATCGATCTATATCTTACCTTCTACATTAATTTATTTTGAATCAATGATATACTATAATTCAAATAATATGATCAATTAATTGTGTTTTTAATTTGATTGAATTTAAGAAATCAATTGAACAATTAACACAAAAACGCGCGAGGATGCAATTTTGTGTAAATTGTGAGAGTGCGAACTTAATCTGTTATAAAAAACCATACGGGATCAATTTTCAGTGCTCAAACATAATACCTAAAATCAATTAATTATAATTTCCTGAGGGGAAATGTGCCTTAATTTACCACTGACCATAAGTTAATCTTATAACATAAATCAAAGAAGGGTGCTGTGATTGCATGTTCCGAAGTTAGCCTAGGGTTAAATTCACATCATCTTCATGGTAAAGTTAATTCTCGTAGGGTTCGGGATTTAAAAAATTAAGGGATCATAATTAAGTGAATGTTAATTTAAACGATAATGATTAAAAATATAGTGAATGGGTAGAGTTAGATCGATTACTCCTTTTAAAATAGATTTCTAAAAAATCTTATTGTTGTGTCATTTTAATCGAAATTCATTTCAAAATTAAAAACAAAAAAATAAAATCTTTTTCCAGCAATATTCTTCTAGATTCATAAACTATAGAAAACCCCAATACCTTAAAGTATTATTTTTATTCGATTCTATTTTATTTTTTAGAATAACATTAATATGTTGTTAAATTCACTTCCTCCTTTGAGAGACGACCTTTATCAGCCACTCTACTGCACCTAAGTTCCCCAAAATCACACTAATAATTTGAGGGCGCCCATGACAGTTCTCTTTCAGTAATAGAGATACTTTTAAATAATATTTATTATATATTATATATAAAAATGATTATTTAAAGGTGAAATATTTTTTACCTTTATTTTATCCCCTGAAATTTGAAAAGATCGTTTATGCTTATATACAACCAACCACCACCATGAATAGTGTAATTAATTTTCTAAATTTATCTTATATGGATTAAAATAAATATGCATGTAATGAATATATAGTATATTTATATCCTTATTAACATTATGTGGATGATGTATCCTTGATCAATGTTTAAGGAACAGAACATTTGAACCAAATAATTCATGAAAAATGAAGAAGATACTACCTGAAATAGTTATTTTAACAATGAATATATATTAAACAAGAGATATAATATTGTATGTAAATACTATATGGTATGTTATATTTGATTATGGTTATGTATTTTATGTGTAATTAATATGTTCATATTAAAATTGATGTTCGAACATGTACAATAGAAATTGACCTTGACGTTGGGGTTTATTTCATAATCTGATCATTATTTTAGATTATTTATTTTTAAGTCTCAACTGAAGTATATTTTTTATCATTGTCGAAGTTTTATAAAAAATATTAAAACAAAAATTATATTTCTTTAATTATTGTTTAATTTCATTTCTTCCCGTGATTTAATTTTTTAAAATTTCTTTATAATGACTCTTCCAATCATTTCCTGAATGAGTTACTTTTTGAATTTTATTATAAGAGCATGAAAGGATTGTTTTTTAGTTATAAGAAATTAACAAAATTTATTTCCATATATAAAGATCCATTATTTTATTCTAAAATTACAGGTTTAAAAGGTTAAATTCAAGTAAAATATTTTCATTTTTATATGCGTGATTTTTTATTTAAAAAAGTTATTTTCAAAGTAGAAATTTTATTTTACACTAGAATTTTTCCCATGAACTTTACAAAGTAATTTTATCTATTTAAACATAATTTTTGAATATTATGTAGAATATATACTCTAATGATACCATACATCATATTTCATTAGATAGTTCATGATCATTTTGACTGGGGGAAAGTTTAGAAATTTCATATAATAGTTCTTCCTACATGTATAGTAATTGATTGATAGAGCATGTTGGTTATTTTTATTATTTATTAATTTGATGAATTAATTGGAAATATTAAGCGATTGTGGGACCTGTTATCGCCCATCGATGATTTGGTATGTCTCAAGAGACAAACTACCTTGCCTTTTGGATAACTCTTTAACAATTTATTCAGATTTCATGGAATAAGGCCTTAAAAGTGTTTCTTTATATCATATACAAGGCCTTAGAAGTATGATTTAGATGTATGAAATTATGAATTTTTTCAATAGGAATTATATTATTTATTTCAATGTGATTATTTTGTTTTTTATCCATGGATATGTTTCTATATCATGTGATTATTTATATGAAATTATTTGATCATTATTTATCCAAGCAATATCATTCATGCCTTGTTAGATTCTCTTTTATGCAAAACCTTATTGAGTATCTGATCTCACTACTTTACTATAGTTTATTTAACATTGATTCTTGGAAGAGTTTTATGACTGATATTTTTAGATATAGTAAATTTAATAATGTTTTTATCAAAGAAAATAGTATTTTTTATTTTATTTTTTCAATTGTAACATATAATTGTAGTATGTATCTAGTTTTCCAATACTAATAAACTATTCTATACTTTGGGATGGGAATGATTGTATCTTCTTCCAAGATAATAAATTAGCAACTAATTTAGGACTACAATTTATATGGACTTTATAATTAGTATCAGAGAATGTTTAGTAGAAACCCTTAGGAACTAGATTTTGGAAAACATATATTAGGGAAATGTAACCCAATAATAGACTTTGAGAATATTTCAAGAAAAATTATTTTATGATGAGTTATACATAAATTTACTATTTATTTGAAGTGTTTCACTACTTTTAAAATTATACATTATGTTTCACAATGCAATAATATAATTTAGTATATTGAATTTTATAGAAATGGACCATAGCAAAAGGAGTGGAAGACATATCAATTCACCTTATATATATATATATATCGATTCAAATAGTACCAATGATAATCAATATGGATTGACAATTTTTTTTGGGTCTTGAAAAAATTATATCTATATTGGGGCAGTTGACTTAGGTAATCACCAATATCATTACTCATATGGGGAAACCTATGGATTCTCAATCCTGTGTAACAAAGTTATACTTCTTCATGTGTTAGTAACCTCCACCATTTAGTGGTAATACAATCCATTTGTATCCAATCAATGTATAAGAACCTTAGATAATATATTTCTTTTTTTGTGACGTAATGAATGGGATAAGGGTTCTATTGGAATTTATCATCTATAGGGGGATGCCAATCAATGGTCGTCAATGATTCAAAACACTAAGGATGAGTAGGAAATTGTGATTGATAATGAATATGTGTAGTAAATTGTCTTTATATGGGTAACTTCATCATCTGATTTATGTCTGGATCCAACCCAACTATATTATCTAATTGAAATCCATGGGGAAGATGAGAAAACACAGCCTACAGATAGAAAAATTAATCTTCAAATTGAGGATTTTCCTATTGGGTAAGAATGATTTTGTGTATTTCATGATGATTACTTAGAAATTCACTAAAGTATACCTTTTAGTAAAAAATTAATTTATTTTTTGATATGAGATCTATATTAAAGACTCCCTATGGAATGGATACTATAGAATTAGTAGAATTTTAGAAAATATTGAGTTTTATAAAATGGGATTTATATTCACTAGTGTTTCTCCATGGGGAGTACATCTTATTATATTAATGAGAAAGATATAACTATGTGTATATGCATGGATTATAGTGGAATGAGTGCTATTTTGATAAATAATAAGTATCCCCAACCTCATATTGATACTTATTTGATAAACTTCAGAAATATGGATATGGTAATTATTAAGGGGAAACATCACTCTTTTTTTAAATGATTTATAGACCATATTTATTAGAAAAGATAAAAATTTCTTATTATCGTGATGATAATTTAAGAAAAATTAAATCTATCAGTGATGGAAAATTGGCATACTTCATATATAAAGAATTTGTTCAGAAATTTTTAGTCCATGTCTTCCATCTATACCTTAGTTGAAGAGTGAATTCCTGGATAATCGTCCTTCCAGAAATTTCTAAAGATAGCTTAGAATCACCAAGATATATATATATATATATATATTTGAAGGAAAATTTATGGTGGGATAATATGAAGTCATAGATTGCTAATTATGTGTCAAGATGTTTCGTTTTTCAATTGGTGAAGGATAAAAGATAGCATCCTAGAAGAGTCATGAAACCTATTCATATTCTAAAAAGGAAATGAAACGAAGCTACTATGGACTTTTTCACTAGATTACGAAGGACTCCTAGAAATAATGATGTGATATGGGTTATTATTTATTGACTGATGCAATATTCATATTTACTTTCTCTAAGAAATGATTTACCTCTAAATTTCTTTGCCCAATGAAATATTAATTATATTGTAAGACATCATGGTTCACCTATTTAAATTATTCTTGGTCATGATCCATGATTCAAATAAAAATTTAGGAAATGTGTTTATAAGTATCTTGATACTAAACATCATCTAAGAATTGAAAATCATCCTCATACTCATGGGCAGTCTGAAAGGACAATACAAACATTAGAGAACATGTTGAGGTGTTTATCACTTGACACTCAAGGTGTGTTGTATTAGTACTTACCTTTGGTAGAATTCATCTATTTATATAGGATAAATTCAAGTATTCCAATGGAATCATAGGAATAATTATATAGAAAGAGATGTATTAATATCTAAACCCATAATAGAGTATGTCGAAGTAGGGAAAAGATCTACACTAACAAACGAATGAAGGATTTGTAATTACATGTGGGATATCATGATTTCATGAATGTATCTCCTTGGAATTTTTTTGATAATATTCAATAAGAAAGGAAAACTATAAGGCCCCAGCCTTAAACCTTACTTAATCTTGAGTTATTACAAGATTACACATTGAGGATCTTTTCGAGTTTAGAGTTTTAGAGAATTAGATCATAAACCTTGAATTACATTCCACATATAAAAAAAGTGGTTACATAAAGATAGTATTATTCTTTCCCATCAAGGGAAACATATTTAAAATAAAACATGGATTCTTTCTTGACACTTCCTTGACACTATCATCATATCATGTACCTTTCCCTTGACTTCTGAAAACAATTTCAAAAAAACTTGGGATGAGCATAAAAAGATCAGTAAGGGATATAAAAATATGGAAAGGAAACATGGGTACATATACATAAGAATTAAATAATACTTGACCCATAAAACATAAGCACTTTAACATACCTCATCAAAACATGAATAAATCATAGAAATCTTAAGACATAAAGGTAACATAAGGCATTCATAACATTCTTACGTAGGGAGTAACCCTCTTGGTTACGTTTAGAATACCCATCACAGTATATTCCCTAAATCTATTCGGAGAAACCTTAACATTTCACTCCTTCGCGTTACCCAATGCGTTGGAGAGCTATATCGGGCTCACCCACCCTTAGTTTATCATAGAACCACCCATCTTCATAATAATTCCCAAGAACTTCAACATAATCATATCACATAAAACATGCATATCTGAAACATAACATTTCCACCTTTCAATCACAAGATATCAATACAACACATTGATATAAAAACATTATGAAAACCATTTTCAATACCAAAACAAAAGAAAAGTAAAACATGGTATTTATTTTTCTTTTAAAAAAAAGGTATGGCTTGTAGAGGAAGCCGAAACTCAAATAATGGTCCCGGTGGCGGAGAAGTTGTTGTCGCCGCATACGTATGACAAAAACATTCCCTTTTGTAGTTTAGTAAACGCTTCATATAAAAAATATTCCTTTTGAATAAACGTAAATGTCAAAGGGGTTTATACATCGTATAAAAGAAGGTTGTGTATAAAACAAAATATGCCTCAATGAAAGGAGATTGAGACGAGGTCCCATACCTCGGGTCCGACTTGACTCTATCGTTCTTTAATGTCCTGAATAATAAACTTGAGTTAATTTATACTTTCTTAAGAACCTTCTTCAAGTTAATTATTCCTTTTATATCACTTATTACAATGTCATTAACACTATGTAATTATTTTAGTTAATAACGGTCGTTTTAACGATCCTTGGTACTTGAGTCAAAATATGCTCTTTATAATTACAAGTTGTTCATGTATACATTATATCCAGAGTTATAATCATGATTTATATATCATATATATCATATATATCCAGTATATATATGCATTTATAATATTACATAATCATTTAAAGGTCATAAATGAAATGCACCGTTCATGGAGACGGTAAGCCGTACGTACACATGAACGCTACTTTCATTTCTATTTCGAATTTTATAGAATGGAATCATAATGATATAAAGGTATATTATAATTCCAGTATAATATCATATATAATATCATAACTCCATCCTTTATACGTCCCACATATGGTATTAACGAATCAAATCACTTTGAGGGGGCGGTAGTCCACACTTTCTTAAATGAAGATATCACGTTTACCCATAATGGAAACCATAATGGTATGACCAAAATGAAAAATAAAGAATCTTAAGGAAAACATAAACATATTATATATCATATATAAATATAGTGTCATCTTAATGGCCACCTTTGAAGGTGTTAAAAGAATGTTGAACAATCATCATTTCGGGGGGCATAAATTCACCATCCACAGAAACAGTATGTCCTTTAACCATTAGATGTAGGTGTGAGTAAGTGTATCTAGAATCCTTCTTATAAAAACATCCTAGTATATTTAAGATACTGTATTTATTACAAAAGAATTGAATAAAAAGATATTAGGGGGTTGGAGAAGAAAAATAAAACAAAAGGACTCAAGTGAAGACATTACCTTAAAATCGGGTAACTCTCATTGGTTTGAGCTCAAAGGCTTCCTTAAAAAGACTTCTGCCCAAAGTGAGGATTCAAGGAGTAAGAGAGGGATGTGGAGAGACAAAATGGGCAGGGGTTGGCCGAGCCAAAGGCTTTGGTAGTGTGGGTAAGGAGGTAGAGGTGGGGGAATTTTATAAGAGGAGAGGAGGGGCACTCTTGGAAAGAAAAGAAATGTTACTTTATTTGAAAATGATTTTCGGATTCAAAAGGTCCCACATTGATATAATTAGAGGGTAAGGTGATAAGGGTTCTAAATCCACCAATCCAATTGATTTTGGACATGTTTAGGTTATAGATTTTACATTATCATTTCATTTTATTTAAATCCTTTATTAATGAGGTAATCGCTGCATCATCATGATGTCATAAATAATTTAATTTATTTAAATTCTAAAAATTATGAAAAAATTACAATGATGTAGGAAATCTTTTTATCTTTCCAATTAATATTTATAGTCTAAAATATCATCTATTTAGAAAAAAGTAAAAAATGTTTTAATTAGGTGATACATTCTTGTTATATTTACTTTCTTTAAAAAAATAAAAAGATAACAAGTCACATTCCACAAAAGTGATTCCATGGGGTCCCCAAGTTTGGAAGAAGACATGCCATGGTCGGACATGAGACATCCAGTAGAATTAGGACACATGTTGGTGTCATTTTATTATTATTACGATATTATTTTATTATCCTTAACTACCCGATTACTCATTAATCAAGATAATTAAAGATAATTACTGTTGTTACTATTCATAATGTCCAAAGACAAAAGAGTCTTGATTACATAATTTGGTCCTTCTGATTCCAAATATGTAATATATTTTACCAAATTCAAAACACATAAATTGAAATAATTGATTTAAAAATAATTCCCGTTGTCAAAACAAATAGCGGGTTTTTTTTGAAACAATACCTATGAAAAGTTTGGCATTAGTTTATGCCCAATTCCAAAGTGAAATTAATCATAATGAACACCATTGGATTAAATGGTAAAAATATATTCTAATTTAACTTTAAAACCAATTCAAAAGATAATATAATCATATAAATAAATTAGATTAAAAGAAATTTTGATGTAAAATGCAGTATTTTTTCACTATTCATTAAAAAAAGAACATTGTCAGAAAAATACCAAAAATTCACACAAAGTAAATTTTGATGTCCCAATCATAAATAATAAGTTTATTTTGACAAACATATCTTATAAAAGTGTCAAAAGATAGATTTAAAAATGGTTTTCCATCAAAAGGAAGTAAAACAATCTTTTAAAAAATATTAGTGTATTCCATGCTTAAGATTTGATTTATTTTCATTTTAAGCATCTAAAACACTATCTAATTAATTAATAGACATAGATAAAAATATCTATTATTCATTAATTACTTGGGATGTTACATCCTTCCCCCTTTAGAAAATTGTGTCCCTGCAATTTATTTACTTATCGAACAAAGGGGGTACTTATCCCTCATTGCATTTTCAGATTCCCATGTTGCCTCTTCCATCGTGTGGTTTTTCCACAAAACCTTTACTTGATTAATCAACTTATTTCGTAACACTTTCTCCCTGTGGTCAATAATATGGACCGGTTGTTCCTCATAAGATAGGTTCTCTTCCAGCTGAACTACCTCTGGACTCAAAACATGAGATGTATCTAGAATATACTTTCTCAACATCGAAACGTGAAAAACATTGTGTACCTGAGATAAACTCGGAGGTAAAGCCACCTGGTATGCGACTGATCCAACTCTCTCCAGAATTTCATATGGTCCAATGAACCTTGGACTCATCTTTCCTTTCTTACCAAATCTCATCACACTTTTCCATGGTGAGACTTTGAGAAAAACATGATCACCTACCTCAAAAATTAGATCCCTCCTCCTGTTGTCTGCATAAATCTTCTTCCTACTCTGAGCTGTTCTAATGTGTTTCTGAATCAACTGAACTTTTTCTACCATCTCTTCTACCAATTCTGGTCCCATCAACTTTCTTTCACCCACTTCATCCCAGAAAGCTGGAGTTCGACACCGCTTCCCATATAACACCTCAAATGGTGCCATCTGTGTACTGGAATGAAAACTGTTATTATATGAAAATTCAACCAAAGAAAGATGTTGGTCCCAACTTCCCTGATAATCCATCGAACAAGCTCGTAGAATATCTTCCAAGGTCTGAATTGTTAGTTCTGACTGCCCATCTGATTGAGGATGAAATGTTGTACTAAAATTTAATTCAGTACCCAACGACATCTGAAGGCCTTTCCAAAAGTTATAAGTGAACCTGGGATCACGATCAGATACAATGGAGAGGGGAACTCCATGTAACCTTACTATCTCTTTAAGATACAAACGAGAAAGTTGATCTAGGGAAAAAGTATCTCGTATAGAAAGGAAATGAGAAGATTTAGTCAAGCGATAAACAATAACCCAGATTGCATTATTACCTAGAGATGTCTTCGGTAATCCCATAACAAAGTCCATGTATATATTCTCCCATTTTCACTCTGGCACTCGTAAAGGCTGAAGAATCCCTTTCGGTAACTACCGCTCTACTTTAACCTATTGACATGTCAAACACTTCAAAGTAAAATCAACAATATCTCTTTTCATTCCATCCCACCAGTAATACTCCCGCAGATCTTTGTACATCTTAGTACTGCCAGGATGAACTGAAAACGGAGAACTATGAGCTTCACATAACAACTCTCTCTTCAACTGTGAATCACAAGGCACACACAATCTCTTCCCAAATCTCAAAACGCAATCATTATCAATGTTGAATTCAGGCAACTTACCTTTCTGAACCAGCTCTACCTTTTCCTGCAACTCACTGTCTTGCTTCTGTGCTTGCTTGATTCTATCTTATAGAGATGATCTCACTGATACCTGAAACAAAACAGAAGAACTCCCTGCACCAAAAACTTATATGCCAAAGTTCATCAAATCCTTAACCAAAGGATCACGTTCCAAATGCAACATTGCTAATGAAGCATTACTTTTTCGACTCAAAGAATCAGCCACTTTATTTTCTTTTCCCGGATGGTAATGAATTGTACAATCATAATCCTTGATTAATTCCAGCCATCTCCTCTGTCTCATGTTTAACTCTTTCTGAGTGAATATATACATTAAACTTTTGTGATCAATATATATTTTACACTATACTCCATACAAATGATGCCTCCAAATTTTTAAAGCAAAAACAACAGGAGCTAATTCCAAATCATGTGTAGGGTAATTTACCTCATGAGTTTTCAACTTTCGTGAAGCATAAGAAATTACCTGATCATTCTGCATTAGGACGCAACCAAGTCATTTCAATGAAGCATCGTTATATATAACAAAATCACCATTCTTGGAAGGTATTGCCAAAACTGGAGCATTCACCAATCTTCTTTTCAATTCCTGAAAACAACAATCACATTTTTTTGTCCAGATAAAATTAACACCCTTCCGAGTTAGCTTAGTCATTGGACTAGATAACCGTGAAAAATTTCTAACAAACCTTCGGTAATAGCCTGCCAAACCAAGGAAGCTACGAATCTCAGTTACATTTGTGGGTCTTGCCCAGTCTTCCACAACTTTTGTTTCTGCAGGATCAACAATTATCCCATCTTTAGAAACAATGTGACCAAGGAAAGAAATTTGTTGCAACCAAAACTCACACTTGCTGAATTTTCCATACAGTTTCTTTTCTTTTAAGGTTTTCAAGATAACCCTTAAATGTCTTTCATGCTCCTCTTTACTTTTAGAAAACACCAAAATATCATCAATGAAAACCACCACAAAATTATCCAAGAAATCATGGAAAATTCTATTCATTAAGTCCATGAATACAGCAGGTGCATTGGTTAGCCCAAAAGGCATTACTACAAATTCATAATTTCCATATCTTGTACGGAACGTGGTCTTTGAAACATCTGTTTCCTTTACCTTCAGCTGATGGTACCCCGATCTCAAGTCAATCTTTGAAAAATACTGAGCTCCCTAGAGCTGATCAAACAAATCATCGATATGAGGCAAATGATATTTGTCCTTAACAGTGAAGTTATTCAAGGATCTATAACCAATGAAAAGTCTCATTGAACCATATTTCTTTTTAACAAATAAAACAAGAGCACCCGGTGGTGATGTACTAGTTCGAATGAAACATTTTTCTAATAAATCTTGCAATTTCTCCTTCAACTCTAAAAGTTCAATTTTAGCCATTCGATAAGGGGGTTTTGAAATTGGCATAGCATCAGGAACTAAGTAAACAGTAAACTCAACTTCCCGATCTGGTATTATTCCAGGCAACTCATCAGGAAAAACATCAGGATACTCATTTACCACTGGCACATCATTAATCTGAACAGTTCCTTTATTTTCAACGATGTGTGAAAGGTAACATTCATTTCCATCTTTTACAAGTTTCTTGGCCTCTTGATAAGTTATCAACAATAAGGGTTCATTCTTGGACACAAACTGAAAGTCTTTCGGAAAGGAAACTTCTTTTTCTCTACAGTCAATCTTAGTATGGTAAATAGAGAGCCAATCCATACCCAGGATAACATCAAACTCTACTAGAGGTAGAACAATAAGTTTTTCAAGTAGGTTCTTTCCACATATAAGGATATGAAGATTCATATAAATTATTTTTGCCTCAACATTTCCCCCAGGTGTTTTCACCAAAAGTTCAGGAGTCATTTCTTGAGATGGTATTCCCATTTTACTAGAAAAGGTTTCAAAGATGAAAGAATGTGTGGACCCCAAATCAAACAACACACTGGCATAATCTGAAAAACCAAACAACGTACCTAATACAACTTCATTTGATGGCATGAAATCTACTGAAGTAGTTGCAAAGGATTTCACCACCCCTTTCTTCTTGTAGTCTAACTGCTTCTCATCACTCAAGCTCTTTGTCAGACACTCGTTTGCATAGTGACCCATCTCATTGCACTTAAAACATTTCACTAACTGTAAATCAAATTTCTTTTTACCTTCACCTTGATCTTTTTCAGTGAAATCACGAGCCTTATGTCCCATCTTACCACATCGGTAGCACTCTCCAGAATTCAGAAGACATTCCCCAGCATGCCTTTTGCCACATTTATCACAAACTTGAATCTTAGATTTCTTACCATTATAATTTTTTGAAGAATTCTTTCCTTTCTCCTGCCACCTTGGTCTCTTCTTCTGCTGGTTGTTATAGAACACATGATCATCAACAAACTCCATTTCCACCTTCTCAGCACATAAAACAAGCTTCTCATAACTTTTAAACTCACGAGAAGCTAATGCCCTTCGATATTTTGGCTTTAATCCTGAGTAAAAATGATTGATTTTACTATCAAGGTCTCGGATAAAATTTGGAGCATACCTTGCCAATCGAGTGAACCTTTCTTCATAGGTAGCCAATGAGTCTTCCTCTTACCTCAATTCCAAGAATTGTTTCTCCATCCTAAGTCGAACAGCCTTAGGAAAATACTTTTGAAGAAACATACCTTTGAATTCGTCCCAGTCGAGAGCATCAATCTCATCAGCGTCCCTGATAATTTTAACCATCGACCACCACTGATCTGCTTCACCCTCCAAACGGTAAATAGCAAGACTAAACTTTTGATTGTCTGAGCACCCCATGACATCAAAAATCTTCTCTAGTGCTTTAATCCACCCTTCAGCCAGCACAGGGTCAAATGATCCTATGAATGATGGGGGATGTTGCCTCATGAAATGTTCCACCACTGACATGTTCCTCTGTGGTTGATCTGGCTGATCTCATGTATGGATACCACCGCCATTTATCTCTTGAGTCAACTATGCCATTACTACAACAAACTGTTCATTTCCAATTTCGACCATCTCAGGATTCTGATTCGGAAGGTTATTTCCTTCTACATGGCTTCCTAGCACTGCTTCCCTATTTACTCTATGGAAAACCATTATGAACAAACATGTCTTAGATGAAGCAACATGGTAATCTTCAAATACTATATCACTTCAATTTGAACATAAAAAAATAAATAAATATTTTTGGATAATCATTTAATAGAATTCTAACTCCTAAAGTTATCTAAACCGACCTTTGATACCAACTATAAGGCACCAACCTTAAACCTTACTTAATCTTGAGTTATTACAAGATTACACATTGAGGATCTTTTCGGGTTTAGAGTTTTAGGGAATTAGATCATAAAACTTTCATTACATTCCACATATAAACAAAGTGGTTACATAAAGATAGTATTCTTCTTTCCCATCAATGGAAACATATTTAAAATAAAACATGGATTCTTTCTTGACACTTCCTTGACACTATCATCATATCATGTACCTTTCCCTTAACCTGTGAAAAACATTTCAAAAAAACATGGGATGAGCATAAAAAGCATAGTAAGGGATATAAAAATATGGAAAGGAAACATGGGTACATATACATAAGAATGAAATCATACATTACCCATAAAACATAAGCACTTTAACATACCTCATCAAATCATGAATAAATCATAGAAATTTTAAGACATAAAGGTAACTTGAGGTATTCATAACATTCTTACATAGGGAGTAACCTCTTGGTTACGTTTGGAATACCCATCACAGGATATTCCCTAAATCCCTTCAGAGAAACCTCAACGTTTCACTCCTTCACGTTACCCAATGCATTGGAGAGCTATATCGGTCTCACCCGCCCTTAGTTTATCACGGAACCACCCATCTTCATAATAATTCCCATGAACTTCAACATAATCATATCACATAAAACATGCATGTAGGAAACATAACATTTCCACCTTTAAATCACAAGATATCAACACAACACATTGATATAAAAACATTATGAAAACCATTTTCAATACCAAAACAAATGAAAAGTAAAACATGGTATTTATTTTTCTTTTAAAAAAAGGTATGGCTTGTAGAGGAAGCCGAAACTCAAATAATGGTCACGGTGGCGGAGAAGTTGTTGTCGCCGCATATGTACGACAAAAACATTCCCTTTTGTCATTTAGTAAATGCTTAGTATAATAAATATTCCTTTTGAATAAACGTAAAAGTCAAAGGGGTTTATACACCGTATAAAAGAAGGTTGTGTATAAAAGAAAATATGCCTCAATGAAAGGATATTGAGACGAAGTCCCATACCTTGGGTCCGACTTGACTCGGTCGTTCTTTAATGTCCTGAATAATAAACATGAGTTAATTTATATTTTCTTAAGTACCTTCTTCAAGTTCATTATTCCTTTTATATCACTTATTACCATGTCATGAACACTGTGTAATTATTTTAGTTAATGACGGTCATTTTAACGATCATTGGTACTTGAGTCAAAATATGCTCTTTATAATTACAAGTTGTTCATGTATCCATTATATCCAGAGTTATAATCATGATGTATATATGATATATATCATATATATCCAGTATATATATGAATTTATAATATTACATAATCATTTAGAGGTAAGAAATAAAATGCACCGTTCATGGAGATGGTAAGTCGTACGTACGCATGAACGCTACTTTCATTTCTATTTCGTTTTTTATAGAATGGAATCATAATGATATAAAGGTATATTATAATTCCAGTATAATATCATATATAATATCATAACTCCATCCTTTATACGTCCCACATATGGTATTAACGAATCAAATCACTTTGAGGGGGCGGTAGTCCGCACTTCCTTAAATGAAGATATCACATTTACCCATAATGGAAACCATAAAGTTATGCCCAAAATGAAAAATAAAGAATCTTAAGGAAAACATAAACATATTATATATCATATATAAATATAGTTTCATCTTAATGGCCACCTTTTAATGTGTTAGAAGAATGTTGAACAATCCTCGTTTCGGAAGGCATACATTCACCATTCACGGAAACAGTATGTCCTTTAACCATTAGATGTAGGTGTGTGTAATTGTAGCTCGAATCCTTCTTATAAAAACATCCTAGTATATTGAAGATACTGGAGTTGTTACAAAAGAAATGAATAAAAAGAGGTTAGGGGGTTGGAGAAGCAAAATAAAACAAAAGGACTCAAGTGAAAACATTACCTTAAAATCGTGTAACTCCCTTTGGTTTGAGCTCAAAGGCTTCCTTGGGAAGACTTTTTCCCAGAGTGAGGCTTCAAGGAGTAATATAGGGATGTGGAGAGACAAAATGGGTAGGGGTTGGATGAGCCAATGGCATTGGGAGTGTGGGTAAGGAGGTAGAGGTGGGGGCCTTTTATAAGAGGAGAGGAGGGCCACTCTTGGAAAGTAAAGAAATGATACTTTATTTGAAAATGATTTTCGAATTAAAATGGTCCCACATTGATATAATTCGAGGGTAAGGTGATAAGGGTTCGAAATAAACCCATCCAATAGGTTTTGGACATGTGTAGGTCATATAATTTACATTATCATTTCATTTTATTTAAATCCTTTATTAATGAGGTAATCGCTGCATCATCATGATGTCATAAATAATTTAATTTATTTAAAGTATAAAAATTATGAAAAAAATAATATGATATAGGAAATATTTTTATCTTTCCAAATAATATTTATAGTCTAAAATATCATCTATTTAGACAAAATTAAAAAATGTTTTAATTAGGTTATACATTCTTGTTATATTTACTTTCTTTAAAAAAAATAAAAAGATAACGAGTCACTTTCCACAAAAGTGATTCCATGGGGTCCCCAAGTTTGGCACAAGATATCACATGGTCGGCAATGATACAACCAGTAGAATTAGGACACATTTTGGTGTCATTTATTTATTATTATTATATTATTTCTTTATCCGTAACTACCCGATTACTCATTAATCAAGATAAGTAAAGATAATTACCGTCATTACAATTAATAATGTCCAAAAACAAAAGAGTCTTGATTAAATAATTTGGACCTTATGATTCCAAATATGTAATCCATTTTACCAAATTCCAAACACAGAAATTTCAATAATTGATTTAAAAATAATTCCCGTTTTCAAAACAAATAGCGGGTTTTTTTGAAACAATATCTATGAAAAGTTTGGCATTAGTTTATGCCCAATTCCAAAGTGAAATTAATCCTAATGACCACCATTGGATTAAATGGTAAAAATATATTCTAATTTAACTTTAAAAAAAAATTCAAAAGATATTCTAATCATATAAATAAATTATATTAAAAGCAGTTTTTTATGTAAAATGCAGTATTTTTCACTATTCGTTAAAAAAAAGAACATTGTCAGAAAAATACCAAAAATTCACACAAAGTAAATTTTGATGTCCGAATCATAAAAAATAAGTTTATTTTGACAAATATAGCTTATAAAATTGTCAAAATATAGATTTAAAAATGGGTTTCCATCAAAAGGTAGTAAAACAATCTTTTAAAAAATATTAGTGTATTCCATGCTTAAGATTGGATTTATTTTCATTTTAAGCCTCTAAAACACTATCTAATTCATTAATAGACATAGATAAAAATATCTATTATTCATTACTTACTTGGGATGTTACAAAAACTGATCCCCATGTACATAATATATTTTTATATTCTTCAAATAATTTTATCTATAGAGTAAAATTTTGAAATTATACCCATTATCTCAAAACTTATTGATGTGTTCCACATATCATTGTCAATAAAGTATATTTTGGACCCATTTCATGTTATCACCTCTATAGAAATATAATTATAACATGATTTGTCTTACTGTGAACAACCTATCCAGATTTTAGACAATAGAGAACAAGTTATAAGGAATTAGGAAACTCAGTTGGAAAATATACTTTTTTGAAAGCATAACATAGAATAGGTAATGTCGAAACCCGAAGAAATTTTGATTAAGAACTACCCAAATATAGTTATGATGTGAAATAATAGAAATTTAAATGGTAAAATGTTTAATGGATAAAATTATGAAACAACCAAATAATTTATTTTATGTTTATTTTTAAATAAATTTAATTTCTTAAATAGATTTTTGGATCACACAACCTTGATCATTTAAATGAATGTTTTGTTCGATAGTGTATACATGACGCAACACCAAGAATAAACGAACTGTGATAAACTATTAAAATCTTATTATTTTAACGTACCCATTATAACCTAGCCATTAAATTGGTAGTTTCAAATAGGATTAACAATATATATATATATATATAAAAGACTCTATAAATTTGAATTTATTGATTAATACATAGGAAATAAACACTCAAATATTAGTAAATTCTATTTATATGTTTTATTAAAAAAAATTATAATAAAATAATGTAATAAATTATTTAAAATATTAAAAAATGAATTTTTTATAATGAGTTTCATTTTTTAAATCATCTTATCAAAATTTTATTAGTGTTCTTTTTTTGTATTTTCTCTGAAGAGATTATTTTTCCCATGAATATTGAAAATACAATATTTTATTGAAAACACTATTTTTATTTCAAGAATTCTAAAAGTATTATTTTAATTTGAAATATATTACAAGAATTTGTTTTATCTATTATATTATTAATAATTCAATTATATTCATTGGAATCACTTTTATGGTTGAATTTGGTAAAGAAACATTTTTATGCATAAAAAAATCATTTTTCTGAAGAAATTGATATTCATTGAATTTTTTATTTCAATATTATATTACCTCATGAAAATTATTTAAATTGAATATTAAATAATTTATCCCATATTGGGAATTATTAGGTACAGTTTTAGTAAATATTAAACTTTATTTAATATGAATATTAACTCTAATATTTTTTGTTACAATAGTAAATGGTAAATCATGTAATTAATGGTTAAAAATAATATAATAAAGACTGTAAAATCACACTAATAATTTCCTTAATATATTGTATAATTAAATTTCTTCTATAATAATACAAATTTTTGTATATGTCCTTTTATACAATTATATTAGATGGTTATCTTTATAATATGTTATGTGAAGAAAAGTATAAAATGTCACACTATTATTTTTAATAACTATACTATTTTAAATATAGAGATAACTAGAGGATATTTTTTATTACAAAATATAGTTTATAAATATAAAAGGATTATCTTTACAATGGTAATTTATTTTTAATTTTTGTTTGAAGAAATAATTTCTTTAAATTATTACACAACATTGAACCTGTAATTGTCTAATTAATCTTACAATTAAATGAATGATATTAAAATTCATAAAGGTTGAATAATTTGAAGGATTCAATACAAAAAAATAATTTTAAAAATAAAAATGAGATAATATAGGGGTTTTTATGAATTTTTTTCTAATTACATTATTGTCTTGATGTTATTAAATTCAAACTAAACAGATGTTCTAAAATTGACATTTTTGATATTTCATGAGAATTATGTTTTATTAAATGATTTAAAATTTATAAAATTATTCGATTTATAAAATATTATTGGATACGGTTAATTACATCTAAAATTATCTATTCAAGTTTTTTTTTTGAAATTTTTAGAGACATTATTAACCCTTAGAGTGTAGAATGATTTAAAAGTGCATTAATTGCCAAAACTGTTAACGAGGGATTACAACTAAAAGATAAGGTTGAAAACGTATCCAAAAAATCTAAAACAATTATAAAATTATTTATAGTTTTGTACACTTTATGTTATAATTATATCTATTTTTCCCCATTTTTAAATGATAAATAAATTTTATTAATTTATTATTTCAAAAAAATTCCAAAAGTGTGCCTCACCTCAATTATAAAAGGGAACCTCTTCCTTTTCTTCATTACACCTCTTTTATTCGTCTATATCAAAAACACCCTAAAAATAAATCTTATAAGAATCATTATAGTGTTTATTTAGGTTATTTATCTTCCAAAATAGCATCCATATATCCCTTAATAAGAGATTTAATTGGATTCCGCTGAAAACGTTATAAACATATTTACCGAATCATTCAAGATTATTTCTTATTATACTTATATTAATGTGTTTTAATCATCCTACGATAATAAATTTAGAATAATATATATTTATAGTTTTTATTATGATTAAGAAATAACTATATTCCATCTCCTTTCCATCATATTAAAAGTGAAAACATCACTCATGCATACGTACGACTTACCGTCTCCACGTAGCGGTGTAATTTGTTTTTCTTATCCACATTTGTTGGTTCGTTATAAAGATATTAAGAAGGATTATATATTATAATTACAAAATAATTATACCTCTATGATGATAATATCATATCTACCATCTTACATTCCAATTCATTGAGAACTTATGTGTACGTGTGGACTACCACCTCCATGAAGTGATGTTATTAGTTTTTAATTTCTATTTTAATTATATGTTAATAAGTATATATTTATGAATATATATGATATATATGATATAATAATTATTAAATAAAGTTTAAATATTATTTACCTATTCTTCCTTCCATCAAATGAGATTTTAATACAATATATATTCTTACACATGACATGTCTTCTCCATGAACGGTGTAATTCATTTTCTATCAATATATTTTATGAATTTCTATAAATATATATATAAGATATATATATAAGATATTCATTTAATTATTAAAAATACTGATATTTTAAAATCTTTATCAAAATTAAATGTTCGACACTATCAAATCAAATCATTTATGAAAAATGAAGCAATTACCAACCGAAACAATGATTCTAACAATGAATTTATATTAAACTGGTTATAAAACATTATAGGTAAATAATATATGGTATGATATATATGATTATTATTTTTTAATATTTTTATAATCAATATATATTTATTATGTAGGAGTTTTAAACATGTATAATGGAATTTGAACCTGATGTAAGGGTTTTTTCACAGTGTTTCCATTATTTTGGATTCTTTATTTATAAGTTTTAGCTGCAGAATATTTATTATCTATGTATTTATTTCAAAAAAAATAAAAACTTTTTTGATTATTATATAATGATTTTTTTATTCCATGTTTACCCTTTATTTAATTTTTACAAAAAAAATCTAGTGGGAATCTTCCAGTTTTTTTTTCAAATGAGGTATTTTTTGACATCTATTGCAAAACAATTAAATTAATGTTTTTCTAACATATAAAGTATGAATGTAATTTTTCAATACCATTATTCCTTAATGATTAGATTATTTCTTTAAAATTTTAAAATTTTCTTTTAAAATAAAATTATTTTTATATTATGCGTGAAATATTTATATTTTATGAAGTGATTTCCAAATTATAAAGGGTATTTTCCTCATGAATTTTTTGGTGAAATTTTTATTGTATTTTCATCTATATAAACATCTGTTGTTTAATATTATGCTGATGGTATAATATAGTTATAAAATCGACAATATTTCATTGGATTGTTTATGATCATTTTGATTCGAGGAAATTATTGTCATTTTCTATGACAGTGCTTCCATTTTTTAAAGTTATTGATTATTAATGAATATTGACTATGATATTTTAATTATTCATATGAAGAATGCATTGTAATTAGTAATTAATGGATGCGTACCTCTATATCCCCTTAACACATCAGTATATTTCTTGGAAAAAACTAAAATATGTTTTGGTTGAGGCATTACCATTTTATTCAGATGTCATTACACAAGGCATTGACAATATTTTGAGATATCTTGGATAAGGAATCGATTATATATTTCAGATTTATAAATTATTTATTCCAATATTATGAATTAAATTATTGATTTCCATGTGATTATTTTATTTATTATCTATGTATGATTTGATATCCCATGTGATTATTTATATGGAATTCATTTATTATCATTAATTTTTTCCATAATATTTTTTCCTTGTTATATTATCTTCTATGAATTACCTTACTGGGAATTTGAGCTTACCCCTTTATTATGTTTTATTTCCCCAAGATTTCAAAAAAAAATATGATTGATATACCGGGGTATTCTAAAGTGAATTACTGTGGTCTTAAAGAAACTACTATGTTGAATTTTATGTTCTCAAATTTTATTTATAATTCCAATATCTAACAAGTTTTCTAATACCAATAAACTAGTTCTACCTTTTTGATGATATTTCTTGTATCTTATTCCATGATAATAAATTAACCATTGATTCTACAATACTATATTTTGGTTATTTATAATAATTCAATATATAGGAAAAGTTTCTTGAAGTTTGGGTAATGTATAGAGTAATTGGTTTCCAAGAAAATACATTTATTCTTTAATATTACAAGTGTATTTGGTTTTAGGCAAGATGCATCTTGGTTTAATAAACCCAAAATTATATGTTCATGTATATCCTGTTCATCATCATTTTTCATAATTAATAGTCTCTTAATAAACACTTGGTTTAATACTCCAAGTTGAAATTGTTTGGGAAATTCAAAAACACTTTACAAACCACTATAAGGCACATAAATTTATTATTAAGTCATAAAAACTAATATGTAAATTACCATGTACAAACTATATAAAAATATTCATTCACAAAAGTTACTATTTACATGTCATTTATAGTTTATTCCTTATTTTTTTATAGTTTTTCTTTTATATATTTACTAGTTAAAGTATTTTAATTCTATTTTTTCCTTTCATTTATTTAGAGGAATAAAATAAGTCTAACTGTGGAAAATACCAACATGGTAAGAAATGTGATGATTTTTATAATGATATTCCCACCCATATGGGAGTATGATCTGGGAACATCATGTAATTAGAATCCTAGATGACTCTTTCTATAAAAAACAAATTGAATATTATGGAACACCCTCCTCCTAAGATAGACCAAGTTGGTGTGGATTCCTTTATACACCAATGGCCTCATACCTTTTGTATATCATCTGATCCCCTCATCTAAGAAATATGAATTAACAATATTCAAAATATATTCTCGATACTCAAATAGTTGTAAGAAGATAATTTCATTCAGGTCACTTGTCATCTTAATGTGGAAGTTGATAACTGGTGGAAACTGATCAGGAACACAAAATTACAAAGAGGAAATTGATTCAATGGAATGGGAATAAATCATGAGTATATTTATCAATAAATATTTTCCTAGAACTCACCTTATGAAAAGGGATTTCCAGTTCCTTGGAATGAAGAAAATGGAATATGAGACTATTGGGGCATTTGAGGAATACTTCATATGGATTTCATAATACACTGATGACTTTTTCATCAATATCAAATATAAGGAACATTGTTTCTTTATCATGTTAAGTAGAAGTTTATATATTTATCTATAAATTAGTTAATTTGAGGGTTATAAAGTTATTTCCCAGTGTTCCCTCAAGGTTGAGATAGAGGTATGTGACAATCAATGGGCTCTGGGGCCTGATTAAAAAAATCTAAAATATACTTTTTTACAGGAGTTTTAATGGATAAATCTCAGGGAAGGAATAAAAAACAACTACCTATATTTCAAAAGTGTGGAAGGAAGCATCCTAGAAACTATCTTTAGGGAAATAAGAGATGCTTCATATAGGGAAAAGTGGGAACTAGACCAATCAATACTGAAGGGATATGAAAAAATATACTAATGAGATAGAAAAAAATAAGGTTCCACTTAATACTCAATGTATGGTCCTATTTTTATGCATCAAAGAAAAGGATAATTATAAAAACCAATACCTTAAAAAAAAGTGTTTTTATGGATAATTAAGGACAAAAAACCCCGATGCCTATAGAGAAAAGAAGGGAATATTTTATCACTACTACAGAGTTGGATCTAGATGATGATGTGGTAACATGTATGATGGTTATTCCTTCATGAATAGAAAACATGAATTTTGTTTCTATTTCAACGCATTATTTAATATCTTGAATGTTTAGTATAACTTTTCAAACACCACTTCAATATATGGGGGCCGAGATATCTATGAGAGCAATAAATAGAGAAGTTATTACATACCATGTATATAAATCCTCCTTAGTCAATGTTAGAGAACTAAACCTTCTGGAACTCTTTTTTTCTTTTATTGTATTTTTTCTATATGAGGCCTAGATTTTCTATCCATTTAAAAATCCAGCGTCAACTTTCGAGAGAGGGAGGTTACACTGAACATCTCAATCCATCCTTCAATTCAGTATAAGTCTAAGGAGGTGGATGAATATACTTCGGAATCATTATCTCAATTATGGATTTTACTTCCAAATTATATAGTATATTAATCTAAAATTATTAAAACCAAGGAGAGAATCAAACTTGAGATATTATAATGATGTATTCCTTAAAGAGTTTCATAGTCCTCCTCTCAAATGAAAAGTTGAGTTCGCAATTAACTCTATACATATATATCTTCTTATTTCCATGACTCCTAAAAGAATAGCCTCTATTGAGTAGGAATTACTGAAGAATTAGTTACAATAGAATTTGGACAAGGGTTTCATATTCTAAATAGCTTCACCATGGTGTGTGCTTCATCAAGAATAAGGATGTGTTAATGCAACTCACATTGATTATCCTGAACTAAAAAATATCATGATATAAAAATATTTTCCCAATCCATAGATAGATGAATTGACTGATCAGTTATAAAGGGACTATTATTTTTATTTGGTGGTCTTTCATTAGGGGTATCACTAATTAAAAGTGAAGATGGAATATATCCCCAAATATGCCTTTTCAATGGGGTGTGGACATTATGAGTTTATAGTGACGCCCTTTGGACTCACTTATGCTCCATAAATATTCATGGACATAATGAATAGAGTCTTTATAGATTACCTTAATAAATTATTGGTATTATTTGTAAATGATATTATGATATACACCATTGGTATGGAGGAGCATGAGGATAATTTAAATACAATGATTAAGGATTTGTGAAAGGATAAGATATATGAAATGTATAGTAAATGTGAGTTCATTATGGAGGAAGTATCATTCTTGGGGTATGTTATCACTAAACAAGGAATATTTGTGGTCCCCTCTAAGAAAACATCAATTAAGGAATGTCCTAGAACAATATCCGCATTGTAGATCCATATTTTTTTAGAAGATTCAGGTACTATCAACAATTTGTGATAAACTCCTCATGATTTTAAAACCTACTAACCAAGATCACTTGGAAGGGATTAATGTTTTTCTGGATTGATGAATGTGAATAAAGATTCAGGGAATTGGAAAAGATTCATATCACTGCATAGTACCTCATGTTTCCCACAAGTGGGGATCTTTTTATAGTATAAAATAATGATTCAAAATCAGTAATGGGTTATATGGTAATAAAAAATGATAATGTTATAACCTATAACTCAACATGGTTGAAATTTAATGAGCATAACAATCCAAATCCCGATATGGAGTTAGTTTTAGTGATATTGACATTAAAATTATATAAAAAATATATCTATGTAGAGAAGTTTGAAATATATATGGATTATAAGATCCAAAAATATATATTCATAGATAAATATCTTAATCTATTGTTCATAAGATAGTTATAGTAGATCAAAAAACCAAGACTACTCAATCCTATTATATTCAAGGAAAGAAAATAAAATAGTAGATTCTCATTGTAGAAAAGATCTAGTAAATTTATCAATGATTATAATTGATAAGGATACAATCCAATTTGACTTGAAAATAATGGAAATGGGAATCATATTGGAAGGTACATCATTATTCCTCTATCAAATGAATATTCAACCAACCAATAAGGCCTTGACCATAAATGTTACATACTGTTGGGTCAAGTCAATAATTTTACGTTAATTTGAATCAAGTATCTTTTTAGGTTTGTAAATTTAGAGAATATAGTCATAATTAACACATAAAAACATGAATATTATGAGTAGATGCTTCTACTCGCTATCCAATTTTTTCTTATAAAAAAAACTCTTTAAAATAAAACATGACATCGTTTGATGTTTTAACTACAAACCATTCCTTTAATTCCTAACCATTACTATATTATTCTTTATGTCTTCGTAAAAACATTTAAAAACATGGGATGAGCATAAAAATCTCATTGAGGGATTCTTAATTAATGAAAACTATTAGTCTTGAAAAAACATGTAAACCATGATAACTTTATGATAAATTAATACTTTAAGAAGTAACAAAAACAATTCACTGAATATAAGCTCATTAATTACCATTGTGTAACAAAATGATTACCATAAAGTCCCTAGAAAGAAAAATAAAACATATAAAGCTTAATTGGGACATAAACATACTTAAATGGAATAACCATATGATCAACTTCCACACATATCTGTAATTTTAATAGCTATAAGACCAGATTTCATACCCAATGCATTAGAGGTTTTAACGTAAATACTTGTCCTTGGTTTATTATGGATCCACCCATCATTTGGTTTATCACATAACCACCATTCATTGGTTTATCACATAACCACCTGTAAAAATTCCAAGTACCATTATACAATCATAAAACCTAAAATATTGCAAATATCACCATTTCACTAAAAATATTTCATTTAAAATCACAATAAATAATTTCCAGTTATTGATATACTCAATCGATTGAAAAATCTATTTTCAATACCAAAACAACCTAAAAGGGAATAAGCTATTGCTTTTCCTTTTAAAAACAATAAGGCTTATAGAGGAAGAAAAATATCAAATAATGATTACGGGGGTGGAGAAGCCGTTGTCACTGCATACGTTAAAAATATTCCAATTATAATTTAGTAAAACGCTTCATAGAAAAAAAATATTTCATTATAATGAAATTAATAATCAAAGTGTTTTATTATACATCGTATAAAATAAGGTGGTTTATATTTTATAAATATGTCTCAATGAAATGATATTGAGACGAAGTCCCTTACCATGAGTCTGATTAATCATGTATGTTCTTTGTTCTTACTAAATAATAAACTTAATTTAATTTATACTTTATTTAGAACCTTATTCAGGTTTATTATTCCTGTTATATCACTTATTAACTTGTTTCAAAAATTACATAATTATTTATGTTAATATCTGTAGTTTTATCAATATTTTGTAATTGAGTGGAAAATTAAATTGTTTGATGTAAATTGTCAATGTGCTCAAAAGTACATCGTCTCAAGAATATTATTTATGATTTAGATATAATATATATCCAATATATGTACTTATAATATCCATAATATTTGGAGATATGAAATTAAATGCATCGTTCATGGAGACGGTAGGTCATACGTACGCATGAACACTACTTTAATTTCTTTATCATACTAAAAGAATAATAATCAAATGATATAAATTTTTATTATAAAATTTTTATTAAATTTATGTCATTCATTCTCATAAGTTTAATAAAACCATCCTTTATACTTTCCATTTATATAATGATTGAGTCCTTTCACATTGAGGGGTGGTAGTCCACACTTCCTCAAAAGAAAATATCGTATTTACACATCATAGAAATCATAAAGGTATGTTTTAAATAAAAATTAATGAATCATAGAGACAATATAAATATAATATATATCAGATATAAATAAAGTTCCATCATAATGGCCACCATGAGAGGTTTTAGGGAAAAATATATCAATCATCGTTTCATGAGGTAGTTGTTCGTCGTATATAGAAACTATATGTTTCAATCCTTTATATGGAGGTGTGTGTAAGTGTTGGTAGAATACTTATTTTCACAACATCCTAGTATATTAAGGATTATTTTTCTATTATGTAATAAAATAATAACAAGATAATATGGAGTGTATAAGGAAAATAATAGAAAGGAACTTGATAGAAGATGTTACCTCAAATGGGGTAACTTCTTTTGATTTGAGCCAAAATGCTTTCTTGAACTTCCTTCTTCCAAATTTAAGGCTTCTAGTAGTAAGGGAGGTATGTTTTAAGATTATTTGAGTATAAATTTTTTGATATTAGGGGATTTATAGGTTTGAGTAAGTCAGTAGATGTGGTGGCCTTTTATAAGAGAGAGTAGGGTCACTTTAGGAAGCTCTTGGAATATTAATTTATTTCAAATTCAATTTTGATTAAAAATGTCCCAAAACTAATATAATTAAAATATTCGTTGAATTTGGTCCTAATACCATTCATCCAATAAATTTTAGACTAGTTTTAAAATTTTCTTATATTTATGTTTTTGGTTTAAAACTTATTTTGCAGTTTTTAATCATATAGTGATATCATGTTATTACCACATTGTGGGTTAATTTAATTCCCATATCATATCAAAAGACCCCTGAAAAATAATTTATGACATATTTTGACTTTTATTAACCATTTTTTAGAATATTAGATTTTTAAAAATTCAATATAATTTTATAAACTTTTTTATGTTTTAATTTATGAATTATGTCAATTTTGGACCCTATTCATACTTGACTTTTCTATAAATTCATAAAAACTATATTCTTTCGACCCAAATTCAATAAATCAAAGATATTATGTCAATATAATCCATAAAATTCGTTTATGACATCAAAATAATCAAATTACATTTATTTTAATATATATATATATATATATATATAATATCATTAATTTGAATCCTTTATTAATGAAGAAATTATTGCATCATCATTGTTCCATAATTAAATTTATTAATTTAATTTCTATAAGTTATAAATGAAATATAATCACATAGGTAATAGTTTTATATTTATAATTACTATTTATAGTCAAATATATCACATATATAACCCCATATAAATATTTATTTAATAAAAGATACATGTTTATGCTATTTTTCTCTTTACATTAAATTAATTATTATAAAATGCCATTATCACTCCAAAATGTGGCTCTACAGGGTCCTAAAATCGACCTAAGAATGCCCATGTTCATACATATCTCATCAAATAGGATTTGGAAATGTTTTAATGTAGTTTAATATTATTATAATATTATTATTTACCCTTATTTACCAGATTTACACTTTAACCATGGTAAATAAAATTATTATCGAAGTTACTATTTATAATTTCCAAAAATAAAAGGTGCCTATTTACACAATTTGAAACCTATTATTCCAAATATTGAATCCGGTTTTCCAAATTCAAAAAATAGATGTCAAACTAGTCACTTTAAAATAAATTCTTGTTGTCAAAACTAGAATGCATTTTTTTATGTAAAAACTATCAAAAGATTTACATGTGCTTATATCCAATTTTAATGTGAAATTACTTCCAATGACCAGAATTGGATTAAATTATAAAAACATATTCCAGTTATACATTAAAAAATTTAAAGAGACAATCTTACTATATAAATAAATTATATGAAAATATTGTACTGAATTAAAATGCAGTATTTTTGAATATTCATTAAAATATGAATTTCATCAGAAAAAAGACCCAAATTTCCATAAAAGTAAATTATTATGTTCATATTCTAAATTAAAAGATTATTTTGTAAAATATAACATATGAAAGTAACATAAATGACATCTAAAATGGGTTCTCCTTCAAAAGGCGATAAAATAACCTTTTAAAAATATTAGTGTGTTCTAGGTTTAAAATTGGATTCGTTCTCATTTTAAGTCTCTAAAATTTATTAAATAAGTGTAAAATATTTTAAAAAACATGTATAATAATATTTTAGTTATTTATATTCATTCTCGCTGATATAAATTCTAGGAATTAACTACCATTTAAATTAATAATAATAATATATTATTTTTTAGTACAACTCAAGGTTGTGTGCAATGTAAGTCTTAGGAAAAAACATTGTTTAGTGTTGACCATGTTATCAAAAAAGGATTCCTCTTTAATGTAAAATTAATATCTTTTTAATAAAAATTAATTGAAAAGAAAATAAATTTCTCTAAATACAATGGTCGTTACATCATTCCCCCATTTTGGAACTTGCTTCCTCACAATTTTAAAATTGGGTTCAGAAACATCATTGAAAATACGCTATTGGAAAAATAGTCAATAAAAATATCACTTTAACAAAAAGAAATAGAAGTATAAAAGTCACCCAAGATAACACATACAGGGGTTCCATATATGAAAACATGGATATGGAGTAAAAATTAAGTAACATGTTCTGATGGATAGCGATAGAAAACATGATTAAGAGAATTTCAATGACCAGAAAACCACAAACTTTTGATGGCTTAAATGGTCTTTGATTTCCCAATAGAAAAAGTTAACCGATTTTTTTGTTTTAAGGTCCTTTTAATAAAGTTGTGGAATCATTTTATGATTTATAATTAGAACATAAATGAAACAATCTAACTTGTAAAATAGAGTTTCATTCCTTAATAAATGTATACCACAAAATCATATTTTCTCTAAACGGTGAGTATTCAAGATGACAGGGTCACACCTAATGTGCGAGAATCAACTTCTGAAAAATCACATAATCCTTAAAAAATTAACTATCTATTAATAATGTCTTGAAACATTAACATAATCCGAAATGGTTAGTAAAAGATCAGATAATCCCCATAAAGGATAATCCCTTATAAAAATAAATACTAATCTTAATCTCCAAAATTCAACAAGGACCATTCAATAAACAATTACCCTCAAAATTCATTAAATTAATCCAAACTATGATTAAAACCCAAAAATTCAGAAGGATTTGATCTCCTATTCTTCCATGATAAATGTAAACATTTATCTCTAAATAACATGAACTACTCTTAAAGTATCATACATAAATGTAATTAACCTAATCACATATTCTCCATGATAGTTTAACCATTTCCATAAATAAAAAGAATTTCCAATTGTCTACAATAAAAACACATATTCTTCCAAAATAAAACTCAACCATTACTCCTCAAATAAAATCATATAGTATTCTATTTTCCTTTGGCATATAGTGTTCTTTAAAGTGCGAAAGTCTTCCAAAATAACATTTATCACTTAATCACCAAAAAAAGATCCTATATTAGGGATATCCATTTGATAAAGAATAAGTTCCCAAAATAATCTTATTATTGACCCATAAAATCAATTAAACTAAATATAATATGCCATACTAACCAGGGACTTCATGAAGGCAAAGGGTTGGTGATAAATCTCAGTCGCACTTTGGTTGTGGGTATGATTCTTGTAGCTTTATCCGACTTGACGGGTTGTCACTCGGTCCGTTTTTTGTCCTTTTTCAAAAAATATATAATTTTATAACATTCCCTAAAGTGTGATAAATTCTTCAAAATATCCATAACATGTTTTGACCACAAAATTTATCTCATACCTCGCATTTTGTATCCCGAAAAGTAATAACCCATATTTGCCTCAATTTGAAGGATTATATAAACCCTAATGGTTCTTTATAACTATATAATCAAATGAAAAGATAATTCTTCCTCAATAAAAATTTTAATATAACAAGCTTTAGGCTTACAAATTCTATATGTCTTCCAAAGTAATCCCATAATTAATAAATTTAAACATATCATCAAAAATAGATCCAACATAACTCTTTAATTATTAAATTGTAAAAATCTTAATCATCCAACATTCTTCATGATCCTTTATTAATGGTTTTTCATCTTATTATTTTATACTACCAACTTAGAAACAAAATCATGCATATTTTCCTCATATTAAATAATGTAAAAAACTTGATCTAAGAAATAGTCCATGCCATTCATAGGTCATTCTTAGTATCCTCATATTCAATTGGAATGGAATTAGGTACTGGTAAACATATATTTGTATGGTATTCTAGATCTCATTCACAAACCTTCTTCATAGGACATATATTTGTCTAATGACTATACACACCACATTTATAACATTCAATTGATCCCTGAGAAAAATCTTCATTCCCTTTATTATAGCCAACTGGATACTTTCTTTTTCTATGGCATGTTATTGCTTTATGAACATCATTACCACATTTATAACATATTATCATCCCTTTAAAGAATTTTACTATAAGTTTCATTCCACATCCTTGACACATAGGTTTTTGAATATACATACCTTTATGATTATTTCGAAAACTTCCATAGGGATTCTTCTCCCATATATATGATGCCTTCGAAAAATAACTAAGGTTCAAGTAGTAAATCATGACTCCAGATTGTTGGTTAAGAATAACCACAATATTTCTCATTGCGTCAACCATTTCATTTGGTTTCTTATTCAGAAAACCACCATAGCTTCCATCACATCCATTGTAACTTTCGTACCTTCTATATGAATCCATTTACTAAAACCAAAATTTTCAGTGTATTTTTATCTTTAAAATCATCATTTACTATCTTATAATAAGGGTAAACGCTAATATATACTTATTTGTAATATCTTAAATTCATTGAATTTATCTAAAATAACTATGACTCTTTCCATAATTATAACCACTGTGGTTATATAAAACATTTCACTTATGCTTAAATAACAACATAACCTTTAAAGGTATCTAAACCAACCTCTAGTACCAACTATAAGGCCCCAACCTTAAATATTACATAATTTTGACTTAATTGAATAATTTTACTTTAATTAAAATTGAGGATCCATATAGGTTTAGATATTTAGATAATTAGGCAATAAACGATACATAATAACTGGAATATTACAAGTAGTCATTTATACTCATTATCAATTTTTTCTTATAAAAGAAAAAATCTTTAAAAAGTAACATGACTTCATTTCATGTTTTAACATCATAAATTTTACATGATCTCATCCTTGAATCTATTATTATTTATGTCTCGTGAAAATAATTTCTAAACATGGGATGCGCATAAAAAGTTCAGTAAGGGATACATAATGAATGAAAACTATTAGTCTTGCGAAAACATGTAAACCATGATAACATTATCATAAACTAATACTTTATGAAGTTTGGAAAACACTTCACTGAATATAATATCATTTCATACACTTTTCAAAACAAAATATTTCCATAAAGTCCATAGAAATAAACATAAAACATATAACGGTATCTTGGGAAATAAACATACTTAAATGGAATAACCACATGGTCAACTTCCAGACATGTCACTAAATGGAATATCCATACGACCGACTTGCATTCCCAATGCATTAGATGTTATAAGGTAACCACCCATCCTTGGTTTATCACAAAACCACCCATAATTGTTTATCATGTATCCACCAATCATGGGTTTACCACATAACCACCCGTCAAATTTAGAAGTACCATTATATAATTATAACACATAAAATATTGTAAATATCAACATTTCACTAATAATTTTTCATTTGAAATAAAAATAAATCTTTTCAAGATATTGAAATAATTAATCCATTTCACCAATATTTTTAAATACCAAATCAATCAAAAAGGTAATAAGGCATTTATTTTCCTTTTAAAAACATTAAGGTTTATAGAGGAATCCAAATATCAAATAAAGGTTACGGTGGTAGAGAGGTCGTTGTTGTTGCATAAGTTAAAAACATTCCATTTGTCATTCTGTAAAATGATTAATAGAAATAAAGATTATTATTAAAAGAAATTAAAATTCAATGGAGTTTATTATACACTGTGTAAAATAAGGAGGTGTATATTATCAAAATAGTTCTTAATAAAGGGAGATTGACATGAAGTCTCTTACCTTGAGTCTGACTCGTCACATATTTTCCAATTTATTCCTAAAAAATAAACTTAAGTTAATTTCTACTTGATTAAGAACATTTTTAAAGTTATTTATTAATTTAATATCACTTATTACCATGTTATATAAATTACATAATTTTTTAAGTTAATATCGGTTGTTCGGTCGATATTTGGTAATTGAATAGAAAATGAACTTCTTTTATGTAAATTGTTCGTGTGGTAAAAATTCCAACATATCTAGAATATTATTAATTATTTAAGTATCAAATATAACCAATATATACGTACTTATAATATCCATAACTTTTGGTGATAATAAATTAAATGCATTATTCATGGAGATGATTGTTCGTACGTACGCATGAACACTACTTACATTTATTTGTCATACTAAAAGACTTATAATCAAATGTTATAAATGTATATTATTATAAAATTATTATATTTATGTCATGTGTGTTTCAAAGGTTTAATAAAACCATCTTTTATATGTTCCATGTATAGCATGAACGAGTCATATCACTTTGTGGGAGAGGTAGTCCACACTGCTTCAAATAAAATTTTCATTTTTACATATCATGGAAAGAATAAAGGTATATTGTAAATAAAAATTAAAAAATAATAGAGACAATATAAATATAATATATATCATATATAAATATAGTTACATTATAATTTCCACCATGAGTTGTGTTAGGGGGAAATCAAACATTCATCGTTTCATGAGGCAGTAGTTCACCGTACATAGAAACAGTATGTTCGTATCTATTATATGGAGGTGTGTGTAACTATAGTTTGAATCCTTATCTTACTAATATCCTATTATATTATGTTTACTGTTTTTTCTATAATCAAATAATAAGAATATCATAGGGAGTGGATATGGAAAATAAAAAAAAGGAACTTTAGAGAAGATGCTACCTCTAAATCAGGTAACATTTTCTATTTTAGCCAAAAGGAATTCTTGAATTTCTTTAATCCAAATTTATGACTTCTAGCAGAAATCGAGGAATGTTTTAAGTTTATTAAAGTAAAATTTGGATGATCTTAGGGTCTTGATAAGTGTGAGTAAGTGGGTAGATGTTGTGGGATTTTATAAGAGGGAGTAGGGGCACTTTAGAATGATCTTGAAATATTAATTTTTTATAAATTGAATTTCAATTAAAAAATGTCCAAAACAAATTTAATTCCAATATAAGATGATTTTGGTTCAAATTAAAATCATCCAATAATTTATAAACATGTTTTGAATATTTTTTTTATCCTTATGTTTTTGTTTAAAACCTTATTTTACCATATTTAATCTTGTAGTGATATCTTGTTATTTCCACATTGTGGGGTAATTTATAACACCCCAAGCTTCCACGATAAGCTTCTCTATGAATAATACAGTAGCATGTGTTGTATGCAACTTCGAGTTCTAACACATACCACAACAAATCAAACTAGAAGCTATGAATTGTAATACCCACTTTTTAAAATTTTATGCATTTTATCTTTCAAAATTGACTTTATTTTTGGATTCAGAATATCGAAATTAGATTAAGGTGAATTTTTGGTACTTTTCTGATAACTTTCATATTTTGATGAATAGTGAAAATTACTATATTTTAATTAAAAAGAACTCTTTTAATTGAAATAATTAATAGTGATAAATTATGAATTTGAGTGGTTTTAAATTATATTTAGAATATATTTTTACAATTCAATCCAATATTGGTCATTGTACATAATTTTACATTTAAACCGGACATAAACACGTGTAAATCTTTTGATTGTTATTGTTTCTTAAAAAACTGCTTTTTGTTTTGACAGCGGGAATTACATTTAAATTAATAAATGTAACTTCTATGTTTTTAATTTGGTAAAATAGAATTCATTATCAAATTAAGAATATCAAAATTAGATTAGGGTAAATTTTTGGTATTCTTCTGAAAACTTTTAATTTTTGATGAATATTGAAAAACACTGATTTATATTTTAAAACCGAATTTTTATTTAAATAATAATTTATTTTATTTAAATTATTTAATGTCAAAATAGATACATAATTCCTATATAAGTTCAATGTAATTCATTGGAGTCGGTTTATAATAATTTTAGATATATAAAAATTTAATTGAACTTTTCACTGTCTTTTACCCACCTCCTAGGAGCTTTTGCAAATTCACATAAAATTTAATTTTACAGCTTCTGGGAGTTTAATTTTAAAAATCTGAGAGACACGGTTAATATCAAGGAGTAAAATTTGGTTCAATGAGATGAAAATAATTTTTGGTGAATAGTAACTTTTTTCTTTTATTTACCACGGTTAAAAGTAAATAGGGTAAATAAGGGTAAAAATGATATTAATATTACCCTCACAAATGTCATAATTCTATTGGACAAGTTTATATCGGCCAAAAACAACATGAGGAATAAAATATTATCATTTAGGTCCACTTGGATTAGGTTAGGACATTTATTATTATTTAATTTAAAGAAGAGTTAAAAGAGTTAAAATCAATGTTTAATAACTAAAAGATTTTTAATATGGGGTATTACATAAGATAAATTTTATTGAAAATTATCATTATAAATATAAGAATATTTCCTAAATCATGGTATTTTATTTATAATTTTTAGACATTAAATAAATAAATATATTTATGACACAATGATGATGTAGTAATTACCTTATTCATGAAAGAATCAAATAAATGGTATTATAAATATTAAAATAAATATAATTTCAACGTTTTTATGATATAAAAGAATTTTATAGGTGAATATGACATGTTAGGATTGATTCAATGTATTTTTTTTCAAGTAATCATGTTGTTATAATTTTAACAAATACCAAATACCAAATAGTGTCAAAATTTATATAAAATAGTTTTTGAAACAAATATAATATTATTAATTGATATAATGGTCCTAAAAATCTAAGGATCAGAAAAAAGACTTATCTAATAATATATATGACATTAATGAACCAATTGGGGTTCCATTGGTAGTATATAGTATGTGTATTAACCATATAGTGTAAGAATACAAAAAGACACGGTAAAAGCTAAATTATTTAACTTAGAGTTAAATCTAAATGATAATGTTAAAATGGTAACCTAAACTTGTCTAAAACCTATTGGTTGAGTTTTTTTAAAACTAACCCCACCTTATACTTTATATATTCAACTTTGGATCCATTAGAAACCGAATATGATTTTATTATAAAATACTATTTTATGTTTTTTCCAAGGTGCCCCTCACCCCTCTTATAAAAAGCCACTCCCCCTTCTCTCTAATTCACACCTTCTAATCCATTTGGATCAGCCAAACCCTACCCAAATACCCTATAAACTATACTCCATTCAACATAGAGGCCTTATTTTGATTATAAACCCACCTAAGGAGCCCTTTTGATCAAATCAAAAGAAAGAACCCGAAGAAGAGGTAATGATTTCACTACCCTCTCACAAGTTCCTCTCTTCTTCCACTCCATTTTTATTTGTTGTTTCCATTATAAAATAATGACTCTAGTATACTATATATACTGTGATATTATTATAATTATGGTATAACCAAATTAATTATTCTATCCACACTTTGAATGACATGTCACCATACGTGTGTACGTACGGCTTACCGTCTCCACGTCGTGGTGTAATTGTTATTCAATACATTATTATATGGATGGGTATAATAATGATTTTATTTGATGTAAATAATAAATATAACATGATAAGGATTATGTATATATTATATAACATTCAATTATATATTATATTAATATCAAAATTATGATATTTTCGCTCGTGCGTACGTACGGATTACTGTCTCCACGACGCGATGAGATTCATTTCCAAGTTCATCATTCATCGAAGATTATAAAAATATATATTACAAATAAGTATGTAATATAGGACATAATAATGGTACAAGATATATATTTATATTTATATATAAGTATTTTGGTACTTACATATATCTTATTCACTTTCTTCCGTTCAATACTATATAAAAACAGAAACGGTGTTTATGCATACGTACGGACTGTCATCTCCATAAACGGTGTTTTCCATTTCATACATACGTATATTATAAAATTTTATATTCTAAATATATATGATAAATAAATCATGTTTTATATTCTGGAAGTATTTAAATATTAATCTATGTGATACAATCAAGAGTAACAGGTTAAAACACATATGATAAAGAAAGCGATTATTACCCGAAATATTAATATAACAAAATAATTATTATTAAATGGGTAGTATAAAGTCATAAATTAATAATGTATGATAACATAAATATGGTTATGGTTATGGTATAATTTAATAACATACTATAGTCTTCATACAAGAGGCTAAATGTACCATCGACTAAAGGAAAGTTCAAGGTAATGGGTTTTCATCTCACTCCTTATTCCTGTGAGATTAATGTCATATTGCCACTATTAACTTTCTTGTGGTGTATGTACTGTCCATAATTTAATTATTTATGTAATACAATTTAATTTATGTGTATTTACATATTCATTGTATGATACCTCTTTCATGAGTTGTATTTTTCGTAAGCTACCAAATTGGTAAGGGTTTATTTCACAATCTCTTTATTATCTGAGGTTGTTTATACGTAATTATCTATTGGGACCTCTTTATCATCCACATCCATGTTTCTTAAAATTTTATTTCAAATAATTCTTACTATTTTATAGAATATGATTTAAATTCATTTATACCCTTATTTGAATTTTTATAAGGGGTTTATAAAGGAATATTTCCGTCATTTTCCAAACAAGGTCCCTTTTAACCTTTTCAACAAAATTATGGTAAGAATGTTTTTTTAACTTATACGGCAGGTTCAGCTATTTTCCAACATTATAAAATCTTTTAATCTTCCCATACAAGCTTATAAGAATATTTTCAATGTAAATGTTTTCTTTTATTATTATGTGACTTTTAAATGATTTCAAAAAAAAGAGATATTTCTCTTAAATAGTTTTGATTTCATCTATGTCAATATCCTTTGATAAATTTTACACTTGTTTGAATTTGATTTATTATAATAAAAAATCTTCCATATTTTATTTAAGGTTTTTTGATATGTTTGATTATATATGAGTCATTTTAATGGAATTAATGTCTTATTATTAATGTTTTTTCATTTCGTATGCTAGTTTTAATACGAATTTTTATGTTATATTTCATCCTCTTCTTAAGATGAATGTGTTGGACAAGTAAGGTCTAGGTTAGGGACAGGTAAAAGTAAGCCCTCCGGGTTGGGGTCCGGTTACAGCAGACCCTCCGGGTTGGTGTTAGGTTATTAGAGGCACTCCGGGTTGGTGTACGGTTATTAGAGGCACTCCGTGTTGGTGTCCGGTTATTAGAGGCACTCCGGGTTGGTGTCCGGTTATTAGAGGCACTCTGGGTTGGAGTCCGGTTACAGAGGCTCTTCGGGTTGGGTTCCAGTTACAGTTATCCCTTAGGTCTTGGCATGAGGCCTTGACACAGAAATTAATGTTCGGCATTATGCATTTCATCATTAGGAAAGTGGTTGTTGATATTTCATGTGATTATTCTATTAGTAGAATATCCATGTAAATAATTAAATGGAATTATTTCATTTTATTTCTTCCATATAATGCTGAAGTTCAAGTTTAAAAGGCTTTTTTTAGTTTTATACATTTCCTTAAATGTTTATACTAATTTTTGAATGTTTCTGCTGTATTTCTTACCCTTACTGAGCGTTTGAGCTCACCCCTTTCTATGTTTTATTTTCCCAGGATTCCAAGAAGTGTATTGTGATTGATATGTAGGGTTAAGCCAAGGGAATAATGGAATTCATAACGGATTATTTATGTTTTTTTGTATGTAATGTAACATTATTGTATGTAATCTATTTTCCAAGACTTCTAAACCGATCGGTCCTTCGAGACATGATTCCTTGTAATCATGCCAATGTTTTAAAATAATACATCGACTCAAGATAACTGGGATCGGGGCATTATAGTTGGTATCAGAGGAAGTCTAGAAATAACCTGGGAAACTAGATTTAGATAAACTCTGATTAGATCACATAGCCCTATGATAGAATTTGAGGATTAGTATAGAAGAAATTACTAGAATTTTGTTATTGTAGAGATTTTGTGAGTTTTCCAAGAAATACATCCCTGTATGGATATGAGCAGGTAGAGGCAGCTCTGGCACAGATGTACCTAGGGGTAAAACCCAAAAACACCGCTTTGAGATAGACTCGAATGAGAACTAGTGCATGACAATGGGCCTTACTGAACTCTTGGTTACAACACTCCTGGGGGATATGCTTAGGATAATTCTCATTTTCTTTAAAAACCATTATGAAGGGATTATGAGATATACTTACTCAAAGAAAACATTTTTATGATTATGGATTATATACCTAAACTGTTCAATTTACGTTAGGTATTTTACAAGTTTGGAATTATTAATTTCAATTCATAAACTGACCTAGTGTAAGACATTGTTTAGAAATGGTGCCCGGTAGAAGGAATGAGAACTCCAGTAATACGCATGATCCAAAGAGTAAGAATGATCATATCATTCATGGTCATAAACTATAATTTATAAGGGAAATAGTCTCGCACTTATTATCATCATATGAATAAATAGTATCATGTGTTAATAAGATAAGTAAAGAATTTTTTGAGTCCTATGGCATTGAAGGGGAGCCATAGAAGAAAACGATGGTATAGAGAAGGACAGATAAAGGGAAGAAGGTAAAGAAGGATTTTTCCATATGTTATAACTGTTGAAAGAATCAACTTGGAAAATGCTTGAAAGGAAGGGGACTATGTTATATGTGTGGATAAAAAGGACACCGAGTACGTGACTACAAGTGTAAAAAAGGGTTTTAAATGTACAATGCTTCATCTGCAAAGAGTTTGGACACTACACGATCCAATGTCTCAATCATCAGACTAGGCCGCAAATGATGCTATTGGATAACAACCAAGTTATGACACTACCACAAATGAAGAGGAATGACTAGTGTTCTTGTGTTGTTACTTTAGAATTATTTCATTTAAGTGTTGTATCAATGATGTTCTGAAAAATAAATAAGGATTGTACTGCAGTACTATTTCATTGAGGATTTGAGATTTTATGGTACATAAAAAAGTGACTCTACAGTGAGTTAAATTTTTTGGAAATTACATGGTTGAAGTAAAGATAAACCTTAATATGGTCCTAATATTGAGGTACTGAATTTGGAATAAGATATGGTTGATTTGGGTAAATTATATTGGATATTCTTAAATACCTTGAAACTGTATAATGATTTTTCAACATTTGAGTTTAAATTTTTTTTGATAGGAGTATATCCAGTATTCTATAAATAATAAGGGAGCATGAATGTAATCAATAAGGTTTTATGTTAATTCATGATGTTACCATATTTTAAAATAATACATGGTGAAGGTGCTCACATGTTATTACATGGAAATAAGGATATTCATTGTGTTTATCTTCCTTATAAATTTTGGACTGTGAGTTTGGATAGTAGTATTTTGGATAAGTCTAAAGGTTGTAATGGATTAATATTGAAAGGTTATTTTTGGATTTTTATAAAAGGACAACACATAGACCGTGTGACAACCCATCATGTTGGACAAAGCTGCGGGAATCGAACCCACAACAATAGTGCGATTGAGATTTATCTCCTACCACTGGACTACGTGAAGTCCCTGGATTGTATAATGTAGTTTCTTTTTTTCAATGGGTCTGATATGTTAATTATACATTCATTATATTTAAAACCCTATACGATTAGGATAAATATAGTATTTTTGAGTTGTATTGTGTTTTCTAGTGACAGATGAGTTTGTGGTAGAAATTTATTAATGGATAAAAATATAATTATAAAGTAAGCATATCTCCTTATGATCTTATACAATCTCATAAATAAATTCCTCAACATTATGAAATGAATATTAGAACAAAAATATTGTCCTAGATGGTACCTTAGATCATCACAAATTTATGGCTTTGGGATTATTGGCCTTTTCATAGCCATGTTCTCTACCACTCTCCATAAGATATTGATGGTTAGATTTCTCATCCATATCCATATTCTCCTTCATGGAACCCTAGTATGTGTTATTTTCGGTAAACTTCATACTTACCACTCTTTATTTTAAATAGAGGCCTCATTAATCCATTTTTCGATGTGGGATTTCAACTATGATATTTTGAAATGTCAACCCCATGTTTCCAATACCGAGCATAAATTAAGAGGCTGCAATTTATTGAAGTTGGGGAGAATGTATCACCCCAAGCTTCCATGGTACAGTTTTCTTTGAATAATAAAGTAGCGTGTGTTGTATGCAACTTCGAGTTCTAAAACACACCACAACCAATAAAACTAGACGTTATGAATTGTAATACCCACATTTTGAAATTTTGTACATTTTATCTTTCTAAATTGACTTCATTTTTGGATTCAGAATTTCAAAATTAGCTTATGGTGATTTTTTTTTACTTTTCTGATAACTTTCATATTTTGATGAATAGTGAAAATTACTATATTTTAATTAAAAACAAATTTTTTAATTGAAATAATTAATAGTGATAAATTATGATTTTGAGTGGTTTTAAATTAAATTTAGAATATATTTTTACAATTTAATCCAATGTTGGTCATTGTACATAATTTCACTTTTAAACTGGATATAAACAAGTGTCAATCTTTTGATAGTTATTATTTCTCAAAAACCCGCTTTTTGTTTTGACAGCGGGAATTAATTTTAAATTTATAAAACAAAACTTCTATGTTTTGAATTTGTTAAAATAGACTTCATTATTGAATTCGGAATATCAAAATTAGCTTAGGGTAAATTTTTGGTATTTTTCTGAAAACTTTTAATTTTTGATGAATAGTGAAAAACACTGAGTTATAGTTTAAAACCGAATTTTTATTTAAATAATTATTTATTTTATTTAAATTATTTAATGTCAAAATAGATACATAATAACTATTTAAGTTCAATGTAATTCATTGGAGTCGGTTTATAATAATTTTAGATATATAAAAATTTCATTGAACATTTCACTGTCTTTTACCCACCTCCTAGGGGCTTTTGCAAATTCACATAAAACATAATTTTACTACTTCTATGAGCTGAATTTTGAAAATCCGAGAGACACGGTTAATATCAAGGAGTAAAATTTGGTTCAATGAGATGAAAATAATTTTTGGTGAATAATAAATTTTGAATTTTATTTACCATGGTCAAATGTAAATAGGGCGTTTAAGGGTAAAAATGATATTAATATTACCCTCACACATGTCCTAATTCTATTGGAAAATTTTATCTTGATCAAAAACAATCTTAGAAATAAAATATTATCATTTAGTTCCACTTGGATTAGATTGTGACATTTATTATTATTTAATTCAAAGAAGAGTTAATGGAGTTAAAATCAAAGTTTAATAACTAAAACATTCTTAATATGGGGTTTTACATAATTTAAATTAGATTGGATGTTTTCATTATAAAGATAAGAATATTTAATACATCATGGTATCTTATTTATAATTTTTAGACATTAAATAAATAAATAAATAAATTTATGACCCAATGATGATGCAGTAATTACCTTATTCATGAAACAATCAAATAAATGGCATTATAAATATTAAACTAAATATAAATTAAACGTTTTTATGATATCCATGAATTTTATAGGTTAATATGACATTTTAGGATTGATTCAATCTATTTTGTTCGAAGTAATAATGTTGTTATAATTTTAACAAAAAAAACAAATACCAAATTGTATCAAAATTGACATAAAATAGTTTTTAAAACAAATATTATATTATTAATTGATTTAATGGTCCTAAAAATATAAGGTTCGTCCAAAAGACATATATAATAATATATATGACATTAATGAACCAATTGGGGTTCTTTTGGAAGTATATAGTAAGTATATTAACCATATAGTGTAAGAATACACGAAGACACGGTAAAAGTTAAATTATTTAACTTAGAGTTAAATCTAAATGATAAGGTTAAAACGGTAACCAAAACTTGCCTAAAACCTATTGGTTGAGTTTTTTTAGACCTATCCCCACCTTATAATTTAAATAATCAACTTTGGATCCATTAGAAACCGAATATGAATTTATTATAAAATAATATTTTAGGTTTTTCGTAAGGTGCTCATCACCCCTCTTATAAAAGGGCACTCCCCCTTCTCTCTAATTCACACCTTCTAATCCATTTGGCTCGGCCAAACCCTTCCCAAATACCCTATAAACTACCCTCCCATAAACATAGATGACTTAATTTGATCATAAAGCCATCTTATGGAGCCCTTTTTATCAAATCAAAAGGAAGAACCCGAAGAAGAGGTAATGATTTCACCACCCTCTTTCAAGTTCCTTTCTTCTTCCACTTCCTTTTTCATTGTTGTATCCATTCTAAAATAATTACTCCAGTATATTCTATATACTGTGATGGTATTATAATTATGGTACAACCAAATTCATTTTTCTATCCGCAATTTGAATGACATGTCACCATATGTACGTACGTACGGCTTACCGTCTCCACGTCGTGGTGTATTTGTTATTCAATACATTATTATATGGATGGGTATAATAATGATGTTTATTTGATGAAAATAATAAATATAAAACTATAAGGAGTCTGTATATATTATATACCATTCAATTATATATTATAATAATATCAAAATAATGATATTTTCGCTCGTGTGTATGTACGGATTACCGTCTCCACGACGCGATGAGATTCATTTCCAAATTCACCATTCATCGACGATTATAAAAATATATATTACTAATAAGTATGTAATATATGACATAATAATGCTACTGTAGATATATATCTATTTATATATATAAGTATTTATGTACTTACATATATCTTATTCACTTACATCTGTTCAATACTATATGAAAACAGAAACAACATTTATGCGTACGTACGGACTACCGTCTCCATAAATGGTGTTTTCCATTTAATATATATGTATATTATAAATTTTTATATTATAAATATATGTGATAAATAAATAATTTTTTATATTTTGTAAGTATTTAAATCATGATCTAAGTGATACAATCAAGAGTAACATGTTAAAACATGTACGATAAAGAAATCGATTATTACCCGAAATATTAATATAACATGGAAATTATTATTAAATAGGTATTCTAAAGTCAGTAATGAATAATGTATGATATCATAAATATTAATATGGCTCTGTTATAATTTAATAACATACTATAGTCTTCATACAGATAGCTAAACGTACCCTCGACTAAAGGAAAGTGCATGGTAAGGGGTTTTCTTCTCACTCCTTATTCCCGTGAGATTCATACTATATTGCAACTGTTACCTTTTGTGTGGTGTATGTACTGGCCATAATTGTATTCTTTGTGTAATACACTTTAATTTACGTGTATTTACATATTCATTGTGTGTTACCTTTTTCATGTGTTGTATGTTTCGTAAGTTACCAAATTGGCAAGGCTTTATTTCACAATCTCTTCATTATCTGAGGATGTTTATACGTAATTATCTACTGGGACCTCTTTATCATCCACATCCATGTTTCTTTAAAATGTATTTCAAATCATTCTTACTATATTATAGAATATGGGTTAAATTCATTTATACCCTTGTTTTAATTTTATAAGAGGTTTATAAAGGTATATTTCGGTCGTTTTCCAAACAAGGTCCTTTTTAACCTTTTTGACAAAATTAAGGTAATAATGTTTTTTTACTTATACAGCGGTTGTGGCTATTTTCTGCCGTTATAAAATCTTTGAAGCTTCCCTTACAATCTTATAAGAATATTTTAAATGTAAATTTTTTCTTTTATAATTATGTGACTTTTAAATGATTTCAAGAAAAGAGATATTTCTCTCAAATAGTTTTGATTTCATCTATGTCAACATCCATTGATAAAATTTACACTTGTTTGAAGTTGATTTATTATGATAAAAATCATTCATATTGTATTTAAGGTTTTGTGATGTGTTTGAATATGGATGAGTCATTTTTATTCCATTAATGGCTTATGATTAATGTTTTGGAATTTCATATGCAAGTTTTAATACGAATGTTTAAGTTATATTTCATCCTCTTATTAAGATGAATGTGTTGGACTAGTATGTTTTGGGTTGGGGACTGGTAAAAGTAAGCCCTCCGGATTGGGGCCCGGTTACAGCAGACCCTCCGGGTTGGTGTCCGGTTATTAGAGGCACGCCGGGTTGGTGTCCAGTTATTTGAGGCACCCCGGGTTGGTGTCCAGTTATTAGAGGTACTCCAGGTTGGAGTTCGGTTACAGAGGCTCTCTGGGTTGGGTTCCAGTTACAGTTATCCCTTAGGTCTTGGCACAAGGCCCTAACATAGAAATTAATGTTCGGTATTATGCATTCCATCGTTATGAAAGTGTTTATTGATATTGCATGTGATTATTCGATTATTTGAATATCCATGTGAATAATTAAATGGAATTATTTAATTTTATCTCTACTATATAATGATGAAGTTCAAGTTTAAACAGATTTTGTTTTAGTTTTATACATTTCCTTAAATGTTTATGCTTATTTTTAAATGTTTCTACTATATTTCTTACCCATACTGAGCATTTGAGATCACCTCTTTCTATGTTTTATTTTCCCAAGATTCCAGGAAGTGTATTGTGATTGATATGTAGGGTTAAGCCAATGGAATAATGACGATCATAAAGGATTATTTATGTTGTTTTGTATGTAATGTAACATTCATGTATGTAATTTATTTTCCAAGAATGTTAAACAGATCGGTCCCTCAGGACTTGATTCCTTGTAATCATGCCAATGTATTAAAATAATGCATAGACTCTGGATAACTGGGGTCAGGGCGTTACATAATTTAGTTCCCATATAAGGTTAAACGACCCAAAAAAGTCATTTATTAAATATTTGGATTTTTATTAAAAAAATTACGAATATTAAATTTATAGAAATTTAATATCAGTTAATAAAGTATTTTATGTTTTAATTTATGAATTACGTCAATTTTGGACACTATTCATATGTGACTTTTTTACAAAATTGATAAAAACCTGATTCCTTGAAACAAAATTCATGAACTCAAAGATATTAGGTCAATATAATCCAAACAATTAGTGGATGACATCAAAATAATAAATTTACATTTATTTTAATATTTATAATATCATTTATTTGAATCCTTTATAAAAAAAGCATTCATTGCATCATCATTGTGTCATAATTAAAATTATTAATTTAATGTAAAAAAATTATAAATAAAATATAATTATCCAAGTAATTTATTTATCTTATTAATTAATATTTATAGTCAAACCTGTCACCTATATAACCATGTATAAAATTTGTTTTATTAAAAGATACATGTTTATGTTATTTTTCTCTTTACTAAAAATTAATTATTATAAAATGTCATTATCACTCTTATGTGGATCGATGGTGTCCTAAAATCAGACCAAGGATGAACATGGTCAGACATATCTCATCTTATATAATTAGGATATGTGTTAGGGTAGTTTAATATTATTATAATATTATTTTTTACCGTTTTTTCCAGAATTTCCCTTTAAACATGGTAAATAAAATAATTCCTGAAATTACAACTCAAATTGTATGAAAATAAAAGGTACCTAATTAGAAAATTTGATCTTTTTCATTCCAAATAATGATTCTATATTTCGAAATTAAAAACAAATAAGGTGCAGAAATTAATTTGAAATTAATTCCCATTGTTAAAACCAGAATCCTGGTTTTCAAGAAGTAAAAACTATCAAAAGATTGACATGTGTTTATGTCCAATTTCAATGTGAAATTACTTCCAAAAACCTAAATTGGATTAAATGGTAAAAACATAAACCAATTACACTTTAAATCCAATTAAAAATAAAACCTATTTATATAAATAAAATATATGAAAATACAGTTTTTAATTAAAATGTGGTATTTTTCCCTATTAATTAAAATATGAATTTAAACTAAAAAATTATATAAATTTCAACAGAAGTAAATTTTTATGTTATGATTATAAATAATATTTTTATATTTTTAAATGAATATATAAATTTAAAAAAACTATATTTAAAAATGGTTCATCTTCAAAAGGCTGTAAAATGACCTTTTGAATATATTAGAGTATTTTATGGTGAAAATTGGATTCATTATTATTTTAAGCACCTAAATTTTATTGAATAAATGAAAAAAACATTTAAAAAACATGTATAATCATATTTTAGTTAGTTATGTTCATTTCCAACAATATAAAGTCTATGCATTAACTACCATTTAAAAAAAATAATTATTTTATTTTATTTTTCAATATAACACAATGTTGTGTACAATGTAAGATTTTAGAGAAACCTATTTTTGTGTGTTAAGTATGCTATCAGAAAAATTGTCCACTTTAATGTAAAATAAATATCTTATTCATAAATAATGATAGAAAAAAGGTATTACTCTATAAATACATGGGTTGTTACACATCCCTTATGAAGATGATAAATGATTCTCCAGTAGGTGATTTTAAAATACCAAAGAAGGTGTAATCTCTAAGAAAATAGAAATCATTTTACATAAAATTTGATAATGAAATATTTATAAGATTTGAGTCATAAATATGTGTACCATAAAATATTGAGATAAAGGATTTATTGAGTGACACACATAGAATGACCCTATCCATCCACCAAGGGAGTAAAAAGATGTATTGGGATCATTGAGAGAACTATTGGTGGGGAAATATGGGGAAATGGATAGAATAATATACATCAAAATTCATGTATGTCGATGGGTGAAGGATAAATGGTAAAATTCCAATGGAATGATGCAACCATTTCCCAAACCTACACTAAACTAGGAAAACATCCCCCATAAAATTTATCATTGGTCTTACAAAGAAAATAAGGGGAAATAATTCTATATGGATTTAAGTGGATCATATTACAAATACTTCTCACATTCATACAATTTTTTAGGGATTCTCACGTAATCAACTTGCAAGGATATATGTCATAGAAATGTTATGGATAACTAAGACACCATTATTGAATATATACAATTTAGATTTTATATTAACCCATAAGTTCTAGAAATTTATCCAATGTGACATAAACACTAATTTGAACGTCTGTATGAATTATTATCCCCAAACTAATGGCCAATCTAAGTGGAATATTTAGACACATGGGGATATGTTAAGAGTTTTCTCGATGGAATTTAATGGGGAGTGAGATCTATATCATCTTCATGTTGACTTATCATATAGTAAAAGCATTCACTAAATAATAAAAATGGAAACATATGAACCCCTTTATAGGAAGATATGTATAAAACATTCATTCTAGTATGAAGTTGTAGACCACAAGCTACTAGTACCTAAAATGGTTTAGGAAATTGTAGAAAGGGATCAAGCTATTCAACAACAAATCAGGGTTTCTCAAAGTGAAAAATAGTTCTATGATAAACGTCATTGATGATACCAAGAGTTTTTGGTTGGAGACAAACGGTTCATCCATATATCTTCCTAGAATAGACCCATGATATTTTGGAATATGGAAACGCTAACTTTTAGTCACATAGTATCCTTTGAGATTATCTATTGCATTGGTGGTACGGTATATCAGCTAGACCTCCCACTAATGCTTTCTCAAATACAGAATGTATTCTATATATCCCTCTTAAGGAAGTACATAATATAACCCTCACATTTACAAAAATTAGAGGAGGTATGAATGGAAAATGATCTCTCTTATAAGGAGAAGTCTATGAAGATCTTAAACTATAGAGATAATTTTCTACGCAACTAGAAAACTCACCTAATCAAAGTACTTTTGTTAAACCAAAAGGATGAGGAGGAGACATGGTAACTAGAGGAATCCATTATGTATAAGTACTATCTCTAGTTTTAACCTTTTATGAAAATAAAAATTTCAAGGGCTAAATTTATTATGGGTTGGGGAGTATGTAATGAAATAAAATTATATCAATATAATTTCTCTTCTTATAATTGGGTGATAATTAGTAAAACAACATAATTCACATACACCACATGAATAAAAAAATATACATTATTGTATTAATTAAAACATTACATTTAGAGAATAAAAAAATTCCATGGTAATTGAAAATAATTCAATGAATAACACATATAAAATAAGATGACTAAAATTTGTTGATTTGGATGTGCTCAATCTACTAAAATAACAACACTCACAAAAAGTATTGTAGAAATAAACTAGAACATTAATAATAAAATATCGATATTGAAATTGAAAAAATAGATAAACTTGATATAAAAAATATTTTAATGTAGAATGAGTGAAATATAAGGTATTTATAGAAATAAGGAACCCATATGATTATTACAAATCATAATTTTGTAACAGTTATCATACTATTATAATAGTAACCATACCATCAGTTGTAATATGAAAATTATGAATAGTAACCTAATAGTTAGAATAATTTCCTCGCCAATATAAGTGTAAAAACTATTTAAGTATCATAAAAAATTAAAATTTGAATTATTTAAACCATAGAAAAGTGAATAATTTTTTAAAAAATGATAAATTATGTGCTTGTATTTTTTATAGAACGTAAATGTTTTAATTTCACTTTTTATAATAAATATAATGATTTTAAATAAATTATATTTTCATAAAATGTATATATAAATTAATAATTTACTTATTGTAATGATATTATAATATTATGATACCATAAATAAATTTTCAAAGGGGTAGAAAATTGATCAGAATATTAAAATATAAATTTTTTTAATAAATGAAAATTTTATATAAAAAATAAAATTTTCATATTTAAATTTATTTAAAAAAATATTTAATTTTTAGAATATACCCATAGTAAAATTGTTAGCGTGAATTTTTGGTAATATTCTACAATTTTTTATTTTTTGTAAGTAATTAAATATGCTAAAATGTGGTATTTAACATTATGAACTAAGTATATGAATTTTTGAGGCATGGAATCTGTATTAACTCTTTATATATAAATAAGATCAAAATTTTAATTTTCATATTCACAATAATCAATATTATTGGGATCCATGATCCAAAATAAGAAGTTATTAAATATAATAATAATTAATACCCCTCTCCTCCACATATAAATACCACCCATTCACATCACATATTCTAATCCTTTTATATTGTTAAATTTATTCCCAATTCACATAAAAACATTTACCCCACATCCTAGTGTTGTTGGTCTCATCCAAATACCAATTCAAGGTGCCTTAATGGGTAGCTTAAGAGGATGAAACTAAAGAAAAATGTAAGATTCTTGACTAATCTCGATCAATTTTATTATTCTTATATCAGCCATTATAATCACCATACACATAATTTTAGTAACTTTAGTATCTTAAATATAATGATATTTAATTATTATGGTGTATGTAAAACCCAATTATTCTCAAATATGAAAATTATATTTGATAGCGTATATGACACACAATACCAAATGTAGAAGGGAATATAACACCCTGATACATTAGGATATACTTATTTTTAAATTAATCTCTTCAATTACTTGAAACACTATGTTTATCGTTCATTAAAAACAACGATGAGATTCTTTTATAACTTATGGTACATGCTAAATTGAATTTTACTGAAAAAAATATAATGTTAATATTATTATTTAATATGATAGATATCCCCTATCTATTGGAATGGAGGGTATTAATAGGATTAAATAATTTGTAAAAAATTATATTTTACAAATTTTTATGAGATATCTCTTTATTAAAAATAAAACATGAATCATTTAAATGAAAATAAAATGTTTTATAAAAAACTATATTTGTTTCTATAGAAATAATTATTATCAATATACACACATAATTTGAAATTAATTTTTAATTTTTTTTGAAAAATTATTTAAAAAAAGAACATTATTTTTGAATCCATAATATCAAAATTATATTATGGTGAATGTTTTGTGTTTTTTCTGATAAATTTCATTTTTTATGAATAGTGAAAAATTCTAAATTTTAGTTGAAATATTTTTATTTTCATTCAAATTATTTATAATGTTAAATTATATTTTTAATTGGTTTCAAAGTGAGATTAGATCAATTTTATATCAATAAATATACTTTTGGTCATTATAATCATTTTCTATTTTAATTTAGATATAAATATTTTATAAACTTTTGAATATTTTCCATTTAAGGGACCGATTTCTCATTATGTTTTTGAGATTAATTATAATTTTTAGTTTTCCATATATGTGAATTGAATTTGGAAAAATGGATTCTATAATTGTAATTATAATAATTAATTACATCTACAAATTTCAACTTAATTATTTTTCAAAATGAATATTGAATGCAGTAAAAATTAATTTTGGGGTTAAGGTAAAAATGGGTTTATCAATGGTTAAACAAAAAAGATAAGTAAAAATAGACAATAAAATTGTTTTAAAACAATTTTATAGACATATTTATACCATTACATATATAAGGTTTGGTTACGGCATAATTTTTATACTTATGACATATGAAAAATGTGAAATCAGCAACTTCATTTCAAAAATACCAAGTGTGTCATCTCCCCCACTATAAAAAGGCCAACCACTCTCTTATCATCTTCTCACCTTCAACCCAATTTGTTTAATCTAATATATATAGAACATAATTTTGTTTCGCATTTATTAAATCAATAAAAATATCATCAATATAAAACTGTTACACAACCAGGATCCAAAATTTCACTGTCGTTGGAAAATTAGGACCATATAAAACATATACATAATAAAGAATATAAAATATTTAATACCTTTTGGTCTAGCTTATTATTGGACCTTGTGTTCTCCTTATTACAAGTATTCACCTAAGTATATACTTAAAAATAAGTGGTGTGGTAAATTCTCTGTAAGAGGATGAATAAGAGATATGAAACATGGGTGAGCATAAAAATCATCATAATAACAAAATAAAAGAATCACCATCATAATAATGAGATGAAGAATTATATAAAGGAAAGTAAATTGAAAATAAATAAAAATGAAACATCATTCCTTAGTGGTGAACATTCATACATTGTTATGAAAAAAGAAAGCATCATGTTAATGCATAACATATGTGTATCATCATAACATCATCATAGTGAAAAAATATAGAATCATGTTCACAAATATTGCACATTATCTCATGAGATACATCACATAACCCAATGAAATAGAGTGTTACATAATACTGATTTCACCTATCACCTTAAAACATTTACATAACCATGCATGCCACATAGAACATACATCAAAGTTAGACATAAAATAACCCATAGAATGTTAATGGGTTTCATGAGAATTTAATAATGCATACATTTTTAATAAACCTTGTGGTTACGAAAAGAAAAATTTAATAATATACTTGGTATAATAATTATTAATCTGTAGTGAAGAAGAAACACTCTCTACAGAAGCAGAACATGTGTTTCTAGAAAGAAGAGTGGTTTTGGATAAATCAATGCATTTTTCATAAAATCATATTGGAATCATGTCTATCCTATAAATGAAAATTTAAGGACAATGAAATTATATTTTGTGAATATTAAAATAAAATCCATTATAAAATTTTGTGTCAAATACGAATAACACAAATATTTGAAATTGGGTTCGAGAATCCCCTTAGCTTATGTCTGAATGATTTATTTACTTTAATATCATGGATAATCAAATTATATTTAAAACTTACATGATTAAAAACCCTATTATACATTTATTTGACTCGTTTTGATATTATTATATTCATTTATGTCCATTTTTAAGGGTTATAGTGTTCAGTTTCATTGTTTGGGAGTGTTCATTTTCTTCATTTTCATGACCAGTTCACCTATACATCTGAATAAATGTTGTGTAAAATGGGGATAATTAATCATAATTTATATTATATGTTATTAATTAACATATATATTTATAATTTGACTTATATATCATTTTTATATTATGAAAGGATGAATCAATGGATAACATGTTAATGATAATCATTTAGATTTATTTGGCAGTTTTTCGAACACAATGAACTTGTTTTGTTTCATTATTTAGTATTATAAATATAAGTTAGTACCTAAAAATAAAAAATTTTATTATATTAATTTTACAATATGTTTCAATAATTATAATTGTTTTATGACAATTATTTAATGTTTTAGTGAAAAATGAAACTACATTGTTCACAGTGCTAGAAAATCGAGACACCACATAGGATATTTTAACTTGTAGAATTAAAGGAAAAGGAGGAGATTAGAAAATTAATTAATCCATTCGAATAATAACATTATGGTATACAAATTTTAACGGAGTTATCATGACACCTAGATAAGTGGATAAGAGGATGGTATAAGAAATGAAATGAAATTGAAATGAAAATAATTGACAATGAAATATGGTTTTAACTCTTGATTTTCTCCTCATTCCGAACCTCCATAGGAGAAAGGGTTTTATATATTCATAATACCAAGGGCTCTTGGATGTGATGGTGGGGTTCGGAAGATTATTTGGTATAACGTTGAAAAACTTTAAGGCCTAGAATGTGTGAGGAGAAGAGGTGGTGGGGGGTTGTTTTTTTAGGAGAGGAGAGGAGTGTTTTCTCTTTATTTTACTCATTAATTTATAATTTTGTCTCAAGACTCTGAATATTTTGAATCTTATCACTAAATATATTAATATAAAGAAGTATAGTTTAATATTTTGTTCTTAAATTATCCTTACATCAACAATGACTCAAAAATTATGGTTTTTTGTTTTTCTTGTAAATTAACGTATTTTACTTTTCCCCAAAAAATTATGTATTTTACAAAAATTACCAAATTTCATCATAACAATTTCTATAAATATAAAATTACAAAATGAACTCCATTTTATAAAAATAATTTTCTAAATATGACAAATTTAATTTTTAATTAAAATCATACTTTTCTTAAGAAGTTGCATATTTTAAAATTATAATTCATTTTATAACTCTTTTGAAAATTAGTTAAGGTACTGTAAAATTTTCTTATAATAATAAGACAAAGAAAGGTTAATTTATGAATCTATTTTTTTGAAAATAAATTTTCTTATAAAAAATTATATTAATTATATAATTATAAATAAATATTTAATGTTTATAAGGATAGAGACACTTAATTATTAATTTTTAAATTATATTATTTATAAGATGCCTAAATTTTATTTAAACTTTTTTAGACGATGTTAATATTATATTAGAAAGATTACTATTCTAAATGGTCATGTTATTATTCCAAGGGTTAGGTTACTATTTTATCGGGATTAGTTCCTTAATTTCAAAAAATACCACTTATTTCAGTCATTCTGCATTTATAAAGTTTATATTGTGTTCTCAAATTAATTTTATGTGGTTTATATTATATTACATAATTATAAGAAAATAATAACCATTGATAAAATTATTGTTTGTTATAGAATACCTACCCAAATCAATTCTCAACATCCCCCTTCTCATGTTAAAATAATTTTCTTCTTCATTAATGCAACCTCAAAAGGATTATTTCAACCCTAAGTAGGGTAACTAATGAAGAGGAAATGTTCTTCAATTAGCATATTTATTTTATTTATTTATCCACCTCCTTTATTTTTATTAAACTATGCTGATACAATAAAATATGTGCCATAAATATATAGGGGTTTATTTATAATAAGGTAGGTCCTTCAACCTTCTTCACTTCCATTAAATGGGTTATAAAATCATCGTTCATGTGGATGGTGGACTACCTCCTTGCAAACTGATGTCATTCATTTTTTCATTACCACCATTAATTTTTTGGTATAATGATGGATCTAAAATATTTATATTATATTTATGGTATAATTATACCACTATATTCATTATATCATATATATATATATATATCTTTTTACCTTCCATTTTGTAATAGATACGATTATGTCACTCATGTGTACAACATACTACTACCTCTTGAAGTGATGTGTGTCGTATTTCACAAATGCATCACATGGGAGTTGATAAGGATAAAATTTAATATTATATTTGATATAAATAAAATTATATTCATGACATATTAATCATTTAGTAAATATATATATCATTTTCTTTCTTACATTTTCACTAAATAAAATATGATATCATTATTCGAGTATGTGTGGGATACCTTCTTCACAAAAAGATGTGACTCTATTTTCTTCACCATGCAAAATTGATGATATATATAAATATGCATATAATATTTTATATTAGATATTATTATAAATTTGGGATGATTTTATAATACATAAATTCCTTCCATAATAATCATTGGAAAATGGAAATGTTACTCATTAATGTGTACTTCCTACCATCTCCATGATTGTAATGTACTTCATTTTTCATAATCATATAGTCTGATTGATTTTAAAAGAAAAATTTATGTAAAAATTTGATAATTATATTATTATTATTATTATTCTGGATATGATATAACTATTTAATATATGTAAGATCTGAATCTTTCATGATGAAACATGTATAAGAAAACAAGGTAACTATCACCTGAAATAATGAAAATAATAAAATATTGTTAATGAATTAGTAATAAGATGTTTTAAAAGGATTATATATGACTTTAATAGTGATCATGTTATCAAGCGCATCAAATTAGTTGTTTAATTTTGACTAGAATTTCGGTAGTATAACAACGACCCTAGGTCGTCTCTTGATAGAACCTTAGATAATTAATTTAAAAAGAGGGTTTTTATTATGATATTAGAAGGTGGGTGAGGTTTTTTAAAACAAGGGGGTTTGATTATTAATGATGAAACTAGAAAATGAAAGTGATAAAACAATGTAGAGATTAACCTAATTAATTAAGCGTGATCAACCTAGGGTACTCTCATGATGTTTATCCCGCATCGCTTCATGATATAGGGTTATGATATTTCAATCCCTAGTTTGTAACACCTTGAACCAGAATGTTACTGAGTTTATACCAGGATACCTCCTAGGGTTTAATCGAAAACACACAATGATTCACCGGATACCATCGATGATTGGGTGATTTGTGTTTGACTTCAAAACCGAAACTCACCAAGGCAACACACGAAGAACACGATGTGTTGCCCATGCTTGTTTGTTATTTCTTTTTGATACCATGACATAAATGTACATGGTATTGACAGTCCTTATGTGAGTTCAATTGACCAATATGAAGCACACAAACACCGCAACATAAAGGGGGAAAAGGTAGTGGTGAACGGTTTGTGAAACATCACATGATTGGGTACCCCCAAACATGATCATATGAGTTGAGCCTGAAAAACTAGTACATAACTCAATAAAAATAAAATAGGTGATGAATAAAAACAACATACAAGCTGGAATTAAAAATATCATTCAATATAATACAAAAATGAAGCTCGGGATTACATCATGTTCATCCCCGGGAGATCACAAGGGGTTTAGAAACCCATGGGAGAGGAGGAAGAGAATGATGATGGGGTAGAAATTCCCATAAAATACAAAACATATAGGGATGTTGAGAACACTCCTTGGAAACTCCAAAATGGAATCACCTTGCCTCTTGTCTGAAATCGCAAATGGGGAGGCCAAGGTTCCATTTTATAGAAAAATTGGAAGGTGGTTTGAGGCACATAGATTTATTCAATCCAATTGTACCATGTGTTTCGACCAATAGACACCTGAATCTTCCTTTTTAAAAGATGGGAAAAGTGTATCCCCACTTACTAGCTATCTCTATAGAATGTTTGGCATCAATTAGACAAGTGGATTTGGATATATGGACAAACTATAGAATACCACATTTGACATTGTGTAGAATTGATTCCTTGGAAATATTAGTTCAATTGGGCCCCTTGACGACCGAATTGGGCTTGGCTTCCTTCGTAAGAGTTGTAGACCATTATATTTGGTATCATTACACAAAATATGAGCCCATTTGGTTGCACATAAATTTCAATACAAGCATACAGTGGACAGGTCTTCATGGATCCATACAATTTTGGCACATTTTTTTCCACATCATCAAGGGGCCTCCAAATCATCTCCTCCGACATTGAAATAATAAAAAACAAGTAACATTGACCATTCTAATATTTATTAACATTAATTAATTGATTCAAACATAATGTGAAATTTATTATTATATTTGAAATATTCGTTACAAAACTAGGTTAAAACAGCAGTGTAAGGGTGGAATAAAACAGTGAATCGTGGTACGATCACATCCCCACACATAAACAGTTGATGTCCTGGGAAAAGTCACAAATCCCAATAAAATGATGCACATATATATTCCCAAAATCACGAAGATTTAACATTTGAGGAAATTTTAATTAAATTAATGTGATTAATACACGAACCACACCAAGGAGTTCTTCCTAGTGAAAATAGAAAAAGATGTCTCATAAATCATATCATAGTGAAATTAAAAAAGATTCATGATACCAAATTGAGAAAGGAATTCAGAATCCAACCATGAAACTAACTCTCCATTTGTGTGTGTGAAAAACATTCCATGCTATTATTTCCACTTACTATCCAATAAATATAGGTTATTTTAGCATTTTTCACCTTAAATTATTTTGTCCACCGAACCAACCCTACATCCTTTGCAATCATATTTCAAGACCCACTCACTTAAGCATTAAAAGAAGTCAAACCATAATCTCCCGACCTAGATATCCCCATATGTTGCACATTTCATCACTCCCCTCATTTATTTATTTTTTTAGATATTTCATTTGGAACAAATCTCATACTCATTTGTCAAACCTTGTTTGGTCTCCTCATGACACTAATTGAAATAGTTATAACAAGATCAAAGGTTGAGAAGGAGTGGTTTTTGACCTGCCCAAGACACAACCAAATTTTTTTTGAGCGTGTACAATAGTCATACATTAGGTACACAGGCATAGTTCAATATGGTACAATAATGAAACAGATTAGATAATAAATGAATGTATGGAAATATCATTTAATGATTAAAAATATTAACATAACATATATTTAACTTATATTATGTATGAAATATTCACACTTTGTGGTTTGGCGTAAAAAATTTGTGTAGATATTAGTGACACAGTTTTCCAAAAAACTACTCAGACAAGGGGTATCAATCATCTCAAAGTTTTCACATAGATACACCCATTAATATCATTGACATCTAACCAATTCACTAAAAAAATCACTCCCTGATGCTAAATTCATACAAATATTCTTTTTAGCCTTCATTATGGTATTTTTATGTTCCCCCCTTTATGGTCATCAAATCATGGTACTTCAAAATTGTTGATGGGGAAAAATGAAAATACCATAATAAAGGCCAAAAAGAGAAGAAAGGAGAAAATGATGAAAATTACTAACTAACACAGGAATGTATCCACCCCCCCCCCCCCACACCTAGAATGTGCAGTTTCCTCACTTGAGTAATTGAGAATGTGAGAAGGAAGGATAAAAGCTGGTGTGTTTTATTGGTATGATGCGTCGAGAAGGTGGATTTCCTCCATCGGATTATTCAGAAAATCCTCATAGAATTGTTTAAGTCGCTGCCCATTGACAGTAAGACATTATCCTCTTTGCTCATGCAAAATCTGTATTGAACCCAAAGGGTAAACATTAGTAATAGTATAAGGACCGATCCATCAGAAACGAAGCTTATCTGGGTAGATCTTAAGCCTAGAATTATACATGAGGACCTTATCACCAATATGAAACTTCCGATGGAGAATGATGCTATAATTAATAGACTTTGTCTTCTCTTTATAGATCCAGGAGTTCTCATATGCATCACATCGAATTTCTTAGAACTCTTGAATCTACAGCTTTCTTTACTCGCCTTCAGCTGAACAGTTTATATTACATTATTTCACAGCCCAATATGCATGGTGTTCTACCTCTACTGGGAGGTGACAAGCCTTTCCAAACACAATTCTGTATGCTGACATTCCCATTGCAGTTTTAAAGGCTGTATGGTACAGCCAAAGTGCATCATCCAAGCGCAAACTACAATCATTCCTATTGGGTTGTATTGTTTTTCCATGTTTTTTTTAACTTCATGATTTGATATTTATACTTTTTCATTAGTTTGGGGGTAATATTTAGTGGAGACATTATGACCAACCCCATATATACGAAGAAAATTTTTCATGTTGTGATTAAAAAAATGTGAACCTTGATCACTAATGATGAATCTTGGTAAACCAAGGATACTGAAAATTTTGGACCTCACAAAATCAACAACCACTTGAGATTCATCAGTCCTAGTGGCCTTTGCTTCCACCCATTTAGATACATAGACAACATACAATAATATGTACACAAATCCAAATGAATTTGGAAAAGGACCCATGAAGTCACTGCCCCATGCATCAAATATCTCACAAAATAACATGGGCTGTTGGGGCATTTCATTCCTCTTGGAGATATTCCCTGTGAATTGACAATGACTACATGACTTGAAAAATCTATGGGAATCCCTATATATATTTTTCCAATAATGTTCGGTGTCAAGGACCTTTCAATATGTACGTTAAGAGCCAACGTGGCCCCCATAGGCCAAAGTGTGGTAGAAGGATAAAACAAGGTTGAACTCATGGTCAGGGACACACTGACGAACTACATGGTCATTAAAAATTCTCCACAAGTATGGGTCATCCCAAATGTACCAACAAGAATCATGCTTAAGACTCTGGGATTGTGCAATGATGAAATCAGTGGGGACACTAGATGTTGCTAGAAAATTCACAATGTTCGTATACCAAGTGGTAAGGTCCACAACATCACAAAGGTTCTCATGAGTGAAGAATTCTCCAATGGGTATGGGTGAGTCAACATGATAGTCCAATGGTGGGGAAATCCTACTAATGTGGTCAACTACCACATTCTCCACTCCTCTCTTATCTCTGACCTCAAGGTCAAACTCTTGGAGGAGGAGCATATAACGAATGAGGCGGGGCTTGGCTCCATTTTTTGTTAGGAGGAAACAAAAGGTAGCATGATCAGAGAAGATGATGATTTTTGACCTGAGAAGATATGAATGGAAGTTTTCGAAGGAAAACATAATAGAAAGAAGTTCTCATTCACTGGTTGTGTAGTTTACCTAGGAAGGGTCATGGGTATGCAAGGCATACACACTGTCATGTTGAGCCTTCTCAACCCTTTGTGATAAAACTGCCCCAACTGCAAAGTTAGAGGCATCACACATACGCTCGAAGGCCAGATCCCACCTTGTTGTTTGGATGATGGGAGGTAATGTGAGACTCTTTTTTAGTGAATTGAATGCATCCTCATAATTTTTATCACACACAAACTCAGAATCTTTTTGCAATAACCGGGACAATGGAAGTGAAATATTACTAAAGTCTTTAATAAATCGGTGGTAAAAACCAGCATGACCCAAGAAAGATCGCACCTCATGAACATATTTTGTATATGGAATGGATGAAATTAATTCAATTTTAGATTTATCAACTTTAATTCCTTTATTTGAAATGACATGTCCAATAACTATCCCCCGCTCAACCATAAAATGGCATTTCTCAAAATTTAAAACAAGATCTTTTTTCAATGCAGTGGTGGAGGATAGAACCTAGATGTTCCAAAAATCATCAAAAGAAGATATATATACCATGAAATCATCAATAAATACTTCCATACAACTCTCAAGGTACTCCGAAAAAATACTCAACATACATCATTGAAAAGTACCAGGAGCATTAACTAGACCGAGTGGTATCCTTCTGTATAAAAATGTGTTGAATACACATGTAAATGTTGTCTTTTCTTGGTCCTCAGTGGAAATATAGATTTGGAAATAACCCTAATAGTAATCAAGGAAACAATAATGGGACTTACTAGCCAATCATTCTAGAATTTGGTCAATGAAAGGTAATGGAAAGTGGTCCTTTGGCGTGGCTTGTTTCAGTCAACGGTAGTCAATACAGACTCACCAACTATTTTTCACACGTGTTGGAACCAATTCATTCCTTTCATTTGACACAACTGTTATTCCTATTTTTTCGCACAATTTGAACTGGGCTAACCCATTTACTATCAGATGTAAGATATATGATCCTTGCGGTAAGTAATTTACTGACTTCCAATTTTACCACTTCAAGGAGAGTGGGATTCAACTGGCGTTGAGATTGTATTATGGGTTTATCCTCATTATCCAAAATTATACAGTGTATACTAATAGATGGGCTCATCCTGGGAATATCAGCCAATGTCCATCCTATTTCCTTTTTACACTCCCTCAAAAGTTTGAGCAGTTTAGATTCCTGCTGTGGAGAGAGGTTATTGGAAATAATGACGGGCAATTGGTCTATACCCTCAAGATATGCATGTTTTAAATTAAAAGGAAGTTTTTTAAGTTCCAACACCGGTAGTTTCTGGATTGATGGAGGGTATTTAGGGGGATTTAGGTCCATTAATCTATTTATCTGCTCATGTTTATTCTCTAAAGATATAGAATCTATAGAAATGAGATTTTCAGAATCATCGACGATCATGGGTACCTCAGAATGAACACACTCATCAAATAAAGAACATAATTTACACTTTTTAGAACCCACACAACACTCAACACATGAATCAAAACTCAAATCTTCCAAGGTTGAAGAAAAAAAAATGAATTAGAGTTTTGGTTGAGGAGAGAATTGTGTGTGTACATCGTTTGAGAGAACATCCGTTGAATATACAGGAAAAGTGGAGTGCTCTAAAATTGGGTGTTTCATAGTCTCGAGGATGTTAAAACATACCTTTCTCCTCTGAATTCCATGTAAAGTGTACCATTGTGAATGTTGATGATCGTCTTTATTGTTTTTCGGAATGTCCTCCCATGTATGAGAGGAGCATGTCCTTGGGTTCAGGTATCTTCAATCTCAAGAATGTAAAAATCAGTAGGGAAGATGAGATTGTTCACTCATACAAGTAAATCCTCAATCACTCTTATGGGATGTGTTGTACTCTAGTTTGAAAGTTGCACAACAAAGCCTGTTGGTTGAAGCACACCAACCGAAAGAGAAGTATACACTGACTGAAGCATTACATTAATGGAAGCACCTAAATCTAGCATAGCATCAGAAAAGAAGGTCTCCCCTACGGTACACGATATCATGAATGTTCCCAGATCCTTGATTTTGGTGGGCATTTCTGGTCGAATCAAGGCCTATACATTCCACACCAAGTTGACTCTCTCATTCCCCTACAGCCTTTGACTATGGGTGTAAAGTTCTTTAAGAAATTTGGCATATCGGGGAATTTTCATGACTACATCCAACAACGGAATATTAAATTGAACATTTTTAAATGTATCCATTATCTCATTATAAATATCATTATAATAATTTTTCTTAGATTTAGATAGTTTTTGGGGAAAATTAAGATGAATGGATTGTTCATTAAAATCATCAACGATAATTTGATTGCCCTTTTTTTCATTACATGAAATTGTTTAGGTTTGGGAAGGACTGTTTTCAAGAGTGGGACATACTAGTTGCATATAATCAACATAAGTAGAAACATATTTACCACTACGAAGTGTAATTGCACATACATTACCTCTGTCCTTCAGATTGGCAATGGGTTGGGATGGTAGTTGTTCGGACTATTGCATCATAAGCTCACCGATGGCGTTCGCCAATTGTCCCACTTGGGTTCGTAGGTCTTAAATTGCTGATTGTGTGGTCTGTTGGAACTGGAGGTTCTGGGATGCCATTTTATTCACCATATCCTCGAGGCTTGGTTCAGATTTGGGAGGAGGGGGATTTTTTTTGAGATATTAATGGATAAGAAGGTTTCATACCTTGGCCTTGTTGATACCAATTCTGCTTGGGGTAGCTTGAGTTTTCTTCTTGTCGGTACCGGGGTTGTGCTTTCCACTTGGGGTTTGGATTTGGCCTGAATTGTTCTTTCTTGAAGGGGGCTGCTTATTGGAATAGACTCCCTTGGAACACAGCTGCACAAGACTCAGATTAATATTGAAGTTGTGGGAACTGGTCGAAAAAATGAGTGTTATCAGAACAAATACAACAATGTAATGGAATAGAAGTAGAGTGTGAGTTACCTTTTTCTTGAGCTAATTGCCTTAGAAGGTTCTGCATATCATCATGTTTAGTATATACCATTTTTTCTAGGGCTGAATGACTTACCTCGTGAATTCCTCTGGTTGGTGCAATTGGTCGTGTACCAAATTTTTGTGAATTTTGAGCCATGTGGGATATTAAGTCACAAGTGGTGGAAAGAGTTTTATCAACTAGGGAACCACCAGCTGCAACATCAATCATTCAATGATCTATGTGAATAATTCCTTCATAGAAGAATTGGATTAATAGATTTTCACTAATCTTGTGATGGGGGCAGCTTGAGCAATGTATTTTGAATATCTTCCAATATTCATGAAGGGTCTCTCCTTGTGATTTCTGAATTCCACATATTTCTTTCCCAATTGAAGTAGTTTGGGAGGCCAGGAAAAACTTCTCCAGAAAGAGTCTTTTTAGGTAATTCCAGCCCCCAATTGTGGTAGGAAAATATTATATCCAATCTTTGGCTGCACCATCAAGGGAGAAAGGGAAGACCCTAAACATAATTAGGTCCTCAGACACATTTTTGGGTTTCATGGTGGAGCAGACTATATGAAACTCTTTGAGATTTTTGTGAGGGTACTTACCAGGAAGACCATTGAATTTAGGAAGAAGGTGTATGTGACCTGATTTCATGTCAATGTTAGATGCTTACTCAGGATATTGGTTGTACCCAGGTTGGTACTCCACATCAGGGTGGTAAGTTCATTTAAAGTTCGATTATTTGCACCCATGTTTTCTTGGGTTTGATTGGGATCAATTTTGGATTTTTTTTAGTTCCACTTGAAGTTTCAAAAGGGGTTACTCAATGTTACTTGATTGACCTTCCCAATATTCCTTGATTTGTGTGTGAAGTGACTTTTCAATTTTAGGGTCAAATTCACGTGGTGTCTCTTTACCAGATCGGGTCATGAAAATAATTTGTGAAGTCTTTTTTTTGAATATGGATAAAATCACATAAGAAGGGTGAAAAGAGAATATACTATTATAATATATAATAATAGAGAGGGATATGGAGAAAAGAAGAGAGATACAGAGATAGAAACACAAAAAACCAAAAATAAAGTCAAACCCCAAAACAAAAACAATCAAATGGGGGTGGGGTATTTAAAGGAGTAATAATTAATAAGTAAAATAAATAAATAAAATCAAATAAAGAAAAAAAATGATCTTGGCTCCCCTGAAACGACACCAAAATTTGATCGTGTTGTCGAGCGCGTCAAATTATCTGTTTAATTTTGACTAGAATTTCTACAGTATAGCAGCAACCCTAGGCCATCTCTCGACGGAGCCTTAGATAGTTAATTTAAAAAGATGTTTTTTATTATGAATGTATAAGGTGAATGAGATTTTGTAGAACTTGGGGGTTTTATGATTAAATATGAAAGTATAAAATGAAAGGGATAAAACAATGTAGAGATTAACAGAATTAATTAAGCACGATCAACATGGGGTACTCTCATGATGTTTATCCTTCATCGCTTCATGATATAGGGTTATGATCTTTTAATCCCTGGTTTATAAAACCTAGAAACATAATTTTACTGATTTTATAATAGGTTACCCCCCAGGGTTCAATCAAAAACACACAGTGATACAACAGACACCGCTGATGATTAGGTGATTTGTGTTTGACTTCATAATCGAAACTCACCAAGGCAACACAGAAAAAAATCGATGTACTTTCCATGTTTGTATGATATTTATTTTTGATACTATGTCATAAATTAACATTGCGTTGACAGTGCTTCTATGAGTTCAGTTGACCAATATGAACCACACAAACACCGCAACATAAAGGGGGAAAAGGAAGTGGTGAATGGTGTATGAAACATCACATGAATGGGTACCCCCAAACATGATCATATGAGTTGAGAATGATATACTAGTACAGAACTCAATAAAATTAAAATAGGTGATGAAGAAAGAGAAATTACAACCTGTAATTATAAATATCATTCAATATAATAAAAAAATGAAGCTCGGGATTACATCTCATTCCTCCCCATGTGATCACAAGGGGTTTAGAAACCCATGGGAGAGGAGGAAGAGAATGATGTTGGGGTAGAACTTTCCATAGACTCGAAAACTTCAAGGGATTTTGAGATGAATCTATGGGGACTCCAAAATGGTAGCACCCTACCTCCTGGAAGAACTCCCAAATGGGGAGGCCAATGTGCCTTTTTATAGAAAAATTGGAAGGAGGTTTGAGGCACACAGATTTCTTCAATCCACTTGTACTATGTGTTTCTACCAATATACACATGAATAATCCTTTTGACAAAACTGGAAAGTTCTAGCTCCACTTCTTGACTATCTCTATCGAAAGTTTGGCATCAATTGGACAATTGGATCTGGATATATGAACAGATTATAGAACACCACATTTGACATTGTGCTGAATTTATTCCTTGGACAGATCAGTTCAGATGGACCCCTTGACGGCTGAATTGGGCTTGGCTTCCTTATTAAGATTTTTATACCATTATATGTTTTACCTGTACAAAAACTATGATCCCATTTAGATATATAGAAGTTTCTATACAAGTACAACGGTGGATAGATCTTCCTGGATCCATGCAATTTTGGCCCATTTTTCTTCCACTCCATCAAGGGGTCTCTAAATCATCTCCTCCAACATTGAAATACTAAAAACAAGTAACATTGCCCATTCAAATATTTATTAACCTTAATTAATTAATTCAAACATAATGTGAAATTTATTATTTTATTTGGAATATTCGTTACAAAACTAGTTTAAAATAGTAGTGTAAGGGTGAAATAAAATAGTGAATCGTGGTACAATCAATAAGTATGAATATGGTGTCCTTATAAGTTAATAACATGTTAAAAACCACTATATTGTAATTTAAAACAAGTTCAAGCAAAATGATGTGTGAGGTAAGATATTTTTTCAAAATTCTATTTCACTGACGCATATTGTAATGTGATGCACTATGTTTTATTTATATGGTGTATATTCGACCCTTTTGATATGAAATATTTTTAATAATTAACCCTTAATGGTAATTTAAAATTGAAATTGAATTTTTTCATTTAATTAGATTTGAATTAAAAATTAAAAATTGGTAATGAATTTCATACCTCATATTATTTTTATTGGGTTATATCACATCTTCAACATCAATTATATTGTATGATTATGTGTGAAATTATTTTTGATTATATTTTTTTTATTACAATAAGTACTATGTGTATTTAATCGTGATACATATAATTGACTCGTTGATTTTTTTTGCATCAATGTTATGATCATTTCAAGAGTTTGATTACGAATATCATTCTAATCCTTATTGTTTATTATTGAATATTAATTAAATGAATTTATTTTACCATATCATAATAAACTCATTAAAATTTAATATACTCTAGTTATTCTGGATATTTTTCTAGTAATAGTACTATTTTCCCACACATTGGTGCTAAAAATGTTTAGAAAGTGTTTTTAAGAATATCAACTTCATTTATCTCTTTGGTGGGAAATCTATTTTATATGAAAACCCGGATTTGTAAAAAAAAATTCATATTTGTTTTTAAAAAATTTCAAACTAATTTATGAATGGTATTTTCCCAAATTTAAACTCTTTACAAAATCAATGGAATCTTATGCCTTTTTCAAATTAGTGCTCATTTGTATTTTACCATAAATGTTAAAGGTATCCTTTTATAATTTTATAAATAAGGCCCCTTCCATACCTTTTCAAAGTGAAAAATTAAGATTATTTTTAAATTATATAGAATTTATAGAATTATCCTCCATCATGACCATAATTTCCTTGATGTTTACTTTTCAATTTTATGAGGATCCTTTTAAAGAAATTTTTTTAAAAGTGCTTTTCAAAGAAAATTATTTTAAATATTCTTTCAAAATAAAAAGGATATTTTACTAAAGAACATTTTTTATTAATCTTTTTATTCATCAATGACAACAACCCTTAATTTTATACTGGGGATATGTCATATTGACACCATCCTTATTCTTCCTCTAGATGGTTTATGATTATTTTGAACAGGGGTTGTATTGACATTCACTTATTTGTTTCATTGTTTAGTAACTAACATCCCCATTGACTGAAAATTAAACTTTTTATTGATTTTAAAAAATAAAAATACATTGAAAAGCCAAAAATACATCATAGTGGTCTGAATTAAAGCAAGACTGTAGAATCATTGTCTACAAATTTCATCCTCCCACTTAGAAAAGAATCCAAGTTATAGAAGGAAAACATACTTAGATTTGAGGGTTCCATAGATCCCCAAAATTTGTCCACCATATTTACTTCTTGCCACGTGTGAGAGATCTCTATTTGTTTCCCCATGAGTATATTATGTCTCTTAATAGTATAGGTAATATTCCAGTGAAATTTACCTTGGCCGAGAAATGCTTTGTACAAGATCGGGGAGTCTATCTGCACGATATTCAAAGTGATCCTCCTTTGGGAGCATATTTTTCAGGCATGTAACCAAGGCCTGAGCTTCCACCTAAAGAACATCACCTCTTCCGTAAGAGACCATGAACATTGAATGCACTGAACCCTCCTAGTATCTAATGACACCACCCCCATGCATCCCCCCCCTAAGTAGAGATCCCTCTAAATTGAGCTTGAACCCCTGGGTTGGAGGTTTCCAGCAGACCCATCGCCTTTTCCCCAAGTTATCGTCCTGGTTGTCAAAGGATAAGTTCGGGATGACAGAACTCACTGACAGTGCAGAGTGGCACTCAGAACACAGCCCGATCAGATCTAGAAAATTATTTTTCATTTTTTAGACAATACTGACCTGGGAACCTATTGTGTTCTTGTGATGAATATCATTTCTGGACTTCCAAATATTATGGCAACCTATTTTAAGAATGACCGACCTAGCTTTTCTCTTAGCCCCATGAGTATGAGTGCCTCTAAACCATGAACTGAGAATATTAGAATGCACCCCATTATACCGATCTCAACCAAAGAAAGCTCTGAAATCCTTCCATAATCCTCTATCCAATTTTCTATCATAGAAGATATTCCCCCACAGATTCATGGTTAGAAGACCTACAACACAATCAACTAGAAGCCATGTTTACTCTTATACGTTACAGATTTTTATCCCTTGGCAGGGATTTATTCCACAAATGCCAAAAAAATATATTTTGAGGGAATATCATTGAACCACATAGTCACCCCCGCATGATTTTACATTTTAAATTTCCATTTTCAAATGAGAAAAATCATTGATGGAGAAAACACCCGACGTAGAGACTGTGAAAATTAGTCTGTCCAGCTCATCCCTAGTAACTATGTTTCTGAAAATAGCAAGTTGTCTCTCATCAAGAATTTCCTGGAGAAACCTTGGATGACAAATTTCCTCACTAAAATAAATATCTGAAATGGGGAAGCCTAGGAAGAATATACTTCCCACCAACCACTCCCCCCCAATCTTGCTACCAAAAATTGATGTTCCCTCTTACCACGATCCATCGAGAGTGATGATGCAGGGTCTCCCAGTATGGGTGAATTTGGTTCCAAATCCTTTAATATTGGGTTCTAGGATCATTGTCATTAATTCCAAAAATATTCTGAATTATTCATCCCCAACGTGACTAGCCTTAAAGGGCTTGTCATGCAATATTATCCTGAATCCCTTTCATGGTTGAGGAGACAATCCTCAGGTTAATTCCACCTTTGGAGAGAGGTCTTGAAAGCCATTATCTAAAGCCCAGTGATGTCTGTATTCAATATTCCCATCCCATATGAAGGACACCATAATCCTTTCTATGTTGTAAATGAAACTCTTAGGGACCTTTAGGGTGGAAATAATGTTCATGGTAAGAGAAACTAGAACACTATTAACAAGAGTTATGCGACCTCCAAAGGATAGGAATCTGTTCATCTAGATGTAGATTCAGCCCATGATTTTGCCTATGAACTTGTAAAAATTATGAACCCTAGGGGGGGAAGGACTAATTAGTGCCCTGAGATACTCCATGGGAAATATTACTCTTCCCATACTCATGTTATCCCCAAAATCCCTCTCAATCCTCTTCAAGATCTTCATAGTTATAAAGAAAAGACTTTTCTCTTTGTTCACCACATGCCTGCTACACTTGCAGTATTCCCCTTGGATTCCGGTCAACCCCTACAATATACATCTACTTCCATTAATAAATATAATTCGTTCATCAGTGTAAATAAAGTGTGAGATACCCCTTGTGGCATTCCTGTTATGATAAGTACGAATTTTACTCGTGTTGAGGCCCTGGTTTATATAGAAATTGAAAGCATTTTAGAAGAGAATGAAAAGAGTGGGAAACACAATATCCCCTTGCCTGAGACCTTGGAAAGCATTTTAAGACCCAAACTGATTACCCATAAATGTCATTGAAATCAATTCCTAGTTGAAAAAACGAAAAATAAGGTCACTAGTCCAATTGGAGAACCCCATGCAAGAAAAGACTCTTATAATAAAATCTCATTCTAATCTATCGTAAGATTTTATCATATCTAATTTAACCACCAAAGATCCCCAGATAGACTTGTTGTTTATGCCACTAACCATTTCTTAGACCACTCCTATCACAGCTTGCATTAGCCCCCCCATTAATGAAACCATGCTGTTCAAAATTCATCCCGGAATCTAGGTGAATAGTCAGCCTTTCGTTGAGTATACTGTCCATAGTCCAATAAGGAACATTTCACATATTAATGGGCTGATAATGATCAATAAAATAAGGGTTACCCACCATGGGGATAAGAACCATCTTCTTTTCACATGCAATGCATGGAAGATCCCCACCTTGAAAAAAAATCATGGACAACACGGAAATGATATCCTTTAACAATGTCCCCATTTTCCCATGTAAAAAGACCTAGGGACCCATCATGCCAGGGTGCACTGTCTGGATTCAAATACCATAATGCATCTCACACATCATCTTCATCTGGAGTTCCTGTCAAGCCCAAGTAAATGTGATTTGGAACACTTCTTGGAATTCCCTCAAAAAATCCAACTTCACCTCTCAGGTACCCCTACCATCCTAAGATTGGGAGATTCCAGTAAATATTGGATTTATTCATTGATCATGTACCATACGTCCTCAAGATCATTGCAATAGGATCCATATTCCCTTTAAATATTAGGCCTCTAAACCAGCTGATATTGTCTAATGCATGAATGTTTCCCGAGTTTTGGTCCCCCTCTCGAAGCCATTTAACCCTTGAAAGTTCTATGGTATGTTGTTCCTGTCTTAGAAGACAACCAGTGAGTTTATCCTTTTTACCTATAATCTCACTGATAGATACTAACCCCAATATTGTTCCAAACAAGTCTCTATGTGTTCCACCTCCATACTTATCTTAGTCAGGTCCTGATCATAAGCATGGATCTTCTTTCTCCAGATGTGAAGGAGGTTATTGAGCCATATTAACTTATGGGGGAATGAGATCAACAGGTTCCCTTGGTAATGCAGATCCCAGGATTTCCTGGCCACCTCGATGAAACTCGGTTCCTCCGTCCAAGTTTTGGAAAACAAGTGGATGATACTCCCATGATGACCCTGCACCAAGGGAAAGGCTGAGTGGAGAATGATGAGAAAGACACCAAACAAAATTAATAAATTTGGAGTCCAAGAACATATAGATTGTAGCTTCATTCATCAGGTAATGATCAAGAAGACAGTAGGTGTGTCTCTCTCCACATTAGTAGTTGAACCAGGTGAAATTACTCCCCTCATATCCAGCATTTAAGAGGTTTTTCCTTTCCATGAATGAAATAAAAGCTTGGATTTCATTCCAGGGAAAAGTACCACCCTCTTTATTCTCCTCTGGAAATTACTTGATGTTGAAATCACCCACAATAATGCAGGGCCAATAATCAGGATTAATTACCTCTAAATCTCTCCACAAGGACTCTCTTCCCGGGCTGCTAAACTTACTATAAATGAAGGAGAATAGAAACACTTGAGTTCCAATGGAAATCAATGTAGTCAAAGACTGATCTGACGCACTTAGAAGATCGACATTAATTTGGTTCGTAAAAAATATATATTTGGGATTTTGTAGGATCTCCATGCATAAAACTAGAGCCATTATACCTCTCAGAATACTTATGAATCTTTCTTGAATCTTGTTTTGATTCCAGAATAACCACCAAAGAAACATTCCTATTATATAATTCATTGAAGATGAAATATGACTTCGCCCTATCCCCAAGGCCACAAACATTAAATTTTATTTCTATAAACATTGAGTCAAGTACATTTGTATTTGGCCCTAGACTCCTGTCCCTTATAATGATGAGATGAGATTTCACTTGCAGACACACCAGATTTAGATTTACAATGGGTTCGAACACCTATATGTACCTGCAAGGATATTGTCACAGGATAATCCCCACCTCCGAACAAAATGCTACAACTGGCTTCTATAGAGATGAAATATTGTCCTTTAGTCGTGCTCTGCTCCAACTTTATGAATGCTGAATGAGAGAATGGAAAAGAAGTTGGTGAATATGGTGCTGGAAAACAGGGAGGGGATGCCACCACTGGTTTAAAGGTCATGGACAGAAGGGGAGGCCCCCTAGATGTGGGAGGCTGGGTGAACATAGGGTCTCTCATGCCTGATTCCGTCATAATGATATCTAAGATTCATATTTTCATAGGAACTCAAATCTCCATGGACATAGTGTAAAGACGAATGTAGGAAGGTAGAGAGTTTCTGAGGTTCATCTCTAAGGGGAGCGGTCCTCCTTAAGAAACCGAACCAGCAGATCCCCGCCTGCGCCTCAGAGGATAAGAACCAGATCACAACTGAGGGAAGAAATTCCATCACAATTAGGAATATTCTTGGATGAGGAAGCCTCTTATTACATTGTAGGTGGGTCAGATGCAACACTATTACCCTAATTATATCCCTCAAGATCAGGGAAATGTGTGCAGGGATGTTGGTCATAGAACCTCGAAACCTCTAGATGATTGGAATCCTTCGAGCATTATTTGCAGCCAACTTGCAGAGAATTACCTGAAATGGGGAAGAAAGAGTAGAACCATGTATAGAAGGGATAAATTATAGGGTGGAGATGATCCTACATCCCTTCAATCCTGATCACTAGGTAACCCTAAAGCATCCAAGAAATATCCACCTCAATGCAAATCCTTATTGTCGAAGACTCTGCCAATATGGTTGTCTATTCATCCACGTGAAGGTACCACCCCAGAGAATCCCCAATAACCATAAAGAAGGAATAATTCATGAGTGGATGATGTAAAACTGGAAGCAAGATCCAAATTTTTTCACTAGAGCATTCTCATCCAGCATGTTCGTTCATCGACCATCAGGAGAGGGAAAACCACCAACGCCCCCATTAAGTGTGGTCTCTTGCACCAAGCTAACACTAAGTCTACCTTGGAATCCAAAATGATCCAAAAAATAATTCTTATCCATGAATGACATAGTAGATGATATATCTAATCCTTGATGCCTGATGCAATCTTGGAAAAACTTGAGATGAGTATTATCAGTGCCGAATCGTGTTACCATATTTCACTAATGATCAAAGGATACTGTTATAAAGGACACCGCTGAAACATCAATCATTTCAGTGCCATTCTCCGATATTGAAGAAGTTACCTTATGGATATGTTTATTTTTTAAAACATATATAATTTCTATATAAAATTTTCTACATTGAATAAAAATTTTATCTAGGAAAATATTTATAAATCTATATTATTTTCTCAATATGGAAGTTAATTATACAGAACACTGTTTATAGATTAAATAAATTTTTTGATATATGAGAAATTATATGGACATGAAAGACGCGGGTGGTCCTTAGTTAATGATATATCTTAAATTCATTATTATTCTCGTGGGATGAATTAGTTAGTTGTCCATAGTTAAATGGATCTTCACCTCTTATGTTTTAAACCATGTTTTTAATGGTTTTCATGGTAAAGGTATCTTATTCCTGGGAAAAATGTATTCTGATAATTGTGAATTGACTTCATTTAGAATGTAGTTATTATTATCCATGGTAATTTTGAAATTATATTATCAATGGTTTAATTTTATTTTTAGCTATTGGTTAAATAGAAAATGTTTTCGGTTATATACTTTTCCATATTGACCATGTATTACCTATTCATAATGTAATGTTATTTAAATTCCATGTGTGCTTATTTAATTAACTTTCGATATTGATTATGATTATTGATTCATTATAGAATTTTATGTACTTAACCCATGCATATAATTTCATATCGCCCTTATTTTTTTTCCTTTCACTAAGATTCCATGATGTTTATTATGACTGATATGTAGGGATATACTAGATGAAAAAAAATATATTCTAGAAAAAATTTATATTGTAATTTTTTGTATTTAAATTTAATGTGACCCTCACGTTTCTATGTAGTTTACCAAGACTACTAAACAATTTGGTCCTTGAAGATGTGATTACTTATATCTTATGCTAATATAATAAATCATGAAATAGATCAAGGATATTGGGGTCATGTTCTCAATAGTTGGTTTCAGAGGATATTTGTAGAAACCATGGGAACTAGATTTAGGAAAAAAAAGATTATGGATCATAACATTATTATAGACATTGTGGATAAGTATAAAAGAAATATTAATGCCTTTTAAGGAGGATTATTTTTGGTCTTTCAATTCAATACATCATAGTCTAGATACTATAAGTAGGTATGGTTTTTGAAAAAAGGTACCTTAGGGTAAAAACTCTAAAAAGGTCAGTTTGGAATTTATTCGATCATCACCTAGTTCAAAACAATGGGACTTGATATGCACCTTGTTTGATACTACCGGGGGATATGTTTTGGATAATTCATATTTTCATTATAAATCATTATTAATTATTTAAATATATTCTAGAAATGATTGACCTAGTTTAAACCTATGGCCTAAAATCAAAAAGAAGGTTTCTCAATGGAATGTAAAATTATTTTATGTGTGGAATTAAATGGAATAAATTGATGAATTGATGATAAGAAATAATGAGTATGAAGGATGGAAATAAATATCATCCTAGTGATATATTAATATTTAATTGTAATAAATATGGGGAACCTTGGAGTTAATTTAATCAATTTATTATTTTAATGTTTAACCCCTAGACCAAGGAAGAATGTATGTTGAAATAAAATGGATCAATTATTTCTGTTGATGTATTTTTACAAATGAAATTTTGGTTAAAAGAATCATGAAACAGCTAAATATTGTGTTAAATTTTATAATCATATATTTCCATATTAAATTAAGAGTTTTAGATACCATTATGGGTTTCTGGGTTAATATTTATTAGAAGTAAAAAGTCTTATAAACCACTTTTTATAAAATTTTATCATTTATGGGTATACAACTTATTAGTTTGGTATATGTTTTAGTAAAAATGTTATTTGATGAAAAATGCCTTTACAATATATCGATATAATTTCATTTGTATTGAAAAAATTTATGTTTGGTATGATCACTTATGGTATTATAATAATATTCAAATAAAATTATTATACTTTCTAAAAAAATAGGTTTTATCAAAAACCTTAGGAAAATTTTATTTAATAATTACTTTTATTTCAAGGATGTACATCATGTGTTTTGGGAATTTTGTAAAAATAATTCTAATATATTTTATTAAAAGTACAACCCACATTTTGGATAACAATCCATCAGATCTAGAAAGGTTGTGGGACTTGAACCCATGACCAAAGGATTCTATGGGGTTTTACGAGCCTATGTGATATCCAGGTTAATATACCATTTTGTTAGTTAAATAATTTGAAAATTAAATATTAATGATGAACCAAGGGTGTTAATTTTAGGTTTATAGATTAATTTATTATATTGGATAACTTTTTATAACAATATTGGTTTTGATAAATATTTATAGACAAATATAAATATTTTTCACCATTTATGGATTTTATGATTTGTTAAAAGTTAATTTTAATCCTTTTCGAATAAAAAAATAATTTTTTTATATTCATTTTAATGAGTAAGAAATGAATTGGTTATTGATAAAATAATAATAAAATTATTAAATTATTCTTATGAAATAGAAATATATTAAGTAAATATATTTCTTTACTTTCATAGAAAGTAAAATAATTCCTCAACTTTAGTAAAAATCATATTGAAGTAAAATGTTATCCTATTACAATAATTTTTTATTATATAAATGAATTTTTCACACCTTTGTGATTTATGGTTTTTAAGTCCTTAACAATCAATTATTCATTCAAATTATTTTGATCCAAAACCTCAATAACAATCTATAAATATTTTCAATTTTCTTCTATGTCAATATCTTCACTAGACACCAATTTTCTCCTACATGGAAACCTAGTTATGTTTTATTCCATATAACCATGGTACTTCACTTTATCTCTTATTAAGTGGATATTTTACTAAACCATTTAGGATGTGAGGTTTTCAAAAATGGCCTATAAAAATATCAAATCGTTGAATATTTATATAATGTTTAAATTTTGAGGACAAAATTTTTTTAAAGGTGGGAGAATATAGAACCCCATGATTCTAAATGAAGAACATTGAATTTGATAGTGTATATGACATGAAACTCTTATTATAGTTGGAAATATAGGACTCCAAGACATTGCAATATATTTATTTTTAAATAAATTTAATCTATTCAACATCTTAAATTGCACGCAACACTGAGTTTATCTTATGTTACATGAAAAAATTATCTTCTTTAATAACTCATATTACATGTAAGATTGAATTTTACCAAATATTAGTATACTATTAATATTATTATTTAATATGATAGATATTACCTTTATGTTGGAATGGAGTGTATAAGTTGGATTAACTAAATTATGAAAATATAAAATTTAGATATATTTTTTAGTTTTTTATTTATTAGAAATAAAATATAAATAATTTAAAAAAATAACAATTTTATCAAAAACTGTATTTCTTTATAAACTATAGATTTGTGGCGCATTTCACACTTAATTAAAAATCATTTTTTCAAACTTTTAGGAAAAAATTGAAGTAATAAATTTAATTTTTTAATTAAAAATATCTAAGTTATATTAGTGTAAATAATTTTTATATTACTGAGAAGATTAATTTTTATGAATAGTGAAAATAACTGAATTTTATTTGAAAACTGCCATTTCATTCATATTATTTTTAATGTAAATTTATATTTTCAATTGGTTTAAAAGTAAAAATATTTAAATATTATATCAATTAATTAAATTTAATTAATGGTAATCATTTTCATATTGAATTTATATAAATAAACTTTTTAATCTCTTAAAACATTTCCTTTTATAAACCTGCTTTCTCATTATGCCTACGGGGTTAATTTTAAATTCACATATTCTAATTATGTGAACATAATTTTGAAAAAAAAATTCATAATTAGAATCATAAAAATTTATAATTTAAAATAATGAAAACCTATTTTTTTAACAAAATGAACATTGAATGCAGAAAAAAAAATTGTTACTGAAGTTAAGGTAAAAATTGTTTACCGAGGGTTAACAAAAAAGATAAAGGGAAAATGACCTATAAACTTGTATACAAAATATTTTAATAGAATATTTAGATCATTACAGAAATAATATTATATATTTTCCAATTTTTTACCATTTCAACATATGAAAAATGTAGGAGCATTCAATTCTTTTCAAAAATACCAAGTGTGTCATCTCCCCCGTTTATAAAAGGACACCCCCTCTATTATCTTCTTCATAACACCAAACCATTTTTCTGTAAATAAATTCCCAAATAACATTCAAAATTTCATCCTATCATACTATTACCATTATATTGGGATGAAATCCAACCTACAAAAAATTTAGTGCAAACCAAAGAAGGATACCTGGAGAAGAGGTAATGTTCTTCAACGGGCATCTTTATTTTATTTCATTCTCTACCTCAATTAATTATTATTTGAAAAACATTATATAATAACCTGTTTATATTATATATAGAAGTATTTATTTATAATATTTTCATGTTCTAAAACCTTCTCCACTTCCATCAAATGTGTTATAGAACCATCGATTGTGTGTGTGGCAGACTTCCTCCTAGTAAACAAATGTCATTCTTATTTCTGTTACCAAATTTCATAGTTGTTCAGACAACGGATATAAATTATTTCTATAATACTTATAACTTAATTATACCAATTTTTATTGGATAATTTATATATCTTTTTAAATTTCATTCCTTAGGAGACACGATAACATTAATCGTGTGTCTGATAGACTACTGCCCCACGAAGTGATGTGATTCGTCTTTCAATAATGATTCACATAGAAGGTGATAAAAGATAAATTAATAATTATATGTTATATAAATTAAATAATAATCATGTCAGATTTATCATTCTTTAAATATAAAATATATCATTTTCTTTCATAATATTTTACTAAATTAATGATGATAACTTAATTCGTGTACGTATGGACTACCGCCTTCAAAAAAACGATGTGAATCTATTTTCATCACCACACCACATGGATGATACATATAAGTATAAAATATGGTTTATATGATATTATGATCTTTCTTGAAGGATAATATATTACTTACCTTATTTCAATAATAATCACTGGAAAATAGAAATGTTACTCATGCATACGTACAACCTACCATCTCAATGATCATAACAAAATTCAATTTCCATAACCATATTTAATGATTGGATTTAAATTTAAAATTGATCTAAATATATGATTTTTATGTCATTATTATTATTCTAGAGATGATATATCTCTATAATATATATAGTAACCTAATCCTTTGTGATGAAACATGCATGATAAAACAATGTAATTAACACCCAAAACATTGAAAATAATGAATTATTATTAATGAATGTGTAATAAGGTGTTCTAAAAGGATTATCTATGATATTATAAATTGTAATATTTTTATTTTATTTGTGAATAACATTTTTAAAACCCCTATGCAAGACCTCGGATCAAATCCGGGTATGGGAGAATTCTCGAGTTACTGTTACAGGTCACTGTAGCAGCACTGTAGCCTTGGAGGGACTATAGCAGGGTACTGTAGCGGCGGCGTTAGGTACTATAGATGCATGGTAACGTAGCAGTACTATTCACCGAGGGGTCCTTTGGGAAAAAAATGGGCGTTCTAGCCCTGTATGCAGGCCACGTGGCCTTGGGCCTTCGGGCTTTGTAATGGGTCACACTCTACCATGTCTAAAGAGGTCTTTGCTTTAATAATAAATTGAGGCTTTGTCCCCAACCTTTAAAAAAAAGAAGACTGAGGTAAGGGATTTCATCTAAATTTCATTTCCTTTGGGAAAGTTATAATGATATGCACCTAGTTTCATTAATGTGGGGTATATACTACCCCTTTATATAAAATATAATTATTAATTCATCCATTTTGGTATTTTAATTTTCACTATGAATTACTTCATCTATGTGGATTTGAATAACAATTTACAATGTGGTAAATAATTTCCTAAAAAGATTTCCTTTCATTGGGTTATATTTCTTATTCATTATATTATTATTATAAGATATTGTGTAGAATTACATTTTATTACATTATATTTTAGTTTCTAATTTTATGTAGATTTAATTTTGAAAAAAAAAATTATTTACTGATTAATTCTCACATTAATGATATGATCATTTAAAGGGTTTATTACACAATATCAATCAATTTGAGATTATTTATTTTTAAATATAAGTTGAAGGAAATTAATTGAGAATTTCCTAATAAACCCTTTTAATTTTATTATCCTATTTTTATTTATTATATATTAAAATTCATAGTACCATTTTTTAATTCATTTCTACTTAAAATTGATGAAAATTTGTTTTTAAGAAAATCAAACTTCATTTCTCTCATCGACCAGAACTCTATTTTGTTCCAAAATAAAGTTTTATAATAATATTTACAGAATTTTTTTTCCATTTTAAAAAATATGTATCAAATAAATGTTTACCCTATTTTAATCTTTTAATAAATATAAATTAATCTTCTATATTTTTTCAGACAATGTCCGTTTTGATTTTACCAAAAATGTGAAAGCAATATTACTATTATTTAATAAATAAAGAACATTCCAAACCATTTGAAAGGAAAAAAGAAATTTTATTTTTAACTTATTTGGAATTTACAAAGTTACCCACCATCATGACCATAATTTCTTTTAATATTACGTTTCAATTTTTGGGAATATTTTCAAAGAAAATTTTCTAAAATTGATTTTCAAATTAAAGGGTTTTCCAAAAAAATCCCAAATGACAAGGATATTTTTCTCAATAATGTTTTTTAAGTGTTTTTATTAATCAAGAACATAAACCACTAATTTTACACTGGGTATATCTTTTATTGACATCATCCTTAATCTTCCTATATATGCTTTATGATTATTTGGACCAAGGATATTATTGAAATTCACTTATTTGATTTATATTTTTAGAAATTAATTTCCCAATGAATTATACACCTTCCCATGATCGTTGAACATTAAAATTACCCTAAATATTTATATTAATTTTCAGGGATAAGATTATTATTTAAACCATATATCATTTCTTCATATGATGTTGATAATTTAATGTCATTTTTATATGGGAAAATATTTATAAGTCCATATTATTTACTCAATAAGGATACTTTATGTTATATAAAATTGTTTATGAATTAACAAAATTATTCTATATATGAGGAATTCTTTGGATAAGAAAGAGAAGTTTTCCATGGTTAATGATAGTCCCTCGATGCGTCAGTAGACCCGTAAGATTAATGAGTTGACTAGCCTTAGTTAAATTGGTTTTCAAATAGCATGTTTTGAACCATCTTATGAATGTACTTGATGGTAAAATTACCATGTTCCTAGGATAAAGGACATTTTGTAATTAATAATTTCTTTCATTCATAATTCACATATTATTATACATGCTATTTTCACAATGATATTATCTATGGATATTTTTTATTCTTGGTTATCGATTAAATTACATGTTATTAAGTTATTTATCTTTCCATATTGATTATTCCTTATCTATTCATAGAGTCATGTTATTTAACAAGATTGTGTGATCATTTATTTACCATTCCATATTGAAAATTCTTATTGATTCGTGATAACTTTTTTTATTCAAAGCATACTGAGCATTTGGGGACACCCTTATGTTGTTTCCTTTCCCCAGGATTTCATTTAATTTACTATAAATGATATTCATTGATATTCTAGAGATAATTATGTTATTCTTGAAAAAAAATTATTTTTTTATTTTTTTTCTTAAAATGTAATGGTATACTTATGTATGCGTCTTGTTTACCAAGACTACTAAATTATTCGGTCCTTCAGGATGCAGTTATTTGTATCTTATGAAAATTTAATAAAGCATGAAATCTGTTCTAGATACTAGGTTTTTGGAATCTATGTTTTAATATCCAACTAAAAAAATCCCTTATTTCATTAATAAATTAATGTGTTGTTAACGGTATAGATGGTTCACTACCTCCATGAACAACACGTTTTATTCTCCTCCAACATCTTTAAGGATAGTCATAAAATTATTATTATGGTTAGATAAGATTATTATAATTATATTATAAATTTTTCATTATTTTGTATGAATATATTTCCATAATATTAATTAAAATGAATCTATTTTGTGATGATCAATAAAATAACCAAAATAAACAAACAACAAAACATTAAAATTTTTAGTCAATGATTTATCACTTTTAGAGCACATATTGATAATTTTTGTGATATAAATTTCAATATTGTCATCAATACCATTTCATCTCACTTTTTTATTTTTTATACCCATTTCAATATAACATCAAAAGTTACCCATGACTGATCTGACTGTGGAACCATAAAACGAATGCGCCCAGAACAAAAAAAATTTCAAATTTCAATCTCATTGAATTGGTTATAACTAAACATAATAAAATTATAATAAAATATATATATTTAATAGGTTGTAAATAAAATAATTAATAACCCTAATTTAACTATATATGACATTAAGTGAGTGTATAGAACATATATGGACAAAAGGTAAGGGATCTCTCTGAACCACCCTTTTTCATAGGGTTTTGACCCTTATCTCTCTAACTCACCTCATATCCCTCGTTAATGTTATGGATTATTTATAAATTATACATATATATATATAGTTGTGTGTGTGTGTGTGTGTTTCAAATATATACCCATCTTATGTTCCCTTCCTTTGATAGGGTAATATATTCATTATATTCATTTCTATAATTCCATCTTTAAGAAATCTTCTTTGATTTAGATATGAGGAAAGATTAAGAACCCATTTTATTTCCATGGGTAATTATTATGTTTATGAATTATTATTTATCTAAATTTATAGAACAAATAAAAATTTACAAGTTATGATGGGTGATTCTAGATATCACTCTAATGTATTGGGTAATGCACTAAAACCAAAAAAATAATTTTCATCCAAAAATATCCAAATTTCAATTCCAAAATGTAAAGTATAAATTTAAAAATTCAGAATAATATTTTTTAACTTTTTTATGCATATAAAATTCAATTTGTTTTTTAATTAAATGTTTCATAATTTATTTATTCATCCTCATGTCACAATGATGTCATAAAACCGTCGCACTTTTAAAATGATACTTTTTTGTTTTTCACTAAAAAAAATTATTTGTTAGAAAAATTCATAATAGTGAAACCTAATTTAGTTAAGATGTATTAAGTAAAAAACTAATTTTTTTACCACAATAATTCTATAAATATGAAAATTTTAACCTTAAAATAAATTTTTTATTTATTTAAAATTAACAATGTTTGTAACATAGTAAAATATCAAATAGTTTCAAAATTTACTTAGGACATCATTATTTTATATTAACATCTAAAAATTGTTTTATATGATTAATTCTTGAAACAAAATTATTTATAACTTAGAAATTTATCATAAAACATAATTTTAATATAAATTTATTATATTTAGAGTTTTGAAAATGACAATATTTGTTTCTTCATTCATAATTACAAAAGTCTCTTTATTCCATCTTCATAACCAATAATAAAAATTACCATGTGTCTTATTGTTTTACAGTCATAATATCCATTATTTTCCTTGGACAATGTTCACAATGCCAAATGACTATATTTCATTATAAATACATATACACACTCATTTAATCATTAATTACTTACAATGTTTCATACACATCCATTCATAATGTAAATTATTTTCCTAATTTTTCTCTTCAATTTTTCTGTTATTTTGGATGGAATTATCTATATAGTGGAATTTGGAACACCATATGGTTTTACAAATAAATATAATATAGAATTCATGAAACATTGAGTCTCTATGAAAAAACCTTTTTCTATAGGAGATTGTTATAAACTAGCCTCTAAACTTTCTCTTATCACTTTTGTGATTTGAATTTCAAAAAAATGAATAACAGAGTTGCGATTCGTAAGATATTTAGAGTTTGATGGGATCAACATACATTTTTGGTGAATAATAACTTATCCATATGAATATTAACTTGATATTATGAAAACAATATACAATTATGAATAGAAACCTCACCCATGTATGTATGAATAAAATTTATGCATCAAATTAATGATAGAGAATATGTTTAAAATTAATAATTAAGTGTTGATATTTTTATGACTAATAAATATTTAATTATAATTTTAAAATTAAAAAAGGATTTAAAATGAAATTAATTTTCATTAAATTTATTCCTAAATAAATATATTTTTTCCTTTGATTTTAAGATAGTTTTATTAGATATCAGTTAATTTTTGAAATTATTATGAAAGTAGTTTTAAATTTAGAATATTTATTTTCAAGTAAATAATAATTTTATTTGAAAAACTAAATTTATCATATTTAGAAAATTATTTTGATAAAATTTCTTCCATTTATTAATTCTACATGTCAAAAAATGGTTAGGGTGGATTTTAATATTTTTCTTAAATACTTTAATTTTTAGTGAATAATAAATACAATAATTTATGGTATAAATACATTAGAAGCTAAATACAACATTCTGTAATTCATCGCTGATGTAATCACATATGGTTTAAACTCACATGAATGCATTAATAATTTTGGTTATAAGAATCAACATTATTGTTTTTCTTGAGGAAAATAATAATATAGTGAATAAGATGTTAAAATATCACCCCTCTCCTCCACTATAAAAACCACCACTCACTCCCTTTTCTCCTCATTTCTCTAAGCCATGAATCATTTTAATGTTCTGTACAAGTACTCTTCCCTTTCCTATACCCACTTCCAGGAGCTCTTGGTATTTCCAAGAGACCAAATTAAATCCCCTTTAGAATATTCCTAAGGGAGACTATCCTGGAGGTAAAATCCTCTTCCATTTCCTTCTATTTTCTTTTCAAGTTCCTTATTTATTTATTATTATCTCCTCAACCCTTGGTCAAAATGATCATGATAACTATAGTATCAAATATATAATTTAATAATATCCTATTAATGTAACATACATCATCTATATCCTTACTCTCTCTCTCTATTATTTTAAATATGAAATCATCATCTCAGAGGTTCTGATTAACAAATTTTATGGATGCTGAAGTTTTGTTCTTAAATTTAATCATCTAATCTGGTCATGAAAAATTTTTTATGGATGATCCAGATTCTAAAACAATTACGATATCTTATTTAATGATTCTGGAACAATCATTTATACATGATATTAAATAATAGAGCAAAACTACTTCATTGTGATCGAGAAACTGGTGTAAAAATCTAAACAATTATGATTAATTTTTTTTTCAAATGATTAATACTCATAATATATAACCAAATAATTTAAATAACCATTTACACAAATTTATGTTCATGAATATCATAAAAATTCAATTCTGGAGGGTTATACCCATTCCACATGAACTTCCATTATCATATACAATTATACCAATCATAAAAACCAAGGAAATAAATGCTCCTAAGAGATAAATTTGTATCTTATAACTCATAAAATGGATTTAAATGAACTTAATAAAATTTTCAGAATCAAAAAAATGTAAATAATTTTCTTAATTAAATAGTTAGAGGAATAAATTAGATTATCCAGGATTTTAATCTCATGTTCCAAACACATTCAGACACAAGGTTAGGGTTTTCTACCCGAACCTCCATTTCTTTCGGGTTACTCTTTATCTCTAGTAATCAAAATTATATTATTAATTATTCTAATGTACTCCTCATAAATTTCGTTTGAATTATATATATATATATGTGTACCAATCAGACACATTATTTATCTTATTAGGAGTTAAATGTTTTATAATGATATTTCACAATTTTTCCCGATAAAAATGCCCGATTCAACCGAAATTCACAAATTCATACCTATTTTCAAAGGAAATATATAATATTTTTTAAGACAAAATTATTTTTATAAAATCACTCATTTAATTATGGAAAAACTACCTTAGTTCATTTATGGTTTAATGCAATAATATTTTCAAAATAACTCTTCTTTTCAAAGTAAAATTGTATTTCTCTCAAAAATTCCTTGATGATTTTATTAGTGTATTTTTTTCTATATCAACACCTCTATTGAATTTTATATCTTATTGAGGTAAATATATTATGTTTATTATATACCATGTTTTATTAAATATTATATGATTATTTTTACTGTAGATGTGCTATCTTGATACCATTCACCATATTACTATAAATGGTTTGTGATTATATGTACAGACTGGGTAATGGTATTTCATTTGTTCAGGTGGTTTATGTTTATCCCCTTTTATATGATTAATGAATTGTAATTAGAAAGTAATGGGTTGGGATTTATATATCCCCTCGATGAATCAATAGGTATCATAAGAGAAAATCGGATTATGTTTTAGCTGAGGCCTTACCCTAGTATTTTCAAGCATCTAGGTCGAGGCCTTGACAATATGATTCCGATGTCCGGTATTATTTATTCCCTTAATATGGATTTATAAATTAATAAACCAAGTGATTGTTAGACTAGTATAATATCAATGGTTATGTTTTTTTCCTTCATGATCACTTATATTTCCTTATTTAATCAACTATCATTCCTTCAAAATTATCCACAAATATAATTTTTAAATGAACGTGTTTTCAGTTATTCACTATGACTAGTGTTTATGTTTATAATAACATTTGTTATATTAATTACCCTTACTGATCATTTGAGATCACCCCTTTCTTATGTTTTATTTTCCCCCAGGTGGTGAATATGAATATTATGAATTACATGTAAGGATAATGAAAAGGTTTATGAGTAATTCAAAAGAAGTTGATATGTTGTATTTTCTTTGATGTTGTAATGTTGAAATTATGTATATATATTATTTTCCAAATCAATTAAACTATTCATTACTTTGGGATAAGTCATCTTCATTTATATTCCAATGTAATAAAATTTAGAACTGGCTCTAGGAAACCAGAGTCTGGTATTTACATGATTTAATCTTATTAAGTTTATTTTGGTTAATGTACTTTTATTATATTTCAATATCTCATTAATTTTCTTTATTATAGTAGTCCATATCAACACGTGATATTTGAAAAAAATTAAATTTTATTTTTTCTTCTATTTTAAAATATAATTATATTTTGTTTGATAGACATGAGTTCTATTATCAATAGATTAATATTTTTCTATCTGTTACATTTTACAAAATTGATCATCGACATCCACCATTTTCATCTTACACTCATTTGATTAATCAAAGTCATACAAAATGAAAATATAAAATAACATCTCAAATTTAATTTTCAATGAGATATTTTAATTTATATCCATTTTAATCTTATATTAATCACATATTCCAAAAATGAATTTTAGATTTAAATAAATTAATTCTTTTATCTCATAAATTTCAATCATAACATAAAATAAATTTCACACACAATGTTGAATATTATAAAACACATTGGTCATTCCCACTTCTTAAGATTGAAAAATATACACATGAAATACAATTCAATCTTCAATAGATTTGATATACATATTTAGATCTATAGATGATATTTAAGACCAACTAAAAAAATTGAACCTGTGTAAAATTTATATTTGACTAGATATATAACCAATATAGTTTTATAAAAATGAATTTATCATTATTAATTTATTTTTTATTTTTATGGATCTAATTTAATAAAAATATTCTAATTTTATGCATTTAGTGGTCTCATATACCACAAATTCTACATTTTAGACTAATATTTTTGTACCTAAAATTTCAATCAAAAAAATTACTATAACAGATAAATAAAAAAACATTGTTTATATATAATAAATTTTGTATTAATAGAGATAAACTAAAGTATTTCCATACTAGAGGAGATAATATTAAATACTTTTCACCTCAACACAACATTCCAATCATTTCAAAGCATAATTTAATATATACAAATATTTAGGTAACATAAAACCATGTTAAATTAAAATCAAAATGTAATATTTTTTAGTATTCCTATATATAAAATACATACTCATTGTTGAATAGATTTATGAAAATTATTTTATTTAATGATTACATTTTGTATAAAACATGTAATTTAAATACTTAGTGAAAAATAAGTATACCTTGAAGGTGTTGTAGTATGAACCAAATTAATATATAAACATACCTTAATAATTTACTATTTAGATATTAATTCCATCGATACCTCTCTATAATAACCATCTACACAAATGAGTAAATATAGAATCACACTTATTAAAAATTCACAGTCATTGTAGACTAATTGGTCCCAAAAAATTCCTCATTATTCATTACAAACATCATATTAGACGGTAAAATACTCATGTTTAACACTTCTTAAATTTTAATCAATAAATAGAATGTATCTCGTACAAACCTACAAATAATGAGATATTTTTTAAAAATACACTTTTGAATTACTTGGAATAATTAATTATTGTAATAATTATTTCACTTAGAATGTTAGAAAATAATCCATTTTCCCTTTTCCCCTTACCCAAATATTTCAACAACTTATTAAACTATATCTTCTTATTTCTTAATTTTTCACTACCATATATTTAGTTTCCACAGTAAAAAAGTACCACTATCATTAAATTTTTTCATATTTAAATTATTTTTATTCCATTATAGGATAAAACATAACCTATTTCAAATGTTATATTTTTAAAATTTATGCCAAAATAATCATTAATTTGTTAATATAATTTATCCCTCATTAAAATGTCACAAAAATATCATTGGTTTCCATCCACTATCTCAACACCAAATTTAATACCTCCCAATTCTAATATGAAGGACTTTCTATATATAGGATAACTATTACCATCATAGAATCTATGTTAGGGTTGGTGAAATCCATTCTATATATTAAAATCCTTACTAAATTTGTACATAGAATTATTTTCATATGGTTTTTTTCATTACCAAACAACTATGACTACTTCATAAATAATTAAACATTACTATTAAAAAGGTGGAATTTGTTTTCCAAACATCATGTTGTACTTGAAAAAAAAGACTCTCCAATAAAAAAAATGTAGTAATTTTAATATTATATCCATATGATGTCAACTAATCCTAATTTGTAATCTTAATTGACTATAGAACACTTTTTATATAAAATTTCATTGATACCTATCTCCTAAAATCACTGATTATATGCTCACTAGAATCATCAATGAGAATATCATTCATAAACAATAACTATATTTTGTCAAAATTAATGAATTATTTTGATGTTAAAAAACACTGAACCATGCCATATATTTTATAACCATTCATTACTCAGATTAAATCAAATCTTTTGGTCTACTATATCAACACATTATATATACAATAATATATTTTTATTTGTAAAAAAATGATTCCTTTATTATATTATTATAAGCCTTATTGTACCACAATATTGAAATCTTCTTGTTTTATTCATATATGTATGTGATAATTATATCAAATTTAAGGGGTTTAAAGACATTATGTGTGTATAAATACACTGTAAACATAAAATATATTAATCAAGGATAGTTAATATGATATGAAAAAACAATAAGAATTAATAAAAAAACACTCCTCCATATATCATTGGCATCTCATATTCATAATGACAAGAACTCATGAATCAACCTTTAATTATTTCCTCTAAAGGTGGTCAATAGAATTTAGAATTTCAAAAATATATTTGAAAGGAATATTTTATTCTAATGATATTATTGCATACCATATTATTTAAAGAATTAATAAGGATGAAAGATATTTATAAGTATTATAATGAAATCTCATATCTTGAAAATCATGACTAAAATTACATTCATAGGATTACTCCATTATTTTAGGACTTTTATGAGTGGGAGTGTTTCTAAAATTCTAAACATATTGTTTAGTAATTTTCATTATGCTCTTATAATTTACATTTCATTTCATAATAGTGATTGATAAAGTATTCAATAATAAAATTTATTTTATTTAGTTTATTTAATAGATATTGATAGTAAATTGAATTAAATTAATAATGAGTTTCAAAATTAAAATAACAATTATAATTATAATTATTATTAGTTAATAATTGGATAATATTTATTAACATGTGATTGACATTGGGACATTACATGAAATTATTAAAAATACTATTTCATGGGATTAATATATTAATTAAATACTGGAAACATTTTACTAATTTTTATGGATACAATGTTTTTTAGAGATATTATTTTAGTAAAACATAAAATTACATAGTTTGTTAGTGGTCTTTTTCCATGTGAGTCATGATATTCCATGATGGGTTTTTAAAAAAGGAAATTAAAAAATATTAAAGAGAAAATGATGGAATTGAATAATAATTAGAAATATGGATTTGACTCTATCATTTGGGGGGGTTCCCATGGAAAATAACTTATAAATGTAATTGATGATTATGATTAATGGGGAATCAAAATAACCTATTTTTGAAACACCTCTCATATATTTATTTTATGTTTATTAATATCTCTATTTTTCCATATTGGTGAAATTTTAAACAATAATGAATGGAGTGTTAAACATCTGATGGAATTATAAATACATGTGATATAAATTATTTAATAAAATTTATTTTAATTATTTAATGTTTTCATTAATATTTTAAATTAATAAATTAATATAAATTTTGTACTCATTTTTTTAGGTATTAAACCATGTATTAATGAAATTTAGCATGGTCCATTCCAAATTATCAAAGGGTCATTCCATATACTAGAACTCCTTTTTATATACTTTTCTTTTTATAGACCTCAAGTATAGTGATTCGTACAAAATACATACTATGTTAAAAGTTGGTTAATCTATAGACTAGTTGTAGTGTACTTTATATAAAACCCCCTTTATGTGAAGATTATTTCATATGGTTTTCAAATGATGAATTATGTTGGAATAGTTATGATATGTCTTGGTGTATAATCCAATTAATATAATAAAACTTTTAACATGTGGAATTCTAGGGAGATTGCATCTTTTTAGATTCCCCAAATCTTTTTCAACCATAGAATAGTCTTTATGGGTATTATTTGATGGATTTTTCAGTAATTATTAAAAAATATCAATGTATGATAAATCCTTATATATATGTTTTGAATTATTATTTGATAAAAATTATTATTTATACTAATGGGAATTTATATTTCTAACATTATTTAAATAAAATTAAAAGTTTTGATAAACTTTATCAAATATTCTTCCAAATGATATATTTAACAACTAATTTTCTAATAGTGGTTCATGTTTTTTATTTCATTTTATATCGTAGTTTTTAGAATTTTTTTCCTTAAATTTGAATAAAAATATTCTATTTTATAAATTCATCCATGAAAATAGTTTTTTATTATTTTTCAAAACATACTGTAATATAAGATTTTTTTTTGTTATTATGAATATTTGGTGTTATGTTATTTGGATTTCATAAATAGATTATTACTAATGCTCAATGACTATGATTTCAAAACATTTCTAACTATTTTGAGGGAACGATATGGTGTGTATATTTTAGTGAAGATATTATCAATACAATTTTAAATGTTGTGACACTATTAATTATGGTTGAGAAAAATATTCAAGATTATATATTCAATTTTGGGTTACATGATTTGTTTTCTCATGATAGGACTTTATAAACAATGATATAGTGAGGATTTTGTTTTATGTTAATGGGGTATTAAACATGATTATTATAATATGATAAGTAATTATTAGTTATTTATATCTTTTAAAACTATCCATATTGTTGGATATGTTTTTAGGTTTGTCCCCCTTGATTATTGTTATTTTTGGGGTTATAATTATATATGTTTTGAACTGAAACATATATCAAAATTTTATCATTTTAATTATTAACTATTATAATAAATTAATATTATCTTTTAATTTTTTTTATAAAATATGTTTTTATAAAAAATTACCTGCGATTAGTATTAAATGTATAGATGACTCGTGTTTGGGATTATATTACAGTCCTTAGGGGAAATCCTAAAGAGTCTATAATTAACCACAACATGTGAACCTCAGTTGACTTGTAATTAATGATGGATATGATTCATGATAGATAAATGAATTATTATTTTTTAATACTAAGAAATATATCCAAGAATAATATATAATAAGTAGATTCTAGTGAAATTTTTACTTGATTCACTATGATGTCAATTTTTTGTCTTTATTTTTCATATTAATTTTGTAAAACTCAAATCCATCCACTCCATATTTATTTTTGAATTATTATTTTATAAAATTAGTTGTACATAAAAAGGGAATTAACATTTAATTTTGTGTTATATAAGATGAAAAAAATCATTCTATAATGATTTATGCAATATCTCAAAACAAGATATCATCCTCAGTTGATTACTGAGTGCACTTGAGGACATGTGACAATCATGTTACGTCTCGAGATTTCAGTACCATAACTGGGCTATTCAAAAAATTACCAGAGCATGGTTATATCCTAGGAATTTATGTAATCATATACAATAGTAAAGATAGGAATTTAAATGTTCCTATATAATGATATGGTAGAAATGTTTTATGGTTCACATATAGTTATTATGATGTTCAAGTGGAATAAGTGTTGATTAAAACCATATGTGTTGTTTTGTCTATAATTTTACCATAGAATCTTAAGAAGGGTAGGTTTTAATTAATTTCTCTAGATAAACTATAACTATGTCAACTAAAAAACATTCATTAATTTCTATTAATCCAAAAATGTATTTCCAAATAAGCATTGATTGATTCTTTACAAAATTTCATTTATAAATTTTTTGAAAAAAATTATTCCAACTTGTCAAGGGAAAAAGTAGAGTGTAAAATTTCCTTCTGTTTCAAAATCTTGTAAAAACATTATGAAATCCATTTAAGTAATTGGTTGGGGTAAATTCATATAGGCTAAGATATATATATATATATATATCATGTAATTCAATTTAAAAAATGTTTATTGATATTTAATATTTATGTTAGACTGTATTTGGAAAATGAATGGATAAATAGTAACAATAACACCTTCTTATCATTATAGATGCCTAAAAATATGAATATCAATTTTCCAACATTTTTATGAGGCCTAATAATTTTTTTTAGAATAAATATTGGAACTAGAACTATATAATGGATATTAGTAGATAATTCAAATTATTATTGATCTAAAACACAAGGGAATATTGATAGACATTTCATAGACCATCTTTGTTAAATCCTACACATCATATTAGTTGGTTCCTAAAAAATCATGTGGCATGTTATTGATCTCAATGAGTGGGAAACAAGAACTGATGGTATCAAACATATCACAATGGTAATTATTTCACAATCTAATCAAAATTTACCAAATCAAGGATTATTAGAAAGAATATATAATGGTGGGTCCATAAAATTTAATCCCAATCATATCAAATAAAAAGTTTCCAAATATAACTGAAAACAAATAATACATGTCTGAAATAGAAATGCATGCCCCCATTTTAACATAATTCATCTATAGAAATACATAACATGTATCAATTCAAAAGTATCTAAATTGGAAGGTTATCCAAAGTTGCCAATACATAAACCTCTTGATCCAAACTATAAAACCCTAACCACTTCATGGTCTACACAATGTTACATGAGGTCTCCTCTATATTCCAAAATCACTCTAAGGATCAATGATCATATTGTAAAACATGGTATTGATACCTAAATACCTACATGAAGATACAACATCAATATACATAGAATGATTTATTCATAGGGTGTGAGATAAATATTATAAGAAATATACCTCTAATAAATGATTCCAAGTAATTTAACTTTCCATTCCCTAAATTAATGTTTGAAATAAAATTTATAAAAATAATTTAATAATCATTTATAATATAACAAAAACAAATAAAAACATTTTGAACCATTTTATAAAACCAATAAAACACTTTATAAGAAATATGGTTAGTTCTTTCAAATCCATTTAAAACACTCTTACAACCAATTTTATGAAATACCATAATTTTTCTATAAATAGTGATAAGTGAGTTAAAATACCTTTCATTTCCATTAGTTTCTGAAATATTATCTCAAATAAATCACTAAAAATAAACAAATTCTAATTTTATAAGGTGGATTGGCATGATACTAATCAAGGATAATAAAGATATAGTACCCATTAATCTAGAATCAATAAATACATGATTCTATATGTAAAAAATAATAATATTTTCAAAAATGAAAACATAATTGAATAATAATCTAAACCAATGTAAGTGATCATATTTTGTAAAATGATCAAATAATATACATTTATGATGATAAGAAATATTAAATAATAATATAACCAAGAAATATTGAAAATTAAAATAGTCAAGTAATATATATCAGGGATAACTAATTTTGTCCTACAAACACTATCCTAAATATATACTATGGTGGAATAATTTACCAGACTAATGGTTCATTACTCACTGAATAACCCACATATTACACTAATAACCCTTTCCAAGAATTAATCCTTATAATAAAAGTCTCTTCATGCCTAATGGAATCCTTGTTTGAGAGGAATCATAATAATAAAATAAAAAAACTCTTATTTTTGACCAAGAGACCAAGGTCTCCCATGAAATAATCTAATAGGTGGTGAGGAATTTATTTACCCTAATATAAATCACATAATATCTCAATAACATCAATACAAAAAGTATGTAAATTCCATATATAACTTTTACCACCATGAAAGGAAGAATCCATTATCACATGATAAACAATTTATAATACAAAATGATCACCTAACATAAATTATAAATTAAAGGGTCTCACTACCAAGTTAGTTTCATATGAAATTAAATCCATTTTATGAAGTACTAAATGGGCCTTTAGATCATTTTTTAGGATCAAAACAATATAATATTTTCATTAAATAATCAAAGAATGACTTAAATTCTTAACCCTTCAATTATGACGTGAAATCCTTATTTAATAAAAATATGAGAAATATATTTTAATAAAGAATACACTCTAAGAAAAATTTAAACATAACTATGAAATAACAACATTGAACAGATATTACATAAAATCTAGACTTGATTATAAATAATATTTAATATAATAATAAATATAATAAATTATATAATACTATAATAATTTAACTAAAATATTATAATTAATAAATAATAATGGAAATTAATTTAAAAAGCTATTTATATTTTGAAATAACTATTAAATACAATAATTATTATGTTTTGATATAATTTAGACATAATTTTTAATTCAAAACATGATAATAGTTATTAATTTAACTAGAAAAAACCCTTATTTCGATTTTTCTAAAACACACAGTTGGAATAAATATTTTATATAGGTGTGTCTATCTTTGGATAAATTAGAAAGCCATTTTTATCATATGTACCCAAGGATATTGTATACAACATTATTTAAAAACAAAAGAATAGAATAAACAATCATAATCATTGAAATAAAAGTGTTTGAAAATAAAAAGCAGCTATGATATTATAAATAAAATAAATTACATAGAAACACCTACCTAAATATAAATGAAGAATCTCTCCTTCAATGAAAAATAATAAATTAGGATTCCAGGGGAGAAATACAAAAAATTTAAATCATAAATCCTTTACATTTAGGATTTCCAGATAGAAGGTTCTTCCACTATGACATCTAGGGATTGAAATATGGAAAGAATATGAAAGGATAAGTAAAAAATGTAGATGATATATTTCCCCATAGAATCACTAAAAAATATAGATGAAAAAAAATCTATAATGGTGGTGGATATGGTTTGATTGGGGCTCTCAAAATCTAGAATGAACAAATTTGAAGAGTGAAAGAAAATAAAGGGTTTAAAAAACTAAAAGTGGAAATTTGGGAAATTCAAAATTAAATTTATATCTATGCCATATTATTTGGAAACAATATTTTACAAGATATATACAAAAAATGAAGTAGCCAGTGGAACCATGTTGCACAACCCACATGGTTAGGTTTCAAAATTTCCCTTAATTATTCCCAAATTATTGGTTAGATAGTAAGAAAACACACTATCATAATGTTATTTCTGTAAGGTTTTCTCAAACCATGTACTAACCATGAACTAAACACTATAAATTGATCCAATATGTATGCTAAGACTGTATGGTTAATAATAACCATTTGATAACCATGAATCATATAAAAAATCGTAAAATTTTAAAAAATTCGAACTTGTTCATTAATAGTTTTTATAAATTCAAAATTTGAAAAAATAATACACCAATGTGACAATATTGTGTCATTATTCTAACCTCTATTACAATTTTTACCCATATAAAGTCAAAAACATTTATACCTAGAAAGTCAAAAAAATATTTATGAGAGATATGACTCGGTCCATGGTAAAAAAACATGAAATCTGATGATTCAAATGCATTATATACACACAAAAAAATTATAATGTCACAGACTTTTTGAAATGATATATTTTTCTAAATGAAGGTGTATTTCATATAATATTATAAAAAAATAAAGACAAATCAACAATATTTCATCTCTAAAAAAATGATCATTAAATTAGTCTGCTAGGAAAGCAACTAAAATTCCAAACATTACAACTGGACAAGAATATAAAATATAATAATTAAAATGGGAAAGAAAGAATCACCTCACTCTTTTAGAACCATTTACTCCATAAAAACTGATATAGAAATGAATAAAAATAATAGTAAACTAAACAACATCTTTTGAAAATGAAAATATATCCTTCATAGAAATTGAAGTTAATTTGAAGAGAATTAATGAAGTGGTGTTTATAGGGTATAAAGGGAAATATGACTCCTGATATTTAACTGTTATATGAATGAAGGTCAATTTGAACATTAGAAATTATACCCCTAATTGATAATTTCACCAATAAAATTAGTGTTTATAATTAATAGTAACATAAGTTAACTAAAAAAGAAAGAAGAATCGATAGCCTCAGCCAGTATATTCATTCCATTTGAAGACCATTTTTCAGAAAATGGGGGGGAGGATTAATCACTAGAGTTCTCCCTTGACTAAGCCCAATATAATATTCAAAAATTGAGTTTTGAACAAAATAAGTTATGGGAGAAGTTCATGTCAGTGGATATTACCCTCAATCAATGTTAGCTGAGGCACCCCATGAAACTACCATCGTCGCATGATTTCAAGATAGAAAAATATCCAGGGATGACCTCAAGTGTGAGGACGAGATGAACATTATGATGTGATGATTCAAAGGTGACATTGGGAAGTTTAGACTTCTAGAAACATAGACCATGATTAAGAAAAAGGCAGAGTTTGTTCCTCGGGTGCAGTGGTATCATGGATCATGGTGACCTTTTGAATAGGCCATGTTCTAAAACATGTGGACAATGTTTTTTTTGGACATGGGGTGCGATTGGATGTTCCTATTGAATGAAAGAAGGTGTGATTTAGGCTGGTGATCAGTGGTTCATGAGAATATTATAATATTAATAGATTTTTTTTTTGTGTGGCCTCTCTCATGCATTTATTTGGGTTTCTGTATGATTTCTCTTTACACTCCTTTGTATGCATACACTCCTTTGTGCAGACCACAAGCCTTTTGACGGAGTCCCAGGAGGACCCGAAGCAGGCAGAGCTTAGTGAGCGAGTTGACCGGGGTGTTTACTAGAGCTATACTGAGGGAGCTTTCCAGTGGGTGTTTCTGGCAGTGTTCCCCTTCTTCAGAGCAGGTTGGATGTGCTTTGTAGTTTTCTTTGGTGGGCCCTGTTTTTCCCTTTGTACTTTTGCTGTTCCACTCTGGTTTGGGATAGATTGTATGCATGCTTTTACTTTTCAGTTTCTACATCTCTGCACTGTTTCATGGAGGTGTTTGTGGGTGCGTGTGTACAGGTACCTTACGCTAATGCCTCCCATGTGTGTGCTAGCCTACTCGGCACTGGTCGCCAGCCCCTGGCCTATTGGAGGCGGGCTTGGGGAGTCGCGGCTCGAGCCCCATTGGGTAGGGTCGTGATAGAGTGGTATCAAAGGAGGTTCTACCTTTGGGATCTCAGAGCGTAGATGGTCTAGCTGTGAGTTTGGTTCGGGTTTCATAGAGGCAGTGTTAGGATGTTTCGAGTTCGGCTTTCAGGCCAGAGACTCCAATGTTGGTGCGGTGGCCGACGTATCCATACACCAGGACTCTAATAACCTGCCTTTCGACTCGAGACATTCGTACACCAGTCGCGGGGACATAATGGTACATGCATCATATAGGACTGGGTTTTTGGGTTTTCCTTGTCCTTCGTTAGTCTGCTCTCCAGATATACTCTTTGACTGTGGTGCGTCTTGAATGTATTTCAGGATGCCTCTACGATGACAGCCAGTGAGGGTTTCACAGCAGGATTGTGCTGACGACCCACCCCATGTAGAAGTTGTGGACCAGGGCGCAGGTTCTGAGGTTGCACCTCCAGGTGGTCTGCCAGTTGAGCTGCCACCTGTCGAGCAGCTAGTTGTGCCGAGAGTGCAGGATGAGGTTGCGCGCAGGCTCAGTGCGCTGCATGAGTTCCAGAGGCAGTGACCTCTGAGGTTTCGGGGTGATCCAGACCCCCAGGCAGCTGATGACTGGCTTGAGGCAGTCATCCGAGTTTTCTGCCTAGTGAGGACACCTTCAGATTAGATGGTGGTCTTAGCGGCGAGCCTTCGGCATGGTTCTGCCAGGCGATGGCGGAGTTTGCTGACGTAGTCCCATGATGAGGAGATTCTCACATGGGCAGAGTTTGAGCGGCGCATCAGGGAAGAATTCTATCCGGTGACGCTGAGGTCAGTGCGGATCCAGGAGCTTCTGCAGCTTCAACAGAGGAGCATGATTGTGTCAGAGTACTCAGTGAGGTTTACAGACCTGTCACGCTACTCCCTGGATATGGTTCGAGACCCGTTCTTTAGGGCTCAGACCTTCGAGCAGGGTTTACGTAGGGACATCCGAGCAGGTGTGGTTTCCTTGTGCCTTCCCACCTATGCTGGAGTGCTGGAGTGAGCGTTGGTGGTGGAGAGTTTTCTGGCTGAGCAGATTCCCCATGTTAGTGCTAGTCACTCGAGAGCTGAGACTTTGTCAGTCCGATCTGCATCTGGTAGCCGATGACAGACTCAGGGGTCTGGACGTGGCCGACATTTCAGGAGGCGACCCCAGGATGGAGGATCTGTGCCTCAGGGCTCGCAGGGCTCGCAGGCCAGTTTTGGTCAGCTGCAAGAGAGGCGGTGTTACGCTTGCGACGGTCGGGGACATATTTCTAGAGATTTTCTGACCTGACGTGCTGCTGAGAGGGAGCCGGTCGATGGACCGCCTTGGTAGAGGCAGCGTCTCGAGCAAGGAGGTCCACATGGTGGAAGATGTGGCGGCGGAGATGGTGCAGCAGGAGGAGGTGGTAGGCGGTACCCGATTCCACCACCCCCACCCCCAGGTGGTGCATGCCAAGCTCAGGGAGCTGGTGGCCGAGGGAGAGGACAACTGCATGCCCTGGAGGCAGTCAACCCAAAGGCACCGCGGATGAATAGAGGTACGCCTTATGTCTTTTCTACATACTGCAGTAGTTTTTCAGACACTCTTTAGCGGTACCCTCCTTTTTGTTGCTTGCTCGAGTTTTTTTCAGGGAGTTGGTAAGACCCAGTGTGGGTGTTGTTCGACATGCTTCGAATGCGTGAGGAGGAGGTACCCTTCCCCCACCAAGACGCATTTTTGGTGACGTGATTAAAACTGTGTGGGCGAGTCAGTGTCGCCCAAAGCGGATAGTATTGAGGTATGGTGGATAAGTCCTTCTGACTTATGCGTTCGGGTATGGGTGTTTGTTGGTGAGCTCGCTGGTGTGTGAGACCCAGTTGAGAGTCAAGTCACTTATCTTATGCTTAGGGATTTTCGGGGATGGAAAGTTCTAAGGGGGGTCGGATGTAGCGACATGGGTTTTGGTCCTGTCAGACTTTGGAATATTTCTACGAATAATTCCAGAGCTAGGCGCGAAGACGGCTTGCGATTCTGAGTCACGGTGTGCCCAGAATTAATTTTATAAAAATATTAAGTATTTTTATACTATGCACGTGGCGGGGGTGTGATATCTCTTAAACGGTAGCTCAGAACGAAAATCTGATGGCACGGTTGCGTCTGGAACGTGCCATTTACCCTAGGCGGGGTGTAAACTTTGCGGGCGCGGGCCTGCGGTGAGAAACAACACCAGGGGCGTTTTCGTAAATAAGTAGTGAAGTTATTGTGCGAGCGTCAGCTCGAATAACTTCTGAACGGCGTCTCGGATGGAAAATCTGAATCCTTCGTTGCGTTCAGAATGACGCGTTTAACCTAGGGATGACCTTACTTTTGTTCGCATCCGGCGTCGGGTCCGAGGCGGGTTTGGCGCCGGCGGGCGGCTGATATAAATATCAGCACCCCCCCCCCTCCCCCCCCCCCAATCGTTCCTCTTGGCATTCTTCACCGTTCTTCGCTGCCGCTCCACTGAATCGAGCAAACGAAGCGCCCACATGCTCGAAATTTGACGGCGGACGTTCCAGGAGCGCGCAACGGAAGCTTTGGAGCGCGGATCTGAGGCAGAACGTCGGCATTTCGCCCGCGAGGTAGGCGGTTTGAGTTTTACAATACTAAATCCCATTTTTGTGTTTTTTTTCTTCAAATTTTCATATGGGTTGTATAGTTCGGGTCCCGAGCTTTCTGAAACATGTTTCGGATCTTAATTTGGAGCACCGGGGTGCTCCCAGTGGCTCCCGGAAGTTTTCCGGTGAAAACCCGGTTTTCCGGCGATGACGGGCGGCGGCCATGGCGGAATCCGGCGACGGTGCGGCGGCGTGGTGGCAGTTTCCGGTGGCGGCAGTGGCGGCGCGGCGGAATCCGGCAGTGGCGCGGTGGTTTCCAGCGAGGCTGGCGGTGGTCCGACCAGGATTTTCCGGGGGTTCTTTAAACCCCCGTAACTCGCAAACCGTAACTCCAATTTGCGATCCGTTTGTGGCGACACACTCCTTGCGTCAATACGGACCTTTTAAACTCACTTTGAGGGTTTAAGGGTTCGGGATCATGGCCCGGGAGTTAGAAACGTCGTATAAAATAATATTATTTTATTATTTTAAAACTTCGGGCCGTTGTAACTTCTACCTGGAGCGTCTGATTGACGTGTCGTCAGTGGCGTTGAGACCTCGATGGTACGACAGACTTTTTGAGACGGATTTCGGGTGTTGGGACTGAAAATGGGGTGTGGGCCCCACGAGGCAGGGTTTTGGCATTTGCGGAGAAACGCAGCTTTCGCACCAGGAGTCCGATTTTGACGGATGATTAGTCGATCTTGTGTGTTTTTCCGAGAGGATCGCAATGGTGCGATCTGTTCATTGAGATTCGGAATCAAGGCTTGGGCCCCACCCGAGCTGGCCTTCATTGAATAGTACCTTTTTCACCGGGTGTCCGTTTTGGACGAGCGAGTAGTCGATTCCGCTTGTTTTTCAGTGGGGATCGTTGTGGTATGGTCCACCCGATGGGTTTTGGGATCGTTGTGTGGGCCCCGCACGAGCTAGCTACGGTGAATAATGCCTTTTTCACCGGTGCTCCATTGCGGGTGAGTAAACAGCCTATCCTGTATGTTTTTTTGGCATGGGACGTGATGGTGGCCTCAGTTTTGGCATAGGAGGTGCTCAGTGTGGCGTTGTGGTGGGTCGCTTGAGTTAGCGACGTTTGGACCAGTAGTGGTTGAGGGTTCTCCCTTGGTTCGTTCCTACGAGGGTTCGTGTGTCATCACAAACTTCGTATGGGTTTGTGATCCTCTTGATGGGATGTTTAAACTTTTAGAGTTGTGGCATCCCTCTGGTGGTCCTAGAGTGGATCCTATAGCATCTTTACCCTAGATCGGGTTCTTGGTATCGCTGTGACTGCTTATTCATGGGCGGTGATCCCCTATCTAACAGGTTAACCCCGTAGGGTTTGTGGCATCATCACGAATATGATCCCCTATGCGGTGGGTCGTGCTCAGTAGGGTTGTGGCATCGTCGGGTATACGATCCCCTACTCAGTATGAGGTTTATAGTAGGGTTTCGGTATCGTTGGTTTTACGATCCCCTACTCAGTGCTTGGTGTCGGTAGGGTTGCGGTATCGTTGGTTAGGTGATCCCCTACTCAGCGCGTGGTTTCGGTAGGGTTGTGGCATCGTCGATTCGATCCCCTACATCACGAGTTATACGAGATAGAGTTCTGGTATCGTCGTGACCACCTATATATGGACGATTCTCCTCTATCTGAGTGTTGAGTTTCTGTCGAGCACCAGATCGGGTTGTGGTATCCCCCAACGGATCCTGGGTGTGATCCCCTATCTGTGAGAACTACGTATGCCAGATCGGGTCGTGGTATCCCCCAGCGGACCCTAGGAGAGATCCCCTATCTGTGAGCTACGTATACCGGAGTGGGTCTTGGTATCCCCTAGTGGACCCTAGCAGCGATCCCCTATCCGAGGAGTTTGGTGGTTATGTTGTTCCCGCGATGTTTCCTCCGTGATGTTATCCGACGAGCATGCTCTCTCAGGTGAGAGTCTGAGATGTTTGCGAGAAACCCGATGGAGTGTATCTCTCGGATGAATGTCATCTGGTATGACAATGTTCATGTGGTGTACTCTCCTGGTTGGGACAGTTGCTGGTGATGAGGTCGGTACCTCTTGTGGCTTGTGGCGTGAGCTGATTATATCTGGATTGTTCAAGGTGTATGTATGGGCATACACCTGAGCTGAGCTGAGCTGACTAGTTGTGTTTAGCCGAGGATGGTCACGAGATGAAGTTTCTCTCTCGTCTGGGTTCCCTCTAGCTGGGTTGAGCGTACTGTTGCCTTTTAGTTGCTTCCTTGGGTTTTGGGTTTTTGGGGTTCCTACTGAGAATGTTTATACTCACCCCTGCACGGGCATTGCCCGCACATGTTTGTGTCTTGTGCCGAACACAGGCCTTTTGACGGAGTCCCAGGAGGACCCAGAGCAGGCGGAGCTTAGTGAGCGAGTTGACCGGGGTGTTTACTGGAGCTGTGCCGAGGGAGTTTTCCGGCGGGTGTTTGTGGCAGCATTCCCTTCTTCAGAGCAGGTTGGACGTGCTTTGTAGTTTTCTTTGGTGGGCCCTGTTTTTCCCTTTGTACTTTTGCTGTTGCACTCTGGTTTCGGATAGATTGTATGCATGCTTTTACTTTTCAGTTTCTTTATCTCTGCACTGTTGCATGGAGGTGTTTGTGGGTGCGTGTGTACAAGTAACTTAGGCTAATGCCTCCCATGTGTGTGATATCCTACTCGGCGCTGGTCGCCATCCCCTGGACTATTGGAGGCAGGCTTGGGGAGTCGCGGCTCGAGCCCCGTTGGGTCGGGTCGTGACAGAGTGGTATCAAAGGTTCTACCTTTGGGATATCAGAGTGTAGCTGGTCTAGCTGTGAGTTTGGTTCGGGTTTCATAGTGGCAGTGTTAGGATGTTTCGAGTTCGGCTTTCAGGCCAGAGACTCCAGTGTTGGTGTGGCGGCCGACGTATCCATACACCAGGACTCTAATAACCTGCCTTTCGACTCGGGACATTCGTACACCGGTCGCGGGGACATAATGGTACATTCATCATATAGGACTGGGTTATTGGGTTTTCCTTGTCCTTCTTGAGTCAGCTCTCCTGATATACTCTTTGACTGTGGTGCGTCTTGAATGTATTTTAGGATTCCTCCACGACGACAGCTAGCGAGGGTTTCACAGCAGGATTGTGCTGACGACCGACCCCATGTAGAGGCTGTGGACCAGGGCGCAGGTTCTGAGGTTGCACCTCCAGGTGGTCTGGTAGTTGAGCCGACAACTGTCGAGCCGCTGGTTGTGCCGAGAGTGTAGGATGAGGTTGCGCGCAGGCTGAGAGTGCTGCATGAGTTCCAGAGGCAGCGACCTCTGAGGTTTTGGGGTGATCCAGAACCCCAGGCAGCTGATGACTGGCTTGAGGCAGTCATCCGAGTTTTCCGCCTAGTGAGGACACCTCCAGATCAGATGGTGGTCTTAGCAGCGAGCCATCTGCATGGTTATGCCGGGTGATGGTGGAGTTTGGTGACGCAGTCCCATGACGAGGAGACGCTCACGTGAGCAGAGTTTGAGCGGCTCTTCAGGGAAGAGTTATATCCGGTGACACTGAGGTCAGTGCAGATCCAGGAGCTTCTGCAGCTTCGACAGAGGAGCATTACTGTGTCGGAGTACTCAGTGAGGTTTACAGACCTGTCGCGCTACTCCCTGGATATGGTTCGAGACCCATTCTTTAGGGATCAGACCTTCGAGCAGGGCTTACGCAGGGACATCCGAGCAGGAGTGGTTTCCTTGTGCCTGCCCACCTATGCTGATGTGCTGGAGCGAGCATTGGTGGTGGAGAGTTTTCTGGCTGAGCAGATTCCCCCTGTTAGTGTTGGGCACTCGAGAGCTGAGACTTCGTCCGTCGGATCGGCATCTGGTAGCCGACGACAGACTCAGGGGTCTGGACATGGACGACGTTTCAGGAGGCGACCCCAAGATGGAGGATCTGTGCCTCAGGGCTCACAGGGCTCGAATGCCAGTTTTGGTTCGCCGCAGGAGAGGCAGTGTTACGCTTGTGACGGTAGGGGACATCTTGCTAGAGATTGTCCGACCCAACGTGCTGCTGAGTGGGAGCCGGTCGACGGACCGCCTTGGTAGAGGCAGCGTCTCGAGCAAGGAGGTCCGCAGGGTGGCAGACATGGCAGTGGAGCTGGTGCAGCAGGAGGAGGTGGTAGGCAGTACCAGTTTCCACTACCCCCACCCCCAGGTGGTCCACGCCAAGCTCAGAGAGCTGGTGGCCGAGGGCGAGGACAACTGCATGCCCTGGAGGTAGTCGACCCAAAGGCACTGTGGATGGATAGAGGTACGCCTTGTGTCTTTTCTACCTACTGCAGTAGTTTTTCAGACACTGTTTAGCGGTACCCTCCTTTTTGTTGCTTTCTCGAGTTTTGTTCAGGGAGTTAGTAAGACCCAGTGTGGGTGTTGTTCGACATGCTTCAAATGCGTGAGGAGGAGGGATCCTTCCCCCACTGAGACACGTTTTTGGTGATGCGATTAAAACTGTGCGGGTGAGTCAGTGCCACCCAAAGCGGATAGTATTGAGGTGTGGTGGATAATTCTTTCTGACTTATGCGTTCGGGCATGGGTGTTTGTTGGTGAGCTCGTTGGTGTGTGAGACCCAGTTGAGAGTCAAGTCACTTACCTTTTGTTTGGGCTTTTCGGGGAAGAAAAGTTCTAAGGGGGGTAGGATGTAGCGACATGGGTTTTGGTCCTGTCAGACATTGGAATATTTCTACGAATAATTCCAAAGCTAGGCGCGAAGACGGCGTGCGATTCCGAGTCCCGGTGTGCCCAGAAGTAATTTTATAAAAATATTAAGTATTTTTATACTATGCACGTGGCGGGGTGTGATATCTCCTAAACGGTAGCTCAGAACAAAAATATGATGGCACGGTTGCGTCTGGAACGTGCCGTTTACCCTAGGCGGGGTATAAACTTTGCAGGCATGGGCCTGCGGTGAGAAACACCACCAGGGGCGTTTTCGTAAATAAGTAGCGAAGTTATTGTGCAAGCGTCGGCTCGAATAACTTCTGAACGACATCTTAGATGGAAAATATGAGTCTGTCGTTGCATTTAGAACGGCGCGTTTAACCTAGGGGTGACCTTACTTTTGTTCTCATCGGGCGTCGGGTCCGAGGCGGGTTTGGCGCCAGCGGGCGGCTGATATAAATATCAGCGCCCCCCCCCCCCCTTATTGTTCCTCTCGGCATTCTTCGTCGTTCTTTGCTGCCTCTCTACCGAATTGAGCAACCGAAGCGCCCACAAGCTCGAAATTTGACGGCGGACGTTCCAGGAGCGTGCAACCGAAGCTCTGGAGCGCGGATCTGAGGCAGAACGTCGGCGTTTCGCCCGCGAGGTAGGCAGTTTGAGTTTTATAATCCCGAATCCAATTTTTGTGTTGTTTTTCTTCAAATTTTCATATGGGTTTTATAGTTCGTGTCCCGAGCTTTCCGAAACATGTTTCGGATCTGAATTTGGAGCACCGGGGTGCTCCCGGTGGCTCCCGGAAGTTTTCCGGTGAAAACCCGGTTTTCCGGGGACGATGGGCGGCGGCCATGGCGGAATCCGACGACGGTACGGCGGCGCGGCGGAATCCGGCAGCGGCACGGTGGTTTCCGTCGAGGCTAGCGGTGGTCCGGCCAGGGTTTTTCGGGGGTTCTTTAAACCCCCGTAACTCGCAAACCGTAACTCCGATTTGCAAGGCGTTTGTGGCGACGCACTCTTTGCATCGAGACGGACCTTTTGAACTCACTTTGAGGGTTTAAGGGTTCGGGATCACGGCCCGGGAGTTAGAAACGTCGTATAAAATAATATTATTTTATTATTTTATGACTTCGGGCCGTTGTAACTTCTACCCGGAGCGTCTGATTGATGTGTCATCAGTGGCATTGAGACCTTGATGGTACGACGGACTTTTTGAGATGGTTTTCGGGTGTTGGGACAGAAAACGGGGTGTGGGCCCCATGAGGCCGGGTTTTGGCATTTGCGGAGAAACGCAGCTTTCGCACCAGGAGTCCGATTTTGACGGATGATTAGTTGATCTTGTGTGTTTTTCCGAGAGGATCGCAATGGTGCGATCCGTTCGTTGAGATTCGGAATCTAGGCGTGGGCCCCACCCGAGCTGGCCTTTAGTGAATAGTACCTTTTTCACTGGGTGTCCGTTTTGGACGAGTGAGTAGTCGATTCCGCTTGTTTTTCCGTGGGGATCATCGTGGTATGGTTCAATCGATGGGTTTTGGGATCGTTGTGTGGGCCCCGCACGAGCTAGCTATAGTGAATAGTGCCTTTTTCACCGGTGCTCCGTTGCGGGTAAGTAAACAGCCTATCCTGCATGTTTTTCCTCGTGGGACGTGATGGTGGCCTCGGTTTTGGCCTAGGCGGTGTGCAGTGTGGCGTTGTGGCGGGTCGCTCTGGTTAGCGACGTTTAGACCAGTAGTGGTTGAGGGTTCTCCCTTGGTTCGTTCCTACGAGGGTTTGTGTGGCATCACAACCTTCGTATGGGTTTGTGATCCTCTCGATGGGATGTTTAAACTTTTAGAGTTTTGGCATCCCTCCGGTGGTCCTAGAGTGGATCCTCTAGCATCTTTACCCTAGATCGAGTTCTTGGTATCGCTGTGACCGCTTATTCATGGACGGTGATACCCTATCTAGCAGGTTAACCCCGTAGGGTTTGTGGAATCATCGGGAATATGATCCCCTATGCGGTGGGTCGTTCTCTGTAGGGTTGTGGCATCGTCGGGTATACGATCCCCTACTCAGCATGAGGTTTATAGTGGGGTTGTGGTATCGTTGGTTATATGATCCCCTACTCAGCGCTTGGTGTCGGTAGGGTTGCGGTATCGTTGGTTATGAGATCCCCTACTCAGCGCGTGGTTTCGGTAGGGTTTTGGCATCGTCGATTCGATCCCCTACATCGCGAGTTATACCAGATAGGGTTCTGGTGTCTTTGTGACCACCTATATATGGACGATGATCCTCTATCTGAGTGTTGAGTTTCTGTCGAGCGCCAGATCGGGTTGTGGTATCCCCCAGCGGATCCTGGGTGTGATCCCCTATCTGTGAGAACTACGTATGCCAGATCAGGTCGTGGTATCCCCCAGTGGACCCTGGGAGAGATCCCCTATCTGTGAGCTACGTATACTGGAGTGGGTCTTGGTATCCCCTAGCGGACCCTAGCGGAGATCCCCTATCTGAGGAGTTTGGTGGTTATGTTGTTTCAGCAATGTTTTCTCAGTGATGTTATCCGACGAGCGTGGTCTCTCAGGTGAGCATCTGAGATGTTTGTGAGAAACCCGATGGAGTGTATCTCTCGGATGAATGTCATCTGGTATGACAGTGTTCGTGTGGTGTACACTCCTGGTTGGGATAGTTGCTGGTAATGAGGTCGGTACCTCTTGTGGCTTGTGGCATGAGCTGATTATATCTGGATTGTTCAAGGTGTATGTATGGACATACACCTGAGTTGAGCTGAGCTGACTAGTTGTGTTTAGCCGAGGATGGTCACGAGATGGAGTTTCTCTCTCGTCTGGGTCCCTCTTGCTGGTTTGGGTGGACTGTTGCCTTTTAGTTGCTCCCTTGGGTTTTGGGTTTTTGGGGTGCCTACTGAGTATGTTTATAATCACCCCAACATGGGCTTTTCCCGCACATGTTTGTGTCTTGTGCAGACCACATGCCTTTTGACGGAGTCCCAGGAGGACCTAGAGCAGGCGGAGCTTAGTGAGTGAGTTGACCAGGGTGTTTACTAGAGCTATGCCGAGGGAGCTTTCCGGTGGGTGTTTGTGGCAGCGTTCCCCTTCTTCAGAGCAGGTTGGACGTGCTTTGTATTTTTCTTTGGTGGGCCCTGTTTTTCCCTTTGTACTTTTGCTGTTGCACTCTGGTTTGGGATAGATTGTATGCATGTTTTTACTTTTCACTTTCTATATCTCTGTACTATTGCATGGAGGTGTTTGTGGGTGCGTGTGTACAGGTACCTTAGTCTAATGCCTCCCATGTGTGTGATAGCCTACTCGGCGTTGGTCGCCAGCCCATGGCCTATTGGAGGCGGGCTTGGGGAGTCGCGGCTCGAGCCTCGTTGGGTCAGGTCGTGACAAGTAAGATATCACCATGGAATTTATTATTGGATTTCCATATACACCCTAAGGTAAAAATTCAATATGGGAAGAGATCAATCATCTAACCAAATCATCCCACATCATTCCTAATAGTGATTCAGACAAAGTAGATGATTTGTTCCAGTTATATATCTCGGAAATTATGAGGCTACATAGTGTGCCATTAGTAATTGTTTCTCATAGGGAACATGTTATTACCTCTCAATTTTGGTAGGACTTTCAGAAAGAAATGAAGAAATAAGTTAGGTTAATCACTACATACCATCCTCGAATGGATGATCAGACATAGGAAAATTAGATTTTGGAAGTCATTCTCTAGGCATGTGTGTTGTATTTTGGAGGATCTTGGGGAAACCATTTGGGATTGGTTGAATTTTCATATAAAACATTTAAAATTCTTGATATGAATATATCCCTTTGAGGTTCTCTATTATCGGTCATGTTGGTCTCTTTTGTGTTGGGAAGAGGGAGTTGATACCTCATTATTAGGACTGATCATAGTGAAAGATACATTTGAGAAGGTCATGATGATCAAACAATAGTTATTGACAGCTCAAAGTCACCCCAAATCTTATGTCGATCAAAGACACTGAGATCTTGAGTTTTCTATGGGTGGTCGGGTGTTCCTAAGAGTGTCACCTCACATGGGTCATCTTCATTTGGAAATGAAAGGGATGATAATGCCATAGCATGTCAGTCATTTTAATATCACCAAGCAGTTTGGTAAGGTAGCATATAGGTTACCCTTACCTTAATAGTTGATATCAATTCATGTTTTGTTTTATGTTCCCTAATTGAAGATATTTAATCTAGATCTAAATCATTTGTAAATTGGGAAGAATTGGAATTAGAGATTGATTTTTCTATTTTGAACTGCCAGTATGGGTTATAGATTTCCAAGAGAAAGTGATTTTAGGGAAGTCTATTCCACTAGTTTTATTTCTTTAGTATAATAGTAGTGATGAACATTATTCTTGGGAGTAGAAGTTGTGGTTTGAGTAAGAGTGTCAATTTGAATTCTCTGATCAAGATTCGACTTAACTTAGTGTGGATGAAAATTATTAATAGTGGAGATAATTGCCACACCCATGATTTATTTATGAGGTATTTTTCTATTTATTTGTTTTATATCCTTTTCTCCATTGGGTTTTCATTTATTTTGAATAAAAATTGAAAAAACATTCATTTAATAGTATGATGTGCATGTTCGATTCACAGTTTTCAAAACAATGTGCCCAAACCGAGGTAATCATGTGGCCAAGTTATGTTATTGGATAAGGGATTTTTGCATAGTTAGCACATAGTCTATAAACTGTGTTGTCAAACTACGCATCCTATCCTTCTTGGATAGTAATGGGAGAATGTTTTTCGCACTATTTGGTAAACCTTGTGGGAAAACCGTGCAGCCTATCCAGGTCGTTAAAAAATGGGTTTTTCTTTTTCTCTCTCATATATTTTTTACCCTAAACCCTCCTTTTTCTTCCTCCTAGGGATTTCCTACAATAATATCATATTCATCACCTTCATCCTCCCATGGACCTCTATTTAGGTGGTGTATTTAAAGCGATTTCTCTGTGATTTTTCATCTAAGTTACCTCCTCTCTTGGTTTCTAAATATTTTATAGGGTTTTATTTTTCTTCCTTCAAGTGTTTTGTTATCCCGTTGGTTGGGTGTCTTCTTTAAGGTGACATATTCATTATTAGGTTTCAATCATGATGATTATGTTTTAATCCTTCCTTTATAAGTTTCACTTGAGGTTCGGTTGTTGGTTTCCAATAGATTCCATAATTTTCTTTACTCAAGGAAGGTGGTTTTGTGATTAATCATTTTTTATGAATTTAATTTGCTTTCATTACTCCATGTTTATGTTCTATGGATTTTATATGAGGTGAAAAATGAGTTTTTAAAATAATCCATGGTTCAATGATGTTGAAAAATTATGCTTTTTAAAGGAATTGTGTCATATTTCATGTGTTTTTCATATGTGCCTCTTTTCATTGTGTATTCAAGGTATTCGATAAAAATTTTAGGTGGTGCGAAGCATATTTTGAAATTTATTTTGTGTGTGTTTGGCTTCAACGTGATTTTTAATATGGAAAGAGTTGTTTATCAGGTGTATTATACTGGTTGGTTTAATTATATGTGAAAATGACATTGTATGTGATACGTGGAATGTGAAAAGAGCACAATTGTAATCCATGGTAACTAGGTGGGTGAACTTGGAATAGTATAATAGTGATTCGGAAGTGGATTTTGCCTAGATTATCTATAAAATATTGAATATGACAATACTAACTAAATATTGATGATGATGGGAGACAACTATAATTTTCAATGTTTATCTTCTCTTGAGGCTCATGCCTGAGGATTCAGATGGTTGTGGTTTCAATACAACTTTTAATTGAGATATGATGTATCTAGGGTCCCATTTAATGCTAGAACCTATACGGATCTCCAGTGACTTAGTGATCTATTCTGATATCATACACACTATAGGCATACACTTCACCTTGTTAATTATTTATCAAGAAATATTGTCTTCCTTAAAAAACAATTTATCACCTTTTTATAAAATATTCATTTTTTGGTCTTATAATGTTTGTAGAATAGATTATCATTTTTGGGTGGCATCCCCCTAGGATTTGAATCACATCCTACTTACTCCTTTGAATGTAAGTATATTTGGTATTTTTTGACATAGGTAAAAGTAAGGGGGTTACTGATGGTGGTTTAGGATTCTAGTGGCCTCCCCTTGTAGGTTTTTTGATTTTGGATTGATTAGGACACTCTTATTCTCATATGGTGGTTTTGGGAAACTATCGAGATACCATTTTATAGTAGATTTTTTAAGGTTTTTATTTAATAATGTAAACATGAATCTATAAATTGTTATTCCATGCTGGGTTGTGTTTATTCAATTTTAGTTTATTCTTTATTATTGGTTTTTATGATTTCTTACATGGGTGAACTCATTCCCAAGTTGTATTATGAAGCCCACGAACTTGTTTCCAGATCGTAGGGATCGGGATCTCCCTTCGGTCCATTCCATAGGCATGTTAGGGTGTCGAGTTTCATTGAATCTTAACATAGTTCGTCATAGATTTTCTATCTTCATCTACGACTTGGTAGGTGTGTCTTCCTTATGAGTCTTCTGGTTCGTATCCATTGGTTAAATTAGTAGTAGAATGACCTATATGGATAGTTAGAGGGTAAGACATTACCAATAGCATCACCAACTAATCAGTCAAGAGACACACAAAACCACATGAGAATATCACAACCTCTTCCTCCATCATATATTGTATCACCGTAGTGTGAAGAGCATAGAAAACATCCTTCATATGGCCCATCCCAGTGAGGTATATCCCATCGGTGGTGTGAAACGTCCATACCCCAAAGGTTTGGTGATCCGGTTGTCAAGTCCCGTAGCCTATGACGCATTAGGAAAGACGTTTTCACTGGGAACATCTAGGTGAAGAACTTGATTCCTAGGGCCTTGGACATGCACCCTTTTGATCACCACAGTGTGTTCACATTCCTCCCACAACCTCTTTCCCATGGGATATGAATCTGATGTTGATGTTACTCATCCCTTCATCCCCCTCCTGTGTCATTCTAGGCTCTATTTTACATGTCGTTTTTCCCTTCCCACTGGTCCAACTCTTCCTCCAAGGCACGCAACTACCACCACCCAGACCCAACCCCACAATTTTGGGGAATATCCATCAGGGACCTGGGTGGCCCAATGATTTTGCTTCTCCTAAGGATATGAATTCTCCAAACTCAATGAAATTTCATGATTGAACCCATATGTAGTGTGGGTTTCGGGAAATTCACTCAAAACATTTCAATCTGTATGCATTACCATGTTTCAAATCTTCCTCATAAAAAATATTCACACTCTCATCACGCCTCTATATATATCTTTGATGTTAACCCCTTCACAGATTTGAATTTCATTGAAAACCAGTGTGGATTGTGCAGTGGGAAGAACAAAGTTCAGTAAACACTCACCACTAGTACCCTTCCTTAGATGTCTAGGATGTATGATCACTAATTTATGGTCCCAATACCATCATCATTCATTAATCTCATTGGGAGTTTGAATGGTTAAAAAATGAAGCGCTCTACTTATCCAGCCATTGCCAAAATGTCCACCAAGACCAAATTGAGTGGGAGACTCCTGTCAATGTTTGGGATTATTTGCCATAATTTTTTACTGGGAGGAGATATAGGGTTCGAGTAATCATATCCCCCCATGTGTGAAGCCACATAGCTATACTAAAAATGGAGGATACCACACACATAAAGAAGAGTATCTCCATCACTAATGTGGCAAAGCACCAAGTATAGCTTCACCATTATCGGGACACCTTAATTGACATGCGACCTCATCATAGGAATCATTTTCATAATGAAGGTTCACACTCTCACCCCCATATATGCATCCCTCATCGGATGCATCCAACCATAGATGAGTGTGGTAATGAACCCCGCTAGACTAACCACAATAGCTAATGGATTGATGATATAGCCTCACAGCGACCACTGGCTAACCACCAGGATTCACTAGTAGAAGTGGTCCATGCCCTACTAGTATTCCCCATGTAATGTTTGTAAACTCCTTGATAATTCCATTTCTAGATATCCCACCTCATATACTAACTCTTTTTGTTCGGGTTCATTTAAGACATACGGAAACCATTTTTTGAATGAGATATCCTTCTTCCCTAGAATTTATTCCTTATTTATTTGAAACAAACATACAAACTTCCTCACAAATGATTACATATGATCCTGATCCTCCCTCTCATTATCTATGGGGATAGATTCATCATACATCACCCCCTATATTGGGATACCGGTGGTTTTTTTATGATCCCATAGGCTCATGCCAATCTCCCCATGATGCATATGGAAAGAGTTGGTCCCTAGTGACCATCTAATAAAAAATTCATCCATGACATCCTTGTGGTGGTAAACATGAAACTAATGGGAATGTACTTCCTCATAGAAACCTACTAACTTCAAATCATCCTCTAACTCAAAAGAGGAAGTGAAATCCCAATATTCTTAGTCCCATTTATTAGTGACATTTGTTCCCTAGTGAATGTCTTAATTATTATTACATCCATTGACTTGGTCCTCCAAACATACATTGAGGATCATCTCATACTATAGAGGATGCCTCATCCTCCATCATCTCCCCATTAATATTGTTTATGTGTTTCTAGATAGTTTCTGAGGTGATTGCTTCATAGTTCTTCTGGATGTGCTCTGTAGTGTCCTTATTCCATTGGACATGTCTAGGCATGCACCTGAACTAGTGGGTCCACTCATATTTTCTTACTGAAGGTAAAACGGCCTTATCTCTTATCCTAATTCCTTTGAAAGATATCATCTTACACAATATGTATTTCCTTTGATCATCATTCAATTTTTTCTTGAGTGTCTTTTGGATTAGTTCACATCGAAAACTATCCACAATCATCATGTTTCCATAAATTTCCTTCTGATGAGTGACACCGGCATTGGTTCCTTGAGCTACAATTTTGTTTGATACTTTGTAATATTTCATTTGTGGTTCATGAAGGAAACTTATGATGTATCTTTTTGAATATATTCCTCATGGAGGTCGGGTTATCAAAGCACAGTTTGTGAAGAACTGATCATAGAGAAGGTGAGGATCACGAGTGTTAATGATCATAATTGTAGAGTTATCATGAATTGTGTGAGCTTCATGAAAATGAATAACAATATTTTCTCACCATTACAGGTGTACAGGTAGCTCTAGGTTCATAATGGGATTCATGGATTGGCCATCATGAACAAGCTTCATGATCCAGCTTTGTGAAAGGAATTTGATTTCCAATTTTCATTGATTTTTCCCTCACAATCCAAACCTAAATTCCCCAGTAGTTCTAATTTTGAGGGGGGGGGGAATTTTTGTGATTAAATATTTGTTTCACTAGAGACTTTGAGGAAGAAACAACTAGAATGGATGGTTCAGGTCGAATCCAATCCCAAATAGCCATAAATCCCTCTAAGTGACTATTTAGTGAAGCTTAGTGGCTTCATGAATAGCCACAACTCACAAATCACCTATGTAGAGAAGATTATTTACTATTTTGGGAAGGCATGATGGTACCTCAATGTAATAAAATTCGGATTCTTGTAGCACCTCATGAATGTGTGGAGGCCAAATGATAATCTTTTTCAACAAATCTCTCAGAATCACCGGACCACACCCCTTTAATGAATCTCATACTTATTCACATGAACATCCACTCTTAGCAAACCCTCATTCTTATATATACCTCCTTCATTCTAAAATTTTAGGGATGCATGTTAAAAATTTAACTTTCAAAATTTCTCTATTTTCACCAACCACCTAAGCATCATGAATCATGCAAAATATGGATTTCTGAAAGTGTCATAAATTCATGAAACCACCTTCCTTGTGTTATTCAGATCCTCCACCCTAATTGGAGACTCATTTAATGAATGAATACACCCTTCATGGAAGAAGAAGGCCCTTTGAGGCACTTGAGTATTTGTGAAGAACTCGACCTTCACAAAAGCACTCCCACTATGAATCATGAATTCACTTTGAATTAGGGTCACATTATTTCGTGAAGCATACTCCTCGAATCCCCTGACCTCTGTAAGGACACCAATCCATAAATGATTCTCTTTCGTGAATCTCCAATCTTCAAAAAACCATATTTAGGGGTCTCTCTATGGTGCTTCCATTCTAATGACACTTGTTAACAAAGGTTTAGTTCCCAAGGCCTGCACGCTAATCGAATACCAATTCAACTATAACTTGAGTCCCTATTTGACCAGTGCCACCCACTTTTAGTCTTCCCACTTCACCCATGTGTGGATCTATTCTACTACCTACCATTTTCTTCTGAGAATAGGTACCCTAATTCTCGTTTCTTATAAGAATAGGGACCCTAACATGGAACTCATTATTGGACACTCCTCCATGTAGTGACAAAGTCATTACCCACCCAAAGGTATATTGGAGGTGGTCATGTATGCCCACAGGTCGAGGAGTGGGTCAACCAATGTCTATTCTACATGATGTAAAATTCTATATCTATGCATTCTAGTTATATTATTTTAATCTTCATAACAACATCCCAATCACATGAAATAAAAATATAGTCTTACCCTATGTGATAAATACAAGATTCCACATTTATGGTCATTATGGGATTTCACTAACTCCCACTGAGGAGTACAAGCCACCACAAAATGGATGATATCATAAGTAAGACCCAAAAAATTCTTCCTTACCACATGACAACCCTACGCCCTTGGTAATATTCCATGCATAAGCCCCGTATTTTTTCATAAATAGTTATCTAATTCCATTAGGATTATTCCATGCATATGTCCCAAAAAATACTCCCATGAGAAATCCTTTTGCAATGGGAATATATCATGCATAAACCCAACACCATCCTTCCCTAATACAAGAAGATCCTCCACCCATGTAAAACATCCTTACGTAAGCCCCATACTGTTCCCAAAATAGTGATCCGCATTAATCAACCATCATTCGAGACTAATCCCCACTCCATCCCCACAAGATAAATCCTCTTATAAAGGGATGCTTCTATACATAATCCCCAAAAAATCCTTTATTGATGCTCCTTTCATGACATGGTAATCCTTACAATATTATAATGAAGTTGGAGCTAGACCTGCAGTTGGAGATAAAAAAATTAAAACTATATTAATAATGATAAATTATTTTATTACCAATACCATTTCATGTATGGAGACACCAACTTATACACAACATGATGTAACAATATTAGACCGATTCATTTGTTTGAAACCTATATCATTCAATGGGACTAAAAAATACATTGTAGCTAAGAAATAGATAAGTTCCTTAGGGAATTTTTTTCAGGATTTGGTAAGTATTGAAAAAGAGAACGTTTTAATGGAATTTTATCATCTATCAATGAATACATACAATTTGGGTTCATTGATTCAAAACAATAATTGTTATAATTAAATTATTATTGGTGAAGAACATGTGGACTTTCTTAACTTTTGAGGGAAAACTTCATGATCCGACTCATGTCAATATCCACCCCCAATAGATTTTCTAAATGAAATACTTATAGAATATGACCAAACACAACCTATAAATGTGAGAATTAATCATACAATTTTGGATGTAAGTATTGTTAAATAATACATTTCTATATTCCCTAAAGAATTTATTAGACATCCTCTAGTGTATGGGGTTGGGTTTTTAATTGATTTCATCCATGATGCAAGACCTATATCAAATACTCCCTATAGAATGTCCACTATAGAGTTAGTAGAATTAAATAAAAAAACTAGGGTTGTTTTTAATAAGGGATTCATACTCTCTAGTTTTTCTCTATATGTAGACAATTTTATTTTCATTAAGAAGAAAAACAGATCTATGAGGTTGTTCATTGATTATAGGGGGAAATGTTATTTCAATAATGAATAAGTAACTGCAACCTCATATTGATGAATTATTCAAACAACTTCATGGAGCTCATAAATTTTCATTGATTAATAATCATTTTGGTTATCACAAATTTCAATTAAAGAAGGATGACATTAAGAAGATTGCATTTATAACATGGCATTGAAATTTTGAGTCAACAATAATCCCATTTGAATTGACTAATGGGCCCTATTTTTTAATCTAATAAATAGAGTATCGAAGGATTATATTTTTGATTTTGTTTTTTGTTTTTATTTTTGACATCTTATCATATACTAAGATGAATTAGGTCCATGAAAAACATTTATGAATTATTCTTTATACTCTTATATGAAATTGGTTGTGTTAGAAATTTAGTAAATGTGAATTAGGTGTTTATAAATTTCAATTTCATCGATATATTGTCTCCAAGGATTGAATATCAACAGATCATGTAATGAAAAAGGATGTATAAGAATGGATTATACTAATGAGAATTACTACATTACATATTTTCATTGCTTTGTCTAGTTAATATCTTCATTTTTTTCAAAAAAAATCCTGATTGGACAACCTTTACACCAATCTTACTCATAAAGGGGTTAAGTTTGTTTGTATAATTGAATTTGAATAATGTTTTTAAAGTTTGAGGAGGATATTGGTGAATTATTTGATATTTAATTGGCCATTGAAAAATGGTTAATTTTTGATATATTGTTTTGCATTGAATAAGGGATATGATTGTTTCCTCATATAGAATGATAAAGTAATTTCCTATAAATCTAGACAATTAAAGTGTCTAGAAAAGAAATATACCACTCAATATATTGAGTTATCACCTATAATATTTACATTAAATATATATAGACACTATCTCTATGGTGAATGGTATGAGATATAAATAGATCATAAGAGTCTAAAATATATATTCTCATAACAACAAATCAACATGAGATAAATTTGATTGTTCGAGCTACTCAAGGATAATTATTTCTCAATGCACTACCACTCATGGAAAGAATTTAATGTAGCAGATGCATTGAGAAAGAAATATAATGGAGATATATACAAGATAAGGATTAATAATGATCAAATGTTCATGGATTTAGTAAATATAGATATAGGAATTGTTATGTTATGGGAAAGATCAGTACTTTTTCAAATTATTTTGAAATAATATTTATTAGAAAATTCAAACAAGTATCAGCTTCATGATGAAAATTTTAGAACAAAAATTAAAAATTAAAAATCATGAAAATTAGCATACATCATTTATGAAGATGATGTTCAAAAACCTTGTATGATACTATTTTTCCCAACAATATCTAAGTTGAAGATGGAATTATTTGATGATACTCATAGCATAAATTTCACAATACACCATGGAATGTCAAATATGTATAGATATTTGATGGATCCTTTTTTGGATAATATGATGTTGGAAATTTCATATTATGTGTCAAGATTTTTAAAATTTCTATTAGTGAAGTATAAAAGATAGAATCCTAGAGGATTCATGAAACCTAGGTATATTTCTATATGTAAACAAGATGGCACTTATATGGAATTTTTTATTGGTGTAGCAATGAATCATAGAGATAATGATGTGATATTGGATATTTTTATATTAAATTAACAAATCTACACCTACTCTATAATAGAATATTTTCATATTGAGAACCTTGCATGACAGAATATTAATGAAGTATTAAGACTTCTTAGTGCATATATAAAAATTGTATCTTATCATGATCCTTGATTTACGTCAATATCCTATCAAAGACATTAGAAGGCGCTTGATACCGAGATTCATCAAAGCACCACTTATCATCTTCAAACAAATCAATCGTCTAATAGAACTATCTAGACATTATAATACATGTTGTGGTTATGAACACATGACTTCTAAGGTATATGGGATTAGTTTTAACATTCATAGAATTCAGCTATAACAATATCTTACATTATGATTTTCAAACTATGTCATATGAATAATTATACAGAAAGAGATCTCATACTCCAACTTATTAGGATGATGTTTTTTAAAGGAGGATTGTAGGAATAGAAAATTTGGTGAAAATAAAGGAAAATTTAAAGACTATTCAACCCCATATTAGAGAATTTCAAAGTATGAAAAAGAATTGTGTTTTTAACCAAATGATGGATTTTGAATCTAAAGATGGAGAAGATGTTTTCATAATGTTATCTCTAAGGGAGTGTGATATTTAGTAAGAAAGGAAAACTTAACCCCAAGTATATCAGACCTCTTGAATTTATAAAAATAATTGGAGACATGGAGTACCATTTGGTAATCACTTATAGCCTCTATAATGTACATGATGTGTTGCATATATTGTTTTAGGGAATTTCATTCCAATCTCAATAAATGTTGACACCTATAAAGAAATATAATTAGAACTTGATCTATCCTATTTTGAAGAGCCTATTTTGATTCTAGAGACTAGAGAACAAGCATCGAGGAATCAGATGGCTTGAACAGTAAAGGAACTGTAGAGAAATCATAATATAGAATATGTGATGATGTAACCTGATGAAATTTGGATAAAGAACTATGAAAATCTATTCATGACATTATAGTCTATAAATTAAGATGAAATATTATTTGGAGGGAAGAATGCAACACCCAGATATATTATGATATATTTCTTTTTAAATAAATTTAATTTCTTAGATATCATATGGGGCATGAAACTTTGAGATTTTAAAATAATTCTATGTTTGATGGTGTATACAGCCTACAACATCAATCTTAACCAAACCTTAATACATAATTAAAATATTTTTATTTTGACAAAACTATTATAACCTATATATAAAATTAGTTGGTGTGAATAAGAATAACCATATAATGTAATATATATATATATATATAATTACAATTCAATTAAAATTTATTGATTGATTCTTATTGAATAAACACTCAAATTTTTTTAAACTCATTTTAAATGTTTTATTCAAAAATAATTTTTATGTGAAAATAATAAAATTAATTTTTTAAACTTTTATAAAAATATATTTGATAAAATTACATTAATTTTTGAAATTATCATATCAAGAAATTTCTTAGCGTGAGTTTTTGGAATTTCTATTAAAATTTTTGATTTTTTTATGAATAGTGAAAAATACTGTTATTTATTGAAAACTATAATTTTTTTATGTAAATTTAAAGGTATAATTTTTTTTAAAATATTATAAAAGTCAAATTAGTTCTATTATTTTATTAATAATTCAATTATGTTCATTGTAATCACTTTTATAGTTGTATTTGGAATAAAAACATTTTTGTAATTTGAAAAACATTTTTCTAAAAAGCATTCTTTCATTGCGTATTTCATTTTGATCTTAAATTATATTCTGATAATATTTTATTTTAATTTTAAAGAATATATCAAATGTTTAAAATAATAATTTACCAATTTATAAATATTTCCATTTTATTTTGTGCTAATATGAAGAGTATCTTACGTAATTTTGTTTCTATAGTGAATGGTAAATTAGGTCATTATTTTAAAAAATAATACGATAAGGACTATAAAATGACCCTAACTATTGCCTAAATTTTATTGGATGATTATATTTCATCAATAATCTTACAATATTCTTTTATATGTCAATTTGTTTCGATTTGGATTGGAATATGACCTTTATACTATTTTAAGTAAGGAAATATCATAAAATTTTCACTATTTTTTAATAACTATAGTATTTTTAATATAGGGATAACCAAACACTCTGTTTTGTTATAAATAGAATTTTCAAACCTAAATTTTTTATCATAATCATGTTAATTTATTTTTACTTTTTTATGTTGTAGTAATTTTCTTAAATTATTAAACAACGCTAAAGTAGTAATTATTTAATTAATTAGAAGTAAAAATAAATGATATTAAATTAATTACAAGTGGTATAATTTTAATTAAATAATGTGAACCTTGAATTTTCTGGATAAAAATAAAATATTATATTTTTTGGATTTATTTTTCATTAATTCCATTATTTTATTGATGTTATTAAATCCAAACTAAATGGATAGTTCTAAAATTTACATTATTTATATTTTATTAAATAATTTCAAATTCATAAAGATTATTAAAGTAGGAAAATTTAATATAAAAAGTGATAACATTGCTCATTCATAGATATGACTTATCGTCCACATATAGTAGTGTAATTCATTTTTCATCACCACATTACTTAGATGGTTATAAATATAGAACAAATTAGTATATATGATAATTATGAAATAAATATATAGCTATAATTATAATATAATATTTATCTTCTTACCCTCTATTACATTGGGAAAAGATAACGTCACTCATGCATAGGTGTGGACTACCTTCTCTATGAAGGGATGTGATTCGTTTTTAGTTTAAATTTTATTAGGATTGTAATTGATAAAAAAATATTTTGTTGAATATTTTATTGATAATAAATGATATAATTTTCTCACATTGTGTTAAATATGTTTAATTAGAAATTATTTGGGATTAGATCATTCATTTGAATATTTGATGAGAATTCTAGTTTTACCCTATTAAAATCACTTTAGTATTTCAATCATAAATATTTTTATGTGAATTATTTGAACTTAATATTTGGTAACTGTGTTCCGTACTTCATGGGATACAACTTTTATTCAGGACACTAGATCAAAAGAATGCATTTTGATGGAATAATTGGGCCATAAAGTTAAAGGTGGGATGGACACGCTATAATGGATAAGCTTCTGTATGTCGGCCATAAATCCTTCATATGGGATTTTATTAAGCCCAAACATTGAGATGATATAGAGGACCCATATCCTCACATATGATCCTCCTGGAAGGCCGGCCAATTCACGCTTTTTGGTGGTCAGATGGGCGGTGCAAATTGGAATAAAATATTTGGTCGAGATTCCCCATTAACACTTGAAACCACTTTGATCCTAGCCTTCCCATCACTCTATAAATTGGGTTTTTCTCATTTGGTGGGGTTGGGACGTGAATTAGGAGATTTTAGGTAGAGGATAATTGGTTTCACCCAAATTATCCAACCATTGTAAGAGGGGTAGCTCTTGAAGAAAAGATCCCCTCATCGAAGCCTCCTTCTCTTCTTCATATTGTAATATTTTCATTTGTGTTTTAAACTTATTTGTTCTTATTTTATTTATCCTATTTTATTCTGTTTTGTTTAAATTTATTCTTCTCTTAATCTTCCTCTTTGGGTTGTAATTCTTGAGTATAATCGTTATTGGTTTATACCCATTATAAACCTTTGCACATGCAAAACGCTTCTACGATGATTACGCCACCCATGGAAGAGTAGTCTTTTAGTAATCAATTTATCTCTTAGCTTCTACATTAATTTATTTTGAATCAATTATATACTATAATTCACATAATATGATCAATTAATTTAGTTTTTAATTTAATTTAAACTAAGAAAGCAATTGAACAATTAACAAAAAACACGCGAGGATGAGATTTTGTGTAAATTATGAGAGTGCAAACTTATTCGGTTATACAAAACCATACGGGATAAATTGGTAGTGCTAAAATATAATCCCTAAACTCAATTAATTCTAAATTTTATAGGGGAAATGTGCCTTAATTTACCACTTACCATAATCTAATATTAGAACATCCATCAAAACAAGGTGCTGCGATTGCATGTTCCGAAGTTAGCCTAGGGTTAAATTCACATCATCTTCGTGGTAAAGTTAATTCTCGTAGGGTTTTGGATTTAACAAATTAAGGGATCACAATTAATTTAATGTTAATTTAAATTATAATGATTAATAATAGAGTGAAGAGTTATAGTTAGATCGATTATTCCTTTTAAAATAGATTTCTAAAAAAACATCTTCTTGTTGTGTCATTTTAATCAAAATTCATTTCAAAACTAAAAAAATATTTAATAAAATCTTCTTCCAGCAAACCTATTCTATATTCATAAACAATAAAAAAACCTATCCTTTAAATTAGTGTTTTTATTCTATTATATTTTATTTTTTATCATTCCTTTAATAAGTTGTTAAATTCACTTCCTCCTTTGAGAGACGACCTTGGTCAGCCACTATGTTGCACGTAAGTACCCCAAAATCACACTAATCATTTGAGGGAACCCACGACAGCGATCTTTAAAATTGGCGCCATTTCCGGGGAGGCAAGTAATTATTTCAACCAATTAGAGGTATTTATTTTATTTTACATTTTATTCTCTTCCTCTCATCTTTCTTCCTTCTTTACCCAATCTGATTCTTCTTCTTCTTATTTTATTTTCTTCTACTTCTTTTTGGACCATCAACTCAAACATCTAATTTTTCTATTACTATGGTCCACTTTCCCTCCTTACATCTTTCATTTATTTATGACACGAAATAATCCCGACGATCTCTTAGATCTTGACCCTCAGATTGAACGTAGCCTTAGGGCACAAATCAGACATTCTCAGTCTACGGGAAGTTTCAACATTCAACCAGTTGGAGAATTACTCCAATATCAGAACATTGAAATTGGAAGCAATTCAAATTAAACCATAAAATAAAAACAAATGGATAAAAATAATGGAAATGAACTTAATAGAACCATTCGAGAATTGGTTGCACATGATATTAACTATCAACCAAATGGTATTGCATACCCAAATCTTGAATCGGACTTTGAACTAAAATCTGGGTTAATTCACATACTTCCAAAGTTTCATGGCCGCTCTGGTGAGGATCCCAATAAAAGTTTGAAATAATTTAATGTGGTTTGATTAACCCAAAAACCTAGAAATGTCTCTAAAGATCAAATCAAATTAAGAGCATTCTCATTTTCACTTGATGGAGCTACAAAGGATTGGATGTACTATTTACAACCTGAAGATGTAACATGTTGGAACGATTTGAAATGTCTTTTCTTGTAGAGATTTTTTCCATCATCGAGGACCACTTCTATTCATAAGGAGATCTCAGGGTTCAAGCAAGCACAACGGGAGTCAATGTATGAGTATTGGGAGCGACTCAAGAAGTTGTGTGCAAGCTGCCCACATCACCAAATCAGTGAGCAATTACTCATCCAGTACCTCTATGAAGGACTCACACCTATAGATAGAAGCATGGTGGATGCCACAGAAGGAGGGGCATTGGTGGACAAGACACCAGTAGCCGCATGTGCATTGATCGACAAGATGGACCAAAACTCCCAACAATTTGGAGATAGAGGTACACCACATGTCAGGGGAGTACATTAGGTAAGTCCTTCTCTTGAAAGTCATTTGATTGATACCAAGTTGGAAGAATTGACCACTATGGTGAGGCAGATTACATTGGATCAGAATACATCCCAACCCACTGCTTCAAGGCCTTGTGGAATTTGCACTGAGACAAGCCACCCTACTGACTGTTGCCCACAATGACAAGAGACAGAGGATTGCACAGCAGTATTCTCAGGGAGACCATATCAGCAGCAACAACAGACATACCCCAAAAAGAAGTTTGATTCATTTTCTCCAACATACAACCCGGGGTGGAAGGATCAACTGGACATGAGGTATGGCTCTAGACAACAACAAAGGCCCTCATTTCAACAAAACATCCAGTAGCATCCACCTTACCAGCAGGGTTTCCAATAACCCCAAAGGAGATTTGAATCTCAAGCATCAACAAGCCAACAACAAGGGAATCTCCCACCAAAGGTATATTCTAACACTGATGAACTTTTGAAGCAAATTGTTATTAATCAACAGAATGAGCTGAAAGTTCAATGTTTGGAGATGAGGGAGTTGAAGACTCAAATGAGCCATATTGCCACCGCCCTCCATGAACTTATAAGAAATAATTCTAGAAATCTACCTTCCCAACCCACTCCAAATACAAAGGGGAATGTTAGTGCCATCACATTGAGAAGTGGGAAGCAATTGAACGATACATCTATACCTACCATTCCACTAGGATTCACCTCAACTCCAGAGAAGCCGCATTCTATACCAACTTATGAGTAATCAAAGTAGAAAGATAAAGGTAAGAAAAAAATTGATGATGTTCCTCCTAAACCTCTTCATTTTCCAAACAGGGTTGTTGAAACGAAGAAGATGGCTGAAGAAGCAATGAAAAAGGAGGTTTTGGACACATTTAAGAGTGTTGAGATCAACAATCCCTCTACTTTAAGCCATCAAAAATATACCAAGGTATGCCAAATTATTAAAAGAACTTTGCACCAATTGAAGAGGGCTCAAGGGAAATGAGAGGATCAATCTTGGAAGGAATGTGTCAGCACTCATTAAACCAACTCTAGCAATGCCGACAAAGTGAAAGGATCCAGGTACATTCACTATCCCATGCACCATAGAGGAGTTTAACATCTCTGATGCACTTTGTGATTTAGGACTTCAATAAATGTGATGCCTCGCTTTGTATTCTCTTCTTTAAAGTTGGTGAGATGAAACCGACGAGAGTAGTGGTGCAATTGGCAAATAGAGCTACGACATATCCAGCGGGTGTTCTGGAGGATATACTTGTCCGGGTAAGAGACATGATCTTTCCAGCATATTTTTATGTTCTTAACATGGAGGAGGATCAGGTAAGTTCTCATGCCCTAATTATTTTAGGTAGGCCCTTCCTCAAAACTACAAAAACTATCATAAATGTCAGTGAGGGTACACATTCCAAGGAATTTGGGGATGATGTTGTGATATTTAATATTATGGATTCCATGAAGTACCCCTCAGAGGATCATTCTGCATTTGTTATCTCCCATTTTGAACCACCAAGTAAAAACACCATGGAATTGGATTGTCCTATGCTTAGGGATATTATGAGTATTGGTACTAGTTTGATGTCTAAGAGTACATCCACAACTGTATCTAAGGAACAAGACTCTCTAAGATTTGATTTTGAAATAGAGTCCTATTTTGATTTTGATCATGTGAACTCTGATTATGACAAGGATGTTGAGTATGTTGATGGATTTGATGCTTTATTCCCTAATTTTGATGATGTATATTCTGATACTTATGCTCTTTGTGCACATATTTCATTTCCTTTTATGTCTCCATCCATACACCACCCCCTACACTGGAACTCAAGCCATTTCCACCAAATCTGAAATACTCATACTTGTTGAGTGGTGAGAAATTACCTGTTATCATTGCTAACAATCTCCCTTTTGAACATGAAGGAAAACTTTTGAATCTTTTGAGGGAGAACATCAAGGCAATCAGGTGGACCTTGGCTGACATATCAGGTATTAGCCCCTCCATTTTCATGCATAGGATTCTTTTGGTGGATGGGGATAAAGCAGTGAGGCAACCATAAAGGAGACTCAGTCCAACCCTTCTAGAGGTTGTTAACAAATAGGTTGAAAAATTTCTCAAGGCAGGTATAATCTATCCTATTTCAGATTATCACTGGGTAAATCCTATTCAGGTTATGCCTAAGAAAAGTGGTGTTACTGTTGTCAAAAATGAGAAAGATGAGTTAGTTCCAATGAGGGTGCAAAACAGTTGGCGCGTGTGTATTGATTATAGGAAACTAAATCATTCCACCCACAAAGACCATTTCCCCCTCCCATTTATTGATCAGATGCTTGAGAGACTAGCTGGGAAGACACACTATTGTTTCATGGATGGATTTTCTGGATATTTTCATGTTCCTATAGCTCCATAGGATCAGGAGAAGACTACATTCACCTGTCCCTTTGCCACATTTTCCTACTAGATGATTCCATTTGGACTTTTCAATGCCCTAGGTACCTTCTAGATATTTATGGTGAGTATTTTTTTCTGATTTTATTGAGACCTGCATGGACATATTTATGGATGATTTTACAGTGTATGGATCCTCATTTGATGAATTTATAAATAGTTTGGGGAAGGTATTGAATATTTGTATTGAAAAGAATCTGGTCCTGAACTTTGAAAAGTGTCATTTCATGGCAGAGCATGGCATTGTCTTAGGTCATGTAGTGTCAAAACATGGGATAGAGGTTGATAGATCTAAGATAGAAATTATTTCGTACTTACCATATCCTTCATGTGTGTGTGATTTTAGATCTTTCATTGGGCATGCAGGATTTTATCGGTGCTTCATCAAATATTTTAGTAAGATTGCTCTTCCTATGTCATGATTACTTCAAAAGGATTCTGATTTTGTGTTTGATGGTTCTTACAGGACTTCTTTTGATGAGCTAAAGAAGTGTATGACCACTCAACCTATCATATATCCCCCATGGTGGTTGATTCCTTTTGAGCTTATGTGTGACGCCTCCAACTTCGCGGTTAGAGCTGTCTTATCTCAGAAGGTGGAGGGACATTTACATGTGATCACCTATGCATCGAGGACACTAGATTCAGCCTAATAAAATTACACAACCACATAAAAGGAGTTTCGTGCCGTCATATTTGCTGTAGATAAATTCCGTTCATATTTATTGGGATCTAAAGTAGTTGTTTTTTCTGACCATGCAGCTCTGAGGTACCTCTTGAAGAAGCCAGATGCAAAGCCCAGGCTGATCCGATGGATGCTCCTTCTTTAGGAATTTGATATTGAGATAAATGACAAAAGGGGGTCAGAAAACATGGTGGTGGACCACATGAGTAGGCTTACTCACACACTAGAGGGTGACACCTTGGACCAGGTACCACTTTGGGACACTTTCCCTGATGAACATCTCTATACCATCTCAGGTACGCATCCTTGGTATGCTGATTTAGTTAATTACATTCTTGTCTCTGAAATCCCAGTAAATTTGAAGAAGCATCAAGTCCAAAAATTAAAAAAGTGCGTCTAGGTTTTATGTGTGGGATGATCCTTACCTTTGGCGCATGTGTAGTGACCATGTCATTAGGAGGTGTGTTCCCGATAATGAGTTTAGTCTGTTTTGAATTTCTATCATACACTTGCTTGTGGTGGACACATTGGAACCCAACGGACAACAAGGAAAGTTTTGGACTCTGGATTATATTGGACTAGCTTATTCCATGATGCCCATGTGTTTTGTAAGTCATGCTCTCGTTGCCAACACACTGGGAACATTTCTAGGAGACATGAGATGCCCCAACAAACCATACTATTATTTGAGATTTTTGATGTATGGGGAATTGATTTTTGGGTCCTTTTCCTAGTTCATTTGGTTTTTTGTACAGTTTGGTTGCTGTTGATTATGTGAGTAAATGGGTGGAGGCTAAGGCCACCAGGACTGATGATTCTCATGTTGTTGTGGACTTTTTCAAGACTCAAATTTTCTTCAGGTTTGGAGTACCAAAGGCCATCATCAGTTACCAAGGGACACACTTTTACAATTGTAATTTTGCTTCCCTCCTTCGGAAGTATGGGGTGACACACAAAAAATCAACACCATACCACCCCCAAACAAATGGCCTGGCTGAGGTTTCAAATCATGAGTTAAAACAAATATTGGAGAAAACCATGCAGCCAAATAGGAAGGATTGGAGCAAGCACTTGGATGATGCATTGTGGGCTTATAGGACAGCATACATGACACTCATTGGTATGTCCCCATTTTGGATTGTTTATGGGAAATCATTTCATCTCCTAGTGGAAGTCGAGCATCAGGCATATTGGGCTATAAAGAAATGCAACATGGATTTGGCCCAAGCCGGAATTCAAAGGAAGTTGAAAATTCAAGAGCTTGAGAAGATTTGACTGTCATCATATGAGAACTCAGGGCTCTACAAGGAAAGACCCAAAGCATATCATGACAAAATGATCCAACAAAGGGAGTTTCATATTGGAGAGAAAGTCCTCTACAGTTCATGAATGAAGCTGATGTCTGGTAAGTTTCATTCCAGATGGTTAGGTCCGTGTATTGTATCTAAGGTTTTTCCTTATGGTGTAGTGGAGATCACACAAGACGACACTGGAAATATATGTACAGTATATGGGCAATGTTTGAAGAGATACATTGAGGGACTTCCTACTAATGCAGTTGATTTTATCACACTGCAAGAACCCATCATCACTTGAGTACATCAGGCAGTTTCTAACCCTTTCACTTTTATATTATTTGTCCTATTTAGAAATTCTTCATTTCATGTGCATATATCATCTCATGGGTTCACATTGAGGATAATGCAATAATTTTTGTGTGGGGGATGGAACCTTTTAGTTTAGTAATTTAAATTGTTTTCCTAATTTAAAAAAAATGTGTGTTTTTCATATTTTGTGTGTTTATTTTACAATTTTCTGTGTGTTTTTGAAACTTTTGAGGTGAAATGATTCTCATCACCATTTTTAAATCCATATGAATAAGTGAAACAATTTACCCTATTAAACTAAGCTTAAATGAATGCTGAAATGACTTTGTTTCAAGTTCAAATATTTAGTAATTTCATGAAAAGTACACTGAAGTTTGAATCCCATGCCATATATCAATGTCTTTATATTTGAAATCATTTTCCTGTGAGGCTTCAAAACCATTATTTTCATATTCTTTACATTTACCTCACTTCTTGAGAGAACCAAACCATGCTTGATTTAACCAAAATTTGATTTATTCCTGTAAAAACATGAGAGTTTGAGGTACTTATGTTTAAATGATTGAGGCATTTGTTTGGTATTAAAGCCCTATTTCAATTAATCCCTTTTATAATGGCCTACCTTGAACATTTAATCCTTATGGCCCTTAGAAAACATGCATAACCTATTAGGTTAGCCACATTACAAGCCAATTTTCCCTATCCAACCAACTCTTGAAGTGAAATTTCATAATCTTGTTGATCTTAAGTGTGGGGGAATCTATCTTGTGTTGTGCTACCACATTATGTGATAATTTGAGTGGAAAACTAAATTCTGAAGTGATGTTTTTACTGCTGAAGAAAGTCATTATATTGAAAGTTGTGCCTTTTCTGGAGCTTTCATGACAGGTGAAGTTGTTCCTTTTTTGGAGATTCTAATTGAGGTTGAAAGCTATTCATATCTGGAGCTTTCAAGAAAATAATGTTTGAGAAGATTTACATTTTTGAGGTTAAAATGATGAATGGTGAAAATACTCCATGACTTTTCATGATTATGGAGCTGAATTGATACTATGGGTATTGAGGAGAAGACTATATTTATGTGAAAATTAGATTAATGTAATTTTGCTTCAAAAAGAGTCGAGCCCTCCTCATTCAGCCTCAGAGTTTTTCACATCTAAATCCTACCAACCGAAAGTCACAGAACAACCCTAAAAAGTCCTCATGATAAAAATATGTCCTTGACTCACATCAGGTGGTGATGTAGGAATTTATCAAGCATATGGTGACCCTTGTATGAGTTTGGATGAGAAAGACATTGCAAAACAATTTTGATATTTGAGTGATGAGAGAAAATTCAAGCGAGGTAAGTGTTTTGTGGATGGGAGGATAAATGAAGTACAAATATATTGAATGATATAAATAGAGAACTTGAAATAAGGTTTTTTATGAGGAATTATATATTTTGTTTCTTGGTGTGTAATTGTTTCATCTCAAGGATATTTGTTTTAAAATTGGTTTTGATTTGACATTGATGTTTACTTGATATGAGATTTTGCTCAAGAGTGAAAAAGGGTAAGTGTGGAGGAGTTGATAAAACAATATTTTATTGAATATTTTATTGATAACAAATGATATAATTTCCTCACACTGTGTTAAATATGTTTAATTAGAATGTATTTGGGATTAGATCATTCATTTGAATATTTGATGAAAATTCCAGTTTTACCCCTTTAAAATCATTGTAGTATTTCAATCATAAATATTTTTATTTGAATTATTTGAACTTAATATTTTTTAAATATGTTTCGTACTTCATGGGATACAACTTTTATTCATGACACTAGATCAAAAGAATTCATTTGGACAGAGTAAGTGGGACATAAAGTTAAAGGTGGGATGGAAATGCCAGAATGGAGAAGCTTCTTTATTTCAGCCATAACTCCTTCATATGGGATTTTATTAAGCCCAAATTGTGCGAGGAGATAGAGAAACCATATCCGCACATATGATCCTTCTGGAAGGCCGGCCAAGTGATGCTTTTTGATGGTCAAATAGGCGGTGCAATTTGGAATAAAATATTTGGCCAAGATTCCCCATTCAAACTTGAAACCACTTTGAACCTAGCCTCCCCACCACTCTATAAATTGGTTTTTTTCTCATTTAGTGGGGTTGGGACGTGAATTAGGATATTTGAGGAAGATGAGAATTGGTTTCACCCAAATTATCCAACCATTGTAAGAGGGTTAGCTCTTGAAGCAAGGATCCCCTCATCAAAGCCTCGTTCTCTTCATCATGTTGTAAAATTTCCATTTGTGTTTTAAACATATTTGTTCGTCTTTTATTTCTTCTCTTTTTTTTTGTTTTATTTAAATTTATTCTTCACTTAATCTTCCTCTTTAGGTTGCAATTCTTGAGTAGAAGCATTATTGGGTTATACCCATTATAAACCTTTGCACATGCAAAACGCTTCTACGATGATTACGCCACCCATGGAAGAGTCGTCTTTTAGTAATCGATCTATCTCTTACCTTCTACATTCATTTATTTTGAATAAATGATATAATGTAATTCACATAATATGATAAATTAATTGAGTTTTTATTTTAATTGAAACTAAGAAAGCAATTGAACAATTAACACAAAAACACGTGAGGATGTGATTTTGTGTAAATTGTGTGAGTGAGAACATAATCGATTATACAAAACCATACGGGATCTATTTGTAGTGCTCAAATATAATACATAAACTCAATTAATTCTAATTTCTAGAAGGGAAATATGCCTTAATTTACCACTGAAAATAATCTAATCTTAGAACATCAATCAAAGAAGGGTGCTACGATTGCATGTTTCGAAGTTATCATAGGGTTAAATTCACATAATCTCTTTGGTAAAGTTAATTCTCATAGGGTTAGGGATTTAAAAAATTAAGGGATAATAATTAAGTTATTGTTAATTTAAATTATAATGATTAATAATAGAGTGAAGTGGTAGAGTTAGATCGATTACGCCTTTTAATATAGATTTCTAAAAAAACATCTTCTTGTTGTGTCATGTTAGTCGACATTCATTTTAAAACTAAAAACAAAAAAAAATAAAACCTTCTTACAAAAAACTTCTTATAGATTCATAAACTATAACAAAACCCAATAATTTAAAGTAGTGTTTTTATTCTATTCTATTTTATTTTTTATAATACCTTTAATAAGTTGTTAAATTCACTTCCTCCTTTGAGAGACAACCTTGGTCAGACACTCTACTGCACCTAAGTACCCCAAAATCACACTAATCATTTGAGGGCACCCACGATAGTGCTCTTTCAAATTGGCGTCATTACCGGGGAGGCAAGTAATTATTTCAACCAATTTGAGGTATTTATTTTATTTTACATTTTCTTCTCTTCCGCTCTTCTTTCTTCCTTCTTTACCCAATCTGATTTTTTTCTTCTTTTATTTTATTATAATTCTTTTTGAACCATTAAGTCAAACATCTAATTTTTATTTTACTGTGGTTCACTTTCCTTATTTTCATCTTTCATTGATTTATGACACGAACTAATCCCAAGGATCTCTTAGATCTTGACCCTGAGATTAAACGCAGCCTTAGGGCACGAATCAGACATTCTCAGTCTACGGGAAGTTTCAACCTTCAACCAGTTGGAGAATTACTCCAATATCAGAACATTGAAATTGGAAGCAATTCAAATTCAACAATAAAACAAGAACTAATGGCTGACAATAATGTAAATTAACTTAATAGAACTGTTCGATAATTGGTTTCACTTGATATTAACTATCAACCAAATTGTATTGCATACCCAAATCTCGAATCAGACATTGAACTAAAATATGCGTTAATTCACTTACATCCAAAGATTCATGGCTTCTCTGGTGAGGATCCCAATAAAAATTTGAAAGAATTTAATTTGGTTTACTCAACCCTAAAATCTAGAAATTTCTCTGAATATCAAATCAAAATAAGAGAATTCCCAATTTCACTTGATGGAGCTGCAAAGGATTGGATGTACTATTTATAACCTGAAGATGTAACATGTTGGAACGATTTGAAATGTATTTTCTTGCATAGATTTTTTCCAGTATCTAGGACCACTTCCATTCGTAAGGAGATCTCAGGGATCAAGAAAGCACAAGGGGAGTCAATGTTTGAGTATTGGGAGCGATTCAAGAAGTTGTGTATAAGCTTCCCACATCACCAAATCAGTGAGAAATTACTCATCCAGTACTTCTATGAAGGACTCCCACCTATGGAGAGAACCATGGTGGATGCCATAGTAGGAGGGGAATTGGTGGACAAGACACTAGTATCCACACGTGCATTGATCGAAAAGATGGCCCAAAACACCCAACAATTTGGCGATAGAGGTACACCACATGTCAGGGGAGTACATCAGGTAAGTCCTTCTCCTCTTAAAAGTCACTTGATTGATTCCAAGTTGCAAGAATTGACCACTATGGTGAGGTAGATTTCTTTGGATCAAAATACATCCCAACCCACTCCTTCATGGCCTTGTGGAATTTTCACTGAGACAAGCCACCCTACTGACAGTTTCCCACAACTACAAGAGACAAAGGATTGTGCAGCAGTATTCCCAGGGAGACCATATTAGCAGCAATGACAGACATACCCCCAAAAGAAATTCAATTAATTTTCTCCAACATAAAACCAAGGGTGGAAGGATCAACCGGACATGAGGTATGTCTCTGGACAACAACAAAGGCCCTCTTTTCAACAAGACTTCCAGTAGCCTCCACCTTACCAACAAGGTTTCCAACAACCCCAAAGTAGATTTGAATATCAAGCATCAACAAGCCAAAAACAAGGGAATCTCCCACCCAAGGTAGATTCTAACACTAATGACCTTTTGAAGAAAATTGTTCTCAATAAACAGAATGAGCTGAAAAGTCAAGGTTCAGAGCTGAGGGAGTTGAAGACTAAAATGATCTAGATTGACATCGCCCTCCATGAACTTGTAAGTAAGAATTCTGGAAATCTTCCTTCCCAACCCACTTCAAATCCATAGGGGAATGTTAGTTCCATCACATTGAGAAGTGGGAAGAAAATGAACGATACATCTATACCTAGCATTCAACCGGGATTCACCTCAAATATAGATAAGCCGCATTCCAATCCAACTGATGAGAAATCCAAGGAGAAAGATAAAGGTAAGAAAAACATAAATGATGTTCCTCCTAAACCTCTTCCTTTTCCAAACAGGGTCATTCAAACCAAGAAGATGGCTGAAGAAGCAATGCAAAAGGAGTTTTTAGACACATTCAAGCACGTTGAGATCAAAATCCCTCTACTTGAATCCATCAAAAAAATACCAAGGTATTCCAGATTCTTAAAAGAACTCTACACAAATCGAAGAGGGCTCAAGGTAAATGAGAGGATCAATCTTGGAAGGAATGTGTCAGCACTCAATACACCAACTCTAGCAATTCCGACAATGTGCAAGGATCCAAGGACATTCCCCATCCCATGAACCATAGGGGAGTTGAACTTATCTGATTCTCTTTATGATTGAGGAGCTTCAATAAATGTGATGCCTCACTCTATATTCTCTTCTGTGCAGGTTGGTGAGCTGAAACCGATGAGAGTAGTGGTGAAACTGGTGAATAGAGCTACAACATATCCAGCGGGAGTTCTGGAGGATGTATTGTCCAGGTAAGAGACATGATCTTTCCAGCAGATTTCTACATTCTTAACATGGAAGAGGATCAGGTAAGTTCTCATGCCCCCCTTATCTTAGATAGGCCCTTCCTCAAAACTGCAAAAAATATCATAAATGTCAATGAGGGTACACATTTCATGGATTTTGGGGATGAAGTTGTGAAATTTAATATTATGGATTCCATGAAGTACCCCTCAGAGGACCATTTTGCATTTTTTATATCCCATTTGAACCACCAAGTAAAAACACCATGGAATTGGATTGTCCTATGCTTAGGGAGATTATGAGTATTGGTTCTGGTTTGATGTCTAGGAGTACTTCCACACCTGTTTCTAAGGAACAAGACTCTCTAAGATTTGATTTTGAAATGGAGTCATATTCTTATTTTGATCATGTGAACTATGATTATGACATGGCTGTTGAGTATGATGATGGATTTGATGCTTTTATTCTCTGATTTTGATGATGTATATTCTGATACTGATGCTCCTTGTGCAAATATTTCAGTTCCTTCTATGTCTCCATCCATACACCACCCACCTACACTGAAACTCATGCCATTTCCACCAAATCTGAAATAGTCATACTTGTTGAGTGGTGAGAAATTACCTGTAATCATTGCTAACAATTTCCTTTTGAACATGAAGAAAAACTTTTGAATCTTTTGAGGGAGAACAACAGGTCAATCGGGTGGACCTTGGCTGACATATCAGGTATTAGCCCCTCCATTTTCATGTATAGGATTCTTTTGGAGGATGGGGCTAAACCGATGAGGCAACCACAAAGGAGACTCAGTCCAAACCTTCTAGAGGTTGTTAAAAAAGAGTTTGAAAAATTTCTCGAAGAAGTTGTAATCTATCCCATTTCAGATTCTCACTGGGTAAGTCCTATTTAGGTTGTGCCTAAGAAAAGTGGTGTTACTTTTGTTAAAAATGAGAAAGATGAGTTAGTTTCAATGAGGGTGCAAACCATTTGGCACATGTTTATTGATTATAGGAAACTAAATCATTCCACTCACAAAGACCATTTCCCCCTCCCATTTATTGATCAGATGCTTGAGAGACTAGTTAGGAAGACACACTATTGTTTCTTGGATGGATTTTCTGGATATTTTCAGGTTCCTATAGCTCCATAGGATCAGGAGAAGACTATATTCACCTGTCCCTTTGGCACATTTGCCCACCGGAGGATGCCATTTGGACTTTGCAATGCCCCAAGTACCTTCTAGAGATGCATGGTGAGTATTATTTATTATTTTATTGAGACCTAAATGGTGGTATTAATGGATGATTTTACAGTGTAAGGATCCTCATTTGATGAATGTCTAAATAGTTTGGGGAAGGTATTGAATCATTTTATTAAGAAGAATCTGGTTCTAAACATTGAAAATTGTCATTTCATTGTAGAACATGGAATTGCCTTAGGGCATGTAGTGTCAAAACATGGGATAGAGGTTGATAGATCTAAAATAGACATTATTTCATCCTTACCCTATCCTTCATGTGTGTGTGATGTTAGATCTTTCCTAGGGAATGCAGGATTTTATCAGCGCTTCATCAAATATTTTAGTAATATTGCTCTTCCTATGTCACGATTACTTCAAAAGGATTCTGATTTTGTGTTTGATGGTTCTTTCAGGACTTTCTTTGATGAGCTAAATATGTGTCTAACCACTCCACCTATCATACAGCCCCCACGGTGGGAGATTCCTTCTGAGCCTATGTGTAACGCCTCTAACTTCACGGTTGGAGAAGTCTTATCTCATAGGTTGGAGGTACATTCACATGTGATCGCCTATGCATTGAGGACACTGGATTCAGCCCAATAAAATTACACAACCATGGAAAAGGATTTTCTTGCTGTCATATTTTCTTTAGATAAATTCCGTTCATATTTATTGGGCTCTAAAGTAGTTGTTTTTTCTGGCCATGCAGCTCTGAGGTACCTCTTGAAGAAGCCAAATGCAAAGCCCAGGATGATCTGATGGATTCTCCTTCTTCAGAAATTTTATATTCAGATAAAGGAAAAAAAGGGGTTAGAAAACTTGGTGGCAGACCTCATGAGTAGGCTTACTCACACACTAGAGGGTGACACCTTGGACCATGTACCACTTCAGGACACTTTCCCCGATGAACATCTCTATACCATCTCATGTACGCATCCTTGGTATGCTGATTTAGTTAATTACATTTTTTCCTATGAAATCCAAGTAAATTTGAAGAAGCATCAAGTCCAAAAATTAAAAAGTGAGTCTAGCTTTTATGTGTGAGATGATCCTTACCTCTGGCGCATGTGTAGTGACCAAGTCATTAAGAGGTGTATTCCCGATCATGAGTTCGAGTCTGTATTGAATTTCTGTCATACACTTTCTTGTGGTGGATAATTTGGAACCCATGGGACAACTAGGAATGTTTTGGACTCTGGATTATATTGGCCTAGCTTATTCCATGATTCCCATGTGTTTTGTAAGTCATTCTCTCATTCCCAACACACTGGGAACATTTCTAGGAGATATGAGATGCCCCAACAACCCATACTACTCTGTGAGATTTTTGATGTATGGGGCATTGATTTTATGGGTCCTTTTCATAGTTCATTTTTATTTTTTTACATTTTGGTAGCTGTTGATTATGTGAGTAAATGGGTGGAGACTAATTCCACTAGGACTAATGATTCTCATGTTTTTGTGGACTTTATCAAGGCTCAAATTTTCTGCAGGTTTCGAGTACCAAAGGCCATCATTAGTGACCAAGGGACACACTTTTGCAATAGGAATTTTGCTTCCCTCCTTCAAAAGTATGGGGTGACACACAAAACATCAACAACATACCTCCCCAAACAAATGGTTAGGCTGAGGTTTCAAATCTTGAGTTGAAACAAATATTGGAGAAAATTGTGCAGCCAAATAGGAAGGACTGGAGCAAGTTCTTAGATGATGTGTTGTGGGCTTATAGGATAGAATACAAGAAACCCATTGGTATGTCCCCATTTCGGATTGTTTTTGGGAAAGCATGTCATCTCCCAGTGAAAGTCGAGCATCAGGAATATTGGGCTATAAAGAAATGCAACATGGATATGGCCAAAGCTAGAATTAAAAGGAAGTTGCAAATTCAAGAGCTTGTGGAGATTCGACTGTCATCATATGAGAACCCAAGGCTCTACAAGGAAAGATCAAAAGCAGCTCCTGACAAAATGATCCAAAAAAGGGAGTTTCATGTTGGAGAGAAAGTACTTCTCTACAGTTCACGATTGAAGTTGATGCCTGGTTAGTTGTGTGCCAGATGGTTAGGTCCTTATATTGTATCTAATGTTTTTCCTTATGGTGCAGTAGAGATCACACAATAGGACATTGGAAGGAGCCTTACAATCAATGGGAAAAGTTTGAAGAGACGCATTGAGGGACTTCCTACTAATGCAGTGGATTTTATCACACTGCATAAACCCATCATCACTTGAGCACATCAGGATGATCCTAACCCTTTCACTTTTATATTATTTGTCCAATTTAGAAATTCTTCATTTCATGTGCATATATCATCTCATGGGTTCACATTGAGGACAATGCAATATTTTAAGTGTTGGGGAGGGATCCTTTTAGTTTAGTAATTTCAATTGTTTTCCTTAATTAAAAAAAACAAAAAATATGTGTATTTCAAATTTTGTGTTTTTATTTTACAATTTTCTATGTGTTTTTGAAACTTTTGAGCTGAAATGATTCTGATCACAAATTTTTAATCCATATCAATTAGTGAAACAGTTTACCCCTTGAAACTAAGCCTAAATGAATGTTGAAATGACTTTTTTTCAAGTTCAAATATTTAGTAATTTCATGAAAATTAAACTGAATTTTGAATCCCATGCCATATCTCACTGTATTTATATTTGAAATCACTTTCCTGTGAGGCTTCAGAACCATTATTTTAATATTCTTTACATTCACTCACTTCTTGAGAGAACCGAACCATGCTTGATTTAACCAGAATTTGACTTATTCCTATCAAAACTTGAGGGTTTGAGGTACTTATGTTTAAATGATTGAGGCATTTGTTTAGTATTAAAGCCCCTATTTCAAATAATAACTTTTATAATGGAATACCTTGAACATTTAATCCTTGTATCCATTAGAATCCATGCACATCCTGTTAGGTTAGCCACATTAAAAGCCAATTTTCCCTATACAACCAACTCTTGATGTGAAATTGCATAATCTAGTTGAGATTAAGTGTGGGGGAATCTATCTTGTGTTGTGCTACCACATTCTATGATACTTTGGGTGGAAAATTAAATTCTGAAGCGATGTGTTTGTTTCTGAAGAAATTCATTATATTGAGAGATGTGCCTTTTCTGGAGCTTTCATGACAAGTGAAGTTGTTCCTTTTCTGGAGATTTTAATTGAGGTTGAATGTTGTGCCTATCTAGAGCTTTCATGAAAATAATGTTTGAGAAGATTGACATTTTTTATGTTGAAATGATGAATGGTGTAAATGCTCCATGATGTTTCATGATGATGGATCTGAATTGATACTATGGGTATTGAGGAGAAGACCATATTTAAGTGAAAATTAGATTAATGTAATTTTTCTTCGAAAAGAGTCAAGCCCTCCTCATTCAGCCTCATAGTTTTTCACATCTAAATCCTACCAACCGAAAGCCACAGAACAACCTTGAACATTCCTCTTGATAAACATATTTTTTTGACTCACATCGGGTGGCGATATAGGAATTTATCAAGTCTACGGTGACCCTTGTATGAGTTTTGATGAGAGAGACATTGCAATTTTTTTTGATATTTTAGTGATGTGAGAAAATTCAAGCGAGGTAAGTGTTTTGTGCATGGGAGGATAAATGAAGTGGAAATATATTGAATTATATAAATGTAGAACTTGAAATAAGGTTTTTTATGATGCATGATATGTTTTTTTCTTGGTGTGTAATTGTTTGATCTCAAGGATATATGTTTTAAAATTGGTTTTGATATGATATTGATGTTTACTTGATATGAGATTTTTCTCGGGAGTGCAAAAGGGTAAGTGTGGGGGAGTTGATAAAACACTATTTTATTGAATATTTTATTGATAATAAATAATATAATTTCCTCACATTGTGTTAAATATATTTAATTAGAAATTATTTGGGATTAGATCATTCATTTGAATATTTGATGAAACTTCAAGTTTTACCCAATTAAAATCACTGTAGTATTTAAATCATAAATATTTTTATTTTAATTATTTAAACATAATATTTTTCCACTGTGTTCCTTACTTCATGGGATAAAACTTTTATTCCGGACACTAGAACAAAAATAATGCATTTGGATGGAGTAATTGGGCCATAAAGTTAAAGGTGGGTTGGACACGCCAAAAGGGAAAAGCTTCTATATTTCGGCCATAACTCCTTCATATGGGATTTTATTAATCCCAAAGTTTGAGTGGAGATATATGACCCATATCCTCACATAAGATCCTTCCGGAAGTCCGGCCAATTCACGACTTTTGGTGGTCAAGTGGGCAGTGAAAGTTGGAATAAAATATTTGGCCGAGATTCCCCATTCACACTTGAAACCACTTTGAACCTAGCCTCCCCACGTCTCTATAAATTGTTGTTTTTCTCATTTGTTGGGGTTGGGACGTGCATTAGAAGATTGGAGGTAGAGGATAATTGGTTTCACCCAAATTCTCCAACCATTGTAAGAGGGGTATCTCTTGAAGCAAGGATCCCCTCATCGAAGCCTCCTTATCTTCTTCATGTTGTAATATTTTCATTTGTGTTTTAAACTTCTATGTTATTATTTTATTTATTATATTTTCTTTTGTTTTGTTTCAATTTATTCTTCTCTTAATCTTACTCTTTTGGTTGATATTCTTGAGTAGAATCGTTATTGGGTTATACCCATTATAAACCATTGCACATGCAAAACGCTTCTACGATGATTACGCCACCCATGGGAGAGTAGTCTTTTAGTAATCGATCTATATCTTACCTTATACATTCATTATTTTGAATCAATGATATACTTTAATTCACATTATATGATCATTTAATTGGGTTTTTAATTTAATTTAAACTAAGAAAGCAATTGAAAAATTAACACAAAAACATGCGAGGACGAGATTTTGTGTAAATTGTGAGAGTACGAACTTAATCAGTTATACAGAACTATATGAGATCAATTTGTAGTGCTCAAATATAATCCCTAAACTCAATTAATTATAAATTCTATAGGGTAAATGTTCCTTAATTTACCACTGACCATAAGCTAATCTTATAACATCAATAAAAGTAAGATGTTGCGATTGCATGTTCCGAAGTTATCCTAGGGTTAAATTCACATCATCTTCATGGGAAAGTTAATTCTCATAGGGTTTTGGATTTAAAAAATTAAGGGATCACAATTAAGTTAATGTTAATTTAAATGATAATGATTAATAATATAGTGAAGAGTTATAGTTAGATCGATTACACCTTTTAAAATAGATTTCTAAAAAACATCTTCTTGTTGTGTCATTTTAATCAAAATTCATTTCAAAACAAAAAAAATATAATAAAATATTCTTCCAGCAAACCTCTTATAGATTCATAAAAAATAACAAACCCCAATCCTTTAAATTAGTGTTTTTATTCTATTATATTTTATTTTTTATAATTACTTTAATAAGTTGTTAAATTCACTTCCTCCTTTGAGAGAAGACCTTGGTCAGCCACTCTGTTGCACCTAAGTACCCCAAAATCACACTAATCATTTGAGGGCACCCACGACAGTGCTCTTTCAAATTGGCACTATTGTCGGGGAGGCAAGTAATTATTTCAACCAATTAGAAGTATTTATTTTATTTTACATTTTATTCTCTTTCTTTCTTCTTTCTTCCTTCTTTACCCAATCTGATTTTTTTCTTCTTCTTTTATTTTCTTCTACTTCTTTTTGGAACATCAACTCAAACTTCTAATTTTTATTTTACTATGGTCCACTTTTCTTTTTTCATCTTTCATTTATTTATGACACGAACTAATCCCGATGATCTCTTAGATCTTGACCATGAGATTGAAAGCATCCTTAGGGAATGAATCAGACATTCTCAGTCTACGGAAAGTTTCAACATTCAACTAGTTGGAGAATTACTCCAATATCAGAACATTGAAATTGGAAGCAATTCAAATTCAACCATAAAACAAAAACCAATGTCTGAAAATAATTGAAATGAACATAATAGAACCATTTCATAATTGACTGCACCTGATATTAATTATCAACCAAATTGTATTGCATACCCAATTCTCGAATCGGACTTTGAACTAAAATCTGGGGTAATTCACTTACTTCCAAAGTTTCATGGCCTCTCTATTGAGGATCCAAATAAAAATTCGAAAACATTTAATGTGGTTTTCTCAACCCTAAAGTCTAGAAATGTCTCTGAAGATCAAATCAAATTTAGAGCATTTCCATTTTCACTTGATGGAGCTGCAAATGATTGGATGTACTATTTACAACATGAAGATGTTATATGTTGGAATGATTTGAAATGTCCTTTCTTGAAGAGATTTTTTCCCGCATCGAGGACCACTTCCATTCGTAAGGAGTTCTCAGGGATCAAGAAATTACAAAGGGAGTCAATGTATGAGTATTGGGAGCGATTCAAGAAATTGTGTGCAAGCTGCCCACATCACCAAATCAGTGAGCAATTACTCATCCAGTGCTTCTATGAAGGACTCACACCTATGGAGAGAACCATGGAGGATGTCGATGCTGGAGGGGAATTGGTGGACAAGACACCAGTAGTCGCACGTGCATTGATACACAAGATGGCCCAAAACTCAAAACAATTTGGCAATAGAGGTACACCACATGTCAGGGGAGTACATCAGGTAAGTCCTTCTTCTCATGAAAGTCATTTGATTGATTCCAAGTTGTAAGAATTGACCACTATAGTGAGGCATATTTCTTTGGTTCAAAAGACATACCAACCCACTCCTTCAAGGCCATGTGGCATTTTCACTGAGACAAGCCACCCTACTGACTGTTTCCCACAACTACAAATGAAAGAGGATTGCGCAACAATATTCCCAGGGAGACCATATCAGCAGCAACAACAGACATACCCCCAAAAGAAGTTTTATTCATTTTCTCTAACATACAACCAAGGGTGGAAGGATCAACCACACATGAGGTATGGATCTGGACAACATCAAAGGCCCTATTTTCAACAAAACATCCAGCAGCCTCCACCTTACCAGCAGGGTTTCCAACAAACCCAAAGGAGATTTGAATCCCAAGCATCAACAAGCCAACAATAAGGGAATCTCCCAGCCAAGGTAGATTCTAACACTGATGACCTTTTGAAGCAAATTGTTCTTAATAAATAGAATGAGCTGAAAAGTCAAGGTTTAGATCTGAGGCAGTTGAAGACTCAAATGATCCATATTTCCACCACCCTCCATGAACTTGTAAGTAAGAATTATGGAAATCTACCTTCCCAACCCACTCTAAATCCAAAGGGTAATTTCAGTGCAATCACATTGAGATGTGGGAAAGAAATAAATGATACATCTATACCTACCATTCCACCAGGATTTTCCTCAACTCCAAAGAAGCCACATTCCAAACCAACTGATGAGAAATACAAGGAGAAAGATAACGGTAAGAAAAAGATTGATGATGTTCCCAAATAGGTTTGTTCAAACCAATAATATGGCTGAAGAAGCAATGCAAAAGGAGGTTTTGAACACATTCAAGCGTGTTGAGATAAACATCCCTCTACTTGAAGACATAAAACAGATACCAAGGTATGCCAAATTATTAAAAGAAATCTACAACAATCGAAGAGGGATCAAGGGAAATGAGAGGATCAATCTTGTAAGGAATGTTTCAGCACTCATTACACTAAATCTAGCAATGTCGACAAAGTGCAAGGATCCAGGGATATTCACCATTCCATGCACCATAGGGGATTTTAACTTCTTTGATTCTCTTTGGGATTTAGGAGATTCAATAAATGTGATGTCTCACTATGTATTCTCTTCTTTACAGGTTGGTGAGCTGAAACCGATGAGAGTAGTGGTGCAATTGGCGAATAGAGCTAAGACATATCTAGCGGGAGTTCTGGAGGATGTACTTGTCTGGGTAAGAGACATGATATTTTCAGTAGATTTATACATTCTTAACATGGAGGAGGATTAGGTAAGTTCTCATTACCCCATTATCTTAGGTAGGACCTTCCTCAAAACTGCAAAAACTATCATAAATGTCAATGAGGGTACACTTTCCATGGAATTTGGGGATGAAGTTGTGATCTTTAATATTATGGATTCCATGAAGTACCCATTAGAGGATCATTCTGCCTTTGTTATCTCCCATTTTGAACCACCAAGTAAAAACACCGTGGAATTGGATTTTCCTATGCTTAGGGAGATTATGAGTATTAGTTCTAGTTTTATGTCTAGGAGTACTTCCACACCTGTTTCTAAGGAACAAGACTCTCTAATATTTGATTTTGAAATGGAGTCATATTCTAATTTTGATCATGTGAACTCTGATTATGACATGGATGTTGAGTATGCAGATGGATCGGATGCCTTATTCTCTGATTTTAATGATGTATATTCTGATATTGATGCTCTTTGTGCGCATATTTTAGTTCCTTCTATGTCTCCATCCATACACTACCCCCCTACACTGGAACTCAAGCCATTTCCACCAAATCTGAAATACTCATACTTGTTGAGTGGTGAGAAATTTCCTATTATCATTGCAAACAATCTCCCTTTTGAACATTAAGGAAAACTTTTGAATCTTTTGAGGGAGAACATCAGGGAAATCGGGTGGACCTTGGCTGACATATCAGGTATTAGCCCCTCCATTTGCATGCATAGGATTCTTTTGGAGGATGAGGCTAAACTGGTGCGGCAACCACAAAGGAGACTCAGCCCAACCCTTCTAGAGGTTGTTAAAAAAGAGGTTGAAAAATTGCTCGAGGTAGGTATAATCTATCCCATTTTATAGTCTCACTGGGTAAGTCCTATTCAGGTTGTGCCTAAGAAAAGTGGTGTTACTATTGTTAAAAATGAGAAAGATGAGTTAGTTCCAATGAGGGTGCAAAAGAGTCAGCGTGTGTGTATTGATTATAGGAAACTAAATCAGTCCACTCCCAAAGACCATTTACCCCTCCCATTTATTGATCAGATGCTTGAGATACTAGCTTGGAAGACACACTATTGTTTCTTGGATGGATTTTATGGATATTTTCAGGTTCTAATAGCTCCATTGGATTAGGAGAAGACTACATTCACCTGTCCCTTTGGCACATTTGGCTACCAGATGATGCCATTTGGACTTTGCAATGCCCTAGGTACCTTCTAGAGATGCATGGTGAGTATTTTTTCTGATTTTATTGAGACCTTCATGGAGGTATTTATGGATGATTTTATTGTGTATGGATCCTCATTTGATGAATTTCTAAATAGTTTCGAGAAGGTATTGAATCATTGTATTGAGAATAATCTGGTCCTGAACTTTGAAAAGTGTCATTTCATGGTAGAGCATGGCATTGTCTTAGGGAATGTAGTGTCAAAACATGGGATAGAGGTTGATAGATATAAGATAGAAATTATTTCATCCTTACCCTATCCTTCATGTGTGCGTGATGTTAGATCCTTCCTAGGGCATGCATAATTTTATTAGTGCTTCATCAAAGATTTTAGTAAGATTTCTCTTCCTATGTCACGATTACATCAAAAGGATTCTGATTTTGTGTTTGATGGTTCTTGTAGGACTTCCTTTGATGAGATAAAGAAGTTTCTGACCACTCCACCTATCATACAACTCCCATGGTTGGAGATTCCTTTTGAGCTTATGTGTGATGCCTTCAACTTCGTGGTTGGAGCTGTCTTATCTCAGAGGGTGGAGGGACATTCATATGTGATCACATATGCATCGAGGACACTGGATTCAACCCAATATAATTAAAAAACCATGGAAAAGGAGTTTCCTGCTATAATAATAGCTTTAGATAAATTCTGTTCATATTTATTGGGCTCTAAAGTAGTTTTTTTTTTCTGGCCATACAGCTATAAGGTACCTCTTGAAGAGGCCAGATGGAAAGCCCAGGCTGATCTGATGGATGCTCCTTCTTCAAGAATTTGATATTGAGATAAAGGGAAAAAAGGGGTCAGAAAACTTGGTGGCGGACCACATGAGTAGGCTTACTCAGACACTAGAGGGTGACACCTTTGACCAGGTACCACTTCAGGACACTTTCCCCGATGAACATCTCTATACCATCTTAGGTACGCATCTGTGGTATGCTGGTTTGGTTAATTACATTGTTTCCTATGAAATCCTAGTAAATTTGAAGAATCATCAAGTCCAAAAATTAAAAAGTGAGTCTAGGTTTTATGTGTGGGATAATCCTTACCTCTGGCGCACGTGTAGTGTCGAAGTCATTAGGAGGTGTGTTCACGATCATGAGTTTGAGTCTATTTTTCATTTCTTCCATACACTTGATTTTGGTGGACACTTTGGAACCCAATGGATAGCTAGGAATGTTTTGGACTCTGGATTATATTGGCCTAGCTTATTCCATGATGCCCATGTGTTTTGTAAGTCATGCTCTCATTGCCAACACACTGGGAACATTTCTAAGAGACATGAGATACCCCAACAACCCATACTTTTCTGTGAGATTTTGGATGTATGGGGCATTGATTTTATGGGTCCTTTTCCTAGTTCATTTGGATTTTTGTACATTTTGGTTGTTGTGGATTATGTGAGTAAATGGGTGGAGGCTAAGGCCACCAAGACTGATGATTCTCATGTTGTTGTGGACTTTGTCAAGGATGAAATTTTCTGTAGGTTTGGAGTACCAAAGGCCATCATCAGTGACCAAGGGACACACTTTTCCAATAGGATTTTTTCTTCCATCCTTCGAAAGTATGGGGTGACACACAAAACATCAAAACTATACCACCCGCAAACTAATGGCCAGGCTGAGGTTTCAAATCGTGAGTTGAAACAAATATTGCAGAAAACCGTGAAGCCAAATAGGAAGGATTGGAGCAAGTGCTTGGATGATGCATTTTGGGCTTCTAAGACAGCATACATGACACCCATTGGTATGTCCCCATTTCAGATTGTTTTTGGGAAAGCATGTCATCTCCCAGTGGATGTCGAGCATCGGGCATATTGGGATATAAAGAAATGCAACATGGATTTTTTCCCAACCTAGAATTCAAAGGAAGTTGCAAATTCAAGAGCTTGAGGAGATTCGAATGTCATCATTTGAGAACTCAAGTCCCTATAAGGAAAGATCAAAAGCTGCTCATGACAAAATGATCCAACAAAGGGAGTTTCATGTTGGAGAGAAAGTCCTTCTCTACAGTTCATGACTGAACTTGATGTCTGGTAAGTTGCGTTCCAGATGGTTAGGTCCTTATATTGTATCTAATGTTTTTCCTTATGGTGCAGTGGATATCACACAATAGGACACTGGAATGAGCTTTACAGTCAATGGGTAACGTTTGAAGAGATACATTGAGGGATTTGCTACTAATGCAGTGGATTTTATCACACTGCATGAACCCATCATCACGTGAGCATATCAGGTTGTTCCTAACCCTTTCACTTTTATATTATTTATCCTATTTAAATTTTTTTCATTTCTTGTGCATATATCATCTCATGGGTTCAGATTGAGGACAATGCAATATTTTATGTGTGCGGGAGGTAACCTTTTAGTTTTGTAATTTCAATTGTTTTCTTGATATAAAAAAAAACAAAAAAATGCGTGTTTTTCCAGATTTTGTATGTTTATTTTACAATTTTCTGTGTGTTTTTGAAAATTTTGAGCTGAAATGATTCTCATCACCATTTTTAAATCCATATAAATAAGTGAAACAATTTACCCCTTGAAACTAAGCTTAAATGAATGCTGAAATGACTTTGCTTCAACTTCAATTATTTAGTAATTTCATGAAAAGTACACTAAATTTTGAATCCCATGCCATATCTCACTGTCTTTATATTTGAAATCACATTCTTTTGAGGCTTTTGAACCATTATTTTCATACACTTTACATTCACCTCACTTCTTGAGAGAACCAAACCATGCTTGATTTAACCAGAATTTGATTTATTCCTCTCAAAACTTGAGGGGTTGAGGTACTTATGTTTAAATGATTGAGGCATTTGTTTCGTATTAAAGCCCCTATTTCAAATAATAGCTTTTATAATGGCCTACCATGAACATTTAATCCATTTACCCCTTAGAATCCATGCAAAACCTATTAGGATAGCCACATTACAGGACAATTTTCCCTATCCAACCAACTCTTGAAGTGAAATTGCATAATCTATTTGAGATTAAGTGTGGGGGAATCTATCTTGTTTTGTGCTACCACATTCTGTGATACATTGGGTGGAAAATGAAATTCTGAAGAGATTTGTTTGCTGGTGATGAAATTCGTTATATTGAAATCTGTGCCCTTTCTGGAGCTTTTATGACAAGTGAAGTTGTGTCTTTTCTGGAGCTTCTAATTGAGGTTGAATGTTGTGCCTATCTGGAGATTTCAAGAAAATCATGTTTGAGACGATTGACATTTTTGATGTTGAAATGATGAATGGTGTAAACTCTCCATGAATATCATGACTATGGAGCTGAATTGATACTATGTGTTTTGAGGAGAAGACCATATTTAAGTGAAAATTAGATTAATTCAATTTTGCTTCAAAAAGAGTCAAGGCCTCCTCATTCAGCCTCATAGTTTTTCACATCTAAATCCTACCAACCGAAAGCCACTAGAACAACGCTGAAAATTCCTCATGATAAAAATATTTCCTTCTCTCACATCAGGTGGCGATGTAGAAATTTATCAAGCCTATGGTGACCCTTGTATGAGTTTGGATGAGAAAGACATTGCAAAAAAAATTTGATATTTGAGTGATGGGTGAAAACTCAAACGAGGTAAGTGTTTTGTGCATGGGTGGATAAATGAAGTAGAATTATATTGAATGATATAAATGGAGAACTTGAAATAAGGTTTTTTATGAGGCATGATATATTTTGTTTCTTGGTGTGTAATTTTTTGATCTCAAGGATATGTGTTTTAAAATTGGGTTTGATTTGATATTGATGTTTACTTGATATGAGATTTTGCTCAGGAGTGCAAAAGGGTATGTGTGGGGGAGTTGATAAAACATATTTTATTGAATATTTTACTGATAATAAATGATATAATTTTCTCACATTGTGCTAAATATGTTTAATTAGAAAGTATTTGGGATTAGATCATTCATTTGAATATTTGATAAAAATTCCAGTTTTACTCTTTTCAAATCACTTTATTATTTCAATCATAAATATTTTTATTTGAAGTATTTGAACTTAATATTTTGTAACTATGTTCCTTTATGCATGGGATACAACTTATTCAGGACACTATATCAAACTAATGCATTTGGATGGAGTAATTGGGCCATAAAGTTAAAGGTGGGCTGGAAACGCCAGAATGGAGAAGCTTCTGTATTTCGGCCATAACTACTTAATATGGGATTGGATTAAGCCCAATGTTTTAGAGGATATAGAGGATCCATATAATCACATATGATCCTTCTGTAAGGATGGCCAATTCATGATTTTTGGTGGTCAAAGGGGTGGTTCAAGTTGGAATAAAATATTTGAACGATATTCCTCATTCACACTGGAAACCACTTTGAACCTAGCCTCTCCACCACTCTATAAATTGGTTTTTTTCTCATTTGGTGGGGTTGGGATGTGCACTAGGATATTGGAGGCAGACGAGAATTTGTTTCACCCAAATTCTCCAACCATTTTAAGCGGGGTAGCTTTTGAAGGAAGGATCCCCTCATCGAAGCCTCCTTCTCTTCTTCATGTTGTAATATTTTCATTTGTGTTTTAAACTTCTTTTTTATTAATTTATATCATCTCTTTTATTTGGTATTGTTTAAATTTATTCTTATATTAATATTCCACATTGTGTTGGAATTCTTGAGTAAAATCGTTATTGGGTTATACCCATTATAAACCTTTGCACATGGAAAACGCTTCTACGATGATTACGCCACCCATGGAAGAGTAGTCTTTTATTAATCGATCTATCTCTTACATTCTACATTAATTTATTTTGAATCAATGATATACAATAATTAAAATAATATGATCAATTAATTGTGTTTTTAATTTAATTGAATTTAAGCAAGCAATTGAACAATTAACACAAAAACACGCGAGGATGATATTTTGTGTAAATTGTGAGAGTGCGAACTTAATCGGTTATACAAAACCATACGGGATCAATTTGTAGTGCTCAAACATAATCCCTAAAATCAATTAATTATAATTTCCTGAGGGGAAATGTGCCTTAATTTACCACTGACCATAGGCTAATATTAGAACATCAATCAAAGAAGGGTGATGCGATTGCATGTTCCGAAGATAGCCTAGGGTTAAATTCACATCATCTTCATGGTAAAGTTAAATCTCGTAGGGTTCGGGATTTAAAAAATTAAGGGATCATAATTAAATGAATGTTAATTAAAATGATAATGATTAATAATAGAGTTAATGGGTATAGTTAGATCGATTAGTCATTTTAAAATATATTTCCAAAAAAATCTTATTGTTGTGTCATTTTAATCGAAATTCATTTCAAAATTAAAAACAAAAAAAATACAATCTTTTTCCAGAAATCTTCTTCTAGATTCATAAACTATAGAAAACCCCAATACCTTAAAGTATTCTTTTTATTCTATTCTATTTTATTTTCTAGAATAACTTTAATATGTTGTTAAATTCACTTCCTCCTTTGAGAGACGACCTTGGTCAGCCACTCTACTGCACCTAAGTTCCCCAAAATCACACTAATAATTTGAGGGCGCCCATGAAAGTTCTCTTTTAGTAATAGAGATACTTTTAAATAATATTTATTATATATTATATATATATATTATTATTTAAAGGTGAATTTTTTTTACCTTTATTTTATCCCCTGAAATTTGAAAAGATCGTTTATGCTTATATACAACCAACCACCACCATGAATAGTGTAATTAATTTTCTAAATTTATCTTATATGGATTACAATAAATATGTATGTAATGAATATATAGTATATTTATATCCTTATTAACATTATTTGGATGATGTAACCTTGATTAATGTTTTACGGAACAAAACATTTGAACCAAAGAATTCATGAAAAATGAAGAAGATACTACCTAAAATAATTATTTTAACAATGAATATATATTAAACAAGAGATATAATATTGTATGTAAATACTATATGGTATGATATATATTATTATGGTTATGTATTTTATGTGTAATTAATATGTTCATATTAAAACTGATGTTCGAACATGTACAATAGAAATCGAACTTGACGTTGGGGTTTATTTCATAATATGATCATTATTTTAGATTATTTATTTTTAAGTCTCAACTGAAGTATATTTTTTATCATTGTCAATGTTTTATAAAAAAAATTAAAACAAAAATTATAGTTCTTTAATTATTGTTTAATTTCATTTCTTCCCGTGATTTAATTTTTTAAAAATGCTTTATAATGACTCTTCCAATCATTTCCTGAATGGGTTACTTTTTGAAATTTATTATAAGAGCATGAAAGGATTTTTTTTACTTATACGAAATTAAGAAAATTTATTTACATATATAAAGATCCATTATTTTATTCTAACATTACAGGTTTAAAAGGTTAAATTCAAGTAAAATTTTTTCATTTTTATATGCATGATTTTTTATTTAAAAAAATGATTTTCAAAGTAGAAATTTTATTTTACACGAGAATTTTTCCCATGAACTTTATAAAGTAATTTTATCTATTTAAACATAATTTTTGAATATTATGTAGAAGATATACTCTAATGATACCATACATCATATTTCATTAGATAGTTCATGATCATTTTGACTGGGGGAAAGTTTAGAAATTTCATATAATAGTTCTTCCGACATGGATAGTAATTGATTGATAGAGCATGTTGGTTATTTTTATTATTTATTAATGTGATGAATTCATTGGAAATATTAATCTATTGTGGGACCTGTTATCTCCCATCGATGATTTGGTATGTCTCAGGAGAGAAACTGCCTTTGGTTTTGGATAACTCTTTAACAATTTATTCAGATTTCATAAAATAAGGCCTTAAAAGTGTTTCCTTATGTCATATACAAGGCCTTAGAAGTATGATTTAGATGTATGAAATTATAAATTTTTTCAATAGGAATTATATTATTTATTTCAATGTGATTATTTTGTTTTTTATCCATGGATATGTTTCTAGATCACGTGATTATTTATATGAAATTATTTGATCAATATTTATCCAAGAAATATCATTCATGCCTCATTAGCTTCTCTTTTATACAAAACCTTATTGAGTATCTGATCTCACTACTTTACTATAGTTTATTTAACATTGATTCTTGGAAGAGTTTTATGACTTATATTCATAGAGATAGTAAATTTAATAATGTTTTAATCAAAGAAAATAGTATTTTTTATTTTATTTTTTCAATTGTAACATATAATTGTAGTATGTATCTAGTTTTCCAATACTAATAAACTATTATATACTTTTGGATGGGATTGATTGTATCTTCTTCCAAGATAATAAATTAGCAACTAATTTAGGACTACAATTTATATGGACTTTATAATTAGTATCAGAGAATGTTTAGCAGAAACCCTTAGGAACTAGATTTTGGAAAACATATATTAGGGAAACATAACCCAATAATAGACTTTGAGAAGATTTCAAAAAAAATTATTTTATGATGAGTTATACATAAATGTACTATTTATTTGAAGTGTTTCACTACTTTTAAAATTATACATTATGTTTCACAATGAAATAATATAATTTAGTATATTTCATTTTTTAGAAATGGACCATAGAAAAAAGAGTGGAAGACATATCAATTCACCTTATATATATATATCGATTCAAAGAGTACCAATGATAATCAATATGGATTTACAGTTTTTTTTGGGTCTCGAAAAAATTATATCTATATTGGGGTAGCTGACTCGGGTAATCACTAATATCATTACTCATATGGGGAAACCTATGGATTCTCAATCCTATGTAACAATGTTATAGTTCTTCATGTGTTAGTAACATCCACCATTTAGTGGTAATACAAGCCATTTGTATCCAATCAATGTATAAGAACCTTAGATAATATATTTCTTTTTTTGCGACGTAATGAATGGGATAAGGGTTCTATTGCAATTTATCATCTATCAGGGGATGCCAATCAATGGTCGTCAATGATTCAAAACACTAAGGATGAGTAGGAAATTGTGATTGATAATTAATATGTGTAGTAAATTGTCTTTATATGGGTAACTTCATCATCTGATTTATGTCTGGATCCAACCCAACTAGATTATCTAATTGAAATCCATGGGGAAGATGAGAAAACACAGCATACAGATAGAAAAATTAATCTTCAAATTGAGGATTTTCCTATTGGGTAAGAATGATTTTGTGTATTTCAGGATGATTACTTAGAAATTCACTAAAGTATAACGTTTAGTAAAAAATTAATTTATTTTTTGATACGAGATCTATATTAATGACTCCCTATAGAATGGATACTATAGAATTATTAGAATTTTAGAAATTATTGAGTTGTATAAAATGGGATTTATATTCAGTAGTGTTTCTCCATGGAGAGTACATATTATTATATTAATGAGAAAGATATATCTATGTGTATATGCATGGATTATAGGGGAATGAGTGCTATTGTGATAAATAATAAGTATCCCCAAACTCATACTGATACTTATTTGATAAACTTCAGAAATATGGATATGGTAATTATTAAGGGGAAACATAACTCTTTTTTTAAATGATTTATAGACCATATTTATTAGAAAAGATAAAAATTTCTTAGTATCGTGATGATAATTTAAGAAAAATTAAATCTATCAATGATGGAAAATTGGCATACTTCATATATAAAGAATTTTTCAGAAATTTTTAGTCTATGTCTTCCATCTATACCTTAGTTGAAGAGTGAATTCTTGGATAATCGCCCTTCCTGGAATTTCTAAAGATATCTTAGAATCACCAAGAAATATATATATATATATATATATATATATTTGAAAGAAAATTTATGCTGGGATAATATGAAGTCATAGATTTCTAATTATGTGTCAAGATGTTTCATTTTTCAATTGGTGAAGGATAAAAGATAGCATCCTAGAAGAGTCATGAAACCTATTCATATTCCAAAAAGGAAATGAAACGAAGCTACTATGGACTTTTTCACTAGATTACGAAGGACTCCTAGAAATAATGATGTGATATGGGTTATTATTTATTGACTGATGCAATATTCATATTTACTTTCTCTAAGAAATGATTTACCTCAAAATTTCTTTGCCCAATGAAATATTAATTATATTGTAAGACATCATGGTTCACCTATTTAAATTATTCTTGGTCATGATCCATGATTCAGATAAAAATTTAGGAAATGTGTTTAGAAGTATCTTGATACTGAACATCATCTAAGAATTGAAAATCATCCTCATACTCATGGGCAGTCTGAAAGGACAATACAAACATTAGAGAACATGTTGAGGTGTTTATCACTTGACACTCAAGGTGTGTGGTATTAGTACTTACCTTTGGTAGAATTCATCTATTTATATATGATCCATTCAAGTATTCCAATGGAATCATATGAAGAATTATATAGAAATAGATGTATTAATATCTAAACCCATAATAGAGTATGTCGAAGTAGGGAAAAGATCTACACTAACAAACGAATGAAGGATTTGTAATTCCATGTGGGATATCATGATTCCAGGAATGTATCTCCTTGGAATTTTATTGATAATATTCAATAAGAAAGGAAAACTATAAGGCCCCAGCCGTAAACCTTACTTAATCTTGAGTTATTACAAGATTGCACATTGAGGATATTTTCGGGTTTAGAGTTTTAGAGAATTAGATCATAAAACATGCATTACATTCCACATATAAACAAAGTGGTTACATAAAGATAGTATTATTCTTTCCCATCAAGGGAAACATATTTAAAAAAAACATGGATTCTTTCATGACACTTCCTTGACACTATCATCATATCATGTACCTTTCCCTTGACCTGTGAAAAAAATTTCAAAAAAACTTGGGATGAGCATAAAAAACTCAGTAAGGGATATAAAAATATGGAAAGGAAACATGGGTACATATACATAAGAATGAAATCATACTTTACCCATAAAACATAAGCACTTTATCATACCTCATCAAAACATGAATAAATCATAGAAATCTTAAGACATAAAGGTAACTTAAGGCATTCATAACATTCATACGTAGGGAGTAACCCTCTTGGTTACGTTTGGAATACCCATCACAATATATTCCCTAAATCTCTTCATATAAACCTTAATGTTTCACTCCTTCGCGTTACCCAATTCATTGGAGAGCTATATCGGGCTCACCCGCCCTTAGTTTATCACGAAACCACCCATCTTCATAATAATGCCCAAGAACTTCAACATAATCATATCACATAAAACATGCATATAGGAAACATAACATTTCCACCTTTCAATCACAAGATATCAATACAACACATTGATATAAAAACATTATGAAAACCATTTTCAATACCAAATAAAAAGAAAAGTAAAACATGGTATTTATTTTTCTTTTAAAAAAAGGTATGGCTTGTAGAGGAAGCCGAAACTCAAATAATGGTCACGGCGGCGGAGAAGTTGTTGTCGCCGCATACGTACGACAAAAACATTCCCTTTTGTAGTATAGTAAACGCTTCGTATAAAAAATATTCCTTTTGAATAAACGTAAAAGTCAAAGGGGTTTATACATCGTATAAAAGAAGGTTGTGTATAAAAAAAATATGCCTCAATGAAAGGAGATTGAGACGAAGTCCCATACCTCGGGTCCGACTTGACTCGATCGTTATTTAAGGTCTTGAATAATAAACATGAGTTAATTTATAATTTCTTAAGAACCTTCTTCAATTTAATTATTCCTTTTATATCCCTTATTACCATGTCATGAACACTATGTAATTATTTTAGTTAATAACGGTCGTTTTAACGATCATTGGTACTTGAGTCAAAATATGCTCTTTATAATTACAAGTTTTTCATGTATCCATTATATCTAGAGTTATAATAATGATGTATATATCATATATATCATATATATCCGGTATATATATGCATTTATAATATTACATAATCATTTAGAGGTCATAAATGAAATGCACCGTTCATGGAGATGGTAAGACGTACGTACGCATGAACGCTACTTTCATTTCTATTTCGTATTTTATAGAATGGAATCATAATGATATAAAGGTATATTATAATTACAGTATAATATCATATATAATATCATAACTCCATCCTTTATATGTCCCACATATGGTATTAATGAATCAAATCACTTTGAGGGGGCGGTAGTCCGCACTTCCTTAAATGAAGATATCACGTTTACCCATAATGGAAACCATAAAGGTATGCCAAAAATGAAAAATAAAGAATCTTAAGGAAAACATAATCATATTATATATCATATATAAATATAGTGTCATCTTAATGGCCACCTTTGAAGGTGTTAAAAGAATGTTGAACAATCATCGTTTCGAGAGACATAAATTCACCATCCACGGAAACAGTATGTCCTTTAACCATTAGATGTAGGTGTGTGTAAGTGTAGCTCAAATACTTCTTATAAAAACATCCTAGTATATTTAATATACTGGATTTATTACAAAATAATTGAATAAAAAGAGTTTAGGGGGTTGGAGAAGAAAAATAAAACAAAAGGACTCATGTGAAGACATTACCTTAAAATCGGGTAACTCCCTTTGGTTTGAGCTCAAAGGCTTCGTTGGGAAGAATTCTTCCAAAAGTGAGGCTTCAAGGAGTAAGAGAGGGATTTGTAGAGACAAAATGGGAAGGGGATGGCCTATCCAAAGGCTTTGAAAGTGTGGGTAAGGAGGTAGAGGTGGGGGGATTTTATAAGAGGAGAGGAGGGGCACTCTTGAAAAGAAAAGAAATGTTACTTTATTTGAAAATGATTTTCGGATTCAAAAGGTCCCACATTGAAATAATTCACGGGTAAGGTGATAAGGGTTATAATTCCACCCATCCAATAGGTTTCTGACATGTGTAGGTTATAGATTTTACATTATCATTTCATTTTATTTAAATCCTTTATTAATGAGGTAATCGCTGCATCATCATGATGTCATAAATAATTTAATTTATTTAAAGTCTAAAAATTATGAAAAAAATACTATGATGTAGGAAATATTTTTAGCTTTCCAATGAATATTTATAGTGTAAAATATCATCTATGTAGACAAAGTAAAAAATGTTTTAATCAGGTGATACATTCTTGTTATATTTACTTTCTTTAAAAAAAATAAAAAGACAACAAGTCACTTTCCACAAAAGTGATTCCATGGGGTCCCCAAGTTTGGAAGAAGACATCCCCTGGTCTGCCATGAGATATCCAGTAGAATTAGGACACATGTTGGTGTCATTTTTTTATTATTACGATATTATTTTATTATCCTTAACTACCCGATTACTCATTAATCGAGATAATTAAAATTAATTATCGTTGTTACTATTCATAATGTCCAAAGACAAAAGAGTCTTGATTACATAATTTGGAACTTCTAATTAAAAATATGTAATACATTTTACCAAATTCCAAACACATAAATTGCAATAATTTATTTAAAAATAATTCCCGTTGTCAAAACAAATAGAGGGTTTTTTTGAAACAATATCTATGAAAAGTTTGACATTAGTTTATGCCCAATTCCAAAGTGAAATTAATCATAATGAACACCATTGGATTATATGGTAAAAATATATTCTAATTTAACTTTTAAACCAATTCAAAAGATAATCTAATCATATAAATAAATTAGATTAAAAGCAGTTTTGATGTAAAATGCAGTATTTTTCACTATTCATTAAAAAACGAACATTGTCAGAAAAATACCAAAAATTCACACAAAGTAAATTTTGATGTCCCAATAATAAATAATAAGTTTATTTTGACAAACATAGCTTATAAAATTGTCAAAAGATAGATTTAAAAATGTTTTTCCATCAAAAGGATGTAAAACAATCTTTTAAAAAATATTAGTGTATTCCATGCTTAAGATTGGATTTATTTTCATTTTAAGCCTCTAAAACACTATCTAATTAATTAATAGACATAGATAAAAATATATATTATTCATTACTTACTTGGGATGTTACATCCTTCCCCACTTTATAAAATTGCGTCCCCGCAATTTATTTACTTATCGAACAAATGGGGGTACTTATCCCTCATTGTATTTTCATATTCCCATGTTGCCTCTTCCATCATGTGGTTTTTCCACAAAACCTTTACCTGATTAATCACCTTATTTCATAACACTTTCTCCCTATGGTCAATAATCTGGACCGATTGTTCCTCATAAGATAGGTTCTCTTCCAGCTAAACTACCTATAGACTCAAAACATGAGATGGATCTGGCATATACTTTCTCAACATCAAAACGTGAAAAACATTATGTACCTGAGATAAACTCGGAAGTAAAGCCACCTGGTATGCGACTGATCCAACTATCTCCAGAATTTCAGATGGTCCAATGAACCTTGGACTCATCTTTCCTTTCTTACCAAATCTCATCACACTTTTCCATGGCGAGACTTTGAGAAAAACCTGATCACCTACCTCAAAAATTAGATCCCTCCTCATGTTGTCTGCATAACTCTTCTTCCTACTCTGAGCTGTTCTCATGTGTTTCTGAATCAACTGAACTTTTTCTACCATCTCTTCTACCAATTCTAGTCCCATCAACTTCCTTTCATCCACTTCATCCCGGAAATCTGGAGTTCGACACCGCTTCCCATGTAACGCCTCAAATGGTGCCATCTGTATACTGGAATGAAAACTATTATTATAGGAAAATTCAACCAAAGAAAGATGTTGGTCCCAACTTCCCTGATAATCCATCGAACAAGCTCGTAGAATATCCTCCAAGTTCTGAATTGTTCGTTCTGACTGCCCATCTGATTGAGGATGAAATGTTGTACTAAAATTTAATTCAGTACTCAACGACTTTTGAAGGCCTTTCCAAAAGTTATAAGTCAACCTGGGATCACGATCAGATACAATGGAGAGGGGAACTCCATGTAACCTGACTATCTCTTTAAGATACAAACGAGAAAGTTGATCTAGGGAAAAAGTATCTCGTATACCAAGGAAATTAGAAGATTTAGTCAAGCGATCAACAATAACCCAGATTGCATTATTACCTCGAGATGTCTTCGGTAATCCCACAACAAAGTCCATGGATATATTCTCTCATTTTCACTCTGGCACTCTTAAAGGCTGAAGAATCCCTTTTGGTAACTTCCACTCTGCTTTAACCTATTGACATGTCAAACACTTCACAGTAAAATCAACAATATCTCTTTTCATTCCATCCCACCAGTAATACTCCCGAAGATCATTGTACATATTAGTACTGCCAGGATGAACTGAAAACGGAGAACTATGAGCTTCACATAACAACTCTCTCTTCAACTGTGAATCACAAGGCACACACAATCTCTTCCCAAATCTCAAAACGCAATCATTATCAATGTTGAATTCAGGCAACTTACCTTTCTGAACCAACTCTACATTTTTCTGCAACTCACTGTCTTGCTTCTATGCTTGCTTGATTCTATCTTATAGAGATGATCTCACTGATACCTGAAACAAAACAGAAGAACTCCCTGCACCAAAAACTTATATGCCAAAGTTCATCAAATCCTTAACCAAAGGATCATGTTCCAAATGCAACATTGTTAATGAAGCATTACTTTTTCAACTCAAAGCATCAGCCACTTTATTTGCTTTTCCCAAATGGTAATGAATCGTACAATCATAATCCTTGATTAATTCCAGCCATCTCCTCTATCTCATGTTTATCAATTTCTGAGTGAATATATACTTTACAATAATGTGATCAGTATATATTTCACACTTTACTCCATACAAATGATTCCTCCAAACTTTTAAAGCAAAAACAACAGCAGCTAATTCCAAATCATGTGTATGGTAATTTACCTCATGAGTTTTCAACTGTCGGGAAGCATAAGAAATTACCTGATCATACTGCATTAGGACGCAACCAAGTCCTTTCAATGAAGCATTTCTATATATAACAAAATCACCATTCTTGGAAGGTAGTGCCAAAACTGGAGCATTCACCAATCCTCTTTTCAATTCCTGAAAACAACAATCACGTTCTTTTGTCCAGATAAACTTAAAACCCTTCCGAGTTAGCTTAGTCATTGGACTAGATAACCATGAAAATTTTCTAACAAACCTTCGGTAATAGCCTGCCAAACCAAGGAATCTACGAATCTCAGTTACATTTGTGGGTCTTGGCCAGTCTTCCACAACTTTTGTTTTTGCAGGATCAACAATTATCCCATATTTAGAAACAATGTGACCAAGGAAAGAAATTTGTTGCAACCAAAACTCACACTTGCTGAATTTTCCATACAGTTTCTTTTCTTTTATGGTTTTCAAGATAACCCTTAAATGTCTTTCATGCTCCTCTTTACTTTTAGAAAACACCAAAATATCATCAATGAAAACCACCACAAAATTATCCAAGAAATCATGGAAAATTCTATTCATTAAGTCCATGAATATAGCAGGTGCATTGGTTATCCCAAAAAGCATTACTACAAATTCATAATTTCCATATCTTGTACGGAACGTGGTCTTCGAAATATCTACTTCCTTAACCTTCAGCTGATGGTACCCCGATCCCAAGTAAATCTTTGAAAAATACTGAGCTCCCTGGAGCTGATCAAACAAATCATCAATATGAAGGAAAGGATATTTGTTCTTAACAGTGAAGTTATTCAAGGCTCTATAATCAATGAAAAGTCTCATTGAACCATCTTTCTTTTTAACAAATAAAACAGGAGCACCCCATGGTGATGTGCTAGTTCGAATGAAACCTTTTTTCTAATAAATCTTACAATTTCTCCTTCAACTCTAAAAGTTCAATTTGAGCCATTCGATAAGGGGGTTTTGAAATTGGCTTAGCATCAGGAACTAAGTAAACAGTAAACTCAACTTCCCGATCTGGTATTATTCCCGGAAACTCATCAGGAAAAACATCAGGATACTCATTTACCACTGGCACATCATTAATCTGAACAGTTTCTTTATTTTCAACGATGTGTGCAAGGTAACATTCATTTCCATATTTTACAAGTTTCTTGGCCTCTTGATAAGTTATCAACAGTAAGGGTTCATTCTTGTACAAAAACTGGAAGTCTTTCTGAAAGGAAACTTCTTTTTCTCTACAGTCAATCTTAGCATGGTAAATAGGGAGACAATCCATACCCAGGATAACATCAAACTCTACTAGAGGTAGAACATTAAGGTTTGCAAGTAGGTTCTTTCCACATATAAGGATAGGAAGATTCTTATAAATTATTTTTGCCTCAACATTTCCCCCAAGTGTTTTTACCAAAAGTTCAGGAGTCATTTCTTGAGATGGTATTCCCATTTTACTAGAAAAGGTTTCAGAGATGAAAGAATGTGTGGACCCCAAATCAAACAACACACTGGCATAATCTGAAAAACCAAACAAAGTACCTGATACAACTTCATTTGATGGACCGAAATCTGCTGAAGTAGTTGCAAAGGATTTCACCACCCATTTCTGCTTGTTGTCTAACTGCTTCTCATTACTCATGCTCTTTGTAGAACACTCGTTTTCATAGTGACCCATCTCATTTCACTTAAAACATTTCACTAACTGTAAATCAAATTTGGTTTTACCTTCACCTTGATCTTTTTCAGTGCAATCACGAGCCTTATGTCCCATCTTACCACATTGGTAGCACTCTCCAGAATTCAGAATACATTCCCCAGCATGCCTTTTGCCACATTTATCACAAACTTGAATCTTAGATTTCTTACCATTAGAATTTTTTGAAGAATTCTTTCCTTTCTCCTGCCACCTTGGTCTCTTCTTCTGATGGTTGTTATAGAACACATGATCATCGGAAAACTCCATTTACACCTTCTCATCACATCGAAAAAGCTTTTCATAAATTTTAAACTCATGAGAAGCTAATGCCCTTCGATATTTTGGCTTTAATCCTGAGTAAAAACGATTGATTTTACTATCAAGGTCTTGGATAAAATTTGGAGCATACCTTGCCAATTGAGTGAACCTTTCTTCATAGGTAGCCAATGAGTCTTCCTCTTACCTCAATTCCAAGAATTGTTTCTCTATCCTAAGTTGAACAGCCTTAGGAAAATACTTTTCCAGAAACATACCTTTGAATTCATCCCAGTCAAGAGCATCAATCTCATCAGCGTCCCTGATAATTTTAACCATCGACCACCACTGATCTGCTTCACCCTCCAAACGGTAAATAGCAAGACTAAACTTTTGATTGTCTGAGCACCCCATGACATCAAAAATCTTCTCTAGTGCTTTAATCCACCCTTCAACTAGCACAGGGTCAGATGATCCTCTGAATGATGGGGGATGTTGCCTCATGAAATTTTTCATCACTGACATGTTCCTCTGCGGTTGATCTGGCTGATCTCATGTATGAATACCACCGCCATTTATCACTTGAGTCAACTACGCCATTACTGCAACAAACTGTTCAGTTCCAATTCCGACCATCTCAAGATTCTAATTCGGAAGGTTATTTCCTTCTGCATGCCTTCCTAGAACTGCTTCCCTATTTCCTCTGTGGAAAACCATTCTGAACAAACATGTCTTAGATGAAGCAACATGGTAATCTTCAAATATTATATCACTTCAATTTGACCATAAAAAAACATAAATAAATATTTTTGGATAATCTTTTAACAGAATTATAACTCCTAAAGTTATCTAAACCGACCTTTGATACCAACTATAAGGCCCCAGCCTTAAACTTTACTTAATCTTGAGTTATTACAAGATTACAAATTGAGGATCTTTTCGGGTTTAGAGTTTTAGAGAATTAGAACATAAAACTTGCATTACATTCCACATATAAACAAAGTGGTTACATAAAGATAATATTCTTCTTTCCCATCAATGGAAACATATTTAAAATAAAACATAGATTCTTTTTTGACACTTCCTTGACACTATCATCATATCATGTACCTTTCCCTTGACCTGTGAAAAACATTTCAAAAAACATGGGATGAGCATAAAAAGCACAGTAAGGGATATAAAAATATGGAAAGGAAACATGGGTACATATACATAAGAATGAAATCATACTTTACCCATAAAACATAAGCACTTTAACATACCTCATCAAATCATGAATAAATCATAGAAATTTTAAGACATAAAGGTAACTTGAGGAATTCATAACATTCTTATATAGGGAGTAACCTCTTGGTTATGTTTCGAATATCCATCACAGTATATTCCCTAAATCTCTTAGGAGAAACCTTAACATTTCACTCCATCACATTACCCAATGCATTGGAGAGCTATATCGGGCTCACCCACCCTTATTTTATCATGGAACCACCCATCTTCATAATAATTCCCAAGAACTTCAACATAATCATATCACATAAAACATGCATGTAGGAAACATAACATTTCCACCTTTCAATCACAAGATATCAATACAACATATTGATATAAAAACATTATGAAAACCATTTTCAATACCAAAACAAATGAAAAGTAAAACATGGTATTTATTTTTCTTTTAAAAAAGGTATGGCTTGTAGAGGAATCCGAAACTCAAATAATGGTCACGGTGGCGGAGAAGTCGTTGTCGCCGCATATGTATGACAAAAACATTCCCTTTTGTCATTTAGTAAACGCTTCGTATAAAAAATATTCCTTTTGAATAAACGTAAAAGTCAAAGGGGTTTATACACCGTATAAAAGAAGGTTGTGTATAAAACAAAATATGCCTCAATGAAAGGATATTGAGACGAAGTCCCATACCATGGGTCTGACTTGACTCGATCGTTCTTTAATGTCCTGAATAATAAAATTGAGTTAATTTATATTTTCTTAAGAACCTTCTTCAAGTTCATTATTCCTTTTATATCACTTATTACCATGTCATGAACATTGTGTAATTATTTTAGTTAATAACGGTGATTTTAACGATCATTGGTACTTGAGTCAAAATATTCTCTTTATAATTACAAGTTGTTCATGTATCCATTATATCCAGATTTATAATCAGGATGTATATATCATATATATCATATATATCTGGTATGTATATGAATTATAATATTACACAATCATTTATAGGTAAGAAATGAAATGCACTGCTCATGGAGATGGTAAGTCGTACGTACGCATGAACGCTACTTTCATTTCTATTTCGTATTTTATAGAATGGAATCATAATGATATAAAGGTATATTATAATTCCAATATAATATCATATATAATATCATAACTCCATCCTTTATACGTCCCACATATGGTATTAACAAATCCAATCACTTTGAGGGGGCGGTAGTCCGCACTTCCTTAAATGAAGATATCGCGTTTACCCATAATGGAAACCATAAAGGTATGCCCAAAATAAAAAATACAGAATCTTAAGGAAAAAATAGACATATTATATATCATATATAAATATAGTGTCATCTTAATGTCCACCTTTGAAGGTGTTAAAAGAATGTTGAACAATCCTCATTTCAGGAGGCATACATTCACCATCCACGGAAACAGTATGTCCTTTAACCATTAGATGTAGGTGTGTGTAAGTGTAGCTCGAATCCTTCTTATAACAACATCCTAGTATATTGAAGATACTGGAGTTGTTACTAATGAAATTAATAAAAAGAGTTTAGGGGGTTGGAGAAACAAAATAAAACAAAAGGACTCAAGTGAAGACATTACCTTAAAATCGTGTAACTCCCTTTGGTTTGAGCTCAAAGGCTTCCTTGGGAAGACTTATGCCCAAAGTGAGGCTTCAAGGAGTAATAAAGGGATGTGGAGAGACAAAATGGGCAGGGGTTGGACGAGCCAATGGCATTGGGAGTGTGGGTAAGGAGGTAGAGGTGGGGGCCTTTTATAAGAGGAGAGGAGGGCCACTCTTGGAAAGTAAAGAAATGATACTTTATTTGAAAATGATTTTTGGATTAAAATGGTCCCACATTGATATAATTAGAGGTTAAGGTGATAAGGGTTCGAAATAAACCCATCCAATAGGTTTTGGACATTTGTAGGTTATAGAATTTACATTATCATTTCATTTTATTTAAATCCTTTATTAATGAGGTAATCGCTGCATCATCATGATGTCATAAATAATTTAATTTATTTAAAGTCTAAAAATTATGAAAAAATACTATGATATAGGAAATATTTTTAGCTTTCCAAATGAATATTTATAGTCTAAAATATCATCTATGTAGACAAAATTAAAAAATGTTTTAACTAGGTGATACATTCTTGTTATATTTACTTTCTTTAAAAAAAATAAAAAGATAACAAGTCAATTTCCACAAAAGTGATTCCATTGGGTCCCCAAGTTTGGCACAAGACATCCCATGGTCGGCCATGATAAAACCAGTAGAATTTGGACACATTTTGGTGTCATTTATTTATCATTATGATATTATTTTATTATCAGTAACTACCCGATTACTCATTAATCAAGATAATTAAAGATAATTATCGTTGTTACTATTCATAATGTCCAAAAACAAAAGAATCTTGATTAAATAATTTGGACCTTATGATTCCAAATATGTAATCCATTTTACCAAATTCAAAACACAGAAATTGCAATAATTGATTTAAAAATAATTCCCATTTTCAAAACAAATAGCGGGTTTTTTTGAAACAATATCTTTGAAAAGTTTGGCATTAGTTTATGCCCAATTCCAAAGTGAAATTAATCCTAATGACCACAATTGGATTAAATGGTAAAAATATATTGTAATTTAACTTTAAAACAAATTCAAAATATAATCTAATAATATAAATAAATTAGATTAAAAGTAGTTTTGATGTAAAATGCAGTATTTTTCACTATTCATTAAAAAAAGAACATTGTCAGAAAAATACCAAAAATTCACACGAAGTAAATTTTGATGTCCCAATCATAAAAAATAAGTTTATTTTGACAAACATAGCTTATAAAATTTTCAAAAGATAGATTTAAAAATGGGTTTCCATCAAAAGGCAGTAAAACAATCTTTTAACAAATATTAGTGTATTACATGCTTAAGATTGGATTTATTTTCATTTTAAGCCTCTAAAACACTATCTAATTCATTAATAGACATAGATAAAAATATCTATTATTCATTACTTACTTGGGATGTTACAAAAACTGATCCCCATGTACATAATATATTTTTATATTCTCCAAATAATTTTATCTATAGAGTAAAATTTTGAAATTATACCCATTATCTCAAAACTTATTGATGTGTTCCACATATCATTGTTAATAAAGTATATTCTGGACCCATTGCATGTTCTCACCTCTATAAAAATATAATTAGAACATGATTTATCTTACTATGAACAACCTACCCAGATTTTAGATAATAGAGAACAAGTTATAAGGAATTAGGAAACTCAGTTGGAAAATATACTTTTTTTCAATCATAACATAGAAGAGGTAATGTTAAAACCCGAAGAAATTTTGATAAAGAACTACCCAAATCTAGTTATGATGTGAAATTATAGAAATTTAAATGGTAAAATTTTTAAAGGATAAAATTATGAAACAACCAAATAATTTATTTTATGTTTATTTTTAAATAAATTTAATTTCGTAAATAGATTTTTGGATCACACAACCTTGATATTTTAAATGAAATTTTTGTTCGATAGTGTATACATGACGCAACACCAAGAATAAACGAACTGTGATAAACTATTAAAATTTTATTATTTTAACATACCCATTATAACCTAGCCATTAAATTGGTAGTTTCAAATAGGATTAACAATATATATATATATAAAGGACTCTATCAATTTGAATTTATTGATTAATACATAGGAAATAAACACTCAAATTTTAGTAAATTCTATTTATATGTTTTATTAAAAAAAATTATAAGAAAAAAATGTAATAAATTATTTGCAATATTAAAAAATGAATTTTATATAATGATTTTCATTTTTTAAATCATCTTATCAAAATTTTATTAGTGTGCTTTTTTTGTATTTTCTCTGAAGAGATTGTTTTTCCCATGAAAATCTAAAATACAATATTTTATTGAAAACACTATTTTTATTTCAAGAATTTTAAAAGTATTATTTTAATATGAAATATATTACAAGAATTTTTTTATCTATTATATTATTAATAATTCAATTATATTCATTGGAATCACTTTTATGGTTGAATTTGGTAAAGAAACATTTTTATGCATAAAAAAATCATTTTTCTGAAGAAATTGATATTCATTGAATTTTTTATTTCAATATTATATTACCTCATGAAAATTATTTAAATTGAATATTAAATAATTGATCCCATATTGGGAATTATTAGGTATAGATTTAGTAAATATTAAACTTTATTTAAAATGAATATTAACTCTAATATTTTTTGTTACAATAGTAAAGGGTAAATCATGTAATTAATGGTTAAAAATAATATAATAAAGACTATAAAATCACACTAATAATTTACTTAATATATTGTATAATTACATTTCTTCTATAATAATACAAATTTTTTTATTTGTCCTTTTATACAAATATATTATATGGTTATCTTTATAATATGTTATGTGAAGAAAAGTATAAAATGTCACACTGTTATTTTTAATAACTATACTATTTTAAATATAGAGATAACCAGAGGATATTTTTTGTTACAAAATATAGTTTATAAATATAAAAGGATTATCTTTACAATGGTAATTTATTTTTAATTTTTGTTTGAAGAAATAATTTCTTTAAATTATTACACAACATTGAACCTGTAATTATCTAATTAATCTTACAATTAAATGAATGATATTAAAAGTCATAAAAGTTGAATAATTTGAAGGATTCTATACAAAAAAATAATTTTAAAAATAAAAATGAGATAATATAGGGGTTTTTATGAATTTTTTTCTAATTACATTATTGTCTTGATGTTATTAAATTCAAACTAAATAGATAGTTCTAAAATTGACATTTTTGATATTTCATGAGAATTATGTTTTATTAAATGATTTAAAATTTATAAAATTATTATATTTATAAAATATTATTGGATACGGTTAATTACATCTAAAATTATCTATTCATGTTTTTTTTTGAAATTTTTGGAGACATTATTAACCCTTAGAGTGTAGAATGATTTAAAAGTGCATTAATTGCCAAAACTGTTAACGGGGGATTACAACTAAAAGATAAGGTAGAAAAAATATCCAAAAAATCTAAAACAATTATAAAATTATTTATAGTTTTGTACACTTTATGTTATAATTATATCTATTTTTTCCCATTTTTACATGATAAATAAATTTTATTAATTTATTATTTCAAAAAAATTCCAGAAGTGTGCCTCACCTCAATTATAAAAGGGAACCTCTTCCTTTTCTTCATTACACCTCTTTTATTCATATATATCGAAAAAACCCTAAAAATAAATCTTATAAGAATCATTATAGAGTTTCTTTAAGTTATTTATCTTCCAAAATAGCATCCATATATCCCTTAATAAGAGATTTAATTGGATTCTGCTGAAAACGTTATAAACATATTTACCGAATCATTCAAGATTATTTCTTATTATACATATATTAATGTGTTTTACTCATACTAAGATAATAAATTTAGAATAATATCTATTTATAGTTTTTATTATGATTATGAAATAACTATATTCCATCTCCTTTCCATCATATTAAAAGTGAAAACATCACTCTTGCATACGTACGACTTACCGTCTCCACGTAGCGGTGTAATTTGTTTTTCTTAACCACTTTAGTTGGTTCTTTATAAAGATATTAAGAAGGATTATATATTATAATTACAAAATAATTATACCTCTATGATGATAATATCATATCTACCATCTTACATTCCAATTCATTGAGAACTTCTGTGTACGTGTGGACTACCACCTCCATGAAGTGATGTTATTAGTTTTTCATTTCTATTTTAATTATATGTTAATAAGTATATATTTATGAATATATATGATATATATGATATAATAATTATTAAATAAAGTTTAAATATTATTTACTTATTCTTCCTTCCATAAAATGAAATTTTAATACAATATATATTCTTAAACATGACATGTCTTCTCCATGAACGATGTAATTCATTTTCTATCAATATATATTATGAATTTATATAAATATATATATAAGATATATATATAAGATATTCATTTAATTATTAAAATTACTGATATTTTAAAATTTTTATCAAAATTAAATGTTCGACACTATCAAATCAAATCATTTATGAAAAATCAAGCAATTACCAACTGAAACAATGATTTTAAAAATGAATTTATATTAAACTGGTTATAAAATATTATAGGTAAATAATATATAGTATGATATATATGAATATTATTTTGTAATATTTTTATAATCAATATATATTTATTATGTAGGAGTTTTAAACATGTATAATGGAATTTGAACCTGATGTAAGGGTTTTTTCGCAGTGTTTCCATTATTTTGGATTCTTTATTTATAAGTTTTAGCTGCAGAATATTTATTTTCTATGTATTTATTTAAAAAAAATAAAAAAAAATTTCATTATAATATAATTATTTTTTTATTTCATGTTTACCCTTTATTTAATTTTTACAAAAAAAATCTAGTGGGAATCTTCCAGTTTTTTTTTTCAAATGAGGTATTTTTTTACATCTATTTCAAAACAATTAAATTAATGTTTTTCTAACATATAAAGTATGAATGTAATTTTTCAATACCGTTATTCCTTAATGATTAGATTATTTCTTTAAAATTTTAAAATTTCCTTTTAAAATAAAATTATTTTTATATTATGCGTGAAATATTTATATTTTATTAAGTGATTTCCAAATTTTAAAGGATATTTTCCTCATGAATTTTTTTGGTGAAATTTTTATTGTATTTTAATCTATGTAAACATCCTCTGTTTAATATTATGCTGACGGTATAATATAGTTATGAAATCGACAATATTTTATTGGATTGTTTATGATCTTTTTGATTCGGAGAAATTATTGTCATTTTCTATGACAGTGCTTCCATTTTTTAAAGTTATTGATTATTAAGGAATATTGACTCAGATATTTTAATTATTAATATGAAGAATGCATTGTAATTAGTAAGTGATGGATGGGTACCTCTATATCCCCTTAACACATCAGTATATCTCTTGGTAAAAACTGAAATATGTTTTGGTTGAGGCATTACCATTTTATTCAGATGTCATTACACAAGGCATTGACAATATTTTGAGATATCTTGGATAAGGAATCGATTATATATTTCAAATTTATAAATTATTTATTCCAATATTATGAATTAAATTATTGATTTCCATGTGATTGTTTTATTTATTATCTATGTATGATTTGATATCCCATGTGATTATTTATATGGAATTCATTTATTATCATTAATTTTTTCCATAATATTTTTTCCTTGTTATATTATTTTCTATGAATTACCTTACTGAGAATTTGAGCTTACCCCTTTATTATGTTTTATTTCAGCAAGATTTCAAAAAAAACTGATTGATATATCGGGGTATTCTAAAGTGAATTACTGTGGTCTGGAAGAAACTACTATGTTGAATTTTATGTTCCAAATTTAATTTATAATTCCCATATCTAAAAATTTTTCTAATACCACTAAACTAGTTCTACCTTTCGGATGATATTTCTTGTATCTTATTCCATGATAATAAATTAACCATCGATTCTACAATACTATATTTTGGTTATTTATAATAATTGAATATATAGGAAAAGTTTCTTGAAGTTTGGGTAATGTATAGAGTAATTGGTTTCCAAGAAAATACATTTATGCTTGAATATTACAAGTGTATTTGGTTTTAGGAAAGATGCATCTTGGTTTAATAAACCCAAAATGATATGTTCATGTATATCCTGATCATCATCATTTTTCATAATTAATAGTCCCTTAATAAACGCTTGGTTTAATACTCCAATTTGAAATTGTTTGGAAAATTCAAAAACACTTTACAAACCACTATAAGGCACATAAATTGATTATTAAGTCATAAAAACTAATATGTAAATTACCATGTACAACCTATATAAAAATATTCAATCACAAAATTTACTATTTACATGTCATTTATAATTTATTCCTTATTTTTTTATAGTTTTTCTTTTATATATTTACTAGTTAAAGTATTTTAATTCTATTTTTTCCTTTAATTTATTTAGAGGAATAAAAGAAGTCTAACTATGAAAAATACCAACACGGTAAGAAATGTGATGATTTTTATAATGATATTCCCACCCATATGGGAGTATGATCTGGGAATATCATGGAATTTGAATCCTAGATGAATCTTTCTATAAAAAAACAACTTGAATATTATGGAACACCCTCCTCCTAAGATAGACCAAGTTGGTGTGGATTCCTTTATACACCAATGGCCTCATACCTTTTTTATATCATCTGATCCCCTCATCTAAGAAAAATGAATTAACAATATTCAAAATATATTCTCGATACTCAAATAGTTGTAAGAAGATAATTTCATTCAGGTCGCTTGTCATCTTAATGTGGAAGTTGATAACTGGTGGAAACTGATCAGGAACACAAAATTACAAAGAGGAAATTGATTCAATGGAATGGGAATAAATCATGAGTATATTTATCAATAAATATTTTCCTAGAACTCACCTTATTAAAAGGGATTTCCAGTTCCTTGGAATGAAGAAAATGGAATATGAGACTATTGGGGCATTTGAGGAATACTTCATATGGATTTCATAATACACCGATGACTTTTCATCAATATCAAATATAAGGAACATTGTTTCTTTATCATGTTAAGTAGAAGTTTATATATTTATCTATAAATTAGTTAATTTGAGGGTTATAAAGATATTTCCCAGTGTTCCATCAAGGTTGAGATAGAGGTATGTGACAATCAATGGGCTCTGGGGCCTGATTAAAAATATCTAAAATATACTTTTTTACAGGAGTTTTAATGGATAAATCTCCGGGAAGGAAGAAAACCTAACTACCTATATTTCAAAAGTGTGGAAGGAAGAATCCTAGAAACTATCTTTAGGGAAATAAGAGATTCTTCGTATAAAGAAAAGTGGGAACTAGAACAATCAATACTGAAGGGATATGAAAAAATATACTAATAAGATAGAAAAAAATAAGGTTCCACTTAATACTCAATGTATGGTCCAATTTTTATGCATCAAAGAAAAGGATAATTATAAAAACCAATACCTTAAAAAAAGTGTTTTTATGGATAATTAATGAAAAAAAACCCTGATTCCTATAGAGAAAAGAAGGGAATATTTTATCACTACTACAGAGTTGGATCTAGATGATGATGTGGTAACATGTATGATGTTTATTCATTCATGAATAGAAAACATGAATTTTGTTTCTATTTCAACGCATTATTTAATATCTTGAATGTTTAGTATAACTTTTCAAACACCACTTCAATATATGGGGGCTGAGATATCTATGAGAGCAATAAATAGAGAAGTTATTACATACCATGTATATAAATCCTCTTTAGTCAATGTTAGAGAACTAAACCTTCTGGAACACTTTTTTTCTTTTATAGTATTTTTTTCTATAGGAGGCCTAGATTTTCTATCCATTTAAAAATCTAGCATCAACTTTCGAGAGAGGGAGGTTACACTCAACATCTCAATCCACCCTTCAATTCAGAACAAGTCTAGGGAGGTGGATGAATATACTTCGGAATCATTATCTCAATTATGGATTTTACTTCCAAATTATATAGTACATTAATCTAAAATTATTAAAACCAAGGAGAGAATAAAACTTGAGATATTATAATGATGTATTCCCTAAAGAGTTTCATAGTCCTCCTCTTAAATGAAAGGTTGAGTTCGCAATTAACTCTATACATATATATCTTCTTATTTCCATCACTCCTAAAAGAATAGCCTCTATTGGGTAGGAATAACTGAAGAATTAGTTACAATAGAATTTGGACAAAGGTTTCATATTCTAAATATCTTCACCATGGTGTGTGCTTCATCAAGAATAAGGATGTGTTAATGCAACTCACATTGGTTATCATGAACTAAAAAATATCATGATATAAAAATATTTTCCCAATCCATAGATAGATGAATTGACTGATCAGCTATAAAGGGACTATTATTTTTATTTGGTGGTCTTTCATTAGGGGTATCACTAATTAAAAGTGAATAAGGAATATATCCCCAAATATACCTTTTCAATGGGGTGTGGACATTATGAGTTTATAGTGACGCCCTTTGGACACACTTATGCTCCAAAAATATTCATGGACATAATGAATAGAGTCTTTATAGATTACCTTAATAAATTATTGGTATTCTTTTTAAATGATATTCTGATATACACCATTGGTATGGAGGAGCATGAGGATAATTTAAATACAGTGATTAAGGATTTGTGAAAGGATAAGATATATGAAATGTATAGTAAATGTGAGTTCATTATGGAGGAAGTATCATTCTTGGGTTATGTTACCACTAAACAAGGGATATTTGTGGTCCCCTCTAAGAAAATATCAATTAAGGAATTTCCTAGAACAATATCCGCATTGTAGATCCGTATTTTTTTAGAAGATTCAGGTACTATCAACAATTTGTGATAAACTCCTCATGGTTTTAAAACCTAATAACCAAGATCACTCGGAAGGGATTAATGTTTTTCTGGATTGATGAATGTGAATAAAGATTCAGGGAATTGAAAAAGATGCATATCACTGCATAGTACCTAATGTTTCCCACAAGTGGGGATCTTTTTATAGTATAAAATAATGATTCAAAATCGGTAATGGGTTATATGCTAATAAAAAATGATAATGTTATAACCTATAACTCAACATGGTTGAAATCTAATGAGCATAACTATCCAAATCCTGATATGGAGTTAGTTTTAGTGATATTCACATTAAAATTATATAAAAAATATATCTATGTAGAGAATTTTGAAATATATATGGATTATAAGATCCCAAAATATATATTCATAGAGAAACAGCTTAATCTACTGTTCGTAAGATAGTTAGAGTAGATCAAAAAAAACAAAGACTACTCAATCCAATTATATTCAAGGAAAGAAAATAAAATAATAGATTCTCATTGAAGAAAAGATCTAGTAAATTTATCAATGATTAGAATTGAGAAGGATACAATCCAATTTGACTTGAAAATAATGGAAATGGGAATCATATTGGAAGGTACATCATTATTCCTCTATTAAATGAATATTCAACCAACCAATAAGGCCCTGACCATAAATGTTACATACTTTTGGGTCAAGTCAATAATTTTACTTTAATTTGAATCAAGTATCTTTTTAGGTTTGCAAATTTAGAGAATATAGTCATAATTAACACCTAAAAACATGAATATTATGAGTAGATGCTTCTACTCACTATCCAGTTTTTTCTTATAAAAAACAACACTTTAAAATAAAACATGACATCGTTTGATGTTTTATCTACAAACCATTCCTTTGATCCTAACCATTACTATATTCTTCTTTATGTCTTGGTAAAAACATTTAAAAACATGGGATGAGCATAAAAATCTCAGTAAGGGATGCTTAATTAATGAAAACTATTAGTCTTGAAAAAACATGTAAACCATGATAACTTTATGATAAATTAATACTTTAAGAAGTAACAAAAACAATTCACTGAATATAAGCTCATTACTTACCATTGTGTAACAACATTATTACCATAAAGTCCCTAGAAATAAACATAAAACATATAAAGCTTAATTGGGACATAAACATACTTAAATGGAATAACCATATGATCAACTTCCACACATATTGGTAATTTTAATAGCTATAAGACCTGATTTCATACCCAATGCATTAGAGGTTTTAATGTAAATACTTGTCCTTGGATTATTATGGAACCACCCATCATTTGGTTTATCACATAACCACCATTCATTGGTTTATCACATAACCACCTGTAAAATTTCCAAGTACCATTATACAATCATAAAACCTAAAATATTGAAAATATCACCATTTCACTAAAAACATTTCTTTTAAAATCACAATAAATAATTTCCAGTTATTGATATACTCAATCGATTGTAAAATATATTTTCAATACCAAAACAACCTAAAATGGAATAAGTTATTTATTTTCCTTTTAAAAACAATAAGGCTTATAGAGGAAGAAAAATATCAAATAATAATTACGGGGGTGGAGAGGCCGTTGTCACTGCATACGTTAAAAATATTCCAATTATAATTTAGTAAAACGCTTCATAGAAAAAAATATTTCATTATAATGAAATTAATAATCAAAGTGTTTTATTATAAATCGTATAAAATAAGGAGGTTTATATTATATAAATATGTCTCAATGAAATGATATTGAGACGAAGTCCCTTACCTTGAGTCCGATTAATCATGTATGTTCTTTGTTCTTACTAAATAATAAACTTAATTTAATTTATACTTTCTTCATAACCTTATTCATGTTTATTATTCCTGTTATATCACTTATTAACTTGTTTGAAAAATTACATAATTATTTATGTTAATATCGGTAGTTTTATCAATATTTTGTAATTGAGTGGAAAATTAAATTATTTGATGTAAATTGTCAATGTGCTCAACAGTAAATCATCTCAATAAAATTATTTATGATTTAGATATCATATATATCCAATATATGTACTTATAATATCCATAATATTTGTAGATATGAAATTAAATGCATCGTTCATGGAGACGGTAGGTCATACGTACGCATGAACGCTACTTTAATTTCGTTATCATACTAAAAGAATAATAATCAAATGATATAAATTTTTATTATAAAATTTTTATTATATTTATGTCATTAATTCTCATAAGTTTAATAAAACCATCCTTTATACTTTCCATTTATATAATGATTGAGTCCTTTCACATTGAGGGGTGGTAGTCGACACTTCCTCAAATGAAAATATCGTATTTACACATCATGGAAATCATAAAGGTTTGTTTTAAATAAACATTAATGAATCATAGAGACAATATAAATATAATATATATCAGATATAAATAAAGTTCCATCATAATGGCCACCATGAGAGGTTGTAGGTAAAAATATATCAATCATCGTTTCATGAGGTAGTTGTTCGTCGTACATAGAATCTATATGTTTTGATCCTTTATATGGAGGTGTCTGTAAGTGTTGGTAGAATACTTATTTTAACAACATCCTAGTATATTAAGGATTATTTTTATATTATTTAATAAAATAATAACAAGATAATATGGAGTGTATAAGGAAAATAAAATAAAGGAACTTGATAGAAGATGTTAACTCAAATGGGGTAACTTCTTTTGATTTGAGCCAGCATGCTTTCTTGAACTTCCATCTTCCAAATTTAAGGCTTCTAGTAGTAAGGGAGGTATGTTTTAAGCTTATTTGAGTATAAATTTTTTGATACAAGGGGATTTATAGGTTTGAGTAAGTCAGTAGATGTGGTGGCCTTTTATAAGAGGGAGTAGGGACACTTTAGGAAGCTCTTGGAATATTAATTTATTTCAAATTCAATTTTGATTAAAAATGGACCAAAACTAATATAATTCAAATATTCGTTGATTTTGGTCCTAATACCATTCATCCAATAAATTTTAGAGTAGTATTTAAATCTTCTTATATTTATGTTTTTGGTTTAAAACTTATTTTGCAGTTTTTAATCATATAGTGATATCATGTTATTACCACATTGTGGGTTAATTTAATTCTCATATCATATCAAAAGACCCCTAAAAATAATTAATGACATATTTTGACTTTTATTAACCATTTTTTAGAATATTAGATTTTTAAAAATTCAATATAATTTTATAAACTTTTTTATGTTTTAATTTATGAATTATGTCAATTTTGGACCCTATTCATACTTGACTTTCCTATAAATTCATAAAAACCATATTCCTTCGACACAAATTCAATAAATCAAAGATATTATGTCAATATAATCCATAAAATTCGTTTATGACATCAAAATAATCAAATTACATTTATATTAATATATATATATATATAATATCATTAATTTGAATCCTTTATTAATGAAGAAATTATGGCATTATCATTATTCCATAATTAAATTTATTAATTTAATGTCTATAAGTTATAAATGAAATAAAATCACATAGGTAATAGTTTTATATTTATAATTACTGTTTATAGTCAAATATATCACTTATATAACCCCATATAAATATTTATTTAATAAAAGATACATGTTTATGCTATTTTTCTCTTTACATTAAATTAATTATTATAAAATTCCATTATCACTCTAAAATGTGGCTCTACAGGGTCCTAAAATCGACTTAAGAATGCCCATGTTCATACATATCTCATCAAATAGGCTTTGGAAATGTTTTAATGTAGTTTAATATTATTATAATATTATTATTTACCCTTATTTACCATATATACACTTTAACCATGGTAAATAAAATTATTATCGAAGTTACTATTTATAATTTCCAAAAATAAAAGGTGCCTATTTACACAAATTGAAACCTATTATTCCAAATATTGTATCCATTTTTCCAAATTCAAAAAATAGATGTCGAACTAGTCACTTTAAAATAAATTCTTGTTGTCAAAACTAGAATGCAAGTTTTTATGTAAAAACTATCAAAAGATTTACATGTGCTTAAATCCAATTTTAATGTGAAATTACTTCCAATGACCAGAATTGGATTAAATTATAAAAACATATTCCAGTTATACATTAAAAAAAATTAAAGAGACAATCTTACTATATAAATAAATTATATGAAAATATTGTTTTGAATTAAAATGCAGTATTTTTCAATATTCATTAAAATATGAATTTCATCAGAAAAAAGACCCAAATTTCCATAAAAGTAAATTATTATGTTCCTATTCTAAATTAAAAGATTATTTTGTAAAATATAACATATGAAAGTAACAGAAATGACATTTAAAATGGGTTCTCCTTCAAAAGGCGATAAAATAACCTTTTAAAAATATTAGTGTGTTTTAGGTTTAAAATTGGATTCATTCTCATTTTAAGTCTCTAAAATTTATTAAATAAATGTAAAATACTTTAAAAAACATGTATAATAATATTTTAGTTATTTATATTCATTCTCGCTGATATAAAGTCTAGGAATTAACTACCATTTAAATTAATAATAATAATATATTATTTTTCAGTACAACTCAAGGTTGTGTGCAATGTAAGTCTTAGGAAACAACATTGTTTAGTGTTGAGCATGTTATCAAAAAAAGATTCCTATTTAATGAAAAATTAATATATTTTTAATAAAAATTAATGGAAAAGAAAAAAAATTCTCTAAATACAATGGTCGTTACATCATTCCCCCATTTTGGAACTTGCTTCCTCACAATTTTAAAATTGGTTTTTGAAACATCATTGAAAATACACTATTGGAAAAACTGTCAATAAAAATATCACCTTAACAGAAAGAAATAGAAGTATAAAAGTCACCCAAGATAACACATACAGGGGTTCCATATATGAAAATATGGATATGGAGTAAAAATTAAGTAACACGTTCTGATGGATAGCGATAGAAAACATGATTAGGAGAATTTCAATGACCAGAAAACCACAAACTTGTGATGGCTTAAATGGTCTTTGATTTCCCAACAGAAAAAGTTAACAGATTTTTTTTTGTTTTAAGGTCCTTTTAATAATGTTGTGGAATCATTTTATGATTTATAATTAGAACATGAATGAAACAATCTAACTTGTAAACTAGAGTTTCATTCCTTAATAAATGTATACCACAAAATCATATTTTCTCTAAACGATGAGTATTCAAGATGACAGGGTCACACCTGATGTGCGAGAATCAACTTCTGAAAAATCACATAATCCTTAAAAAATTAACTATCTATTAATAATGTCTTGAAACATTAACATAATCTGGAATGGTTAGTACAAGATCTGATAATCCCCGTAAAGGATAATCCTTTATAAAAATAAATACTACTCTTAATCTCCAAAATTCAACAAGGACCATTCAATAAACAATTACCCTCAATATTCTTTAAAGTAATCCAAACTACGATTAAAACCCAAAAATTCAGAAGGATTTGATCACCTATTCTTCCATGAAAAATGTAAACATTTATCTCTAAATAACATAAACTACTCTTAAAGTATCATACCTAAATGTAATTAACCTAATCACATATTCTCCATGATAGTTTAACCATTTCCATAAATAAAAAAAATTTCCAATTGTCTATAATAAAAACACATATTCTTCCAAAATAAATCTCAACCATTACTCCTCAAATAAAATCCTATAGTATTCGATTTTCCGTTGGCATATAGTGTTCTTTAAAGTGAGAAAGTCTTCCAAAATAACATTTATCACTAAATCACCAAAAAAAGATCCTATATTATGGATATCCATTTGATAAAGCATATGTTCCCAAAATAATCTTATTATTGATCCATAAAATCAATTAAACTAAATATAATAAGTCATACTAACCAGGGACTTCATGAAGGCAAAGGGTTGGTGATAAATCTCAGTCGCACTTTGGTTGTGGGTATGATTCTTGTAGCTTTATCCGACTTGACGGGTTGTCACCCGGTCCGTGTTTTGTCCTTTTTCAAAAAATATATAATTTTATAACATTCCCTAAAGTGTGATAAATTCTTCAAAATAACCATAACATGTTTTGACCTCAAATTTTATGTCATACCTCGCATTTTGTATCCCAAAAAGTAATAACCCATAATTTCCTCAAATTGAAGGATTATATAAACCCTAATGGTTCTTTATAACTATATAATCAAATGAAAAGATAATTCTTCCTCAATAAAATTTTTAATATAACAAGCTTTAGGGTTACAAATTCTATATGTCTTCCAAAGTAATCCCATAATTAATAAATTTAAACATATCATCAAAAATAGATCAAACATAACTCTTTAATTCTTAAATTGTAAACATCTTAATCATCCAACATTCTTCATGATCCTTTATTAATTTTTTTTCATCTTATTATTTTATACTACCATCTTAGAAACAAAATCATGCATATTTTCCTCATATTCAATAATGTAAAAAACTTGATCTAAGAAATAATCCATGCCATTCATAGGTCATTCTTAGTATCCTCATATTCAATTGGAATGGAATTAGGTACTGGTAAACATATATTTGTATGGTATTCCAGATCCCATTCACAAACCTTCTTCATTGGAAATATATTTGTCTAATGACTATACACACCACATTTATAACATTCAATTGATCCCTGAGAAAGAACTTCTTTCCCTTTATTATAGCCAACTGGATACTTCCTTTTTCTATGGCATGTTATTGCTTTATGAACTTCATTACCACATTTATAACATATTATCATCCCTTTAAAGAATTTTACTATAAGTTTCATTCCACATCCTTGACACATAGGTTTTTGAATATACTTACCTTTATTATTATTTCCAAAACTTCCATAGGGATTCTTCTCCCATATATATGATGCCTTTGAAAAATAACTAAGGTCCAAGTAGTCAATCATGACTCCAGATTGTTGGTTAAGAATAACCACAATATTTCTCATTGCGTCAACCATTTCATTTGGTTTCTTATTCAGAAAACCACCACAGTTTCCATCACATCCGTTGTAACTTTCGTACATTCTATATGAATCCATTTACTAAAACAAAATTTTCTGTGTATTTGTATCTTTAAAATCATCATTTACTTTCTTATAATAAGGGTAAATGCTAATATATACTTATTCATACTATCTTAAATTCATTCAATTTATCTAAAATAACTATGACTCTTTCCAAAATTATAACCACTGTGGTTATATAAAACATTTCACTTATGCTTAAATAACAACATAACCTTTAAAGGTATCTAAACCAACCTCTAGTACAAACTATAAGGCCCCAACCTTAAATATTACATAATTTTAACTTAAGTCAATAATTTGACTTTAATTCAAATTGAGGATCTATACAGGTTTAGATATTTAGATAATTAGGCCATAAACGATACATAATAACTTGAATATTACAAGTAGTCATTTATACTCATTATAAATTTTTTCTTATAAAAGAAAAAATCTTTAAAAAGTAACATGACTTCATTTCATGTTTTAACATCATAAATTTTACTTGAGCTCATCCTTGAATCTATTATTATTTATGTCTCGTGAAAATAATTTCTAAACATGGGATGCGCATAAAAAGTTCAGTAAGGGATACATAATGAATGAAAACTATTAGTCTTGCGAAAACATGTCAACCATGATAACATTATCATAAACTAATACTTTATGAAGTTGGGAAAACACTTCACTGAATATAATATCATTTCTTACACTTTTCAAAACAAAATATTTCCATAAAGTCCATAGAAAGAAACATAAAACATATAACGGTATCTTGGGAAATAAACATACATAAATGGAATAACCACATGGTCAACTTCCAGACATGTCACTAAATGGAATATCCATACGACCGACTTGCATTCCCAATGCATTAGATGTTATAAGGTAGCCACCCATCCTTGGATTATCACAAAACCACCCATCATTTTGTTTATCATGTATCCACCAATCATGGGTTTTCCACATAACCACCCGTCAAATTTAGAAGTACCATTATATAATTATAACACATAAAATGTTGTAAATATCAACATTTCACTAATAATTTTTCATTTGAAATAAAAATAAATCTTTTCAAGATATTGAAATAATTAATCCATTTCAAAAATATTTTTAAATACCAAATCAAACAAAAAGGGAATAAGGTATTTATTTTCCTTTTAAAAACATTAAGGTTTATAGAGGAATCCAAATATCAAATAAAGGTTACGGTGGTAGAGAGGTCGTTGTTGCTACATAAGTTAAAAACATTCCATTTGTCATTCTGTAAAATGCTTAATAGAAATCAAGATTATAATTAAAAGAAATTAAAATTAAATGGAGTTTATTATACACTGTGTAAAAGAAGGAGGTGTATATTATCAAAATAGTCCTTAATGAAGGGAGATTAACATGAAGTCTCTTACCTTGAGTCTGACTCATCACATATTTTCCAATTTATTCCTAAAAAATAAACATAAGTTAATTTTTACTTGATTAATAACATTTTTAAAGTTATTTATTAATTTAATATCACTTATTACCACGTTATATAAATTACATAATTTTTGAAGTTAATATCGGTTGTTCTGTCGATATTTGGTAATTGAATAGAAAATGAACTTCTTTTATGTAAATTGTCCATGTGGTAAAAATTCCATCATATCTAGAATATTATTAATTATTTAAGTATCAAATATAACCAATATATACGTACTTATAATATCCATAACTTTTGGTGATAATAAATTAACTGAATTATTCATGGAGATGATTGTTCGTACGTACGCATGAACACTACTTACATTTATTTGTCACACTAAAAGACTTATTGTAACACCCCAAGCTTCCATGGTACGTTTCCCTTCGAATAATGCAATAACGTGTGTTGTACGCAACCTCGAGCTCCAACACACACCACAATTAATTAAACTAGCCGCTGTGAATAGTAATACCTACTTTTTGAAATTTTATAAATTTTATTTATCAAAATGGACTTCATTTTTGGATTCGGATTATCGAAATTATCCTATGTTGAATTTTTGGTATTTTTCTGAGAACTTCTAATTTTTTATGAATAGTGAAAAATACTTAAAAACAACTTTTTTAATCAAAATAATTTATAGTGATAAATTATAATATTTAGTTGTTTTAAAGTATAATTAGAATATATTTTTACCATTTTATCCAATGGTGGTCATTAGAATTAATTTAACATTGAAATTAGACATAAACAATTGCCAATCTTTTGATATAAATTGTTTCTTAAAAACACGCTATTTGTTGTAACAGCGGGGATTAATTATAAAATTAATTAATTCAACTTATATGTTTGGAATTTTTTAAAATAGACATCATTTTTGAATTCGGAATATCAATTATAGCTTAGGGTGAAATTTTGGCCTTATTCTGAAAAACTTCAATTTTTGATGAATAGTGAAACCACTAAGTGGTTGTTAAAAACTGATTTTTCGTTAATATTACCACTTCTGTGATTTTATTTTCAAAAATCTGACATACATGGTTGTCATTAAGAAGTAAAATGGGGTTCAATGAGATTAAAATAATTTTTTTGTGAATAGTAACTTTTCAGTTCTTAATCACGATTAGAGGTAATTATTGTAGTTTAAGGTAAAAGTAATGTTTTAATAATATGAGATGAGCTTGACACTTGTCCTACTACTATTGGATGAGTCATGGCCGACCAAGACAACCCATGGGTCAACTTGGGGACCCCATGGAGCCACTTTGGTTGGAAAATGACATTAATATATATTTATTTAATGTTAAAATTAAATTGACACAAACATGAGTTGTTTTACTAAAATAGTTTTTAAGTGGGGTTAAACAAGTCCAAATTTTGACTATAAATATTCATTAGAAAGATAAAAAGATTTCCTAAATCATAGTAGTTTTTTTATAATTTTTAGACATTAAATAAATTAAATTATTTATGACATCAGTATGATGCACCGATGACCTCATTATTTAAAGATTTTAATAAAATCAAATGATAATGTAAAATACAAGGCTTACACTTGTCCAAAGACTATTGGATGGGTATATTTCGAACCCTTATCACCTTAGAAACGAATTATATAAGTGTGGGACCTTTATAATCCTAAAATCATTGTATAATAATGTAACATTTCAATCTTTCCAAAAGATCCCCTCCTCTCCTCTTATAAAAGGCCCCAACCTCTACCACCTTATTCACACTTTCAAGCCTTTTGGTTCGGCCAAACTCTGCCCAAATACTCTCCCAACTTCTCTCCCTTCATCCTAGAAGCTTTACTTTAGTCAGAAAGCCATTCTAAGGAGTCCTTTTGATCAAATCAAAAGGAATAACCCGAAGAAGAGGTAACATTTTCATCACCCTCTTTCAAGTTTCTTTCTTCTTCCACTCCCTCTTTGTTTATTATTTCAATTCTAAAATTATAACTCCAGTATATTATATATAATGTGATGTTATTATAAATATGGAACAACCATATTCAGTATTCTACCCATCATTTGAATGACATGTCACCATACGTGCGTACGTACGGCTAACCGTCTCTACGTCGTGGTGTAATTGTTATTCAATATATTATTATTTAGATGGGTATAATAATGATATTTAATTCATGTAAATAATAAATATAACATGATAATGATTATGTATATATTATATTCTATCCAATTATATATTATTTTAATATCAAAATATTGATATTGTCGCTCGTGTGTACGTACGGACTACCGTCTCCACGAACGCGATGAGATTCATTCTCCGTCGTATCCATTCAAGTATAATTATCATTTGATGATTTAAAAATAATTTTTAAGGGCATGATATCATTCTGGATATGAATAAGATACAACCTATCCATGAAAAACACGACTTACGTAACAAAACATATAAAAGAAAACGAGTAAGTTAACACCCGAAACAACGATAAATCTAAGATATTGTTAACAAAGCAATGTTAAAAGATCATATATGATATCATATGAATGTATATGATTCTTGTATAATTTAATAAAAATTATTTCACCATTATACAGGAGGTTAACCTACCCCAACCAAGGAAAAGTACAAGGTAAGGGTTTACTTCACAACCTCTTCATTATCCAAGGTTGTTTATACATAATTATCTACTGGGACCTCGTTATCATCCACATCCATGTTTCTTAAAAATTTCTTTCAAAACATTTTTACTATTAAATGGAAAATGGGTTAATGTCATTTATACCCTTATACGTTTTTGAAAGGAATCTTACCGTCGTTTTCCAAACAATGTACTTTTTGACCTTTTTGACAAATTTAAGGTAAGAATGTTTTTTTTAACTTATACGGCGGGTGCGGATATTTTCCGCCATTATAACTTCGTTGAAGCTTCCCTTACAAGCTTATAATAATATTTTCAAAGTAAATGTATTATTTTATAATTTTGGGACTTTTAAATGATTTCAAAAAAGAGAGATATTTCTCTCAAATAGCTTTGATTTCATCCATGTCAACATCCATTGATGGGTTTTAAGTTAATTTTAAATTGATTTATGATAAAAAAAAACTTCCATTGAGCATTTTGTGAAACATTTGACTATGGATGTGTTATTTTTATACCATCCATAGTTTATGGAGAAACTTTTGACATTTCGTATGCTAGTTTTAATACGAATATTTGTGTTATGTTTAAACCTATTCATATGAGGAATGTATTGGACTTAATAAGTGACGGGTGGAGCCCGCTATAGCTCCTCGATGCATCGGTAGGTCTCATGAGACAACTAGACGTGGAATTGGCCGAGGCCCTTTCCCAATTTGATTTATAGTTTTGGCCGAGGCCTTAATCATTTTAGGCATCTTGGCCGAGGCCTTGAAAAAATGTTTCAGAATGTCTGGCATTATACATTCCCTCATTATGAAATTGGTTATTGATATTTCATGTGATTATTCGTCTAGTAGAATATCCATGTGAGTAAGTAATGGCATTATTTTATTTTACTTTTGCCATATTATGCTGAAGTTCAAGTTCAATAAGGCTTTTGTTTTGTTATACATTGCCTTAAATTCTTATGTTTTCTTATGAAAGTTTCCGCTATATTGTTATCCTTACGGAGCATTTGAGCTCACCCCTTTCAATGTTTTATTTTTCCCAGGATGTGAAGAAGTGTATTATGACTGACTTGCAAGAATAGTCAGTGAGGATATGAGTGTGGACTAGGGAGACCATGTTATTGTAGTTTTCATTTTTATGATGTAATGTAATGTTTATGAATGTATCTAGTGTTTCCAAGGCTACTAAACTAATCAGTCTTTCGAGACTTGATCTTTGTGATCATGCCAATGTTACGAAGTAATGCACCGACTCTAGGTAGCTGGGGTCGGGGCGTTACAGTTGGTATCAGAGGAATTCTAGTACAAACCTTGGAAGCTAGATTTAGACAAACACTGATTAGAGCACGTAGACCTAAGATGAAATTTGAGGATTAGTATAGAAGAACTTCCTAAAATTTTGGTATTGTAGAGATTTTGTGAGTTTTCCGAGTAATACATCCCTGTCTGGATACGAGCCGGTAGAGGTGGCTCTGGAAAAGATGTACCTAGGGGTAAAACCCGAAAACACCGCTTTGAGCTAGACTCGAACGGGAACTGGTGCACGACAACGGGCCTTGCTGCCCTCTTGGTTACGACACTCCCGGGGGATATGCTTAGGATAATTCCCAGTTTCTTTACAAACCACTATGAAGGGTTACGAGTATATACATCCTCAAAGAAAACATTTTTATAATTATGGATTATATCCATAATTAGCTCAATTTATGTTAAGTGTTTTACAAGTATGGAATTATGTATTTTGATTCATAAACTAATCTAGTTTATGCCATTATTTAGAAATGGCGCCTAGTGGAAGGAATGGAAACCGTATCAATGCATGCACTCTGTGTAGGGATTTCCCTCCTGCTCAAGATAATTATGGTGGAGCTAGTGATACAACTGGTGATGATCAGCTTCTCACCGTACTGGGACAACTCACGCAGGTTATGAATAACAACCTTACTCGTATGGAGCACCCTGATCCGCAACGTGGAGGATCAATGCTAGACCGTTTCATGAGGCAAAAACCACCATCCTTCAATGGGAGTAAAAATCCTATAGTAGCTGAGCAATGGATAAATTCCTTAGAGAATATATTCCATGCCTTGGGGAGTAGTGAAAGGGAGAAAGTTGTCATGGCAGTTTACTGCCTCACTGGAGATGCCGATCAATGGTGGTCACTAATTCAAAACACAAAGGAAGATGATGAATTAACAAACATGTAATGGCAGGAGTTCAAAGAGCTGTTCTTAGAAAAATACTTTCCTCGAGACCATCGAGCAGATATGGAAAGGCAATTTCTGGGTCTGAGGCAGAAGGAGGATGAGAATGTCGCAAAGTATGAGGCTAACTTTACAAGGTTAACAAGGTATGCTGCAGATTACATACGTAACCCAAGAAGTAATACTGGTCGTTTATTTGATGGGTTAAAACCATTTCTCTGTTGAGCTTTAGTATCACAAACCTTCTCTTAATACGAAGTTATTGTCTCATGCGCTATCAAGACGGAAAAGGAATTCTCTAAGTCTTATGACATTAAATCAAAGCAAGATAAGAAGAGATCCTCTGAAAACTCTGGAAAAGGAAATAAGGAAACGGGGAAGAAGGGTAGAAATGAATTTCCACCCTGTGATAATTGTGGTAGGAAGCACCCTGGTGCCTATCTAAAAGGAAAAGGAGTATGTTACAAGTGTGGTGAAAAAGGCCACCAAGCTCATGAATGCAAGGGAAAGAAAGCGGCTGTCAACGTGGAATGCTATAATTGTATAGAGAAGGGACATTATGCAAATGAAGTTCCTAAGCGTCAGGGGAACTTACCTCAGAAGAGGCCAAGGGATTAGGGCCAGGCTTATGCTATCACTACTGCTGAGGTGGAAGCTCCGAAAGACGTGGTGGCAGGTAATTTAATGGTTTCCTCATGTTTAGAAAATGCATTATTTTATTCTGGGTCATCGCATTGTTTCATATCTTCCCAGCTTGCTAAGAAAATTAGATATTTCCAATTTGATTTAACAAGGGAGTTGTAGGTCAAAACCCCTAAGGGAAGTATTGTTGCAACAAAGTTTTGTCGATTAGTTCCCATTAGAGCACCTAAATGTTCTTTACCTGCTGATATCATCGTCATACCCATGATTGAATTTGATATAATCCTCGGTATGGATTGGCTTTCGGACCGTGATGCAAAAATTTATTGTAAGAGGAAAGAGGTTACGATTCTTGATGATGATGATAAGGAACACCTTATCTTTAGAGAAGAATCGTCGCCACATAATTATTATCTAGATCCACCCCCAGTAGCTCAACTAAATTCAATTATTGGGGAGGAAGAGAAGGAAATTACTGAGGGTGAGGAAAGGAATATTCAAATAGAGGATGTACCTATTGTGAGAGAATATGATGATGTGTTTCTGGAAGATTTACCTGGACATCCTCCAGAACGAGAAGTTGAGTTTTCCATTGATTTAATTCATGGATCAAGGCCCATATCGAAGACCCCTTATAGAATGGACACTGTGGAATTAGTTGAACTAAAGAAACAACTAGAGGAATTGAGTAATAAGGGATTTATTCGCCCTACTGTTTCTCCTTGGGGAGCCCCAGTTCTTTTTGTTAAGAAGAAAGATGGATCTATGAGGTTGTGCATCGACTATAGGGAGATTAATGCTATAACAATAAAGAACAAGTATCCCCTACCTCGCATTGATGATTTGTTTGACCAACTTCATGGAGCTCAATACTTTTCAAAGATTGACCTTCGGTCTGGATACCATCAGTAGTGTGTGAAGAAGGAAGACGTTCCAAAGACAGCATTTCGAACAAGGTACGGGCATTACGAGTTTACAGTAATGCCTTTTGGATTGACTAATGCACCCTCTGTTTTCATGGATATAATGAATAGAGTTTTCATGTAATATCTTGATGAATTTGTAGTGGTATTTATTGATGATATCTTGGTATACTCCAAAATCCACGAAGATCATGAAAATCACTTACGCATTATCCTGAAGACTCTTAGAAGACATGAATTATATGGGAAATTTAGCAAGTGTGAATTCTGGCTTCAAGAGATTTCTTTTCTTGGCCATATTTTCTCTAAGGATGGAATTTCCGTTGATCCTTATAAAACCAAGGCAATCCAAGAATGGCCAGCACCGAAAAGTATAACTGAGGTACACAGTTTTATTGGCTTAGCAGGTTATTATCGACATTTCGTCCAGAATTTTGCCAGATTGGCTAACCCATTGACAAAGCTCACGCGTAAAGGGATTAAATTTGTCTGGACAAAAGAGTGTGAAGAATTTTTTGAAGAACTGAAGAGAAGATTAGTGAACGCCCCTGTATTGACTCTACTATCGGGGAATGATGGGTTTGTTATTTATAGTGATGCATCGAAGAAAGGACTTGGTTGTGTCCTTATGCAGAATGATAAGGTTATTGCCTATGCATCACAACAGCTAAAAATTCATGAGCAAAACTATCCTACTCATGATATTGAGTTAGCAGCTTTTATCTTTGCTTTAAATATATGGAGACATTACCTCTATGGTGAAAAATGTGAGATTTATACTGATCACAAGAGTTTGAAGTATATTTTCTCACAAAAAGAACTCAACATGAGGCAAAGAAGATGGCTTGAACTACTCAAGGATTATGATTGCACGATACATTACCACCCGGGGAAGGCAAACAAGGTGGCAGATGCTTTGAGTAGAAAAGACCATGGAGTTTTGAATGTGATGAGAATTGAACGGGATCCAATTTTCATGGATCTAGTGAAGATGGACATGGGAATAACTAGGGAATGTGAAACATCAATGGTTTTTCAAATGGTTTCCAAACCATCATTACTAGAAAGGATTAAGAGTTCTCAGACCAATGATGAGGAATTTCAGAAGAAGATTAAAACTGTGAATGATGGAAGATTGAGGGACTTTGTGTATAAGGATGGAATTTTGAAATTCGGGAAGAGACTTTGTGTTCCTGATATACCTGATCTAAAAAGGGAATTGCTGCATGATGCTCATAGTTCCAATTTCTCTATACACCCTGGGAGCACCAAAATGTATAGAGATTTGAAGGAACATTTTTGGTGGGACAATATGAAGAGGGAGATTGCTGATTTTTTGTCGAGGTGTATGGTTTGTCAACAAGTGAAAGCTGGAAGGCAACATCCGGGTGGAGTATTGCAACCCCTTCCCATACGTGAGTGGAAATGGGATAATATTACGATGGACTTTGTCATGGGAATACCAAAGACTCCTAGAAGGAATGATGCAATATGGATCATTGTTGATCGTCTTACTAAGTCAGCACATTTTCTGGCTATACGGGAGGATCTACCACTTGAACGTCTAGCAAGACTATATATTAATGAAGTTGTAAGACTTCATGGAGTACCCCTATCGATTGTTTCTGATCGTGATCCTCGTTTTACTTCAAGATTTTAGAAAAGTCTTCAAAAGGCCTTGGATACTGAACTTCGTTTGAGTACTGCCTATCACCCTCAAATAGATGGACAATCATACCGGACAATTCAAACCTTAGAAGACATGTTGAGATCATGCTATCCTGACTTTCAGGGTATGTGGGATCAATATTTACCACTGGTAGAATTTTCCTATAACAATAGCTTCCATTCAAGCATTCAGATGGGACCTTATGAAGCGTTATACGGAAAGATATGTCGTACACGAACCTATTGGGATGATGTTGGTGAAAGAAAACTTGTGGGACCAGAACTGGTGGAAGAAACAATGGAAAAGGTAAAGGTAATCCAAAACCACATCATATCAGCTCAAAGTAGGCAGAAGAGATATGCCGATAATAGAAGAAAGGTTTTGGAATTTCAGGTGGGAGATCATGTTTTCCTAAAGGTATCTCCATGGAAGGGAGTTATACGTTTTGGTAAGAATGGTAAGTTGAGTCCCAGGTACATCGGACCTTTCTAAATTCTAGATCGTATTGGGGTTGTAGCTTATTGTTTGGCGATGCCGCCAAATCTCTCCAAAGTTCACGATGTTTTCCACATATCGCTATTGAGAAACTACATGCCCGACCCAACACATGTACTTACCTATGAGGAATTAGAACTGGAACCCGATCTATCTTATTGTGAAGAGCCCATCAGAATTCTTGATGTGAGGGAGCAGGTGCTGAGAAACCGAACGACTCGTCTGGTAAAGGTTTTGTGGAGAAATCATAAAATGGAAGAGGCAACGTGGGAACCCGAGGAACTTATGATGAAGAACCACCAGAGTCTTTTTATGCCGTAATACCTTAGAAATTGTGAGGACGCAATTATTTGAAGGAGGGGAGAATGTAACACCCCAATCTTCCACGGTACGTTTCCCTTCGAATAATGCAATAGCGTGTGTTGTACGCAACCTCGAGCTCCAACACACACCACAACTAATTAAACTAGCCGTTGTGAATAGTAATACCTACTTTTTGAAATTTTATAAATTTTATTTATCAAAATGGACTTCATTTTTGGATTCAGAATATCGAAATTAGCCTATGTTGAATTTTTGGTATTTTTATGAGAACTTCTAATTTTTTATGAATAGTGAAAAATACTTAAAAACAACTTTTTTAATCAATATAATTTATTGTGATAAATTATACTATTTAGTGGTTTTAAAGTATAATTAGAATATATTTTTACCATTTTATCCAATGGTTGTCATTATAATTAATTTAACATTGAAATTGGACATAAAAAATTGCTAATCTTTTGATATAAATTGTTTCTTAAAAACACGCTATTTGTTGTAACAACGGGAATTAATTATAAAATTAATTAATGCAACTTATATGTTTGGAATTTTCTAAAGTAGACATCATCTTTGAATTCGTAATATCAATTATAGCTTAGGGTGAAATTTTGGCCTTATTCTGAAAAACTTCAATTTTTGATGAATAGTGAAACCACTATGTGGTTGTTAAAAACTGATTTTTCATTAATATTACCACTTCTGTGATTTTATTTTAAAAAATACGACATACATGGTTGTCATTAAGAATTAAAATGTGGTTCAATGAGATTAAAATAATTTTTTGGTTAATAGTAACTTTTAAGTTCTTAATCACGATTAGAGGTAATTAGTGTAGTTTAAGGTAAAAATAATGTTTTAATAATATGAGATGAGCTTGACACTTGTCCTACTCCTATTGGATGAGTCATGGCCGACCGAGACAACCCATGGGTCAGCTTAGGGACCCCATGGAGCCACTTTGGTTGGGAAATGACATTAATATATATTTATTTAATGTTAAAATTAAATTGACACAAACATGAGTTGTTTTACTAAAACAGTTTTTAAGTGGGGTTACACAAGTCAAAAATTTTACAATAAATATTCATTATAAATCTAAAAGGATTTCCTACATCATAGTATTTTTTTATATTTTTTAGACATTATATAAATTAAATTATTTATGACATCATTATGATGCAGCGATGACCTCATTATTTAACGATTTTAATAAAATGAAAAGATAATGTAAAATCCAAGGCTTACACTTGTCCAAAGACTATTGGATGGGTATATTTAGAACCCTTATCACCTTATCCACTAATTATATAAGTGTGGGACCTTTATAATCCGAAAAGCATTGTATAATAATGTAACATTTCAATCTTTCCAAAAGAGACCCTCCTCTCCTCTTATAAAAGGTCCCCACCTCTACCACCTTATTCACACTTTAAAGCCTTTTGGTTCGGCCAACCTCTTCCCAAATACTCTCCCAACATCTCTACCTTCATCCTAGAAGCTTTAATTTAGTCAGAAAGCCATCCTAAGGAGTCCTTTTGATCAAATCAAAAGGAATAACCCGAAGAAGAGGTAACATTTTCATCACCCTCTTTCATGTTTCTTTCTTCTTCCACACCCTCTTTGTTTATTATTTCAATTATAAAATTATAACTACAGTATCTTCTATATACTGGGATGTTATTATAAATATGGAACAACCATATTCAGTATTCTACCCATCATTTGAATGACATGTCACCATACATGCGTACGTACGGCTTACCGTCTCCACGTCGTGGTGTAATTGTTATTCAATATATTATTATTTAGATGGATATAATAATGATATGTAATTCATGTAAATAATAAATAAATCATGATAATGATTCTGCATATATGATATACTATCCAATTATATATTATTTTAATATCAAAATAATGATATTGTCGCTCGTGCGTATGTACGGACTACCGTCTCCACGAACGCGATGAGATTCATTCTCCGTTGTATCCATTCAAGTATAATTATCATTTTATGATTTAAAAATAATTTTTAAGGGCATGATATAATTCTGGATATGAATAAGATACAACCTATCCATGAAAAACATGACTTACGTAAAAAAACATATAAAAGAAAATGAGTAAGTTAACACCCGAAACAACGATAAATCTAAGATATTGTTAACAAAGCAATGTTAAAAGATCATATATGATATCATATGAATGTATATGATTCTTGTATAATTTAATAACAATTATTTCACCATTATACAGGATGTTAACCTACCCCAACCAAGGAAAAGTACAAGGTAAGGGTTTACTTCACAACCTCTTCATTATCCAAGGTTGTTTATACATAATTATCTACTGGGACCTCGTTATCATCCACATCCATGTTTCTTAAAAATGTCTTTCAAAACATTTTTACTATTAAATAGTAAATGGGTTAAATTCATTTATACCCTTATACGTTTTTGAAAGGAATCTTACCGTCGTTTTCCAAACAATGTACTTTTTGACCTTTTTGACAAATTTAAGGTAAGAATGTTTTTTTTAACTTATATGGCGGGTGCGGCTATTTTCTGCCATTATAACTTCGTCGAAGCTTCCCTTACAAGATTATAATAATATTTTCAAAGTAAATGTATTATTTTATAATTATGGGACTTTTAAATGATTTCAAAAAAGAGAGATATTTCTCTCAAATATCTTTGATTTCATCCATGTCAACATCCATTGATGGGTTTTAAGTTTATTTTAAATTGATTTATGATACAAAACTTCCATTGAGCATTTTGTGAAACATTTGACTGTGGATGTGTTATTTTTATACCATCCATAGTTTATGGAGAAACTGTTGACATTTCGTATGCTAGTTTTAATACGAATATTTATGTTATGTTTAAACCTATTCATATGAGGAATGTATTGGACTTAATAAGTGACGGGTGGAGCCCGCAATAGCTCCTCGATGCATCGGTAGGTATCATGAGACAACTAGACGTGGAATTGGCCGAGGCCCTTTCCCAATTTGATTTATGGTTTTGGCCGAGGCCTTAATAATTTTAGATGTCTTGGCCGAGGCCTTGAAAAAATGTTTCAGAATGTCTGGCATTATACATTCCCTCATTATGAAAGTGGTTATTGACATTTCATGTGATTATTCGTCTAGTAGAATATCCATGTGAGTAAGTAATGGCATTAGTTTATTTTACTTTTGTCATATTATGCTGAAGTTCAAGTTCAATAAGGCTTTTGTTTAGTTATACATTGCCTTAAATGCTTATGTTTTCTTATGAAAGTTTCCGCTATATTGTTATCCTTACGGAGCATTTGAGATCACCCCTTTCAATGTTTTATTTTTCCCAAGATGTGAAGAAGTGTATTATGACTGACTTGAAAGAATAGTCAGTGAGGATATGAGTGTAAACTAGGGAGACCATGTTATTGTAGTTTTCATTTTTATGATTTAATGTAATGTTTATGAATGTATCTAGTGTTTCCAAGGCTACTAAACTAATCGGTCTTTCGAGACTTGATCTTTGTGATCATGCCAATGTTACGAAGTAATGCACCGACTCTGGGTAGCTGGGGTCGGGGCGTTACACTTATAATAAAATGATATAAATGTATATTATGATAAAAGTGTTATATTTATTTCATGTGTGTTTCAAAGGTTTATTAAAACCATCTTTTATATGTTCCATGTATAGCATGAACGAGTCATATCACATTGAGGGAGCGGTAGTCCACACTTCTTCAAATAAAATTTTCATTTTTACATATAATGGAAAGAATAAAGGTATATTGTAAATAAAAATTAAAGAATCATAGAGACAATATAAAAATAATATATATTATATATAAATATAGTTACATTATAATTTCCACCATGAGTGGTGTTAGGGGGAAATCAAACATTCATCGTTTCGTGAGGTAGTAGTTCACTGTACATAGAAACAGTATGTTCGTATCTATTAGATGGAGGTGCGTGTAACTATAGTTTGAATCCTTATCTTACCAACATCCTATTATATTATGTTTACTGTTTTTTCTATAATCAAATAATAAGAATATCATAGGGAGTGGATATGGAAAATAAAAAAAAGAACTTTAGAGAAGACGCTACCTCTAAATCAGGTAACATTTTTTATTTTAGCCAAAAGGATTTCTTGAATTTCTTTAATCCAAATTTAAGACTTCTAGCAGAAAGCGACGAATGTTTTAAGTTTATTAAAGTAAAATTTGGATGATCCAAGGGTCTTGATAAGTGTGAGTAATTGGGTAGATGTTGTGGGATTTTATAAGAGGGAGTAGGGGAACTTTAGAAAGATCTTGAAATATTAATTTTTTATAATTTAAATTTCAATTAAAAAATTTCCAAAACAAATTTAATTCTAATATAAGATTATTTTGGTTCAAATTAAAATCATCCAATAATTTATAGACATGTTTTGAATATTTTTTTTATCCTTATGTTTTTGGTTAAAACCTTATTTTACCCTATTTAATCTTGTAGTGATATCTTGTTATTTCCACATTGTGGGGTAATTTATTACACCCCAAGCTTCCACGATAAGCTTCTCTATGAATAATACAGTAGCGTGTGTTGTATGCAACTTCGAGTTCTAACATACACCACAACAAATCAAACTAGAAGTTATGAATTGTAATACCCACTTTTTGAAATTTTATGCATTTTATCTTTCAAAATTGACTTTATTTTTGGATTCAGAATATCGAAATTAGATTAAGGTGAATTTTTGGTACTTTTCTGATAACTTTCATATTTTGATGAATAGTGAAAAGTACTATATTTTAATTAAAAAGAACTCTTTTAATTGAAATAATTAATAGTGATAAATTATGAATTTGAGTGGTTTTAAATTATATTTAGAATATATTTTTACAATTCAATCCAATATTGGTCATTGTAAATAATTTTACATTTAAACCGGACATAAACACGTGTCAATCTTTTGATTGTTATTGTTTCTTAAAAAACCTCTTTTTGTTTTGACAGCGGGAATTACTTTTAAATTAATAAATTTAACTTCTATGTTTTTAATTTGGTAAAATAGATTTCATTATCAAATTAATAATATCAAAATTAGATTAGGGTAAATTTTTGGTATTTTTCTGAAAACTTTTAATTTTTGATGAATAGGGAAAAACACTGAGTTATAGTTTAAAACCGAATTTTTATTTAAATAATAATTTATTTTATTTAAATTATTTAATGTCAAAATAGATACATAATTCCTATATAAGTTCAATGTAATTCATTGGAGTCGGTTTATAATAATTTTAGATATATAAAAATTTCATTGAACGTTTCATTGTCTTTTACCCACCTCCTATGAGCTTTTGTAAATTCACATAAAATTTAATTTTACAGCTTCTGGGAGTTGAATTTTAAAAATCTGAGAGACACGGTTAATATCAAGGAGTAAAATTTGGTTCAATGAGATGAAAATAATTTTTGGTGAATAGTAACTTTTTACTTTTATTTACCACGGTTAAAAGTAAATAGGGTAAATAAGGGTAAAAATGATATTAATATTACCCTCAAACATGTCATAATTCTATTGGAAAAGTTTATATCGACTAAAAACAACCTTAGGAATAAAATATTATAATTTAGGACCACTTGGATTAGCTTAGGACATTTATTATTATTTAATTTAAAGAAGAGTTAAAAGAGTTAAAATCACAGTTTAATAACTAAAATATTTTTAATATGGGGTTTTACATAAGATATATTTTATTGAAAATTATCATTATAAATATAATAATATTTCCTAAATCATGGTATTTTATTTATAATTTTTAGACATTAAATAAATAAATATATTTATGACATAATGATGATGTAGTAATTACCTTATTCATGAAAGAATCAAATAAATTGTATTATAAATTTTAAAATAAATAAAATTTCAACGTTTTTATGATATAAAAGAATTTTCTAGGTGAATATGACATGTTAGGATTGATTAAATGTATTTTTTTTCAAGTAATCATGTTGTTATAATTTTTACAAATACCAAATACCAAATAGTGTCAAAATTTATATAAAATAGTTTTTGAAACAAATATTATATTATTAATTGATATAATGGTCCTAAAAATCTAAGGATCAGCCAAAAGACTTATCTAATAATATATATGACATTAATGAACCAATTGGGGTTCCATTGGTAGTATATAGTATGTTTATTAACCATATAGTGTAAGAATACAAAAAGACACGGTAAAAGCTAAATTATTTAACTTAGAGTTAAATCTAAATGATAATGTTAACATGGTAACCTAAACTTGTCTAAAACCTATTGGTTGAGTTTTTTTAAAACTACCCCCACCTTAGACTTTAAATATTCACCTTTGGATCCATTATAAACCGAATATGATTTTATTATAATATACTATTTTATGTTTTTCCCAAGGTGCCCCTCACCCCTCTTATAAAAAGCCACTCCCCCTTCTCTCTAATTCACACATTCTAATCCATTTGGCTCAGCCAAACCCTACCCAAATACCCTATAAACTATACTCCATTCAACATAGAGGCCTTATTTTGATTATAAACCCACCTAAGGAGCCCTTTTGATCAAATCAAAAGAAAGAACCCGAAGAAGAGGTGATGATTTCACCACCCTCTCACAAGTTCCTTTCTTCTTCCACTTCATTTTTCTTTGTTGTTTCCATTATAAAATAATGACTCTAGTATATTATATATACTGTGATATTATTATAATTATGGTATAACCAAATTCATTATTCTATCCACACTTTGAATGACATGTGATAATACGTGCGTATGTACGGCTTACCGTCTCCACGTCGTGGTGTAATTGTTATTCAATACATTATTATATGGATGGGTATAATAATGATGTTTATTTGATGTAAATAATAAATATAACATGATAAGGATTATGTATATATTATATACCATTCAATTATATATTATATTAATATAAAAATAATGATATTTTCGCTCGTGCGTACGTACGGATTACTGTCTCCACGACGCGATGAGATTCATTTCCAAGTTCATCATTCATCGACGATTATAAAAATATATATTACAAATAAGTATGTAATATAGGACATAATAATGCTACAGGATATATATATATATATATATTTATATATAAGTATTTATGTACTTACATACATCTTATTCACTTTCTTCCGTTCAATACTATATGAAAACAGAAACGGTGTTTATGCGTACGTACGGACTGTCATCTCCATAAACGGTGTTTTCCATTTCATACATATGTATATTATAAATTTTTATATTCTAAATATATATGATAAATAAATCATGTTTTATATTCTGGAAGTATTTAAATATTAATCTATGTGATACAATCAAGAGTAACATGTTAAATCACATATGATAAAGAAAGCGATTATTACCCGAAATATTAATATAACAAAGAAATTATTATTAAATGGGTAGTATAAAGTCATAAATGAATCATGTATGATATCATAAATATGGTTATGGTTATGGTATAATTTAATAGCATACTATAGTGTTCATACAGGAGGCTAAATGTACCATCGACTAAAGGAAAGTGCAAGGTAATGGGTTTTCATCTCACTCCTTATTCCTGTGAGATTAATGTCATATTGCCACTATTACCTTTCTTGTGGTGTATGTACTGCCCATAATTGAATTATTTATGTAATACACTTTAATTTATGTGTATTTACATATTCATTGTATGATACCTCTTTCATGAGTTGTTTTTTTCGTATGTTACCAAATTGGTAAGGGTTTATTTCACGATCTCTTTATTATCTGAGGTTGTTTATACGTAATTATCTACTGGGACCTCTTTATCATCCACATCCATGTTTCTTAAAAATTTATTTCAAATAATTATTACTATTTTATTGAATATGGGTTAAATTCATTTATACCCTTATTTTAATTTTTATAAGAGGTTTATAAATGAATATTTCCGTCGTTTTCCAAACAAGGTCCTTTTTAACCATTTCAACAAAATTATGGTAAGAATGTTTTTTTAACTTATACGGCAGGTTCAGCTATTTTCCACCATTATAAAATCTTTTAATCTTCCCATACAAGCTTATAAGAATATTTTCAGTGTAAATGTTTTCTTTTATTATTATGTGACTTTTAAATGATTTCAAAAAAAGAGAGTTTTCTCTTAAATAGTTTTGATTTCATCTATGTCAACATCCTTTGATAAATTTTACACTTTTTTGAATTTGATTTATTATAATAAAAATCTTACATATTTTATTTACGGTTTTTTTATATGTTTGATTATATATGAGTCATTTTTATGCCATTAATGTCTTATTATTAATGTTTTATCACTTCGTATGCCAGTTTTAATACGAATGTTTATGTTATATTTCATCCTCTTCTTAAGATGAATGTGTTGGACTAGTAAGTTCTAGGTTGGGGACCGGTAAAAGTAAGCCCTCCAGGATGGGGTCCGGTTACAGCAGACCCTCCAGGTTGGTGTTAGGTTATTAGAGGCACTCCGGGTTGGTGTCCGGTTATTAGAGGCACTCCGGGTTGGTGTCCGGTTATTAGAGGCACTCCGGGTTGGTGTCCGGTTATTAGAGGCACTCTGGGTTGGAGTCCGGTTACAGAGGCTCTTCGGGTTGGGTTCCAGTTACAGTTATCCCTTAGGTCTTGGCACGAGGCCTTGACACAGAAATTAATGTTCGGCATTATGCATTCCATCATTAGGAAAGTGGTTGTTGATATTTCATGTGATTATTCTATTAGTAGAATATCCATGTAAATAATTAAATGGAATTATTTAATTTTATTTCTGCCATATAATGCTGATGTTCAAGTTTAAAAGGCTTTTTTTAGTTTTATACATTGCCTTAAATGTTTATACTTATTTTTGAATGTTTCCGCTATATTGCTTACCCTTACTGAGCGTTTGAGCTCACCCCTTTCTATGTTTTATTTTCCCAGGATTCCAAGAAGTGTATTGTGATTGATATGTAGGGTTAAGCAAAGGGAATAATGGAATTCATAATGGATTATTTATGTTTTTTTGTATGTAATGTAACATTCATGTATGTAATCTATTTTCCAAGACTGCTAAACTGATCGGTCCTTCGAGACATGATTCCTTGTAATCATGCCAATGTTTTAAAATAATACACCGACTCAAGATAACTGGGATCGGGGAATTAGAGTTGGTATCAGAGGAAGTTTAGCAATAACCTGGGAAACTAGATTTAGATAAACTATTATTAGAGAACATAGCCCTATGATAGACTTTAAGGATTAGTATAGAAGAACTTACTAGAATTTTTTTATTGAAGAGATTTTGTGAGTTTTCCAAGCAATGCATCTCTGTCTGGATATGAGCAGGTAGAGGCAGCTCTGGCACAAATGTACCTAGAGGTAAAACCCAAAAACACCGCTTTGAGATAGACTCGAATGAGAACTAGTGCATGAAAATGGGCCTTACTGCACTCTTTGTTACAACACTCCTGGGGGATATGCTTACGATAATTCTAATTTTCTTTAAAAACCATTATGAAGGGATTATGAGATATACTTACTCAAAGAAAACATTTTTATGATTATGGATTATATCCCTAAACTGTTCAATTTACGTTAGGTATTTTACAAGTTTGGTATTATTAATTTCAATTCATAAACTGACCTAGTGTAAGACATTGTTTAGAAATGGTGCCCGGTAGAAGGATTAAGAACTCCAGCAATACGCATGATCTAAAGAGTAAGAATGATCATATCATTCATGGTCTTAAACTATAATTTAGAAGGGAAATAGTCTCCCACGTATTATCCTCATATGAATAAATAGTATCATGTGTTGATAAGATAAGTAAAGAATTCTTTGAGTCCTATGGCATTGAAGGGAAGCCATAGAAGAAAAAAAATGGTATAGAGAAGGACAGATAAAGGGAAGAATGTAAAGAAGGATTTTACCATATTTTATAACTGTTGAAAGAATCACCTTGGAAAATGCATGAAAGGAAGGGGACTATGTTATAATTATGGAGAAAAAGGACACCAAGTACGTGACTACAAGTGTAAAAAAATGGTTTTAAATGTACAATGCTTCATCTGCAAAGATTTTGGACACTACACGAACCAATGTCTCAATCATCAGACTAGGCCGAAAATGATGCTATTGGATAACAACCAAGTTATGATACTACCAAAAATGAAGAGGAATGACTAGTGTTCTTGTGTTGTTACTTTAGAATTATTTCATTTAAGTGTTGTATCAATGATGTTCTGGTAATAAATAAGAATTGTACTGCAGTACTATTTCATTGAGGATTTGAGATTTTAGGGTACTTAAAAAAGTGACTCTACAGTGAGTTAAAATTTTTGGAAATTACATAGTTGGAGGAAATATAAACCTTAATATGGTCCTAATATTGAGGTACTGAATTTGGAATAAGATATGGTTGATTTGGGTAAATTATATTGGATATTCTAAAATACCTTGAAACTGAATAATGATTTTTCAACATTGGAGTTTACAAAATTTTTGATAGGAGTATATCTAGTATTCTATAAATAATAAGGGAGCTTGAATGTAATGAATAAGGTTTTATGTTAATTCATGATGTTACCATATTTTAAAATAATACATGGTGAAGGTGATCACATGTTATTACATGGAAAAAAGGATCTTCATTGTGCTTAGCTTCCTTATAAATTTTGGACTGTGAGTTTGGATAGTAGTATTTTGGATAAGTCTAAAGGTTGTAATGGATTAAGATTGAAATGTTATTTTTGGATTTTTATAAAAGGACAACACATAGACCGTGTGACAACCCATCATGTTGGACAAAGCTGTGGGAATCGAACCCACAACAATAGTGCGATTGAGATTTATCTCCTACCACTGGACTACGTGAAGTCCCTGGATTGTATAATGTAGTTTCTTTTTTTCAATGGGTCTGATATGTTAATTATACATTAATTATATTTAAAACCCTATACGATTAGGATAAATATAGTATTTTTGAGTTGTATTGTGTTTTCTAGTGAAAGATGAGTTTGTGGTAGAAATTTATTAATGGATAAAACTCTAATTATAAAGTAATTATATCTCCTTATGATCTTATACAATCTCATAAATAAATTCCTCAACATTATGAAATGAAACTTAGAACAAAAATGTTGTCCTAGATGGTACCTTAGATCATCACAAATTTATGGCTTTGGGATTATTGGCCTTTTAATAGACATGTTCTCTACCACTATCCATCAGATATTGATGGTTAGATTTCTCATCCATATCCATATTCTCCTTCATGGAACCCTAGTATGTGTTATTTTCGGTAACCTTCATACTTACCACTCTTTATTTTAAATAGAGGCCTCATAAATCCATTTTTCGATGTGGGATTTCAACTAAGATATTTTGAAATGTCAACCCCAAGTTTCCAATACCGAGCATAAATTACGAGGATGCAATTTATTGAAGTAGGGGAGAATGTAACACCCCAAGCTTCCACGGTACAGTTTTCATTGAATAATACAGTAGCGTGTGTTGTATGCAACTTCGAGTTCTAAAACACACCACAACCAATCAAACTAGACGTTATGAATTGTAATACCCACTTTTTGAAATTTTATACATTTTATCTTTCTAAATTGACTTCATTTTTGGATTCAGAATTTCAAAATTATCTTATGGTGAATTTTTTGTACTTTTCTGATAACTTTCATATTTTGATGAATAGTGAAAATTACTATTTTTTAATTAAAAACAACTTTTTTAATTGAAATAATTAATAGTGATAAATTATGAATTTGAGTGGTTTTAAATTATATTTATAATATATTTTTACAATTTAATCCAATGTTGGTCATTGTACATAATTTCACTTTTAAACCGGATATAAACAAGTGTCAATCTTTTGATAGTTATTATTTCTCAAAAACCTGCTTTTTGTTTTGACAGCGGGAATTAATTTTAAATTAATAAAACAAAACTTCTATGTTTTGAATTTGTTAAAATGGACTTCATTATTGAATTCGGAATATCAAAATTAGCTTAGGGTAATGTTTTGGTATTTTTCTGAAAACTTTTAATTTTTGATGAATAGTGAAAAACACTGAGTTATAGTTTAAAACCGAATTTTTATTTAAATAATTATTTATTTTATTTAAATTATTTAATGTCAAAATAGATACATAATAACTATTTATGTTCCATGTAATTCATTGGAGTCGGTTTATAATAATTTTAGATATATAAAAATTTCATTGAACTTTTCACGGTCTTTTACCCACCTCCTAGGGGCTTTTGCAAATTCACATAAAACATAATTTTACCACTTCTATGAGCTGAATTTTGAAAATCCGAGAGACACGGTTAATATCAAGGAGTAAAATTCGGTTCAATGAGATGAAAATAATTTTTGGTGAATAATAAATTTTTTATTTTATTTACCATGGTTAAATGTAAATAGGGCAATTAAGGGTAAAAATGATATTAATATTACCCTCACACATGTACTAATTATTTTGGAAAAGTTTATCTTGATCAAAAACAATCTTAGTAAGAAAATATTATCATTTATTTCCACTTGTATTAGATTATGAAATTTATTATTATTTAATTCAAAGAAGAGTTAATAGAGTTAAAATCAAAGTTTAATAACTAAAACATTTTTAATATGGGGTTTTACATAAGTTAAATTAGATTGGATGTTTTCATTATAAAGCTAATAATATTTAATACATCATGGTATGTTATTTATAATTTTTAGACATTAAATAAATAAATAAATTTATGACACAATGATGATGCAGTAATTACCTTATTCATGAAACAATCAAATAAATGGAATTATAAATATTAAAATAAATATAATTTAAACGTTTTTATGATATCCATGAATTTTATAGGTTAATATGACATGTTATTATTGATTCAATGTATTTTGTTTGATGTAATAATGTTGTTATAATTTTAACAAAAAAACAAATACCAAATTGTGTCAAAATTGATATAAAATAGTTTTTAAAACAAATATTATATTATTAATTGATTTAATGGTCCTAAAAATATAAGGTTCGGCCAAAAGACATATATAATAATATATATGACATTAATGAACCAATTGGGGTTCTATTGGCAGTATATAGTAAGTTTATTAACCATATAGTGTAAGAATACAAGAAGACACGGTAAAAGTTAAATTATTTAACTTAGAGTTAAATCTAAATTATAAGGTTAAAATGGTAACCAAAACTTGCCTAAAACCTATTTGTTGAGTTTTTTTAGACCTATCCCCACCTTATAATTTAAATAATCAACTTTTAATCCATTAGAAACCGAATATGAATTTATTATAAAATAATATTTTATGTTTTTCGTAAGGTGCTCATCACCCCTCTTATAAAAGGGCACTCCCCCTTCTCTCTAATTCACACCTTCTAATCCATTTGGATCAGAAAACCCCTTCCCAAATACCCTATAAACTACCCTCCCATAACCATAGAAGCCTTAATTTGATCAGAAAGCCATCTTATGGAGACCTTTTGATCAAATCAAAAGGAAGAACCCGAAGAAGAGGTAATGATTTCACCACCCTCTTTCAAGTTCCTTTCTTGTTCCACTTCCTTTTTCATTGTTGTATCCATTATAAAATAATGACTCATGTATATTCTATATAATGTGATGGTATTATAATTATGGTACAACCAAATTCATTTTTCTATCTGCACTTTGAATGACATGTCACTATATGTACGTACGTATGGCTTACCGTCTCCACGTCGTGGTGTAATTGTTATTCAATACATTATTATATAGATGGTTATAATAATGATGTTTATTTTATGTAAATAATAAATATAACATTATAAGGAGTCTGTATATATTATATACCATTCAATTATATATTATATTAATATTAAAATAATGATATTTTCGCTCGTGTGTATGTACGGATTACCGTCTCCACGACGCGATGAGATTCATTTCCAAATTCACCATTCATCGACAATTATAAAAATATATATTACTAATAAGTATGTAATATATGACATAATAATGATACTGTAGATATATATATTTATATATATAAGTATTTATGTACTTACATATATCTTATTCATTTACATCCGTTCAATACTATATGAAAACGGAAACAACATTTATGCGTACGTACGGACTACCGTCTCCATAAATGGTGTTTTCCATTTCATATATATGTATATTATAAATTTTTATATTATAAATATATATGATATATAAATCATGTTTTATACTCTGGAAGTATTTAAATCATGATCTAAGTGATACAATCAATAGTAACAAGTTAAAACATGTACGATAAAGAAAGCGATTATTACCCGAAATATTAATATAACATGGAAATTATTATTAAATAGGTAGTCTAAAGTCAGTAATGAATAATGTATGGTATCATAAATATTAATATGGTTCTTTTATAATTTAATAACATACTATAGTCTTCATACAGATAGCTAAACATACCCTCTACTAAAGGAAAGTGCATTGTAAGGGGTTTTCTTCTCACTCCTTATTCCCGTGAGATTCATACTATATTGCCACTATTACCTTTTGTGTGGTGTATGTACTGGCCATCATTGTATTCTTTGTGTAATAAACTTTAATTTATGTGTATTTACATATTCATTTTATGTTACCTTTTTCATGGGTTGTATGTTTCGTAAGTTACCAAATTGGTAAGGCTTTATTTCACAATCTCTTCATTATCTGAGGTTGTTTATACGTAATTATCTACTGGGACCTCTTTATCATCCACATCATTGTTTCTTAAAAATGTATTTCAAATCATTCTCACTATTTTATAGAATATGGGTTAAATTCATTTATACCCTTGTTTTAATTTTATAAGAGGTTTATAAAGGTATATTTCCGTCGTTTTCCAAACAAGGTCCTTTTTAACCTTTTTGACAAAATTAAGGTAAGAATGTTTTTTTTACTTATACAGCAGTTTTGGCTATTTTCCGCCGTTATAAAATATTTTAAGCTTCCCATACACGCTTATAAGAATATTTTAAATGTAAATTTTCTCTTTTATAATTATGTGACTTTTAAATGATTTCAAGAAAAGAGATATTTCTCTCAAATAGTTTTGATTTCATCTATATCAACATCCTTTGATAAAATTTACACTTGTTTGAAGTTGATTTATTATGATAAAAATCTTTCATGTTGTATTTAAGGTTTTGTGATATGTTTGACTATGGATGAGTCATTTGTATGCCATTAATGGCTTATGATTAATGTTTTGGCATTTCGTATGCTAGTTTTAATACGAATGTTTAAGTTATATTTCATCCTCTTCTTAAGATGAATGTGTTGGACTAGTAAGTTTTGGGTTGGGGATTGGTAAAAGTAAGCCCTCCGGATTGGGGCCCGATTACAGAAGACCCTCCGGGTTGGTGTCCGGTTATTAGAGGAACGCCGGGTTGGTGTCCGGTTATTTGAGGCACCCCGGGTTGGTGTCCAGTTATTAGAGGTACTCCAGGTTGGAGTCCGGTTACAGAGGCTCTCTGGGTTGGGTTCCATTTACAGTTATCCCTTAGGTCTTGGCACAAGGCCCTGACACAGAAATTAATGTTCGGTATTATGAATTCTATCATTATGAAAGTTTTTATTGATATTGCATGTGATTATTCGATTAGTAGAATATCCATGTGAATAATTAAATGGAATTATTTAATTTTATTTCTGCTATATAATGCTGAAGTTCAAGTTTAAACAGATTTTGTTTTAGTTTTATACATTTCCTTAAATGTTTATGCTTGTTTTTAAATGTTTCTACTATATTTCTTACCCAAACTGAGCATTTGAGATCACATCTTTCTATGTTTTATTTTCCCAAGATTCCAGGAAGTGTATTGTGATTGATATGTAGGGTTAAGCCAATGGAATAATGACGTTCATAAAGGATTATTTATGCTGTTTTGTATGTAATGTAACATTCATGTATGTAATTAATTTTCCAAGACTGTTAAACAGATCGGTCCCTCAGGACATGATTCCTTGTAATCATGCCAATGTATTAAAATAATACATAGACTCGGGATAACTGGGGTCAGGGCGTTACATAATTTAGTTCCCATATAAGGTTAAACGACCCAAAAAAAGTCATTTATTAAATATTTGGATTTTTATTAAAAAATTATAAATATTAGATTTCTAAAAATTTAATATCAGTTAATAAAGTATTTTATGTCTTAATTTATGAATTACGTCAATTTTGGACACTATTCATATGTGACTTTTTTACAAAATTGATAAAAACTTGATTCCTTAAAACAAAATTCATGAACTCAACGATATTAGGTCAATATAATCTAAACAATTAGTGGATGACATCAAAATAATCAATTTACATATATTTTAATATTTATAATATCATTTATTTGAATCCTTTATTAAAAAAGCAATCATTGCATCATCATTGTGTCATAATTAAAATTATTAATTTAATACAAAAAAATTATAAATAAAATACAATTATCTAAGAATTTTTTTATCTTTTTAATTAATATTTATAGTCAAACCTGTCACCTATATAACCATGTATAAAATTTACTTTATTAAAAGATACATGTTTATGTTATTTTTCTCTTTACTTAAAATTAATTATTATAAAATGTCATTATCACTCCTATGTGGCTCGATGGTGTCCTAAAATCAGACCAAGGATGACCATGGTCAGACATATCTCATCTTATATAATTAGGACATGTGTTAGGGTAGTTTAATATTATTATAATATTATTTTTTACCGTTTTTTACCTGATTTTCCCTTTAAACATGGTAAATAAAATAATTCCTGAAATTACAACTCAAATTGTATGAAAATAAAAGGTACCTAATTACAAAATTTGAACCTTTTAATTTCAAATAATGATTCTATAATTTGAAATTAAAAACAAATAAGGTGCAGAAATTAATTTAAAATTAATTCCCATTGTTAAAACCAGAATGCACGTTTTCAAGAAGTAAAAACTATCAAAATATTAACATGTGTTTATGTCCAATTTCAATGTGAAATTACTTCCAAATACCTAAATTGGATTAAATGGTAAAAACATAAACCAATTACACTTTAAAACGAATTAAAAATAAAACCTATCTATATAAATAAATTATATGAAAATACAGTTTTTAATTAAAATGCGGTATTTTTCCCTATTAAATAAAATATGAATTTAAACTAAAAATTTATAAATATTTCAACAAAAGTAAATTTTTATGTTATGATTATAAATAATATGTTTATATTTTCAAATAAATATATAAAAGTAAAAAAAACTATATTTAAAAATGGTTCATCTTCAAAAGGCTGTAAAATGGCCTTTTAAATATATTGGAGTATTTTATGGTGAAAATTAGATTCATTCTTATTTTAAGCACCTAAATTTTATTGAATAAATGAAAAAAAACATTTAAAAACATGTATAATCATATTTTAGTTAGTTATGTTCATTTCCGACAATATAAAGGCTATTCATTAACTACCATTTAAAAAAATAATTATATTATATTATTTTTCAATATAACACAATTTTGTGTGCAATGTAAGATTTCAGAGAAACCTATTTTTGTGTGTTAAGTATGCTATCAGAAAAATTGTCCACATTAATGTAAAATAAATATCTTATTCATAAATAATGATAGAAAAAAAGGTATTACTCTATAAATACATGGGTCGTTACACATACCTTATGAAGATGATAAATGATGCTCCAATAGGTGATTTTAAAATACCAAAGAATGTGTAATCTCTAAGAAAATAGAAATCATTTTACATAAAATTTGATAATGAAATATTTATAATATTTGGGTCAAAAATATGTGTACCATAAAATATTGAGATAAAGGATTTATTGAGTGACGCACATAGAATGACCCTATCCGTCCACCAAGGGAGTACAAAGATGTATTGGGATCATTGAGAGAACTATTGGTCGGGAAATATGGGGAAATGGACAGAATAATATACATCAAAATTCATGTATGTCGATGGGTGAAGGATAAATGGTAAAATTCCAAGGGAATGATGCAACCATTTCCTAAACCTACATTAAACTAGGAAAACATCCCCCATAAAATTTATCATTGGTCTTACAAAGAAAATAAGGGGAAATAATTCTATATGGATTTCAGTGGATCATATTACAAATACTTCTCACATTCATACAATTTTTTAGGGATTATCACGTAATCAACTTGCAAGGATATACGTCATAGAAATGTTTTGGATAACTAAGACACCATTATTGAATATATACAATTTAGATTTTATATTAACCCATAATTTCTATAAATGTATCCAACGTGACATAAACACTAATTTGAACGTCTGTATGAATTATTATCCCCGAACTAATGGCCAATATAAGTGGAAAATTTAGACACATGGGGATATGTTAAGAGGTTTCTCGATGGAATTTAATGGGGAGTGAGGTCTATATCATCTTCATGTTGACTTATCATACAGTAAAAGCTTTCACTAAATCATAAAAATGGAAACATATGAACCCCTTTATAGGAAGATATGTATAAAACATTCATTCTAGTATGAAGTTGCAGACCACAAGATACTAGTACCTAAAATGGTTTAGGAAATTGTAGAAAAGGATCAAGCTATTCAACAAAAAATCAGGGTTTCTCAAAGCGAAAAATAGTTCTATGATAAACGTCATTGATGATACCAAGATTTTTTGGTTGGAGATAAACGGTTCATCCATATATCTTCCTAGAATAGACCCACGATATTTTGGAATATGGCAATGCTAACTTTTAATCACATTGTATCCTTTGAGATTGTCGATTTCATTGGACGTACGGTATATCAGCTAGACCTCCCACTAATGCTTTCTCAAATACAGAATGTATTATATATATCCCTCTTAAGGAAGTACATAATATAACCCTCACATTTACAAAAATTAGAGGAGGTATGAATAGAAAATGATCTCTCTTATAAGGAGAAGTCTATGAAGATCTTCAACTATAGAGATAATTTTCTACGCAACTAGACCACTCACCTAATAAAAGTACTTTTGCTAAACCAAAAGGATGAGGAGGATACATGGTAACTAGAGGAATCCGTGAAGTATAAGTACTATCTCTATTTTTAACCTTTTATGAAAATAAAAATTTCATGGGCTAAATTTATTATGGGTTGGGGTGTATGTAATGACATAAAATTATATCAATATAATTTCTCTTCTTATAATTGGGTGATAATTTGTAAAACAACATAATTCACATGCACCACATGAATAAAAAAATATACATTATTGTATTAATTAAAACATTACATTTAGAGAATAAAAAAATTCCATGGTAATTGAAAATAATTCAATGAATAACACATATAAAATAAGATGACTAAAATTTGTAGATTTGGATGTGCTCAATCTACTAAAATAACAACACTCACAAAAATTATTGTAGAAATAAACTAGAAAATTAATAATATAATATCGATATTGAAATTGAAAAAATATATAAAATTGATATAAAAAATATTTTAATGTATAATGAGTGAAATATAAGGTATTTATAGAAAATAAGGAACCCATATGATTATTACAAACCAGAATTCTGTAACAGTTATCTTACTATTATAATAATAACCAGACCATCAGTTGTAATATGAAAATTATGAATAGTAACCTAATAGTTAGAATAATGTCCTCACCAATATAAGTGTAAAAACTATTTAAGTATCATAAAAAATAAAAATTTGAATTATTTAAACCATAGAAAAGTAAATAATTTTTTAAAAAATGATAAATTATGTGCTTGTATTTTTTATAGAATGTAAATGTTTTAATTTCACTTTTTATAATAAATATAATTATTTTAAATAAATTATATTTTCATAAAATGTATATATAAATTAATAATTTATTTATTGTAATGATAATATAATATTATGATACCATAACTAAATTTTCAAAGGGGTAGAAAATTGATCAGAATATTAAAATATAAATTTTTTTAATAAATGAAAATTTTATATAAAAAATAAAATTTTCATATTTAAATTTATTTAAAAAAATATTTAATTTTTAGAATATACCCATAGTAAAATTTTTAGCGTGAATTTTTTGTAATATTCTACAATTTTTTATTTTTTGTAAGTAATTAAATATGCTAAAATGTGGTATTTAACATTATAATCTAAATATATGAATTTTTGAGGCATGGAATCTGTATTAACTATTTATATATAAATAATATCAAAATTTTAATTTTCATATTCACAATAATCAATATTATTGGGATCCATGATCCAAAATAAGAAGCAATTAAATATAATAATAATTAATACCCCTCTCCTCCACATATAAATACCACCCATTCACATCACATATTCTAAGCCTTTTATATTGTTAAATTTATTCCCAATTCACATGAAAACATTTACCCCACATCCTAGTGTTGTTGGTATCATCCAAATACCAATTCAAGGTGCCTTAATGGGTAGCTTAAGAGGATGAAACTAAAGAAAAATATAAGATTCTTGACTAATCTCGATCAATTTTATTATTCTTATATTAGCCATTATAATCACCATACACATAATTTTAGTATCTTTAGTATCTTATATATAATGATATTTAATTATTATGGTGTATGTAAAACCCTATTATTCTCAAATATGAAAATTATATTTGATAGTGTATATGACACACAATACCAAATGTAGAAGGGAATATAACACCCTGATACATTAGGATATACTTATTTTTAAATTAATCTCTTCAATTACTTGAAACACTATGTTTATCGTTCATTAAAAACAACGATGAGATTCTTTTATAACTTATGTTACACGCTAAATTGAATTTTACTGAAAAAAATATAATGTTAATATTATTATTTAATATGATAGATATCCCCTATATATTAGAATGGAGGGTATTAATAGGATTAAATAATTTATAAAAAATTATATTTTACAAATTTTTATGAGATATCTATTTATTAAAAATAAAACATGAATCATTTAAATAAAAATTAAATGTTTTATAAAAAACTATATTTGTTTCTATAAGAATAATTATTATCAATATGCACACATAATTTTAAATTATTTATTTAATTTTTTTGAAAAATTATTTAAAAAAAGAATATTATTTTTGAATTCATAATATCGAAATTATATTATGGTGAATGTTTTGTGTTTTTTCTGATAAATTTCATTTTTTATGAATAGTGAAAAATTCTAAATGTTAATTGAAATCTTTTTTTTCATTCAAATTATTTATAATGTTAAATTATATTTTTAATTGGTTTCAAAGTGAGATTAGATCAATTTTATATCAATAAATATACTTTTGGTCATTGTAATCATTTTCTATTTTAATTTAGATATAAATATTTTATAAACTTTTGAATATTTTCCATTTAAGGGACCGATTTCTCATTATGTTTTTGAGATTAATTATAAATTTTAGTTTTCCATATATGTGAATTGAATTTGGAAAAATGGATTCTATAATTGTAATTATAATAATTAATTACATCTACAAATTTCAACTTAATTATTTTTCAAAATGAATATTGAATGCAGTAAAAATTAATTTTGGGGTTAAGGTAAAAATGGGTTTATCAATGGTTAAACAAAAAAGATAAGTAAAAATAGACAATAGAATTGTTTTAAAACAATTTTCTAGACATATTTATACCATTACATATATAAGTTTTGGTTATGGCATAATTTTTATACTTATGACATATGAAAAATGTGAAATCAGCAACTTCATTTCAAAAATACCAAGTGTGTCATCTCCCCCACTATAAAAGGTCATCCACTCTCTTATCATCTTCTCACCTTCAAACCAATTTGTTTAATCTAATATATATAGAACATAATTTTATTTCACATTTATTAAATCAATAAAAATATCATCAATATAAAACTGTTACACAACCAGGATCCAAAATTTCACTGTCGTTGGAAAATTAGGACCATATAAAACATATACATAATAAAGAATATAAAATATTTAATGCCTTTTGGACTAGCTTATTATTGGACCTTGTGTTCTCCTTATTACAAGTATTCACCTAAGGATTTACTTAAAAATAAGTGGTGTGGTAAATTCTCTATAAGAGGATGAATAAGAGATATGAAACATGGGTGAGCATAAAAATCATCATAATAACAAAATAAAAGAATCACCATCATAATAATGAGATGACGAATTATATAAAGGCAAGTAAATTGGAAATAAATAAAAATGAAACATCATTCCTTAGCGGTGAACATTCATACATTGTTATGAAAAAAGAAAGCATCATGTTAACGCATAACATATGTGTATCATCATAACATCATCATAGTGAACAAATATAGCATCATGTTCACAAATATTTCACATTATCTCATGAGATACATCACATAACCCAATTAAATAGAGTGTTACATAATACTGATTTCACCTATCACCTTAAAACATTTACATAACCATGCATGCCACATAGAACATACATCAAAGTTAGACATAAAATAACCCATAAGAATGTTAATGGGTTTCATGAGAATTTAATAAAGCATACATTTTTAATAAACCTTGTGGTCACAAAAAGAAAATTTTAATAATATACTTGGTATAATAATTATTAATCTGTAGTGAAGAAGAAACACTGTCTACAGAAGCAGAACATGTGTTTCTAGAAAGAAGAGTGGTTTTGGATAAATCATTGCATTTTTCATAAAATCATATTGGAATCATGTCTATCCTATAAATGAAAATTTAAGGAAAATGAAATTATATTTTGTGAATATTAAAATAACATCCATTATAAAATTTTGTGTGAAATACGAATAACACAAATATTTGAAATTGGGTTCGAGAATCCCTTTACCTTATGTCTGAATGATTTATTTACTTTAATATCATGGATAATCAAATTATATTAAAAAATTACATGATTAAAAACCCTATTATACATTTATTTGACTCGTTTTGATATTATTATATTCATTTATGGCCATTTTTAAGGGTTATAGTGTTCAGTTTCATTATTTGGGAGTGTTCATTTTCTTCATTTTCATGATCAGTTCACCTATATATGTGAATAAATGTTGTGTAAAATGGGGATAATTAATCATAATTTATATTATATGTTATTAATGAACATATATATGTATAATTTGACTTATATATCATTTTTATATTATGAAAGTATGAATCAATGGATAACATGTTAATGATAATCATTTAGATTAATTTGGCAGTTTTTCGAACACATTGAACTTGTTTTGTTTTATTATTTAGTATTATAAATATAAGTTAGTACCTAAAAATAAAAAAGTTTATTATATTAATTTTACAATATGTTTCAATAATTATAATTGTTTTATGACAATCATTTAATGTTTTAGTGAAAAATGAAACTACATTGTTCACAGTGCTAGAAAATCGACACACCACATAGGATATTTTAACTTGTAGAATTAAAGGAAAAAGGAGGAGATTAGAAAATTAATTAATCCATTCAAATAATAACATTATAGTATAAAAATTTTACCGGAGTTATCATGACACCTAGATAAGTGGATAAGAGGATGGTATAAGAAATGAAATGAAATTGAAATGAAAATAATTGACAATGAAATATGGTTTTAACTCTTGATTTTCTCCTCATTCCGAACCTCCATAGGAGAAAGGGTTTTATATATTGATAATACCAAGGTATCTTGGATGTGATGGTGGGGTTCAGAAGATTATTTGGTATAACTTTGAAAAACAATAAGGCCTAGAATGTGTGAGGAGAAGAGGTGGGGGGGGTTGTTTTTATAGGGGAGGAGAGGAGTGTTTTCTCATTATTTTACTCATTAATTTATAATTTTGTCTCAAGACTCTGAATATTTTGAACCTTATCACTAAATATATTAATATAAAGAAGGATAGTTTAATATTTTGTTCTTAAATTATCCTTACATCAACAATGACTCAAAAATTATGGTTTTTTGTTTTTCTTGTAAATTAACGTATTTTACTTTTCACCAAAAAATTATGTATTTTAAAAAAATTCCCAAATTTCATCATAAAAATTTCTATAAATATAGATTTACAAAATTAACTCCATTTTATGAAAATAATTTTCTAAATATGATAAATTTAATTTTTAATTAAAATCATACTTTTCTTAAGAAGTTGCATATTTTAAAATTATAATTGATTTTATAACTCTTTTGAAAATTAGTTAAGGTACTGTAAAATTTTCTTATAATAATAAGACAAAAAAATGTTAATTTATGAATCTATTTTTTTGAAAATAAATTTTCTTATAAAAAATTATATTAATTATATAATTATAAATAAATATTTATTGTTTATAAGGATAGAGACACTTAATTATTAATTTTTAAATTATATTAATTATAAGATGCCTAAATTTTATTTAAACTTTTTTAGACGATGTTAATATTATATTAGAAATATTACTATTTTAAATGTTCATGTTATTATTCCAAGGGTCTGGTTACTATTTTATCGGGATTAGTTCCTTAATTTCAAAAAATACCACTTATTTCAGTCATTCTGTATTTATAATGTTCGTATTGTGTTCTCAAATTAATTTTATGTGGTTTATATTATATTACATAATTATAAGAAAAGAATCACCATTGATAAAATTATTTTTTATTATAGAATACCTACCCAAATCAATTCTCAACATCCCCCTTCTCATGTTAAAATAATTATCTTCTTCATTAATGCAACCTCAAAAGGATTATTTCAACCCTAAGTAGGGTAACTAATGAAGAGGAAATGTTCTTCAATTAGCATAATTATTTTATTTATTTATCCACCTCCTTAATTTTTATTAAACTATGCTGATATAATAAAATATGTGTCATAAATATATAGGGATTTTTTTTATAATAAGGCAGGTCCTTCAACCTTCTTCACTTCCATTAAATGGGTTATAAAATCATCGTTCATGTGGATGGTGGACTACCTACTTGCAAACTGATGTCATTCATTTTTTCATTACCACCATTAATTTTTTGGTATAATGATGGATCTAAAATATTTATATTATATTTATGGTATAATTATACCACTATATTCATTATATCATATATATATATATCTTTTTACCTTCCATTTTGTAATAGATACGATTATGTCACTCATGTGTACAACATACTACTACCTCTTGAAGTGATGTGTGTCGTCTTTCACAAATGCTTCACATGGAAGTTGATAAGGATAAAATTTAATATTATATTTGATATAAATTAAATTATATTCATGACATATTAATCATTTAGTAAATATATATATCATTTTATTTCTTACATTTTCACTAAATAAAATATGATAACATTATTCGAGTATGTGTGGGATACCTTCTTCACAAAAAGATGTGACTCTATTTTCTTCACCACGCAACATTGATGATATATATATATATATATATTTGCATATAATATTTTATATTAGATATTATTATAAATTTGGGGTGATTATATAATACATAAATTCCTTCCATAATGATCATTGGAAAATGGAAATGTTACTCATTAATGTGTACTTCCTACCATCTCCATGATTGTAATGTACTTTATTTTTCATAATCATATAGTCTGATTGATTTTAAAAGAAAAATTTATGTAAAAATTTGATAATTATATAATTATTATTATTATTCTGGATATGATATAACTATTTAATATATGTAAGATCTGAATCTTTCATGATGAAACATGTATAAGAAAACAAGGTAACTAACACCGGAAATAATGAAAATAATAAAATATTGTTAATGAATTAGTAATAAGATGTTTTAAAAGGATTATATATGACTTTAATAGTGATCATGTTATCGAGCGCTTCAAATTAGTTGTTTAATTTTGACTAGAATTTTGGTAGTATAACAATAACCCTAGGTCGTCTCTTGATAGAGCCTTAGATAATTAATTTAAAAAGAGGGTTTTTATTATGAAATGAGAAGGTGGATGAGGTTTTTTAAAACAAGGGGGTTTGATGATTAAAGATGAAACTAGAAAATGAAAGTGATAAAACAATGTAGAGATTAACCTAATTAATTAAGCGTGATCAACCTGGGGTACTCTCATGATGTTTATCCCGCATCGCTTCATGATATAGGGTTATGATATTTCAATCCCTAGTTTGTAAAACCTTGAACCAGAATGTTACTGAGTTTATACTAGGATACCTCCTAGGGTTTAATCGAAAACACACAATGATTCACCGGATACCACCGATTATTGGGTGATTTGTGTTTGACTTCATAACCGAAACTCACCAAGGCAACACACGAAGAACACGATGCGTTGTCCATGGTTGTTTGTTATTTCTTTGTGATACCATGACATAAATGTACATGGTATTGACAGTCCTTATGCGAGTTCAATTGACCAATATGAATCTCACAAACACCGCAACATAAAGGGGGGAAAGGTAGTGGTGAACGGTGTGTGAAACATCACATGAATGGGTACCCCCAAAAATGATCATATGAGTTGAGCCTGAAAAACTAGTACATAAATCAATAAAAATAAAATAGGTGATGAATAAAAACAACATACAACCTGGAATTAAAAATATCATTCAATATAATACCAAAATGATGCTCGGGATTACATCATGTTCATCCCCGGTAGATCACAAGGGGTTTAGAAACCCATGGGAGAGGAGGAAGAGAATGACGATGGGGTAGAAATTCCCATAAACTACAAAACATATAGGGATGTTGAGAACACTCCTTGGAAACTCCAAAATGGAATCACCTTTCCTCCTGTCTGAAATCGCAAATGGGGAGGCCAAGGTGCCATTTTATAGAAAAATTGGAAGGTGGTTTGAGGCACACAGATTTCTTCAATCCAATTGTACCATGTGTTTCGACCAATAGACACCTGAATCTTCCTTTTGAAAAAATGGGAAAGGTGTATCCCCACTTACTGACTATCTCCATAGAATGTTTGGCATCAATTAGACAAGTGAATTTGGATATATGGACAGACTATAGAATACCGCATTTGACATTGTGTAGAATTGATTCCTTGGAAAGATTAGTTCAATTGGGCCCCTTGACGGCCGAATTGGGCTTGGCTTCATTCGTAAGAGTTGTAGACCATTATATTTGGTATCATTACACAAAATATGAGCCCATTCGGTTGCACATAAATTTCAATACAAGTATACAGTGGACAGGTCTTCATGGATCCATGCAATTTTGGCACATTTTTCATCCACATCATCAAGGGGCCTCCAAATCATCTCCACCGACATTGAAATAATAATAAAAAGTAACATTGAACATTCTAATATTTATTAACATTAATTAATTGATTCAAACATAATGTGAAATTTATTATTCTATATGAAATATTCGTTACAAAACTAGTTTAAAACAGCAGTGTAAGGGTGGAATAAAACAGCGAATCATGGTACGATCACATCCCCACACATAAACATTTGCAGTCCTGGGAAAATTCACAAATCCCAATTAAATGATGCACATATATATTCCCAAAATCATGAAGATTTAACATTTGAGGAAATTTTAATTAAATTAATGTGATTAATACACGAACCACACCAAGGAGTTTATCCTAGTGAAAATAGAAAAAGATGTCTCATAAATCATATCATAGTGAAATTCAAAAAGATTCATGATACCAAATTCAGAAAGGAATTCAGAATCCAACCATGAAACTAACTCTCCATTTGTGTGTGTGAAAAACATTCCATGCTATTATTTCCACTTACAATCCAATAAATATAGGTTATTTTAGCATTTTTCAACTTAAATTATTTTGTCCGCCGAACCTACCCTACATCCTTTGCAATAATATTTCAAGACCCACTCACTTAAGAATTACAAGAAGTCAAACCATAATCTCCCGACCTAGATATCCCCATATGTTGCACATTTCATCACTCCCCTCATTTATTAGTTTTTTAGATATTGCATTTGGAAAAAATCTCATACTCATTTGTCAAACCTTGTTTGGTCTCCTCATGACACTAATTGAAATAGTTATAACAAGATCAAAGGTTGAGAAGGAGTGGTTTTTGACCTGCCCAAGGCACAACCAAATTTCTTTTGAGGGCGTACAATAGTCATACATTAGGTACACACGCATAGTTCAATATGGTACAATAATGAAATAGATCAGATAAGGAATGAATGTATGGAAATATCATTTAAAGATTAAAAATATTAACATAACATATATTTAACTTATATTATGTATGAAATATTCACACTTTGTGGTTTGGTGTAAAAATTTGTGTAGATATTAGTGACACAGTTTTCTGAAAAACTACTCAGACAAGGGGCATCAATCATCTCAAAGGTTTCACATAGATACACCCATTAATATCATTGACATCAAACCAATTCACTAAAAAAATCACTCCTTGATACTAAATTCATACCTATATTCTTTTTATCCTTCATTATGGTATTTTTATGTTCCCCCCTTTATGGTCATCAAATCATGGTACTTCAAAATTGTTGATGGGGAAAAATGAAAATACCATTATAAAGGCCAAAAAGAGAATAAAGGAGAAAATGATGAAAATTACTAACACAGGAATGTATCCACCCCCCCCCCCCCACACCTAGAATGTTCAGTTTCCTCACTGAAGTAATTGAGAATGTGAGAAGGAAGGATAAAAGCTGGTGTGTTTTATTGGTATGATGCGTCGAGAAGGTGGATTTCCTCCATCGGATTATTCAGAAAATCCTCATAGAAGTGTTTAAGTCGCTTCCCATTGACAGTAAGACATTATCCTCTCTGCTCATGAAAAATATGTATTGAACCCAAAGGGTAAACATTAGTAATAGTATAAGGACCGATCCATTAGAAACGAAGCTTATCTGGGTAGATTTTAAGCCTAGAATTTTACATGAGGAACTTCTCACCAATATGAAACTTCCGCTGGAGAATCATGCTATAATTAATAGACTTTGTCTTCTCTTTATTGATCCAGGAGTTCTCATATGCATCACATCGAATTTCTTCGAACTCTTGAATCTGTAGCTTTCATTACTCACCTTCACTTGAACAGTTTATATTACATTATTTCACAGCCCAATATGCACGGTGTTCTACCTCTACTGGGAGGTGACAATCCTTTACAAACACAATTCTGTATGCTGACATTCCCGTTGCAGTTTTAAAGGCTGTATGGTACAGCCAAAGTGCATCATCCATCGCAAACTCCAATCTTTCCTTTTGGGTTGTATTGTTTTTTCATGTTTTTTTAACTTCACGATTTGATATTTCATCTTTTTCATTAGTTTGGGGGTGATAATTATTGGAGACATTATGACCAACCCCATATATACGAAGAAAATTTTTCATGTTGTGATTAAAAAATGTGAACCCTGATCACTAATGATGAATCTTGGTAAACCAAGCCTACTGAAAATTTGGGACCTCACAAAATCAACAACCACTTGAGATTCATCGGTCCTGGTGGCCTTTACTTCCACCCATTTAGATACATAGTCAACATCCAATAATATGTACACAAATACAAATGAATTTGGAAAAGGCCCCATGAAGTCACTGCCCTATGCATCAAAGATCTCACAAAATAACATGGGCTGTTGGGGCATTTCATTCCTCTTGGAGATATTCCCTGTGAATTGACAATGACTACATGACTTGAAAAATATATGGGAATCCCTATATATATTTTTACAATAATTTCTGGTGTCAAGGACCTTTCAATATGTACGTTGAGAGCCAAAGTGGCCCCCATAGGCCAAAGTGTGGTAGAAGGATAAAACAAGGTTGAACTCAAGGTCAGGGACACACTGACGAACTACATGGTCACTACAAATTCTCCCCAAGTATGGGTCATCCCAAATGTACCAACAAGAATCATGCTTAAGACTCTGGGATTGTGAAATGATGAAATCAGTGGGGAAACTAGATGTTGCTAGAAAATTCACAATGTCCGCATACCAAGTGGTAAGGTCCACAACATCACAAAGGTTCTCATGAGTGAAGAATTCTCCAATGGGTATGGGTGATTCAACATGATGGTCCAATGGTGGGGAAATCCTACTAATGTGGTCAACTACCACATTCTCCACTCCTCTCTTATCTCTGATCTCAAGGTCAAACTCTTGGAGGAGGAGCATATAACGAATGAGGCGGGGCTTGGCTTCATTTTTTGTTAGGAGCAAACAAAAGGTAGCATGATCAGAGAAGATGATGATTTTTGACCTGAGAAGATATGAATGGAAGTTTTCAAAGGCAAACATAATATAAAGGAGTTCTCATTCAGTGGTTGTGTAGTTTACCTAGGAAGAGTCAAGGGTATGCAAGGCATACACAATGTCATGTTGAGCCTTCTCAACCCTTTGTGATAAAACTGCCCCAACTGCAAAGTTAGAGGCATCACACATAAGCTCGAAGGCGAGATCCCACCTTGGTGTTTGGATGATGGGAGGTAATGTGAGACTATTTTTTAGTGAATTGAATGCATCCTCATAATTTTAATCACACACAAACTCAGAATCTTTTTGAAATAACCGGGACAATGGAAGTGCAATATTACTAAAGTCTTTAATAAATCGGTGGTAAAAACCAGCATGACCCAAGAAAGATCGCACCTCATGAACATATTTTGTATATGGAAGGGTTGAAATTAATTCAATTTTAGATTTATCAACTTTAATTCCTTTATTTGAAATGACATGCCCAATAACTATCCCCCGCTCAACCATAAAATGGCATTTCTCAAAATTTAAAACAAGATCGTTTTCAATGCAGTGGTGGAGGATATAACCTAGATGTTCCAAAAAAATCATCAAAAGATGATCTATATACCATGAAATCATCAATAAAGACTTCCATACAACTCTCAAGGTACTTCAAAAAAATACTCAACATACATCATTGAAAAGTACCAGGAGCATTAACTAGACCGAGCGGTATCCTTCTGTATAAAAATGTGTTGAATACACATGTAAATGTTGTCTTTTCTTGGTCCTTAGGGGAAATATAGATTTGGAAATAACCCTAATAGTCATCAAGGAAACAATAATGGGACTTACTAGCCAATCATTCTAGCATTTGGTCAATGAAAGGTAATGGAAAGTGGTCCTTCGGCGTGGCTTGATTCAGTCAACGGTAGTCAATACAGACTCACCAACTATTTTGCACACGTGTTGGAACCAATTCATTCCTTTAATTTGACACAACTGTTATTCCTATTTTCGCACAATTTGAACTATGCTAACCCATTTACTATCAGATGTAAGATAAATGATCCCTGCAGTAAGTAATTTACTGACTTCCAATTTTACCACTTCAAGGAGAGTGGGATTCAACTGGCGTTGAGATTGTATTATGGGTTTATCCTCATCATCCAAAATTATACAGTGTATACCAATAGATGGGCTCATCCGGGGAATATCAGCCAATGTCCATCCTATTTCCTTTTTACACTCCCTCAAAAGTTTGAGCAGTTTAGATTCCTGCTGTGGAGAGAGGTTACTGGAAATAATGACGGGAAATTGGTCTATACCCTCAAGATATGCATATTTTAAATTAAAAGGAAGCTTTTTAAGTTCCAACACCGGTAGTTTCTGGATTGAGGGAGGGGATTTAAGGGGATTTAGGTCCATTAATCTATTTATCTGCTCATGTTTATTCTCTAAAGATATAGAATCTATAGAAATGAGATTTTCAGAATCATGGACGATCATGGGTACCTCAGAATGAAAACACTCATCAAATAAAGAACATAATTTACACTTTTTAGAACCCACACAACACTCAACACATGAATCAAAACTCAAATCTTCCAAGGTTGAAGAAAAAAATGAATCATAGTTTGGGTTGAGGAGAGAATTGTTTGTGTACATCGTTTGAGAGAACTTCCGTTGAATATACAGGAAAAGTGGAGTGCTCTAAAATTGGGTGTTTCAAAGTCTCGAGGATGTTAAAACATACCTTTCTCCTATGAATTCCATGTAAAGTGTACCATTTTGAATGTTGATGATCATCTTTATTGTTTTTCAGAATGTCCTCCCATGTATGAGAGGAGCATGTCCTTGGGTTCAGGCATCTTCAATCTCAAGAATGTAAAAATCAGTAGGGAAGATGAGATTTTTCACTCATACAAGGAAATCCTTAATCACTCTTATTGGATGTGTTGTACTCTGGTTTGAAAGTTTCACAACAAAGCCTGTTGGTTGAAGCACACCAACCGACAGAGAAGTATACACTGAGTGAAGCATTACATTAATGGAAGCACCTAAATCTAGCATAGCATCAGAAAAGAAGGTCTCCCCTATGGTACACAATATCATGAATGTTCCCAGATCCTTGATTTTGGTGGTCATTTCTGGTCGAATCAAGGCCTAGACATTCCTCCCCAAGTTGACTCTCTCATTCCCCTACAGCCTTCGTCTATGGGTGTAAATTTCTTTAAGAAATTTGGCATATCGGGGAATTTTCATGACTGTATCCAACAATGGAATATTAAATTGAACATTTTTAAATGTATCCATTATCTCATTATAAATATCATTATCATAATTTTTTTTAGATTTAGATAGTTTTTGGGGAAAATTAAGATGAATGGATTGTTCATTAAAATCATCAACGATAATTTGATTGCCCTTTTTTTCATTACATGAAATTTTTTAGGGTTGGGAAGGAGTGTTTTCAAGAGGGGGAAATACTAGTTGCATAGAATCAACATAAGTAGAAACATATTTACCACTAAGAAGTGTAATTTCACATACATTACCTTTGTCCTTCAGATTGGAAATGGGTTGGGATGGTAGTTGTCTGGACTATTGCATCTTAAGCTCACCGATGGTGTTCGCCAATTGTCCCACTTGGGTTCGTAGGTCTTAAATTGCTGATTGTGTGGTCTGTTGGAACTGGAGGTTCCGGGTTGCCATTTTATTCATCATATCCTCGAGGCTTGGTTCAGATTTGGGAGGAGGGGGATTGTTTTGAGATATTAATAGATAAGAAGGTTTCATACCTTGGCCTTGTTGATACCAATTCTGCTTGGGGTAGCTTGAGTTTCCTTCTTGTTGGTACCGGGGTTGTGCTTTCCACTCAGGGTTTGGATTTGGCCTGAATTATTCTTTTTTGAAGGGGTTGCTTATTGGAATAGACTCCCTTGGAACACAGCTGCACAAGACTCAGATGAATATTCAAGTTGTGGGAACTGGTCGGAAAAATGAGTGTTATCGGAACAAATACAACAATGTAGTGGAATAGAAGTAGAGTGTGAGTTACCTTGTGCTTGAGCTAATTGCCTTAGAAGGTTATGCATATCATCATGTTCAGTATATACCATTTTTTCTAGGGCTGAATTACTTACCTCGTGAATTCCTCTTGTTGGTTCAATTGCTCGTGTACCAAATTGTTGTGAATTTTGAGCCATGTGGGATATTAAGTCACGAGTGGTGGAAAGAGTTTTATCAACTAGGGAACCACCAGCTGCAACCTCAATCATTCCATGATCTATGTGAATAAGTCCTTCATAGAAGTATTGTATTAATAGATTTTCACTAATCTTTTGGTGGGGGAAGCTTGAGAAATGTATTTTGAATCTCTTCCAATATTCATGAAGGGTCTCTCCTTGTGATTTCCGAATTCCACATATTTCTTTCCCAATTGAAGTAGTTCAGGAGGCCAGGAAAAACTTCTCCAGAAAGAGTCTTTTTAGGTAATTCCAGCCCCCAATTGTGGTAGGAAAATATTATATCCAATCTTTGGCTACACCATCAAGGGAGAAAGGGAAGGCCCTAAACATAATTAGGTCCTCAGACAAATTTTTGGGTTTCATGGTGGAGCAGACTATATGAAACTCTTTGAGATTTTTGTCAGGGTACTTACCAGGAAGATCATTGAATTTAGGAAGAAGGTGTATGTGACCTGATTTCATGTCAATGTTAGCTGGTTACTCAGGATATTGGATGTACACAGGTTGGTACTCTACATCAGGGTGGTAAGTTCATTTAAAGTTCAATTATTTGCAGCCATGTTTTCTTGGGTTTGATTGGGATCAATTTTGGATTTTTTTAGTTCCACTTGAGGTTTCAAAAGGGGTTACTCAATGTTACTTGATTGACCTTCCCAATATTCCTTGATTTGTGTGTGAAGTGACTTTTCAATTTTAGGGTCAAATTCATGTAGTGTTTCTTTACCAGATCGGCTCATGAAAATAATTTGTGAAGTCTATTTTTTTGAATATGGATAAAATCACTTAAGAAGGGTGAAAAGAGAATATACTGTTATAATATAGAATAATAGAGAGGGATATGGAGAAAAGAAGAGAGAGAGAGAGAGAAACACAAAAAACCAAAAATAAAGTCAAACCCCAAAACAAAAACAATCAAATGGGGGTGGGGTATTTAAAGGAGTACTAATTATTAAGTAAAATAAATAAATAAAATCAAATAAAGAAAAAAATGATCTTGGCTCCCTGGAAACGGCACCAAAATTTGATCGTGTTGTCGAGCGCGTCAAATTATTTTTTTAATTTTGACTAGAATTTCTACAGTATAGCAGCAACCCTAGGTCATCTCTCGACGGAGCCTTAGATAGTTAATTTAAAAAGATGTTTTTTATTATGAATTTATAAGGTGAATGAGATTTTGTAGAACTTGGGGGTTTTATGATTAAATATGAAAGTATAAAATGAAAGCGATAAAACAATGTAGAGATTAACAGAATTAATTAAGAACGATCAACATGGGGTACTCTCATGATGTTTATCCTTCATCTCTTCATGATATAGGGTTATGATCTTTTAATACCTGGTTTATAAAACCTAGAAACAGAATGTTACTGAGTTTATAATAGGATACCCCCCAGGGTTCAATAAAAAACACACAGTGATACAACAGACACCGCTGATGATTGGATGATTTGTGTTTGACTTCATAATCGATACTCACCAAGGCAACACAGAAAAAAATCGATGTACTTTCCATGTTTGTATGATATTTATTTTTGATACCATGTCATAAATTAACGTTGCATTGACAGTGCTTCTATGAGTTCAATTGACCAATATGAACCACACAAACACCGCAACATAAAGGGGGAAAAGGAAGTGGTGAATGGTGTATGAAACATCACATGAATGGGTACCCCCAACCATGATCATATGAGTTGAGAATTAAATACTAGTACAGAACTCAATAAAATTAAAATAGGTGATGAAGAAAGACAAATTACAACCTGTAATTATAAATATCATTCAATATAATAAAAAAAATGAAGCTCGGGATTACATCTCATTCCTCCCCATGTGATCACAAGGGGTTTAGAAACCCACAGGAGAGGAGGAAGAGAATGATGTTGGAGTAGAACTTCCCATAGACTCAAAAACATATAGGGATTTTGAGATGAATCCTTGGGGACTCCAAAATGGTAGCACCCTACCTCCTGGAAGAACTCCCAAATGGGGAGGCCAATGTGCCTTTTTATAGAAAAATTGGAAGGAGGTTTGAGGCACACAGATTTCTTCAATCCACGTGTACCATGTGTTTCTACCAATATTCACATGAATAATACTTTTGACAAAAATGGAATGTTCTAGCTCCACTTCTTGACTATCTCTATCGAAATTTTGGCATCAATTGGACAATTCGATCTGGATATATGAACAGATTACAGAACACCGCATTTGACATTGTGCTGAATTGATTCCTTGGACAGATCAGTTCAGATGGACCCCTTGACGGCCGAATTGGGCTTGTCTTCCTTCTTAAGATTTTTATACCATTATATGTTGTACCTGTACAAAAACTATGAGCCCATTTAGATATATAGAAGTTTCTATACAAGTACAACGGTGGATAGGTCTTCCTGGATCCATGCAATTTTGGCCCATTTTTCTTCCACTCCATCAAGGGGCCTCTAAATCATCTCCTCCTACATTGAAATACTAAAACCAAGTAACATTGACCATTCAAATATTTATTAACCTTAATTAATTAATTCAAACATAATGTGAAATTTATTATTTTATTTGGAATATTCGTTACAAAACTAGTTTAAAATAGTAGTGTAAGGGTGAAATAAAATAGTGAATCATGGTACAATCAATAAGTATAAATATGGTGTCCTTATAAGTTAATAACATGTTCAAAACCACTATATTGTAATTTAAAACAAGTTCAAGCAAAATGATGTGTGAGGTAAGATATTTTTTCAAAATTCTATTTCACTGAGGCATATTGTAATGTGATGCACCATGTTTTATTTATATGGTGTATATTCCACCCTTTTGACATGAAATATTTTTAATAATTAACCCTTAATGGTAATTTAAAATTGAATTTGAATTTTTTTCATTTAATTAGATTTGAATTAAAAATTCAAAATTGGTAAGGAATTTCATACCTCATATTATTTTTATTGGGTTATATCACATCTTCAACATCAATTATATTGTATGATTATGTGTGAAATTATTTTTGATTATATTTTGTTTTATTTCAACATGTACTATGTGTATTTAATCATGATACATATAATTGACTCGTTGATTTTTTTGCATCAATTTTATGATCATTTCAAGGGTTTGTTTACGAATATCATTCTAATCCTTATTGTTTATTATTGAATATTAATTAAATGAATTTATTTTACCATATCATAATAAACTCATTAAAATTTAATATACTCTAGTTATTCTGGATATTTTTCTAGGAATAGTACTATTTTCCCACACGTTGGTGCTAAAAATGTTTAGAAAGTGTTTTTAAGAATATCAACTTCATTTCTCTCTTTGGTAGGAAATCTATTTTATATGAAAACCCGGATTTCTAAAAAAAATCTTATATGTTTTTAAAAAATTTAAAACTAGTTTATGAAAGTTATTTTCCCAAATTTAAACTCTTTACAAAATCAATGGAATCTTATGCCTTTTTCAAATTAGTGCTCATTTGTATTTTACCATAAATATTAAAGGAATCATTATATAATTTTATAAATAAGGCCCCTTAAATACCTTTTCAAAGTGAAAAATTAAGATTATTTTTAAATTATATAGAATTTATATAATTACCCTCCATCATGACCATAATTTCCTTGAAGTTTACTTTTCAATTTTATGAGGATCCTTTTAAAGAAATTTTTTAAAAGTGCTTTTCAAAGAAAATTATTTTAAATATTCTTTCAAAATAAAAAGGATATTTTACTAAAGAACATTTTTTATTAATCTTTTTATTCATCAATGACAACAACCCTTAATTTTATACTAGGGATATGTCATATTGACAACATCCTTATTCTTCCTCTAGATGGTTTATGATTATTTTGAACAGGGGTTGTATTGACATTCACTTATTTGTTTCATTGTTTAGTAACTAACATCCCCTTTAACTGAAAATTAAACTTTTTATTGATTTTAAAAAATAAAAATACATTGAAAAGCCAAAAATACATCATAGTGGTCTGAATTAAAGCAAGACTATAGCATCATTGTCTACAAATTTCATCCTCCCACTTAGAAAAGAATCCAAGTTATAGAAGGAAAACATACTTAGATTTGAGGGTTCCATAGATGCCCAAAATTTGGCCACCATACTTACCTCTTTCCACGTGTGAGAGATCTCTATTTGTTTCCCCATGAGTTTCTTATGTCTCCTAATAGTATAGGTAATATTCCAGTGAAATTTACCTTGGCCGAGAAATGCTTTGTACAAGATCATAGAGTCTATCTGCGTGATCTTCAAAGTGATCCTCCTTTGAGAGCATATTTTTCAGGCATGTAACCAAGGCATGAGCTTCCACCTAAAGAACATCACCTATTCCGTAAGAGACAATGAACGTTGAATGCACTGAACCTTCCTAGTTTCTAATGACACCACCCCCATGCATCCCCCCCCCCAAGTAGAGATCCCTCTAAATTGAGCTTGAACCCCTAGGTTGGAGGTTTCCAGTAGACCCATCACCTTTTCCCCAAGTTATCGGCCAGGTTGTCAAAGGATAAGTTCGGGATGACAGAACTCACTGACAGTGCAGAGTGGCACTCAGAACACAGCCCGATCAGATCTAGAAAATTATTTTTCATTATGTAGACAATACTGACCTGGGAACCTATTGTGTGCTTGTGATGAATCTTATTTCTGGACTTCCAAATATTATGGCATCCTATTTTAAGAATGACCGACCTAGCTTTTCTCTTAGCCCCATGAGTATGAGTGCCTCTAAACCATGAACTGAGAATATTAGAATGCACCCCATTATACCCATCTCAACCAAAGAAAGCTCTGAAATCCTTCCATAATCCTCTATTCAATTTTCCATCATATAAGATATTCCCCACAGATTCATGGTTAGAAGACCTACAACACAATCACCTAGAAGCCATGTTTACTCTTATACGTTACATATTTTCATCCCTAGGCAGGGCTTTATTCCACAAATGCCAAAAAAATAAATTTTGAGGGAATATCATTGAACCACATAGTCACCCCCTCATGATTTTACATTTGAAATTTCCATTTTCACATGAGAAAAATCATTTATGGAGAAAACACCCGACGTAGAGACTGTGAAAATTAGTCTGTCTAGCTCATCCCTAGTAACTATGTTGCTGAAAATAGCAAGTTGTCTCTCATCAAGAATTTCCTGGAGAAACCTTGTATGACAAATTGCCTCACTAAAATAAATATCCGAAATGGGGCATCCTAGGAAGCATAGACTTCCCACCAACAACTCCCCCCCAATCTTGCTACCGAAAATTGATGTTCCCTCTTACCATGATCCATCAAGAGTGATGATGCATGGTCTCCCAGTATGGGTGAATTTGTTTCCAAATCCTTTAATATTGGGTTCTCGGATCATTCTCATTAAGTCCACAAATATTCTGAATTATTCATCCCCAACGTGACTGGCCTTCAAGGGCTTGTCATGCAATCATAGCCTGAATCCCTTTCATGGTTGAGGAGAGAATCCTCAGGTTAATTCCACCTTTGGAGAGAGGTCTTGAAAGCCATTATCTAAAGCCCAATGATGTCTGTATTCAATATTCCCATCCCATATGAAGGACACCATAATCCTTTCTTTGTTGGAAATGAAACTCTTAGGGATATTTAGGGTGGAAATAATGTTCATGGTAAGAGAAACTAGAACACTATTTACAAGAGTTATGCGACCTCCAAATGATAGGAATATGTTCTTCTAGATGTAGATGCAACCCATGATTTTGCCTATGAACTGGTAAAAATTATGAACCCTAGGGGGGGAAGGACTAATTAGTGTCCTGAGATACTCCATGGGAAATATTACTCTTCCGATACTCATGATATCCCCAAAATCCCTCTCAATCCTCTTCAAGATCTTCATAGTTATAAAGAAAAGACTTTTCTCTTTGTTCACCACATGCCTGCTACACTTGCAGTATTCCCCTTGGATTCCGGTCAACCCCTACAATGAACATCTACTTCCATTGATAAATATAATTCGTTCATCAGTGAAAATAAAGTGTGAGATACCCCTTGTGGCATTCCTATTATGATAAGTATGGATTTTACCCGTGTTGAGGCCCTGGTTTATATAGAAATTGAAAGCATTTTGGAAGAGAATGAAAAGATTGGGCAACACATGATCTCCTTGCCTGAGACCTTGGAAAGCATTGGAAGACCCAAACTGATTACCCATAAATGTCATTGAAATCAATTCCTAGTTGAAAAAACAGAAAATAAGGTCACTAGTCCAATTGGAGAACCCCATGCAAGACAAGACTCTTATAATAAAATCTTATTCCAAACTATCATAAGACTTTATCATATCTAATTTAACCACCAATGATCCCCAGATAGACTTGTTGTTTATGCCACTAACCATTTCTTAGACCACTCCTATCACAGCTTGCATTACCCCCCCCCCCATTAATGAAACCATGCTGTTCAAAATTCATCCCTGAATCTAGGTGAATAGTCAGCCTTTCGTTGAGTATACTATCCAAAGTCCAATAAGTAATATTTCACATATTGATGGGCTGATAATGATCAATAAAATAAGGGTTACCCAGCATGGGGATAAGAACCATCTTTTTTTCACATGCAATGCATGGAAGATCCCCACCTTGAAAAAAAATCATGGACAACACGGAAAAGATCTCCTTTAACAATGTCCCCATTTTGCCATGTAAAAAGACCTAGGGACCCATCATGCCAGGGTGAACTGTCTCGATTCAAATACCATAACGCATCTCACACATCATCTTCATTTGGAGTTCCTGTCAAGCCCTAGTAAATGTGATTTGGAACACTTCTTGGAATTCCCTCAATATATCCAACTTCACCTCTCAGGTACCCCTACCATCCTAAGATTGGGAGATTCCAGTAATGATTGGATTTCTTCATTGATCATGGACCCTACGTCCTAAAGATAATTGCAATAGGATCCATCATCCCTTTAAATATTAGGCCTCTAAACCAGCTGATATTCTCTAATGCATGAATGTTTCTCGAGTTTTGGTCCCCCTCTCGAAGCCATTTAACCCTTGCAAGTTCAATGGTATGTTGTTCCTATCTTAGAAGACAACCAGTGAGTTTATCCTTTTTACCTATAATCTCACTAATAGAGACTAACCCCAATATTGTTCCAAACAAGTCTCCATGTGTTCCACCTCCATACTTATCTTAGTCAAGTCCGGATCATAAGCTGGGATCTTCTTTCTCCAGATGTGAAGGAGGTTATTGAGCCGTATTAACTAATGGGGGAATGAGATCAATAGGTTTCCTTGGTAATGCAGATCCCAGGATTCCCTGGCCACCTCGATGAAAATCGGTTCCTCCATCCATGTTTTGGAAAACAAGAGGATGATACTCCCATGATGACCATGCACCAAGGGAAAGGCTGAGTGGAGAATGATGAGAAATACACCAAACAAAATTAATAAATTTGGAGTCCGAGAACATATAGATTATAGCTTCATTCATCAGGTAATGATCAAGAAGACAGTTGGTGTGTCTCTCTCCACATTAGTAGTTGAACCAGGTGAAATTACTCCCCTCATATCCATCATTTAAGAGGTTTTTCCATTCCATGAATGAAATAAAAGCTTGGATTTCATTCCAGGGAAAAGTACCACCCTCTTTCTTCTCCTCTGGAAATTCCTTGATGTTGAAATCACCCACAACAATGCAGGGCCAATAATCAGGATTAATTACCTCTAAATCTCTCCACAAGGACTCTCTTCCTGGGCTGCTAAACTTACTGTAAATGAAGGAGAATAGAAACACTTGAGTTCCAATGGAAATCATTGTAGTTAAAGACTGATCTGACGCACTTAGAAGATCAACATTAATTTGGTCCTTAAAAAATATATATTTGGGATTTTGTAGGATCTCCATGCATAAAACTAGATCCATTATACCTCTCAGAATACTTCTGAATCTTTCTTGAAACTTGTTATGATTCTAGAATAGCCACCAAAGAAACATTCCTATTATATAATTCATTGAAGATGAAATATGACTTCACCCTATCCCCAAGGCCACAAACATTAAATTTTATTTCTATAAACATTGAGTCAAGTACATTTGTATTTGGCCCCAGACTCCTGTCCCTTATAATGCTGAGACGAGATTTCACTTGCAGACACACCAGATTTAGATTTACAATGGGTTCGAACACCAATATGTACCTGCAAGGATATTGTCATAGGATAATCCCCACCTCCGAACAAAATGCTACAACTGGCTTCTGTAGAGATGAAATATTGTCCTTTAGTCGTGCTCTGATCCAACTTTATGAATTCTGAATGAGAGAATGGAAAATAAGTAGGTGAATATGGTGCTGGAAAACACGGAGGGGATGCCACCACTGGTTTAGAGGTCATGGACAGAAGGGGAGGCCCCCTAGATGTGGGAGGCTGGGTGGACATAGGGTCTCCCATGCCTGATTCCGTCATAATGATATCTAAGATTCATATTTTCATAAGAACCCAAATCTCCATGGACATAGTGTAAAGACGAATGTAGGAAGGTAGAGAGTTTCTGAGGGTCATCCCTAAGGGGAGCGATCCTCCTTAAGAAACCGAACCAGCAGATCCCCGCCCGCGCCTCAGAGGATAAGAACCAGATCACAACTGAGGGAAGAAATCCCATCACAATTAGGAATATTCATGGATGAGGAAGCCTCTTATAAAATTATAGGTGGGTCAGATGCAACACTATTACCCTAATTATATCATTCAAGATCAGGGAAATGTGTGCAAGGATGTTGGTCATAGAACCTCGAAACCTCTAGAGGATTGGAATCCTTCAAGCATGATTTGAAGCCAACCTGCAGAGAATGACCTGAAATGTGGAAGAAAGAGTAGAACCATGTATAGAAGGGATAAATCATAGGGTGGAGATGATCCTACATCCCTTCAATCCTGATCACTAGGTAACCCTAAAGCAGCCAAGAAATATCCACCTCAATGCAAATCCTTATTGTCGAAGCCTCTGACAATCTGGTTGTCTATTCATCCACGTGAAAGTACCACCCCAGAAAATCCCCAATAACCGTAAAGAAGGAATAATTCATGAGTGGAAGAGGTAAAACTGGAAGCAAGATCCAAATTTTTTCACTAGAGCATTCTCATCCAGCATGTTCGTTCATCGACCATCAGGAGAGGGAAAACCACCAACGCCCCACTAAGTGTGGTCTCTTGCACCAAGCTAACACTAATTCTACCTTGGAATCCAAAATAATCCAAAAAAGACTTCTTATCCATGAATGACATAGTAGATGATATATCTAATCCTTGATGACTGATGCAATCTTGGAAAAACATGAGATGAGTCTTATCAGTGCCGAATCGTGTTACCATATTTCACTAATGATCAGAGGATGCTGTTGTAAAGGACACCACTGAAACATCAATCATTTCAGTGCCATTCTCCGATATTGAAGAAGTTACCTTATGGATATGTTTATTTTTTAAAACATATATAATTTCTATATAAAGATTTCTACATTGAATAAAAATTGTTATCTAGGAAAATATTGATAAATCTATATTATTTTCTCAATATGGAAGTCAATTATACAGAACATTGTTTATAGATTAAATCAATTTTTCGATATATGAGAAATTATATGGACATGAAAGATGCAGGTGGTCCTTAGTTAATGATATATCTTCAATTCATTATTATTCTCATGGGATGAATTAGTTGGTTGTCCATAGTTAAATGGCTCTTCACCTCTTATGTTTTAAACCATGTTTTTAATGGTTTTCATGGTAAAGGTATCTTCTTCCTGGGAAAAATGTATTCTGATAATTGTGAATTGAATTCATTTATAATGCAGTTATTATTATCCATGGTACTTTTGAAATTATATTATCAATGGTTTAATTTTATTTTTAGCTATTGGTTAAATAGAAAATGTTTTTGGTTATTTACTTTTCCATATTGACCATGTATTATCTATTCATAATGTAATGTTATTTAAATTCCATGTGTGCTTATTTAATTAAATTTCCATATTGATTATGATTATTGATTCATTATAGAATTTTATGTACTTAACCCATGCATATAATTTCATATCGCCCTTATTTTTTTTCCTTTCACTAAGATTCCATGATGTTTATTATGACTGATATGTAGGGATATACTAGATGAAAAAAAAAGATATTCTAGAAAAAATTTATATTGTAATTTTTTGTATTGAAATTTAATGTGACCCTCACGTTTCTATGTAGTTTACCAAGAATACTAAACAATTTGGTCCTTGAAGATGTGATTACTTATATCTTATGCTAATATAATAAATCATGCAATAGATCTAGGATATTGGGGTCATGTTCTCAATAGTTGGTTTCAGAGGATATTTTTAGAAACCATGGGAACAAGATTTAGGAAAAACAAGATTATGGATCATAACATTATTATAGACATTATGGATAAGTATAAAAGAAATATTAATGCCTTTTAAGGAGGATTATTTGTGGTCTTTCAATTCAATACATCCTAGTCTATATACTATATGTAGTTATGGTTTTTGAAAAAAGGTACATTAGGGTAAAAACTCTAAAAAGGTCAGTTTGGAATTTATTCGATCATCACCTAGTTCAAAACAATGGGACTTACTATGCACCTGGTTTGATACTACCGGGGGATATGTTTTGGATAATTCATATTTTCTTTACAAATCATTATTAATTATTTAAATATATTTTGGAAATGATTGACCTAGTTTAAACCTATGGCCTAAAATAAAAAAGAAGGTTTCTCAATGGAATGTAAAATTATTTTATGTGTGGAATTAAATGGAATAAATTGATGAATTGATGAGAAGAAATAAAGAGTATGAAGGATGGAAATAAATATCATCCTAGTGAAATATTAATATTTAATTGTAATAAATATGGGGAACCTAGGAGTTAATTTAATCAAATTTATTATTTTAATTTTTAACCCCTAGACCAAGGAAAAATGTATGTTCAAATAAAATGGATCAATTATTTTTTTTGAAGTATTTTTACAAATGAAATTTTGGTTAAAAGAATCATGAAACAACTAAATATTGTGTTAAATTTTATAATCATATATTTCCATATTAAATTAAGAGTTTTAGATACCATTATGGGATTCCGGGTTAATATTTATTAGAAGTAAAAAGTCTTATAAACCACTTTTTATAAAATTTTAACATTTATGGGAATACAACTTATTAGTTTGGTGTATGTTTTAGTAAAAATGTTATTTGATGAATAATGCCTTTAAAATATATAGATATAATTTCATTTGTATTGATAAAATTTATGTTTGGTATGATCACTTATGGTATTGTAATAATATTCAAATAAAATTATTATACTTTCTAAAAAAAATAGGTTTTATCAAAAACCTTAGTAAAATTTTATTTAATAATTACTTTTATTTCAAGGATGTACATCATGTGTTTTGGGAATTTTGTAAAAATAATTCTAATATATTTTATTAAAAGTACAACCCACATTTTGGATAACAATTCATCATATCTAGAAAGGTCATGGGACTTGACCCCATGACCAAAGGATTCTATGGGGTTTTACGAGCCTATGTGATGTCCATGTTAATATACCATTTTGTTAGTTAAATAATTTAAAAATTAAATATTAATGATGAACCAAGGGTGTTAATTTTAGGTTTATAGATTAATTTATTATATTGGATAACTTTTTATAATAATATTGGTTTTGATAAATATTTAGAGACAAACATAAATATTTTTCACCATTTATGGATTTTATGATTTGTTAAAAGTTAATTTTAATCCTTTTTGAATAAAAAATAATTTTTAGATATTCATTTTAATGAGTAAGAAATGAATTGGTTGTTGATAAAATAATAATAAAATGATTAAATTATGCTTATGAAATAGAAATATATTAAGTAAATATATTTCTTTACTTTCATAGAAAGTAAAATAATTCCTCAACATTAGTAAAAATCATATTGAAGTAAAATGTTATCCTATTACAATAATTTTTTATTATATAAATGACTTTTTCACACCTTTGTGATTTATGGTTTTTAAGTCCTTAACAATCAATTATCCATTCAAATTTTTTTGATCCAAAACCTCAATAACAATCTATAACTATTTTCAATTTTCTTCTATGTCAATATCTTCACTAGACACCAATTTTCTCCTACATGGAAACCTAATTATGTTTTATTCCATATAACCATGGTACTTCCCTTTATCTATTATTAAGTGGATATTTTACTAAACCATTTAGGATGTGCGGTTTTCAAAAATGGAATATAAAAATATCAAATCGTTGAATATTTAGATAATGTTTAAATTTTGAGGACAAAATTTTTTTAAAGGTGGGAGAATATAGAACCCCATAATTCTAAATGAAGAAAATTGAATTTGATAGTGTATATGACATGAAACTCTAATTATAGTTGGAAATATAGGACTCCAAGACATTACAATATATTTATTTTTAAATAAATTGAATCTATTCAACATCTTAAATTGCAAGCAACACTGAGTTTATCTTATGTTACATGAAAAAATTATCTTCTTCAATAACTCATATTACATGTAAGATTGAATTTTACCAAATAGTAGTATACTATTAATATTATTATTTAATATGATAGATACCACCTTTATGTTGGAATGGAGGGTATAAGTTGGATTAACTAAATTATGAAAATATAAAATTTAGATATATTTTTTAGTTTTTTATTTATTAGAAATAAAATATAAATAATTTAAAAAAATAAACATTTTTTCAAAAACTATATTTCTTTATAAACTATAGATTTGTGGGGCATTTCACACTTAATTAAAAATTATTTTTTCAAAATTTTAGGAAAAAATTGAAGAAATAAATTTAATTTTTTAAATAAAAATATCTAAATTATCTTAGAGTAAATTTTTTGTATTTTACTGAGAAGATTAATTTGTTATGAATAGTGAAAATTACTGAATTTTATTTGAAAACTGCCATTTCATTCATATTATTTTTAATGTAAATTTATATTTTCAATTAGTTTAAAAGTAAAAATAGTTAAATATTATATCAATTAATTAAATTTAATTAATGGTAATCATTTTCATATTGAATTTATATATATAAACTTTTTAATCTCTTAAAACATTTCCTTTTATAAACCTGCTTTCTCATTATGTCTACGGGGTTAATTTTAAATTCACCTATTCTAATTATGTGAACTCAATTTTGAAAAAAAAAATTCATAATTAGAATCATAAAAATTTATAATTTAAAGTAATGAAAACCTATGTTTTTAACAAAATGAACATTGAATGCAGAAAAAAATTGTTACTGATGTTAAGGTAGCAATTGTTTACCGAGGGTTAACAAAAAAGATAAATGGAAAATGGCCTATAAACTTGTATACAAAATATTTTAATAGAATATTTAGATCATTACAGAAATAATATTATATATTGTCCAATTTTTTACCATTTCAACATATGAAAAATGTAGGAGCATTCAATTCTTTTCAAAAATACCAAGTGTGTCATCTCCCCCGTTTATAAAAGGACACCCCCTCTCTTATCTTCTTCACAACACCAAACCATTTTTCAGTAAATAAATTCCAAAATAACATTCAAAATTTCATCCTATCATACTATTACCATTATATTGGGTTGAAATCCAACCTACGAAAAATTTAGTGCAAACCAAAGGAGGATACCTAGGGAAGAGGTAATGTTCTTCAACGAGCATCTTTATTTTATTTCTTTCTCTACCTCAATTAATTATTATTTGAAAAACATTATATAATAACATGTTTATATTATATATAGAAGTATTTATTTATAATATTTTCATGTGCTAAAACCTTCTCCACTTCCATCAAATGTGTTATAGAACCATCGATTATGTGTGTGCCAGACTTCCTCCTAGTAAACAAATGTCATTCTTCTTTCTGTTACCAAATTTTATAGTTGGTCAGACAACAGATATAAATTATTTCTATAATAATTATAACTTAATTATACCAATTTTTATTGGATAATTTATATATCTTTTTAAAATTCATTCCTTAGGAGATACGATAACATTAATCGTGTGTGTGATAGACTACTGCCCCACGAAGTGATGTGATTCGTCTTTCAATAATGATTCACATAGAAGGTGATAAAAGATAAATTAATAATTATATGTTATATAAATTAAATAATAATATTGTCAGATTTATCATTCTTTAAATATAAAATATATCATTTTCTTTCATAATATTTTACTAAATTAATGATGATAACTTCATTCGTGTACGTATGGACTACCGCCTTCAAAAAATGATGTGAATCTATTTTCATCACCACACCACATGGATGATACATATAAGTATAAAATATGGATTATATGATATTATGATCTTTCTTAAAGGATAATATATTACTTACCTTATTTCAATAATGATCACTGGAAAATAGAAATGTTACTCATGCATACGTACAACCTACCATCTCGATGATCATAACAAAATTCAATTTCCATAACCATATTTACTGATTGGATTTAAATTTAAAATTGATCTAAATATATGATTGTTAGGTCATCATTATTATTCTAGAGATGATATGTCTCTATAATATATATATTAACATAATCCTTTGTGATGAAACATGCATGATAAAACAATGTAATTAACACCCAAAACATTGAAAATAATGAATTATTATTAATGAATGTGTAATAAGGTGTTCTAAAAGTATTATCTATGATATTGTAAATAGTAATATTTTTATTTTATTTGTGAATAACATTTTTAAAACCCCTATGCCAGACGTCGGATCAAATCTGGGTATGGGAGAATTCCCGAGTTACTGTTGCAGGTCACTGTAGCAGCACTGTAGCGGTGGAGGGACTATAGCAGGGTACTGTAGCGGCGGCGTTAGGTACTATAGCTGCATGGTAATGTAGCAATACTATTCACTAAGGGGTCCTTTGGGAAAAAAATGGGCATTCTAGCCCTGTATGCAGGCCACGTGGCCTTGGGCCTTCGGGCTTTGTAATGGGTCACACTCTACCCTGTCTAAAGAGGTCTTTGCTTTAATAATAAATTGAGGCTTTGGCCCCAATCTTTAAAAAAAAGAAGACTGAGGTAATGGATTTCATCTAAATTTCATTTCCTTTGGGAAAGTTGTAATGATATGCACCTAGTTTCATTAATGTGGGGTATATACTACCCCTTTATATAAAATATAATTATTAATTCATCCATTTTGGTAATTTAATTTTAACTATGAATTACTTCATCTATGTGGATTTGAATAAAAATTTACAAAGTGGTAAATAATTTCCTAACAAGATTTCCTTTCATTGGGTTATATTACTTATTCATTATATTAATATTATAAGATATTGTGTAAAATTACATTTTATTACATTATAATTTAGTTTCTAATTTTATGTAGATTTAATTTGGAAAAAAAATTATTTACTGGTTAATTCTCACATTAATGATATGATCATTTAAAGGGTTTATTACACAATATCAATCAATTTGAGAATATTTATTTTTAAATATAAGTTGAAGGAAATTAATTGAGAATTTCCTAGTAAACCCTTTTAATTTTATTATCCTATTTTTATTTATTATATATTAAAATTCATAGTACCATTTTTTAATTCATTTCTACTTAAAATTGATGAAAATTTGTTTTTAAGAAAATCAAACTTCATTTCTCTCATCGACCAGAACTCTATTTTGTTCCAAAATAATGTTTTATCATAATGTTTACAGAATTTTTTTTCCATTTTAAAAAATATGTATCAAATAAATTTTTACCCTATTTTACTCTTTTAATAAATATAAAATAATCTTATATATATTTTCAGACAATGTCCATTTTGATTTTACCAAAAATGTGAAAGCAATATTACTATTATTTAATAAATAAAGAACATTCCAAACCATTTGAAAGGAAAAAAGAAATTTTATTTTTAACTTATTTGGAATTTACAGAGTTACCCACCATCATGACCATAATTTCTTTTAATATTACTTTTCAATTTTTGGGAATATTTTCAAAGAAAATTTTATAAAATTGATTTTCAAATTAAAGGGTTTTCCAAAACAAAAATTCCCAAATGACAAGGATATTTTTCTCAATAATGTTTTTTACGGGTTTTTATTAATCAAGAACATAAAACACTAATTGGGTATATCTTGTATTGACATCATCCTTAATCTTCCTATATATGCTTTATGATTATTTGGACCAAGGATATTATTGACATTCACTTACTTGATTTATTTTTTTAGAAATTAATTTCCCAATGAATTATAAACCTTCCAATGATCATTGAACATTAAAATTACCCTAAATATTTATATTAATTTTCAGGGATAAGATTATTATTTAAACCATATATCATTTCTTCATATGATGTTCATAATTTAATGTCATTTTTATATGGGAAAATATTTATAAGTCCATATTATTTACTCAATAAGGATACTTTATGTTATATCAAATTGTTTATGAATTAACTAAATTATTCTATATATGAGGAATTCTTTGGATAAGAAATAAAAGTTGTCCATGGTTATTGATAGTCCCTCGATGCGTCAGTAGACCCGTGAGATTAATGAGTTGACTAGCCTTAGTTAAATTGGTTTTCAAATAGCATGTTTTGAACCATATTATGAATGTACTTGATGGTAAAATTACCATGTTCATAGGATAAATGACATTTTATAATTAATAATTTCTTTCATTCAGAATTCACATATTATTATGCATGCTATTTTCACAATGATATTATCTATGGATATTTTTTATTCTTGGTTATTGATTAAATTACATGTTATTAAGTTATTTATCTTTCCATATTGATTATTCCTTATCTATTCATAGAGTCATGTTATTTAACATGATTGTGTGTTCATTTATTTACCATTCCATATTGAATATTCTTATTGATTCGTGATAACTTTTTTTTATTCAAAGCATACTGAGCATTTGGGGACACCCTTATGTTGTTTCCTTTCCTTAGTATTTCATTTAATTTACAATAAATGATATTCAGGGATATTCTAGAGATAATTATGTTATTCTTGAAAAAAAAATTATTTTTTATTTTTTGTCTTAAAATGTAATGGGATACTTATGTATGTGTCCTGTTTACCAAGACTACTAAATTATTCGGTCCTTCAGGATGAAATTATTTGTATCTTATGAAAATTTAATAAAGCATGAACTCTGTTCTAGATACTAGGTTTTGGGAATCTATGGTTTAATATCCAACTAAAACAAATCCCTTATTTCATTAATAAATTAATGTGTTTCTAACGGTATGGATGGTTCACTGCCTCCATGAACAACACGTTTTATTCTCCTCCAACATCTTTAAGGATAGTCATAAAATTATTATTATGGTTAGATAAGATTATTATAATTATATTATAAATTTTTCATTATTTTGTATGAATATATTTCCATAATATTAATTAAAATGAATCTATTTTGTAATGATCAATAAAATAACCAAAATAAACAAACAACAAAACATTAAAATTTTTAATCAATGATTTATCACTTTTAGAACACATATTGATAATTTGTGTGATATAAATTTCAATATTGTCATCAATACCATTTCATCTCACTTTTTTATTTTTTATACCCATTTCAATAAAAAATCTAAAATTACCCATTACTGATCTGACCGTGGAACCATAAAACGAATGCGCCCAGAACAAAAAAAATTCAAATTTATATCTCATTGAATTGGTTATAACTAAACATAATAAAATTATAATAAAATATATATATTTAAAAGGTTGTAAATAAAATAATTAATAACCCTAATTTAACTATATATGAAATTAAGTGAGAGTATAGAGCATATATGGACAAAAGGTAAGGGATCTCTCTAAACCACCCTTTTTCATAGGGTTTTGACCCTTATCTCTCTAACTCACCTCATATCCCTCGTTAATGTTATGGATTATTTATAAATTATACATATATATATATATAGTTCTGTGTGTGTGTGTGTTTCAAATATATACCCATCTTATGTTCCCTTCCTTTGATAGGGTAATATATTCTTTATATTCATTTCTATAATTCCATCTTTATGAAATATACTTTGATTTAGATATGAGGAAAGATTAATAACCCATTTTATTTACATGGGTAATTATTATGTTTATGAATTATTATTTATCTAAATTTATAGAACAAATAAAAATTTACATGTTATGATGGGTGATTCTAGATATCACTCTAATTTATTGGGTAATGCACTAAAACCAAAAAATAATTTTCATCCAAAAATATCTAAATTTCAATTCCAAAATGTAAAGTATAAATTTAAAAATTCAGAATAATATTTTTTAACTTTTTTATGCATATAAAATTCAATTTTTACTTAATTAAATGTTTCATAATTTATTTATTCATCCTCATGTCACAATGATGTCATAAACCGTCGCACTTTTAAAATGATACTTTTTTGTTTTTCACTAAAAAAAATTATTTGTTAGAAAAATTCATAATAGTGAAACCTAATTTAGTTAAGATGTATTAAGTAAAAAAATAATTTTTTTAGCACAATAATTCTATAAATATGAAAATTTTAACCTTAAAATACATTTTTTTATTTATTTAAAATTAACAATGTTTGTAACATTGTAAAATATCAAATAGTTTCAAAATTTACTTAGGACTTCATTATTTTATATTAACATCTAAAAATTGTTTTATATGATTAATTCTTGAAACAAAATTATTTATAACTTAGAAATTTATCATAAAACATAATTTTAATATAATTTTATTATATTTAGAGTTTTGAAAATGACAATATTTGTTTCTTCATTCATAATTACAAAAGTATCTTTATTCCATCTTCATAACCAATAATAAAAATTACCATGTGTCTTATTGTTTAACAGTCATAATATCCATTATTTTCCATGTACAATGTTCACAATGCCAAATGACTATATTTCATTATAAATACATATACACGCTCATTTCATGATTAATTACTTACAAAGTTTCATACACATCCATTCATAATGTAAATTATTTTCCTAATGTTTCTCTTCAATTTTTCTGTTATTTTGGATGGAATGATCTATATAGTGGAATTTGGAACACCATATGGTTTTACAAATAAATAAAATATAGAATTCATGGAACATTTAGTCTCTATGAAAAAACCTTTTTCTATAGGAGATTGTTATAAACTATCCTCTAAACTTTCTCTTATCACTTTTGTGATTTGAATTTCAAATAAATGGATAACAGAGTTGCGATTCGTAAGATATTTAGAGTTTTATGGGATCAACATACATTTTTGGTAAATAATAACTTATCCATATGAATATTAACTTTCTATTATGAAAATTAATATACAGTTATGAATAGAAACCACACCCATGTATGTATGAATAAAATTTAGGTATCAAATTAATGATAGAGAATATGTTTAAAATTAATAATTAAGTGTTGATATTTTTATGACTAATAAATATTTAATTATAATTTTAAAATAAAAAAGGATTTAAAATGAAATTAATTTTTATTAAATTTATTCCTAAATAAATATATTTTTTCGTTTGATTTTAAGATAGTTTTATTAGATATCAGTTAATTTTTGAAATTATTATAAAATTAGTTTTAAATTTAGAATATTTATTTTCAAGTAAATAAGTATTTTATTTGAAAAACTAAATTTATCATATTTAGAAAATTATTTTGATAAAATTTATTCCATTTATTAATTCTACATGTCAAAAAATGGTTAGGGTGGATTTTTAATATTTTTCTTAAATACTTTAATTTTTAGTGAATAATAAATACAATAATTTATGGTATAAATACATTAGAAGCTAAATACAACATTCTGTAATTCATCGCTGATGTAATCACATATGGTTTAAACTCACATGAATGAATTAAAAATTTTGGTTATAAGAATCAACATTATTGTTTTTCTTGAGGAAAATAATAATATAGTGAATAAGATATTAAAAAATCACCCCTCTCCTCCACTATAAAAACCACCACTCACTCCCTTTTCTCCTCATTTCTCTAAGCCATGAATCATTTTAGTTTTCTATACAAGTACTCTTCCCTTTCCTATACCCACTTCCAGGAGCTCTTGGTATTTCCAAGAGACCAAATTAAATCCCCTTTAGAATATTCCTAAGGGAGACTATCCTGGAGGTAAAATCCTCTTCCATTTCCTTCTATTTTCTTTTCAAGTTCCTTATTTATTTATTATTATCTCCTCAACCCTTGGTCAAAATGATCATGATAACTATAGTATCAAATATATACTTGAATAATATCCTATTAATGTAACATACATCATCTATATCCTTACTCTCTCTCTCTATTATTTTAAATATGAAATCATCATCTCGGAGGTTCTGATTAAAAACGTTTATGGATGCTGAAGGTTTGTTCTTAAATTTAATCATCTAATATGGTCATGAAACAATTTTTATGGATGATCCAGATTCTAAAACAATTACTATATCTTATTTAATGATTCTGGAACAATCATTTATATATGATATTAAATAATAGAGCAAAACTACTTCGTTGTGATCGAGAAACTGGTGTAAAAATCTAAACAATTATCATTAATTTTTTTGTCAAATGATTAATACTCATAATATATAACCAAATAATTTAAATAACCATTTACATAAATTTATGTTCATGAATATCATAAAAATTTAATTCTGGAGGGTTATACCCATTCCACATGAACTTCCATTATCATATACAATTATACCAATCATGAAAACCAAGGAAATAAATGCTCCTAAGAGATAAATTTGTATCTTATAACTCATAAAATGGATTTAAATGAACTTAATAAAATTTTCAGAATCAAAAACATGTAAATAATTTTCTTAATTAAATAGTTAGAGGAATAAATTAGATTATCCAGGATTTTAATCTCATGTTCCAAACACATTCAGACACAAGGTTAGGGTTTTCTACCCGAACCTCCATTTCTTTCGGGTTACTCTTTATCTCTAGTCATCAAAATTATATTATTAATTATTCTAATGTACTCCTCATAAATTCTGTATGAATTTTATATATATTTTTACCAATCAGACACATTATTTATCTTATGAGGAGTTAAATGTTTTATAATGATATTTCACAATTTTTCCCGATACAAATGCCCGATTCAACCGAAATTCTCAAATTCATACCTATTTTCAAGGGAAATATATAATATTTTTTAAGAACAAATTATTTTTATAAAATCACTCATTTCATTATGGAAAAACTAACTTAGTTCATTTATGGTTTAATGTAATAATCTTTTCAAAATAACTCTTCTTTTCAAAGTAAAATTGTATTTCTATCAAAAATTCCTTGGTGATTTTATTAGTGTATTTTTTTCTATATCAACACCTCTATTGAATTTTATATCTTATTGAGGTAAATATATTATGTTTATTATATAACATGTTTTATTAAATATTATATGATTAGTTTTACTGTATATGTTCTATCTTGATACCATTCACCATATTACTATGAATGGTTTGTGATTATATGTACAGACTGGGTAATGGTATTTCATTTGTTCAGGTGGTTTATGTTTATCCCCTTTCATATGAGGAATGAATTGGAATTAGAAAGTAATGGGTTGGGATTTATATATCCCCTCAATGCCTCAATAGGTATCATAAGAGAAAATAGGATTATGTTTTAGCTGAGGCCTTACCCTAGTATTTTCAAACATCTAGGTCGAGGCCTTGACAATATGATTCAGATGTCCGGTATTATTTATTCCCTTAATATGGCTTTATAAATTAATAAACAAAGTGATTGTTAGACTAGTATAATATCAATGGTTATGTTTTGTTCCTTCAAGATAACTTATATTTCTTTATTTAATCAACTATCATTCCTTCAAAATTATCCACAAATATAATTTTTAAATGAACGTGTTTTCAGTTATTCACTCTGACTAGTGTTTATGTTTATAATAACTTTTGTTATATTAATTACCCTTACTGATCATTTGAGATCACCCCTTTCTTATGTTTTATTTTCCCCCAGGTGGTGAATATGAATATTATGAATTACATGTAAGGATAATGAAAAAGTTTATGAGTAATTCAAAAGAAGTTGATATGTTATATTTTCTTGGATGTTGTAATGTTGAAATTATGTATATATATTATTTTCCAAATCAATTAAACTATTCATTACTTTGGGATAAGACATCTTCATTTATATTCCAATGTAATAAAATTTGGAACTGGCTCTTGGAAACCAGAGTCTGGTATTTACATGATTCAATCTTATTAAGTTTATTTTAGTTAATGTACTTTTATTATATTTCAATATCTCATTAATGTTCTTTATTATAGTAGTCCATATCAACACATGATATTTAAAAAAATTAAATTTTATTTTTTATTCTATTTTAAAATATAATTATATTTTTTTTGATAGACATGGGTTCTATTATCAATAAATTAATATTTTTCTATCTGTTATATTTTACAAAATTGATCATCGACATCCACAATTTTCATCTTACACTCATTTGATTAATCAAAGTCATACAAAATGAAAATATAAAATAACATCTCAAATTTAATTCTCAATGAGATATTTTAATTTATATCCATTTTAATCTTATATTAATCACAGATTCCAAAAATGAATTTTAGATTTAAATAAATTAATTCTTTTATCTCATAAATTTCAATCATAACATAAAATAAATTTCACACATAATGTTGAATATTATAAAACACATTGGTCATTCCCACTTATTATGATTGAAAAATATACACATGAAATACAATTCAATCTTCAATAGATTTGATATACATATTTAGATCGATATAGGATATTTAAGACCAACTAAAAAAATTGAACCTGTGTAAAATTTATATTTGACTAGATATATAACCAATATAGTTTTATAAAAAATAATTTATCATTATTAATTTATTTTTTATTTTTATGGATCTAATTTAATAAAAATATTCTAATTTTATGCATTTAGTGGTCTCATATACCACAAATTCTACATTTTAGACTAATATTTATGTACCTAAAATTTCAATCAAAAAATTACTATAACAGATAAATAAAAAAACATTGTTTATATATAATAAATTTTGTATTAAAAGAGATAAACTAGAGTATTTCCATACTAGAGGAGATAATATTAAATAATTTTCACCTCAACACAACATTCCAATCATTTCAAAGCATAATTTAATATATACAAATATTTAGGTGACATAAAACCATGTTAAATTAAAATCAAAATGTAATATTTTTTAGTATTCCTATATATAATATACATACTCATTATTGAATAGATTTATTAAAATTATTTTATTTAATGATTACATTTTGTATAAAACATGTAATTTTAATATTTAGTGAAAAATAAGTATACCTTGAAGGTGTTGGAGTATGAACCAAATTAAGATCTAAAGATACCTTAATAATATACTATTAAGATATTAATTCCATCGATACCTCTCTATAATAAGCATATACACAAATGAGTAAATATAGCATCACACCTATTAAAACTTCACAGTCATTGTAGACTAATTAGTCCCAAAAAATACCTCATTATTCATTACAAACATCATATTAGATGGTAAAATACTCATGTTTAACACTTCTTAAATTTTAATCAATAAATAGAATTTATCTCGTACTAACCTACAAATAATGTGATATCTTTTAAAAATACACTTTTAAATTACTTGGAATAATTAATTATTGTAATAATTATTTCACTTAGAATGTTAGAAAATAATCCATTTTCCCTTTTCCCCTTACCCAAATATTTCAACAACTTATTAAACTATATCTTCTTATTTCATAATTTTTCACTACCATATATTTAGTTTCCACAGTAAAAAAGTACCACTATCATTAAATTTTTTCATATATAAATTATTTTTATTCCATTATAGGATTAAACATAACCTATTATAAATGTTATATTTTAAAAATTTATGCCAAAATAATCATTAATTTATTAATATAATGTATCCCTCATTAAAATGTCACAAAAATATCATTGGTTTCCATCCACTATCTCAACACCAAATTTAATACCTCCCAATTCTAATATAAAGGGCTTTCTATATATAGGATAACTATTACCATCATAGAATCTATGTTAGGGTTGGTGAAATCCATTCTATATATTAAAATCATTACTAAATTTGTAGATAGAATTATTTTCATATGGTTTTTTTCATTACCGAACAACTATGACTACATAAATAATTAAACGTTACTATTAAAAAGGTGGAATTTGTTTTCCAAACATCATGTTGTACTTGAAAAAAAAGACTCTCCAATAAAAAAAATGTAGTAATTTTAATATTATATCCATATGATGTCAACTAATCCTAATTTTTAATCTTAATTGACTGTAGAACACATTTTATATAAAATTTCATTGATACCTATTTCCTAAAATCACTAATTATATGCTCACTAGAATCATCAATGAGAATATCATCCATAAAAAATAACTATATTTTGTCAAAATTAATGAATTATTTTGAAGTTAAAAAACACTGAACCATGCCATATATTTTATAACCATTCATTCCTCAGAGTAAATCAAATATTTTGGTCTACTATATCAACACATTATTTATACAATAATATATTTTTATGTTTAAAAAATTGATTCCTTTATTATATTCTTCTAAGCCTTATTGTACCACAATATTGATATCTTCTTGTTTTATTCATATATGTATGTGATAATTATATCAAATTTAAGGGGTTTAAAGACATTATGTGTGTATAAATACACTGTAAACATAACATCTATTAATCAAGGATAGTTAATATGATATGAAAAAACAATAAGAATTAATAAAAAACACTCCTCCATATATCGTTGGCATCTCATATTCATAATGACAAGCACTCAGGGATCAAACTTTAATTATTTCCTCTAAAGGTGGTCAATAGAATTTAGAATTTCAAAATTATATTTGAAAGGAATATTTTATTCTAATGATATTATTGCATACCATATTATTTAAAGAAGTAATAAGGATGAAAGATATTTATAAGTATTATAATGAAATCTCATATCTTGAAAATCATGACTAAAATTACACTCATAGGATTACTCCATTATTTTAGGACTTTTATGAGTGGGAGTGTTTCTAAAATTCTAAACATATTGTTTAGTAATTTTCATTATGCTCTTATAATTTACATTTCATTTCATAATAGTGATTGATAAAGTATTCAATAATAAAATTTATTTTATGTAATAGATATTGATAGTAAATTGAATTAAATTAATAATGAGTTTCAAAATTAAAATAACAATTTTAATTATAATTATTATTAGTTAATCATTGGATAATATTTATTGACATGTGATTGACATTGGGACATTACATGAAATTATTATAAATACTATTTCATGGGATTAATATATAAATTAAATACTAGAAACATTTTACTAATTTATATGGATATAATGTTTTTTAGAGATATTATTTTAGTAAAACATAAAATTACATAGTTTTTTAATGGTCTTTTTCCATGTGAGTCATGATATTCCATGATGGGTTTTTAAAAGAGGAAATTAAAAAATATTAAAGAGAAAATGATGGAATTGAATAATAATTAGAAATATGGATTTGACTCTATCATTTGGGGGGGTTCCCATGGAAAATAACTTATAAATGTAATTTATGATTATGATTAATGGGGAATCAAAATAACCTATTTTTGAAACAGCTCTCATATATTTATTTTATGTTTATTCATCTCTCTATTTTTCCATATTGGTGAAATTTTAAAAAATAATGAATTGAGTGTTAAACATCTTATGGAATTATAAATACATGTGATATAAATTATTGAATAAAATTTATTTTAATTATTTAATGTTTTCATTGATATTTTAAATTCATAAATTAATATAAATTTTGTACTCATTTGTTTTAGGTATTAAACCATGTATTAATGAAATTTATCATGGTCCATTCCAAATTATCAAAGGGTCATTCCATATACTAGAACTCCTTTTTATAAACTTTTCTTTTTATAGACCTCAAGTATAGTGATTCGTACAAAAATACATATTATGTTAAAAGTTGGTTAATATATAGACTAGTTGTAGTGTACTTTATATAAAACCCCCTTTATGTGAAGATTATTTCATATGGTTTTCAAATGATTAATTATGTTGGAATAGTTATGATATGTCTTTGTGTATAATCCAATTAATATAATAAAACTTTTAACATGTGTAATTCTAGGGAAATTGCATCTTTGTAGATTCCCCAAATCTTTTGCAACCATAGGATAGTCTTTATGGGTATTATTTTATGGATTTTTCAGTAATTATTAAAAAATATCAATGTATGATAAATCCTTATAAATATGTTTTGAATTATTATTTGATAAAAATTATTATTTATACTAATGGGAATTTATATTTCTAACATTATTTAAATAAAATTAATAGTTTTGATAAACATTATCAAATATTATTCCAAATGATATATTTAACAACTAATTTTCTAATAGTGGGTTATGTTTTTTATTTCATTTTATATCATAGTTTTTAGAATTTTTTTCCTTAAATTTGAATAAAAATATTCTATTTTATAAATTCATCCATGAAAATAGTTTTTTATTATTTTTAAAAACATACTGTAATATAAGAATTTATATTTTTTGTTATTATGAATATTTGGTGTTATGTTATTTGGATTTCATAAATATATTATTACTAATGCTCAATGACTATGATTTCAAAACATTTCTAATTATTTTGAGGGAACAATATGGTGTGTATATTTTAGTGAAGATATTATCAATACAATTTTAAATGTTGTGACACTATTAATTATGGTTGAGAAAAAGATTCAAGATTATATATTCAATTTTGGGTTACATGATTTGTTTTCTCGTGATAGGACTTTTTAGACCATGATATAGTGAGGATTTTGTTTTATGTTAATGGGGTATTAAACATGATTATTATAATATGATAAGTAATTATTAGTTATTTATATCTTTTAAACATATTCATATTTTTGGATATGTTTTTAGGTTTGTTACCCTTGATTATTGTTATTTTTGGGGTTATAATTATATATGTTTTTAAATGAAACATATATCAAAATTTTATCATTTTAATTATTACCTATTATAATAAATTAATATTATCTTTTAATTTTTTCTATAAAATATGTTTTTATAAAAAATTACCTGCGATTAGTATTAAATTTATAGATGACTCGTGATTGGGATTATATTACAGTCCTTAGGGGAAATCCTAAAAAGTCTATAATTAACCACAACATGTGAACCTCAGTTGACTTGTAATTAATGATGGATATGATTCATGATAGAGAAATGAATTATTATTTTTTAATGCTAAGAGATATATCCAAGAATAATATATAATAAGTAGATTCTAGTGAAATTTTTACTTCATTCACTATGATGTCAATTTTTTTTCTTTATTTTCATATTAATTTTGTAAAACTCAAATCCATCCACTCCATATTTATTTTTGAATTATTATTTTATAAAATTAGTTGTAGATAAAAAGAGAATTAATATTTAATTTTGTGTTATATAAGATGAAAAAAATCATTCTATAATGATTTATGCAATATCTCAACATAAGATATCATCCTCAGTTGATTACAGAGTGCACTTGAGGACATGTGACAATCATGTTAGGTCTCGAGATTTCAGTACCATAACTGGGCTATTGAGAAAATTACCAGAGCATGGTTATATCCTTGGATTTTAAGTAATCGTATACAATAGAAAAGATAGGAATTTAAATGTTCCTATATAATGATATGGTAGAAATTTTTTATGGTTCACATATAGTTACTATGATGTTCAAGTAGAATAAATGTTGATTAAAACCATATGTGTTGTTTTGTCTATAATTTTACCATAGAAGCTTAAGAAGGGTAGGTTTTAATTAATTGGTCTAGATAAACTATAACTATGTAAACTAACATTCAGTAATTTCTATTAATCCAAAAATGTATTTCCAAATAAGCATTGATTGATTCTTTTCAAAATTTTATTTATAAATTTTTTGAAAAAAATTATTCCAACTTCTCAAGGGAAAAAGTAGAGTGTAAAATTTCCTTCTGTTTCAAAATATTGTAAAAAAATTATGAAATCCATTTAAGTAATTGGTTGGGGCTAAATTCATATAGGCTAAGATATATATATATATATATCATGTAATTCAATTTAAAAAATTGTTTATTGATATTTAATATTTATGTTAGACTGTATTTGGAAAATGAATGGATTAATAGTAACAATAATACCTTCCTATCATTATAGATGCCTAAAAATATGAATATCAATTTTCCATCATTTTTATGAGGCCGAATAATTTTTTTTAGAATAAATATTGGAACTAGAACTATATAATGGATATTAGTAGATAATTCAAATTATTATTGATCTAAAAGACAAGGGAATATTGATAGACATTTCATAGGCCATCTTTGTTAAATCCTACACATCACATTAGTTGGTTCCTAAAAAATCATGTGGCATGTTATTGATCTCAATGAGTGGGAAACAAGAATTGTTGGTATCAAACATATCACAATGGTAATGAATTCACAATCTAATAAAAATTTACCAAATCAAGGATTATTAGAAAGAATATATAATGGTGGGTCCATAAAATTTAATCCCAATCATATCAAATAAAAAGTTTCCAAATATAACTGAAAACAAATAATACATGTCTGAAATAGAAATGCATGCCCCCGTTTTAACATAATTAATCTATAGAAATACATAACATGTATCAATTCAAAAGTATCTAAATTTGAAGGTTATCCAAAGTTTCCAATACATAAACCTCTTGATCCAAACCATAAAACCCTAACCACTTCATGGTCTACAAAATGTTACATGAGGTCTCCTCTATATTCCAAGTCACTCTAAGGATCAATGATCATATTGTAAAACATGGGATTGATACCTAAATACCTACATGAAGATACAACATCTATATACATAGAATGATTTATTCATAGGGTGTGAGATAAATATTATAGAAAATATACCTCTAATAAATGATTCCAAGTAATTTAACTTTCCATTCCCTAAATTAATGTTTGAAATAAAATTTATAAAAATAATTTAATAATCATTTATAATATAAAAAAAACAAATAAAAACCATTTCAACCATTTTATAAAACCAATAAAACACTTTATAAGAAATATGGTTAGTTATTTCAAATCCATTTAAAACACTCTTACAACCAAATTTATGAAATACCATAATTTTTCTATAAAGAGTGATAAGTGAGTTAAAATAACTTTCATTGCCATTAGTTTATGAAATATTATCTCAAATAAATCACTAAAAATAAACAAAGTCTAATTTTATAAGGTGGATTGGCATGATACTAATCAAGGATAATAAATATATAGTACCCATTAATCTAGAATCAATAACTACATGATTCTACATGTAAAAAATAATAATATTTTCAAAAATGAAAAAATAATTGAATAATAATCTAAACCAATGTAAATGATCATATTTCCTAAAATGATCAAATAATATACATTTATGATGATAATAAATAAAAAATAATAATATAACCAAGAAATATTGAAAATTAAAACAGTCAAGTAATATATATCAGGGCTAACTAATTTTTTCCTACTAACACTATCCTATATATATACTATGGTGGAATAATTTACCAGGCTAATGGTTCATTACTCACCAAATAACCCACATATTACACTAATAACCCTTTCCAAGAATTAATCCTTATAATAAAAGTCTCTTCATGCCTAATGGAATCCTTGTTTGAGAGGAATCATAATAATAAAATAAAAAAACTCTGTTTTTCTACCAAGAGACCAAGGTCTCCCATGAAATAATCTAATAGGTGGTGAGGAATTTATTTACCCTAATAAGAATCACATAATATATCAATAACATCAATACAAAAAGTATGTAAATTCCATATATAACTTTTACCACCATGAAAGGAAGAATCCATTATCACATGATAAACAGTTTATAATACAAAATGATCACCTAATATAAATTATAAAATAAAGGGTCTCACTACCAAGTTAGTTTCATATGAAATTAAAGCCATTTTATGAAGTACTAAATGGGCCTTTAGATCATTTTTTAGGATCAAAAAAATATAATATTTTCATTAAATAATCCAAGAATGACTTAAATACTTAACCCTTCAATTATGACGTGAAATCCTTATTTAATGAAAATATGAGAAATATATTTTAATAAAGAATACACTTTAAGAAAGATTTAAACATAACTATGAAATAACAACATTGAACAGATATTACATAAAATCTAGACTTGATTATAAATAATATTTACTATAATAATAAATATAATAAATTATATAATACTATAATAATTTAACTAAAATATTATAATTAATAAATAATAACGGAAATTTCTTTAAAAAGATATTTATATTTTGAAATAACTATTAAATACAATAATTATTATGTTTTGATATAATTTAGAGATAATTTTTAATTCAAAACATGATAATAGTTATTAATTTAACTGGAAAAAACCCCTATTTCGATTTTTCTAAAACACACAGTTGGAATAAATATTTTATATAGGTGTGTCTATATTTGGATAAATTTGAAAGCCATTTTTATCATAAGTAACCAAGGATATTGTAGACAACATTATTTAAAAACAAAAGAATAGAATAAACAATCATAATCATTGAAATAAAAGTGTTTGAAAATAAAAATTAGCGATGGTATTACAAATAAACTAAATTACATAGAAACACCTACCTAAATATAAATGAAGAATCTCTCCTTCAATGAAAAATAATAAATTAGGATTCTAGGGGAGAAATACAAAAAATTTAAATCATAAATCATTTACATTTATGATTTCCAGATAGAAGGTTCTTCCACTATGACATCTAGGGATTGAAATATGGAAAGAATATGAAAGGATAAGTAAAAAATGTAGATGATATATTTCCCCATATAATCACTAAAAAATATAGATGAAATAAATATATAATGGTGGTGGATATGGTTTGATTGGGGCTCTCAAAATCTATAATGAACAAATTTGAAGAGTGAAAGACAATGAAGGGTTTAAAAAACTAAAAGTGGAAATTTGGGAAATTCAAAATTAAATTTATATCTATGCCATATTATTTGGAAACAATATTTTACAAGATATATACAAAACATTAAGTAGCCAGTGGAACCATGTTGCACAACCCACATGGTTAGGTTTCAAAATTTCCCTTAATTATTCCCAAATTATTGGTTAGATAGTAAGAAAACACACTATCATAATGTTATTTTTGTAATGTTTTCTCAAACCATGTACTAACCATGAACTAAACACTATAAATTGATCCAATATGTATGATAAGACTTTATGGTTAATAATAACCATTTGATAACCATGAATCATATAAAAAATATTAAAATTTTAAAAAATTCAAACTTGTTCATTAATAGTTTTTATAAATTCAAAATTTGAAAAAATAATACACCAATGTGAAAATATTGTGTCATTATTCTAACCTCCATTACAATTTTTACCCCTATAAAGTCAAAAACATTTATACCTAGAAAGTCAAAAAAAATATTTTATGAGAGATATGACTCGGTCCATGGTAAAAAAACATGAAATCTAATGATTCAAAGGCATTAGATACACAACAAATAAATTATAATGACACAGACTTTTTGAAATGATATATTTTTCTAAATAAAGGTGTATTTTATATAATATTATAAAAAATAAAGACAAATCAACAATATTTCATCTCTAAAACAATGATCATTAAATTAGTCTGCTAGGAAAGCAACTAAAATTCCAAACATTACAACTGGACAAAGAATATAAAATATAATAATTAAAATGGGAAAGAAAGAATCACCTCACTCTTTTAGAACCATTGACTCCATAAAAAATGTTATAGAAATGAATAAAAATAATAGTAAACTAATCAACACCTTTTGAAAATGAAAATATATCCTTCATATAAATTGTAGTTAATTTGAAGATAATTAATGAAGTGGTGTTTATAGGGTATAATGGGAAATATGACTCCTGATATTTAACTATTATATGAATGAAGGTCAATTTGATCATTAGAAATTATACCCCTAATTGATAATTTCACCAATAAAATTAGTGTTTATAATTAGAAGTAACATAAGTTAACTAAAAAAGAAAGAAGAATCAATAGCCTCAGCCAGTATATTCATTCCATTTGAAGACCATTTTTCATAAAATGGTGGGGAGGTTTAATCACTAGAGTTCTCCCTTGACTAAGCCCAATATAATCTTCAAAAAAGTGAGGTTTGAACAAAATAAGTTATGGGAGAAGTTCATGTTAGTGGATATTACCCTCAATCAATGTTAGCTGAGGCACCCCATGAAACTACCATCGTCGCATGATTTCAAGATAGAAAACTATCCAGAGATGACCTCATGTGTGAGGACGAGATGAACTTTATGATGTGATGATTCAAAGGTGACATTGGGAAGTTTAGACCTCTAGAAACATCGACCACGATTAAGAAAAAGGCAGAGTTTGTTCCTCGGGTGCAGTGGTATCATGGATCATGGCGACCTTTTGAATAGGGAATGTTCTAAAACATGTGGACAAGGTTTTTTTGGACATGGGGTGCGATTGGATGTGCCTATTGAATGAAAAAAGGTGTGATTTAGGCTGGTGATCAGTGGGACATGAGTATATTATAATATTAATAGAATTTTTATTTTTTTGTGTGGCCTCTCTCATGCATTTATTTGGGTTTCTGTATGATTTTTCTTTACACTCCTTTGTATGCTTTCTCATTTCTAATAAATCTTGGGGTTATGTATTTTGATACCTAAATCCATGGTTGAACCATCTTGAGTAAATATTTTTAATAAAAAGTTATTTTCATCAATAAATATTAAGAATTGTTTTTCTTAATAAAATATAATTTTAATTGAGATGAATTTGATAATTTTTTTCGATGAAAATAGAAAATAATTTTATTTTTCTATAATATATATAAAATTATTATATATAACCAAGGTATTCTGAATTGTATTTTTCTTAATGAAATTTTATTTTAAAATAATTTTATTTAAATAATAGTTGATAAAATAATTTTATAAATCCCTATGAAATTTTTTATATGTGTCATAAATTTGAATGTTCCTTAAAAACTGTAGTTTTTAAATAAATATGTTTTTTATATTAAAAACATAAAAATATCATATTTAGTTTATTTTTCTTATAAACTAAACAAAATTTTTAATATCATCATATCTAAATTATGATAGGGTGAATTTATGATAATTTTATAAAATACATTATTTTTTCATGAATAGTAAATCAAATAGTTTTAGGGTTTCAGTAAATTATAGGACATCATATTTATGTTATGGTGATGTAATATTTAATCAAAAACAATATAATACATAAACAATGTTATTTTATCAATATTAAGTATTTTAAATTATTAAACTCTTTTTTTAAAACTATAAGTTACATTGAAAATTATAAAAAGAAAATTTTGATTTTTAAAAAATTACTTTATGGAATATTTACATTACCATGCTGAAAGAATTATTTAAAAATAAATTTCATCTCTAGTGGACTAAAATAACATAAAATTTGACACAAAATATCCAGAACCATGGGAAAAAACCATAGGTAATCCAATTTCTTTTCATTTTCCACAACCTAGTTTTCCAAGACCTATATTTGTAAATTATTATACAATTCCTCCACATATCCTATAAATTCTCACCCATTTAACCATTTTCATTCACTCCCAATCTATAATCCATAAATTTATGAAGATTTTTCCTCTTAATTAGTTCCCCTATGGTGTCCCTAGTTCTTCAAGGTCTCATTCCTCAAGATCTATGAGTAAATATTCAAGGTAAGAGAAAATCTCCACTTCTATTTTCCAATTAAGAGTCCCATTTTGGTATGACTTCCAATTTCCAAGAAAATTACTTTTTTCCAATTTAAATTATCCTATTAAAACAATATTTTTTATCAATGGGATACAATTTTCCCACTCATTTCACTATTTTCAAAAACCATTTTTTATATCCATCGTGATACCAAATTTACTTCTCAAATTTCAATATTTTACACAGTAAATTATAATTTATTTTTTTTGTGAATACCCAACCCTATTTATTTTCTATATGTATCAAATTATATATAAAAATGTTTTATTTTATTTGGAGAATACCACAAATGAATCCTGTTTTAACTTTTAGTGGGTTAGAAATCACATAATGATTAGGTATTTACGAACATTTCAAACTCCATGATTTTGATATGAAAATAATTTTTTATTCTCCATGGGTTATTTATAAAATGTATGATCAGTATTTATGTTGGTAACATTAAATTAACATGTATCAATCATTTTCCCTCATATTTCACCAATGCATTGGGTACAGAATTGAATCTCTATAGATGGCATGTTTTATGATACATTGGGGAATGACCTGGTAATTATTATTTATAACACCTTAGTGAAAGACCATGGATATATGCTTATGAATGTCCCATTTAAAATTTTTATCAATATTTCCTTATTATAATTCATGTACTTATTATTATTATATGCCTCCTGCATATTCCTTATCGTTATGCCTTATGAAACTATTGTTATGTCTCAAGAACACATGTTATATGTCTCAGTTTTTTTCATTGTTGGGATTCATGCTCACCCATTTCCATTAATGTATGTACCTAGGTTATGATATTTAGTTATATGACTTAGTTTGAGCCCATAAAGATTAATTTCATGTGGATTTAGATGAATGTTTTCCATTTTTATGTATTCTTTACCCGCTATCTAAGAAAATATACTTAAAAAGATTCTCTATTTTATACATTGTAATGAAATGTTATGTAATAAAATGGAAAGATTCCATAGTCAGTATTAACGGAAGTTTTAGTTATATATTGAAATGAGGACATGAGATCTTTTGGAAAACCCTAGTGAAATGTCTAAATATAGAAACACATCCTGGTATTTTGTTGAAGTATTAAGTGAGTGGTTTGCGTGGAATGAAATACCTATCTGGATACAAACAAGTAAAATTGGATCTTGCAAAAATATAAAAATGAATAAAACCCAAAAATAATATTTTAAGTTAGAATTAATGGGTAACTGGAGAATGACAACGAGCCTTGTTGTACCCTTAATTTGACACTCCTCGAGAATAAGTTTGGTTAATCACATGTTTTTTATGAACACCTATGAAAGATATATAGAAAATGTAATTATTATTTTAAGATATTACTAACATAAATAAACATTATGTTTTAAGTCATAAAATACCTCTAGAATTATAAGATTTGGAAAAATTGCATGTCTCTCACTATGTTTTTTTCTTTTAGAAAAATTGGGAGAAATAGGAGGAACCGTGTAAATGATGAGTGAAACGGATGACACATTGATAGTGTTCTGATAGAAGACAGAATAGAAAATTTTGTGATGATTATGAATCAACTAACTTTAGTTATAGATAATAATTTCAATCAAGTTAAGATAAAAGATTCTCCTTGAAGGGTAAAACATTTTTTTCTGCCCTTTATGAATCAACTAAAACCTTCTATTCATGGATCTACCAACACATTTATTCTATGTAATGATTAATCTTTATAGAATAGACCTTTTATTTATTCCATTTTTTGGAGTAATATATTATCACCGTCGTAGTATACTTATTAGAAGGATAAGATTATCGGTGGTGGAAACTGATTTAAAACCTGAAGCAAAGAAGGGAGATAGATTCTATGGAGTAGGAAGAGTTCAAGGGAATATTTTTAAATAAATATTTTTCACATTCAATAAAAAAATGGATAAGTAATTTCTTGAACTGAAAAATAAGGAAAATAAATCGGTGGGAATCTATGAGATGAAATTTACAAGATGTTCTCAATAAATTACTATCTTTTTTATAGATCCTAAGGGAATTTTTGAAACATTATTTTGTGTATTGAGTCCCCATATACATAAAAATATAGAAAATAAATACTATTAATCATATGATGAGATAGTTTGGAGTGATATGAAGGTTGAACTGGAGTTTGGAGAGACGTAGTGGCCACATAGATTAAATGAAAATAAGAGATTAATGGAGACAACCTCAGGTACAATCTTTGATCCAGTAAGAGGAGTAATCAAAGTTAAACATCCCACATGAAACAAAAGTGGGAAGAAGAATTTAGAGAATTATTTTCTTTTGAGTGGAAAGAGAAAAAAGTGGGGAAGATAAGTTTATATATCTCTGAACTATTGTAGTGATGTGGACTGTTAACTTCTCATAACTAATGATAAAGTGAATATGGTACAAGCCCAACCAGAAGTTCAAATATTCAAGTGTGGACATCCTGGGAACTTTTCCAGTCAATTTATATATCAAAATATAGTGGAGGGAAACAATCATCTACCTCAGCATAGGTCGAGGGTGCGAGGTTAGCAATTTTTTGACATAATGGCTGAATTAGAGGCTCCATATAGTGAGGTGGTAGGTACATTGATTATGCTATTAAAGATATCAAGTACTTTTTTTATTATAGTTATTCATATTCATTTATTTCATCCATCATGGTAAAGAATATAGAATCAATCCCTAAACTATTAGAAGTATAGTTATCCATAAAGACTTATATAGGGATTACCCTAATATAAATAGTGTGTAAAGACTATTTTATTAACCTTGGTGAGTACAATATCATCCAATAATTGTATCCATTCCAATGGTAGAATTTGAAACTATACAGGGGATTGAATGTCTCTCATTGTATAATGAAATTATCAACTATGCATGTAAGGATATTTCTGTAGTATTGAATTAAAAACAAATAATCATTTTCAAATGAAAGATATATCAGCCTGTGATTTTTCTTGAAGCACCACCCATGGCCTTATTTATGGAGATGATCCATGAAGAAAGAGAAGTAAATGAATGTATAAATATTGAGAATTTTCTCATAATTCAAGAATACATTGATATATTTCCTTAAGAGTAGCCTAGAAATACCCTCGAAAGAGAGTAAGTAATCTCCATCAAACTCATACCCAGATCAAAGAAGATATCAAATAACTCATATAGAATGGAAAATATGGGGTTAGAATAATTAAAGAAGCAACTTCAAGATCTTATAGAGAAGGGATTTCTCTAATCAAGTGTGTCTCTTATTATAGAACCTTTTCACATTGTTAATAATAATTATAGATCATTGTGATTATACATTAATTATAGATAACCTAATGAGATAAAATTAAAGAACAAGTACCCTATCCCAATTATTAATGATTTATTTGATTATCTTCATGGGGCTCAATTCTTCTACAAGATTTACCTCCGAACATGGTATCATAAATTGTGGGTGAAAAGGAAAGATATTCCAAATAATTCCTTCCAAACAAGATATATGAATTTTGAGTTTGTCTTTATTATTTTTATTTTGAATAATTCTCAAGGTTAATTAATGTATTTCACAAATAGAGTATTTAAGGACTACCTTGATAAAATTATGGTAGTTTTTATTACTAATATTCAAATATATTACAAAATTTTTTAGGGGAACAATGGTCATCTAAGGGTTATCTTGAAAAATATGAGAAATGATATGATATATGGAAAATTCAGAAAATGTGAATTCTGGTTACAGCAACTTATATTCTTGGGGAACATTATAACCAATGAAGGAATCTCAATTGACCCTATAAATACAAAGGATGTAGATGAGTTTCCTCATCCTAAAATAGTAACAATGATTTGTATTTTTTTGGTTTAGCGGGATATTATAGGAGGTTTGTGAAAAAACATTTCATGAAATTATAGTTAACTAACCAAGTTAACTCGTAAAGTAGATATGTTCATTTAGATAAAGTAGTATAGAAAAATTTTCCAAGAACTCAACAATACATTGGTTACTACACCAATATTAATAGTCCATTGTAACGAAGAGGGATTCAGTATTTATAGTGATCCATCTCTGAATGGTATTGGGTGCATCCTCATAAAAAATGACCTGGTGATTACTTATACATCTCAATATTTCCTACCTCATGATAAGAATTATCCAACACATGACCTGGATCTAGCTAGGGTTATTTTTTCTTTGAAATTAAGGGGATACTCTCATTATGGGTAGAAAGGACACACATACCAAGTCTACCTAATGTTTGTGTAAATTTTCTCACAAAAAGAATTCATAAAGAGTCAAATACAATGGTTTGAACTTCTTAAATAATATGACTATTCACTTCATTATCACCTCACAAAGTGAAAACAAATTCACTAATAAATTAAGTAGGAAATGACCATTTGTTCTAGAAATGATGAGGATTTAAGGAGATCCTTTGACCAAGGACCAAGTAAAATAGTGTATGGGAATCATTAGGGAAAGGACATAATCAAATATATACCAAATTATTTCTAAACCATAATTACTGGGGAAGATAGAAAAACTAAATGAGAATATCCTTTATTACAGAGTAACATAAAGGCTATGAGTAATTGGAAGTTTCTTGAGTTCAATATTGTTCAAGAACGTGCACTGGAATTTCATAAATGGCTATGTGTCTCATTTATCCCATAGATAAAGAAGGTGTAGATTGATGAATCTCATAGATATACATTCTATATACATCCTAGAAGCACTAAAATGTATAGGGACCATTGTGATCATTATTTGTGGGATAATATCAAAATGGAGATTTTCGACTACACTGTAAGGTTCTTGGTATGTCAGCAAGTGAAAGTAGAGCGACAAATTCCTCAACGGGTATTGCGACCACTACACATACCAACATAGAAGTGGGATAATATCACTATGTACTTCATCACTAGTCTCCCAATAACATCCAATGGAAATAGTGTGATATAGTTTATATTGTATCATCTCACTATGTATTCTCATTTCATTACTATTCGGGATGATTTCCCTCTTGAACAAATTTTCAAGATATACATAAATAAAGAAGTGTGGTTTCAAGGTGTTCCACATTCTATAGATTTTTTTATCAAAATACAAGTTTCACATCTAAATTCTATAGAGTTCTTTATCATTCCCAAAATAGTAAATTGAATTTTATTATAGTCTATCACCTCCAAAATTATGTATAATTTGAAAGGACTATCCAGACTCCTGAGGATATGCTGAGAACATGCTCAATGGAATTTAATGGAGGATGAGATCAACACCATCTTTTATTTGAGTTATAATACAACAATATATTCCATTAAAGTATTCAAATGGAACCATATGAATCTCTATATATAATTCAATTTAGAACCCCTACTTGTTGGGATAGAGTGGGTGAGAGGAAATTTCTTGGGCCGAATATTGTGTAAGAGAAGATATAAAAGGTGCATGCCATCCTACCAAATATAAAGGCTTCTGAGAGTCAACAGAATAGTTATGTTGAAAATCGTCAAAGGGACTTGGAGTTTCATGTTGAAGTCAAATTTTTCTTTTAGATATCATAGTGGGATGGATTCATGTGATTTGGAATGAAAATGAATCTTATCCCTAGGTATATTGGCCCCTATGAGATTTCAGATCACATAGGAGCAGTGGCCTATCAGCTACCACTTCAACCAAATATATCCCAAGTTCATGACATATTCTGTGTATCTCTCTTGAGGGAGTGAATTCCAGATCCCTCATATGTGCTGAATCCATGGTTGGTATAACTTGAATGTGAACTCTCTTATAATGACCAGTCGGTGTAGATCTTGGACTATAGAGAAAAGATTCTATGAAACAAGACTAAACCCCTTGTCTAAGTGTTGTAGAGGAACCATAAATATGAATAAGATATGTGGTAACCAGAGGATACAATGACACATAAGTACAATCACCTTTTCTTAATCGAGAAAATGAGTTGAATTATTAGGGGTGAAATTTCTAACAGATGAAGAATGTAATGAACAAGATTTTTTCAATTGATTTATTTTCATGTAAAAAATTATTTTTTATATTATATTATAAAAAAATAAACATAAAAAAATAATCTCTTTAACAATGATCATTATAGTTGTCATATATGAAACCAATTAAAATTTCAAACATTAAAACTATATAAAGAATATAAAATTTAATAGAAAAAATGGGAATGTATGGTTCACCCTAATATACTAGAATAATATCCCCTATAAAAATTGATATAGAAATATATAAAAATATTATTAAACTAATAAAATCTTATGAAAATGAAAATATACCCTTAAGAAAAAAATTTGACAATTTTGAGTGAAGGAGTGAAGTCGTATTTATAGTGTATATTGGGAAATGTGACTGTTGAGATTTGGATACAATATAATCGTTCATCAATATTAATATTGATAAATATACCATTATTTGAAAAAATTTCCATTATAATTAGATATTATAATTATTAATGGCTTAGGGTAACTGATATATAAAGGATAATCGTTGGCCTCAATTAGTAGAGTAGTGTTGTTTGAAGCCCATTTGTTATAACATAAGAGGGAGGTATCATTACTTGGGTTTTCCCTTGACCAAGCCCAAGACGATCTTCAAAAAAAGGATTCTTGACTGAGATATTCTATGGGAAATTTCAGGTTAGTATAGATTATCACTCGGTTGATGTTAGCTGTGACACGCCACGAAACTACCACCATCGCACACCTTAACCTCAGGGCATATGCTGGTGTAGTAAGTGGTTACATTTTCATATTATAATTAGTTAAATTGTAAATTATTATTTTAAAAAAAAATTCATTCCATAAATTCCTCTAAAGAATAATTTTTATTAAAACAATATTTTTTAAATTGATATGAATTTGATAATTTGATTTTTGGATTCCAATAAAACGTAATTATATTTAACTAGGAAATATATACATTTTTTATATATAACCTAGGTATAATGAATATTAGTATATTTTATTTAAATATTATTTTAAAACTCTTTTATTTATATAATAAATGATATAATAATTTCATGAAGACCAAGGAAATTTTTTATAAGTGTCATAAATTTGATTGTGCCTTAAAAACTGTTATGATTAAATAAATAAGGATTTCTATATTTAAAGTTAAAAATTACCATATTTGGAGAATGTTTCTGGAAAAATAAACATAATTTTTGAAATTATCACATCTAAATTTTTATGGGTTAAATTTATGATAATTTTCTAAATTACTTTTTTTTAATAGTAAAAAAATATAGTTTAATGGTTTCTGTATATTTTATGATGTCATAATTATATAATAATAATGTAAAAAATAATTAAAAACAATATATAATTTAAAATATGTTATCTTAGTAATATTAATTATTTTAATATATTTTATTCAATTTTATAGACTTTATTTTATATTCTAAATTATTAAAATAAATTTTTTTTAAAACATTACATTGTAGAATCTTTACATTCTCATGGAAAAAATAGTATTTAAAAATTAATTTCGGGTTTGGTGGGTTAAAATAACATAAAATTTGACCCAAATGTCCAATACTATAAAAAAAAATGGTTAAGAAAATGGTTTTTTATTTTCCACTTCCTAGTTTCCTAAGACCTATATTTAGAAATTATTTTAAAATTCTTGCACTTCCCCTATAAATACCCACGAATTTAACCATTTCTATTCACTCCAAATCCACAAATCATGAATTTTTAGTGATTTTTTCCACCCAACGATTCCCCCAAAGGTGTCTTGAATCCCTCAAAGTCACGTTTTGCAAGATCTAGGAGTAACTCTTCCAGGTAATGAAAAATATTCACTTCCCTTTTCCATTTAAGAGTCATTTCTATGGTATATCTTCCAATTATTAAGAAAATTACTTATTTCAATTTATATTAGCCAATTAATTTATTAATTTTATTTAATCAATGGGAGAACCTTTTCCCATATTATTTTTCCATTTTCTAAAATCATTTTTTATACCAATCATGCTTTTGAATTTACTTCTCAAATTTCCCTATTTAAGATGAGAGATTATATTCTATTTACTTTTGCAAATAGCCAAACCTATTTATTTTCTAGGATTATTCACCTAGTTATAAAAATGATATATTTGACTATTGTATTTACATAAATGAAACCTAAACTCCCAATATATGGGTTAAAAATGAAATAATGAGAAAGTATTTAAGCAATTTTAAAAAACCATGATGTTTTCAAAGAAAATCATTCTTTATTCTACACAAGTTATTTTTGAAATGTATGATAATGATATATATGGATCACATGAAATTAAGATCTATGAAGGGTGTAACCTGATATCACTTCAATATATTGGGTAAAGAATTTAATCTCTAGATTGGACATGTTTTATAATACCTTGGTGAATAACCTTGTTAATTTTTTTATGACACCATGGTGATAAACCTTGTTGATATGATAATGAATACATAATTTAAATTTTGTAGCCACATTTACATGTTATGATTTATGTAATTATTTTTATGATATGACTCTTTATCATTCATTTTCATTATACCTTATGTTATTGTTGTTCTGTCTCGATGTCACATGTTCTATGTCTCTCTTTTTTCCCCTTACTAGAATTCATGATCACCCCTTTCCTTTGATGTGTGTACCTAGTTTATGAGATGTAGTAATAAAACTTTGGATAAACCAATGAAGATGTATTTAAAGTGTTCTTAGAATATGATTTATGCTTTCATGTATTATTTACCATATTTCCAAGAAACTAAACCGGCAAATAGCCTTTATTTTTTACCCATCAAATGAAAAGTTATAAAATAAAAAGGTGGGATGAGATAAAAAAACATAGTTGATTAATCATTGATATTTGATAAATGATTAAAGTAACTAGTCTAAGACAATATAATTATTGTTTACCTCACCAATGATACGACGCAAATTCCCATCAAGGGAATGAAAATCATCCAAACTGCTTGAGATAACACTTGATATGACATCATGTAAAAGTGGAATCTAAGGGATAAATCTCATAGGGGGAATATATAAACCTAAACTTTACATATTGTAATGGTTGATACCTAATACGTGTCACCCCATTATGAATTATTTCACATTACTATGCTTTAATCGAATAATTTACACGATCATGGAAAGGCACCTAAAGAAAGATTACAAACCATTACCCTAGTTAATTTATATTTCAACCAAATTGATGATGACCTAATATATTAAATTGATTCCATGAATATATATATTCTATAAAATGGGATTAGGGCCCTTAGAGTTATCCTAATAATAGAATACTATTTTTCTCACCTACTTTATTTAGTGTTTAGACAACTTTAATAATCATAAAGACAATAGTGGAACTGCAAGTGAAACTATTATGAGGATCATATCTTGAAATTTCATTCCATAAATCACCAAAACATTCCTAGGAGATACAATCTGTAAAATATGAAATATTAAACTCAATAAAAACATACATCAACGATAAATTAGACAAAGTTAAAGGAAAACCTGAAAAAAAAAAGCTTACTAGGGAAAAACATACATATAAAAAAGATAAAATATACATTTTGCATAAAAATATTAAATAGTAATTGAAAATAAATTTTTTTCAAAACATAATCATTTGAAAAACACATACCACTAATTAAAAATAAGTAAAAGATTATTATTTATAACAAATTCAATTGTATGAGACCTTAAACATTATTTTATAAAATAAAACGTCTTCTAAAATATTAATATAATATTCATAAATTAAGAAGATCCAGTTTATAGAAATTCAACTATAGTGGTGTTCCAAATATTCTCATTGTTTTTATGACTGGAAACATCCTATTAAAATAATAAATAACTATAAATTATAAACTCTCATTTTATTCAAACCACCTTAGGATTAGTATTATTTATAACTAAAAAACACCCTTGAAAATATCTTATAAAATACAAAGAACATTGGAATCCATTCCTTGAAGAATCTTATAAACCTTCCATTTATTCCCAAATCATTTCATACACCATGATCTTCCCATGAAATCCATATTTACACTTGAATCAATGTCCTTGTAATATAAAACCAAATATTAAAAAATGAATTATAAAAAACACACTACATCAACATGTTAAATAAATTCAATCCCCCCCCCCAAATAAGCCAAATACAAATTTACCATAATTTTTAAAATCAAGAGTTCAAATAACATGAGAAATTTTATGTTATGACTGTTCATTATTTCTTTGTATTATTTGGAAGACAATGTACGAACCATCTGAAAATCATCGAATGTTTCCTAGAACTATATTTATGGGTTTCTTGACAATTTTCCAACAATGGACACATGGTTCTTCATCCATTTCCACCCAAAATCATTGAAAGTTTCTGAAAACAAACCATATAAACTAAATATAGATCAAAATATCATTAATTTATAAAAAATGAAAAACAACTTAAAACTCAATTTTGAGTCTCACATTCCAACTACCCCTAATAATTCATTTTTCATCCTAAATGATGCTGACCACACACATACTCCTGACCCACATAGTTTTTTATGATCCAATATATTTTATACTAGACTTCATCAATTAACAATAGGGGAATGATATAGTTTGTTATGAACCAACCCTAGTAAACCCACCATGCCCCAAACATTGGCTTGTGATAAAGCCTGTAGCATCTTCTCGATTGTCATAGGCTAGTAACAAGCACTATGGTATCAAACATAGCATGTAGGAACAATTTTACTCTCTAATTATATTTCTAAATAATGAACTCTAACCAATATTCCAACATGATTTCCATAGGGAAAAATATGAACTATACATGCATATACATTACATCATTTTCATTATTTCAAATTTATATCTCATAAATTCTAAACCAAATGGTTTTTTGTCTTTAGAGAATATATATATATAAATATTATGACACATTATTTCTTTAACCTTACCAATGACCATATTTACACAAGACATGTTTTAACACATAAACTTCCACAATATTTCTTGTGGAAATCGTAAAAATAAGGGGTCTCCTAAAATACTCTATAAGTGAAAAATTATCAAGGACTTATTATAGGTTATATCATATTCATGTGAGAATACATGGATAGGGGTAAAATGTCAGGTGAATAGGACAATGTAATCATAATAAGTAATAATAATCAATGATATAACATCCTAGATCAATTCAGGATATCATATTATCTTAAAAAGATCCTCATAAAAGCAAAAAAATAGTTACCATAGATTAGAATAATGGGGAAATAAACATAAATATGGAGACATAACATTAAAATATGTTATAACATATAAATGTAGAAAAATTTTTATAATAGGAAATCATAAAATTGGGGAAATAGCTAACCGAAATCCAATCCATGTATAATTTTTTGAACATTTTTAACCAAAATCAAATCAATGTATAACATTTTGTGAATATATAATTATACTCATAACCACAGATTTCATTATTTTATAATTACATATAAAATATTAACAATTATTTGGGGAAAAATATATGACACAACCAACAATAGAACCATAAATATTTTTTAAGATTTAATATAATCATTCCTGATAATATAAAAACCCCATGGAATAAAAATGGGTTTCAAACAGTATCACATTAAATAACACTAAGAGTGTATATGTAAATAACAAGATCATATATCCCAAAAACAAGTTATTAAAATAATAATATAGAGACTAATAATGGACTTTAATCCTTTATAGATATAAATTTTTTACATAAATAATAAAATATATGTGATTTAATAAAATGTGTTTTTCGATATAATTTTTATCAATAACAAAAAATTAATTGTTATGCGTAACTTTCCAAAAACAATCTATATTAAGGTGAAAGGAATAACTTTCCAAACTCCCCATTTAAAAGAAACCACGATAATTTTACATTGAAAATAATTTATTTTGAATTAAATTAATAAATATATTAATATAAAAATAAAATATCATGGAAGGAAATGCCTTTTTAATCTTTTTAGTTAGATTTAGTGAAAACCCCCACATTAGAGAAAGTGTTTAGAAAAAAATTTAATAAATGATATGGAGGGATATAATAAACAATACAATTTTATATATACATAGGCTAAAAAATAATAAAACAAACATTATTGGTAAGAGTAATATGTATATGTAGAATAAAGGGTTGTTAGAAAGGATGTGAATTATTCTGAACAATGTCATATTTTTATGAGGAATGAATCTATCAAAGAAAAATATTATGAGAAGAATCTGTAAATTTACAAGATAAAATGAGAAAATAACAAATAAAATAAACAAATTTAGAAATATAATAAATATATGTGTTCATAGACAATATAGAATTTTATAACACAATAAGTAGAAAATTGAGTTGACAACCCTTCAAGACATCCATAGTAAATGAATCAACAGAACAACAAAAGAGTTCATGAAAAAAGAGATTAAAATCATTTGAATTAGAAGTTATTTTTTATTAAAAAATATATCTATGGGTATGTAAGTAAAACATGTGAAATAAAAATAATAGGTTAAAAACAAAAATATGTCTAAAGGAATTCAAATTCAGACAATGAACCTTTGTATTGGATTCTAACGTAGTCAAACACACTCTAACATCTTGAATAACTAATTTAAATTAATTAAATAATTTATTTATATAAATTTTCAAATTATATTTCATTCGATAAGTTCAATTTATAATCATCTTTCATTTATTTATTATGTAGTTTTTTCATCAGCCACTTGGGGTTTCTCATCCTATTTCCCTAAAAAACCCTTTTGTATATTGATCACGGTAAAATTCATTATTAATTATTTCTTCAATATAGATAATTATAGATTTATATATTTTTATAATTATAGTATGAATAAATATACACAATTATAAATATTTTTATATATATATTTATATTATAAATGATGTCCCGATATTCTTATTTTGTGTTGAAAAATCATTATAATCATTTATTATTTATATAATTAATATAATGGACAATTTGTTTATCATAATATTAATCATGTAATTAATATCATATTTATTTAATAATCACATTTTTTTTAACATTCATATAATTATGTGATGAAAAATTAAATATGTCATCCGTGGAGGTGTTGAATCGACCACAACATTGGTGATGTTTCTATTATAGAATTGATCGGAAGAACGCAGAATATTTTTATTACATTATCATAGTATCATTTGAGTATATTTATGATATATATTTATTTATATTTTAATTGGTATAATATACTTGGAGGTGGTGGAGAATGAAAATTTAAAGGAATTGAAATGAGAAAGTTATTAGGTGTTCATACTGTACTCCATGGGGATACTCCATAATATATTGGATTAATTCATACAAGGGTCATATTTTGATCATTTTAGGACCTCTAGGATGTTTCTAAGAGTTTTTTTAATGGTATTAGAATACTTGTTTTTATTAGAGTCGTGTGGAGTTAAGATAAGTGGTGTCATGAAGGGGTCATTTTATAGGAGTGACGAACAAATATTTTGTAATACATGTCACTTAATATAAAATGGGACGTAATTTAACATTTTAAAGTCAATACCAAGTTTAGAATAATGGTTTTGGGTTAATTTTGGGCTAATAAATCCTTCATATAAACCTTTTTAGATAGGTTTTTGTGATATTTTCTATTTCTATCACATATTTTTAACAATGTTTACCTTATTTTACCTTTAGGGTGATAATTCAATTTTCTCCATGGTAACATACATTTATATACCAAAATGAAATTCAAATACTTACACGTGTTTTTTGTGATATTTTAAAATATAAATTAAATTTTTCCAAAATAAATTTATATATATGAGAAATTATGTTTTTAAATCAAAATATATTTCATATAGAGTAATAGTTTTTATAGGAAAGTGACCATTTAAAACATTAAGTGTTCCTAAAAGTATTTCATATCTTTTAAAAATTTAAATGGGAATTATTGTATTTATTTATTCATTGAAGTATTTTTTTAATACTCCCTTAAATGTGACAAATTTAGTTTATTAAAAAATAATAATATATAGAAAAATAAAATCTTTGAAAAAATATTCCTTTTTAATATTTAATGATTTTATTTATAATTTAAAATAAATTAATAATTTTGAAAAAATATCTGACACAGATGTATTAAATACAAAATTATAAATATATTTAATTTCAATAAAAACTTAAATATAATAATTAGATCATATATAAATGATATTATATTAAAAATTAAATTTCGTTATCATTCTAACTTCTATTGAAAAAATATATTAGGACCTCTGTGTTGGATATAAGGGTATGATTAGAAATGGTGGAATTCATATATATTTATTTAGTTTCAGTAGATATTGTATTGATTTCCATTAGCTTAAAATTATCCAGTAGATGATTTCCCTAAAGATATACTTTTTAATGTTCATCCTATGCTTTTTTTAATGAAACACCATATGAAACTACCTCTATTACAAGATCTGAAAAATGATCCTCATAAAGAATCCTTCTACTACATGATTTTATTACTTCTCTTTTCTATATAATTTTAAACTATTTTTATCTCTATATATATTTTATAATTTTTTGTCTATATTTAATAATTATAATTTTATCTCAAATGTTCCATGGATCATTTTAGTTTTATGTTACATATACAAAATGATACTCAAAAAAATAATTATTTAAAAGGAAAGATAAATTGTAAAATAATAGGATGTTACATTCTATACCATTAAAATAATTTTCTATATAAAATTTCATTTCTCTAAGGGAAACATCTGAAGATAATTTTGTCCCTTGAAATCTTCAACTTCCAATATATCTTCCTCAAACTTATGATTTATATATAGAACATGGACAAGGTGGAAGTTCCTATTCTGTGGAACTTTATCTCTTCAATACAAGAACTCCATTGGTTGTCCCTCATAAGAGAGATCATATTCCAAATTCAGGGATTTTGAATTCTGTATATGTCATAGATCTAGTTTGTATTTCCTAAAAAAAGATACATGAACACATAATTGACCTAGGATAGATTTTTTAGAAGTGATAAGATAAAAGATATAGCACTAATGTGATCATGAATCTTAAAGAGACTAGTGTATCTAGGCCTTCAATTCTCCTTATTCTATAACCTCATAACCCTCTTACAATAAGTTATTTTAATGCACACGTTTTCACCAAAATCAAAATTAAAATATCATAGATTATTATCAATATATATGTTTTCAAAATATTGTGCTTCTTTTTTATTTCATGGGTTGGTTTAGACTATCTGCATCATTTCATGGACTAGATCAAGTCCTAACAACGTTCTTTCCCAAACTTCATCATAGCATGTCAAAGTTGTACATTTCTTCCCATGGAGATCCTGATATGGAAATATTTTAATTCTTTAGTGAAGGATACTATTTTATGATAATTATACTAGAGGAATATGTATATTCAATATTCCTTTGAAATACATTTAGAAGGATATTAATACATATTCAAATATTTAAATGTTTATTCTAGATTGATCACCAGTTTATGAATGATACATCATACCAATGATAAACACTACATCCAATTCTTGTTGAATAATAGTCCAAAATTTTTATGTGAACCTAAGATCTCATTAAGATTAAATTGAATGTGATACTTGATAAATCCTTACCATTTCCCTTGTGTATAACATAAATATCTGATATCATTATAAATCCTCTCGAATAGTAATAATGTCTCCCAAAATTTTATTTAGATCCATGATGGTTTTGTTATCCCACTTATATTTGGGTATAAGTAATGTTTTTATCATCCCATTTGAGTTTTCACATTCAACCTTTACTTAATGTCATACCAAGCATCAATGTACTTAATTTTCAATATACCTTTTCATGTATTCCCACCAAAAGTATTTCATAAGATATTTATATATATTTTTCATTCAAGATGGATAGAAAATGATTATATATTTGCATCATTCAATAACTCCTTCAATTATGATTTTGTAAGGAAAAATAATCATTTTCCGAATCATATAAATTCTCTACGGTCAATTTTGTACTCCATAGTACTACATTCCTTCTTGTGTAGCTATGAATCATATTTTTGGGAATATTTTTCCTTTTTATATATAGATGGTTGAGAAATAAATTTATAAATTATGGATTTTATACATTCACATATAATTTCCAAATCCATACATTGAATATCCGATAATATCAAATCATTGTTAACCCATATCAATAAAAGGGTAACATGATCCTATATACTTAGAAAATCTACCACATTGTTTTCATTCATGATATTGCAGTTTATTTTTAAATCATAGTCTCTCATTAAATTTTTTTTATTATGAAATGTTTAACTTTTTTTATGTGAATATATACATTATGATCTTTTGATCAGTATCTATATTATAATTTTCACTATTGAGGAAATTCATCCAAGTCATTAATGAAAAGATAAAAGGTGTTAGATCCAGATAATTTATTGATTGATTTTTATCATGTGAATTCAATTGGAATGGTGCATTAGTAGTGAAGTTATTATTTTTCAATGGGACACATCCTAAGACAATCATTTAATCTTCACTATACATTAAAACTTCTTCCCAACTATAGGGTAATGTGAGTACATCTGTATTGAATGGAATCTTATAAACTCATTGTATATTTAATTAAATTGTTTTATATAGAGTAAATTCACTCCCTTTCATATTAACATAGTTAGTGGATTTTAAAATCTTGAAACATTTATCAATAACAGTCAATAGTATCTAGTTAAACCACGAAAACTATGGATCTCTATTATTGTGGTTGGAATGGTTCATTCAACAATTACCCATATTTATTAAGGATTCATACCTACAGCCATTATTATGATCACATTATCTAAAAAGTATAATTTTTCTAACAAATATTTACACATTATGAACATGTTAAATAGTTAATCCTTTCAACGGGTCATTATAAAAACCCTTAAATTCAATTATTTTTCCTTTTCATAATATAATATTTGAGAATAACATCAATAAATACTAAAAAGTCCTTGAAACATTAATATATAAATACTATATTCATTAGATATAAAATTATTATAGAGAGTCCCAATAATTATCTAGGTTGAAAAAATAAATTATCAATATATGGTAGAGGATACTTTTTCTTGATCATTTTTTTGTTAAGGTCGTTATAATCAATAAGCAAAACAATTAATAGGACACCCATAATGACCTTGAGAATTGGTTCACCCAATGTGGAATAACTTGGTTGTACAAATACCTTGTCCAAAATATATTAAATTAGATTTTCTAATTCTACCATGTTAATGGGTGACATTATATAAGGACTGTATTATAATAATGTAAAACTTGGTTTGAGTTCATCTAAAAATTCAACCTCAATTTTTTTGGGAAGAAGATGTTGTCCATCCACAAATATATCAATATAATCCCTTACAAATAGTATATTTTCAATGTTAGATTCCTATCCATACTTTTGTGCCAAGATACTATCATTATTATATATCAATAGCTATATTATAAAAATTTACTCTAAAGGGAGTTCATAATCATCCTTGTATTGATATTTGATAACATGTAAACATTTAATATGAAATGATATTTCTTTTTACCAAAATTTAATACAAGATCTATGTATGGAGAGCCAATGAATGAATAAGATAACATTTAATTCAACCAAAGAAAGAATAACTAGATCTATATGAAGTGTCATCCCATGAATCTTGATTAGAGAAGTGTTGTATACCTTGGATGATATCAATTAATTTTTCAGTGGTTTCCATTATCAATTTTATTTAAATATTAATATTAACAATTAATATAAATTGCACTCGAATTATTGATTGAAATTAATTTACATTCATTTTTAACATTTCTATATAGGTTATAACTTATATACTCATGGTATCTTCATCTGTACGTAACCATTACTAAGTATATGACCTCACCCTTTATTCTTTTTCCTTTTCCTAGGATATGAAGAAGGATAATTTGAATATTTTTAAGGATGTAAAATTTTCTTTTGATAAGTTTCTACATTTCCAGTGTAATATGGTAATCATGTATGTATATATTTTCCAAGACTTATAAATTGATCAATCATTCATAGTGTGATCCCATGTATCTTTCACTAATATAATACATTAAACTCAGACTCTTTATTATAGGATTTGGGGAAGTAACAGTTGTTATTAGATGAAGATTAGTAGGAGCCATGGAAACTAGGTTTTAAATGAACATATCTAATATGATAATTACTTTCCTCCCTTAGGGTATTTGATAACTTTTACCATAATGAGGTTATTTATTTTATGGATCAATATTCATGATGATTATGAGCTAACTTGATTTGTTTCATTTCTTAGTAATTAATCCTTATATATATAATAGAATCAATACTCATTGTCAATATAGTGATTAGTGTGCTGAGTAATTAAAAACAGCCAGTTTTGAGGGTAAGAAGATCATGTCTTTGTTATGAAATATGAATTAGGATATAAATAATTACATTAAACATATAGAGAAACTTGTTATTCTGTAACATGATTCAATTATTTTGGATCATTTCATGTGAAAAAAATAATATCTATTTAAATGGAATTATTACTTAATTTTTAGATGAAAAGTGGATTAAGTCTCTCAAAAAGATATTTCTGGACTTAGGAAATAATTAATGGGAAAAGGTTATTTTGGTAGTGTATTTTCATAACATATAAGTTGATCAATCATGTTCATTAATCCAGAACACTAATATTATTAATAGAATATGATGTATTGAATAGTAAACTTTTAAAGTGATATTCTTCATGAAATATTTCCCTTTAGATAAATGAGTGGAAATAGAGAGACAGTTTCTCACATTAATGATAAAGGAATAAGAAAGTGTTATAGGCCATTAGGATATGTTGACAAGATTAGTCAGGCATGCTAGAAATATATATGTAATCTGTAAAGAATGATTGAATGTTACTTTTATGGTATTCAACTTATTCTTTGAGGCTTACTGGTTTCTTGAATAAATTCATCATATGATGATACTGTATTTTCTTACATCAAGATAAATAATTAATTTTATAGGTATTACATCTAAAAAATAAATAATGAAAATAATAGGTTGATTGAGAACTAAGAAAAATAAATTTTTCAAAGTAGAAAAATCGGAATATGAGATTTTCAACAAGTATAAAATGTGGAAATAATAACCCATGTACTTACTTAATGGGAATATGAGTCAATTTAAAGTGTAGATAAAGGGTTTATAGAGATTTTAAATTAAATGAAAAGAAAGAAACTATAGATATCCAATCGTTCATATGTAAATATATTGGTCATTAATCAAACCAATATCATATGCATCAAGGAACCTCTAATAGAGTAATCTAAGAGGATAGAGCTAATATTATAAATTTATTATAGCTAAGGTTAATATTCTAAAAGTTTTTTTTGTAGGTACTTTGATTATAACCTAATATTTAATTAATGATTTTATTTTATTCTAGATCTTCAAGCTCTTTTACATCATCTGTGTATTTTAATAAAATTTAATAACTACCTATAATATTAAGAATGGAGTTTTCTATCATGAATCCTAGTAGAAATAATTTTTCAAAAGGTACATATGATTTAGTTCCCATTAGGACACACAAACATACCCTATTTGGAAACATGATTATTATACATATTTTTTTACTTTCATATAATCCTAGGTGTATATTTGCATTAAAATTATAATGTGAAAATTTTCATCCAAGATAATAATATTACAACTCATAAAAGTGATGTAGAATCCCTTGTCTTTAAATGGGACACTGCATAATCTATGTCTTATTTGGATATTCCTCTATTAGTTATCCTTAATAAAATTATTTCAAAATAATATTAGAAGAAGTTCGTGATTCATAAAGGTATCCTTATAATAGATGATTTATATATTGTAGAGGAATTCATTGATGTTTTCACAACTGGAACCACTATCTACAACCTGGGTGGTGGTAAGATGGGTGTGAAAACACTTATCCCACCTACAATAGGATAGGGGATAGAGTCCAGTCCCATGACTGAATATCCACATAGGGAGGAACTAGCCTTATGTGTTATATGCACACACACATCTACAGGACTATATAATGTTGAATGAAAAGTACAACTGATACCAATTCAGGAATACATTTTTAACCCACAATCAAATTTCTACAAATGTATTAAAAAAATAAAAAGGGCCAAATAAAATCTCTCCATAAATTGTAAAAGAGTTTAAACTTCCCATAAGGAGGGGAGTTATATCAAATGCCACACCAATATAATCGTTATTCCTCTTAGGACGCTATTAAATTGTATATTGTCTATATAAGACATGAATTGTGTCATAGATCCCAAGAAGGGTGAGTATACAGATAATCACTTGGAGATCCCAAAATAATTAAACATAAATAATCAATAGTGGTCCACTCATCAATAGGATTGTATTTCAATAAAATTTTGAGTCGAAAAAAGAATGATGAGAACACCAATTACACTCATAATATAATCCATGTATAAAAGTGTTATTAACCACAATTCAATACAAAATATTATTCTAGAGTCTTAAAAGTAACACTTTTCTAGGATTATTCACTTCTTATACAATGATTTCATTGATAACACTCATTGGAGAGTTCGTGCTCATCGATTCATTCCAAAGATAGTGCTCACAGGATCTTTGAAGTTCCACATACACATATGGGAATCCCCCCCCCCATGTTTGCTGGTGTACACTAAACAACCTAATGGATCAATATTCTATATATGGGATTGAATATCTATGTCATTTTGGTCATGTCAATACAAAAATACTTACCTATGAAAGGTAAGACAGAGGATTACCCCCATGCCTCATAGCGGGATTCAAAGAACTCTATCTAAAACGAAGAACCCATATAGGAGATCACAATCATATTTAAAGTATGTAATTAAACATTTTACCATCATAGGGATAGAATAAGGGATCATATTCATCTAAACCTAGTATATACTGAAGAGATGGGGGCTCAAACTACCCAATAAAAGGTAAAAACTGTGTCTTTTCTTCCCCGGGACTCTCTGTGTTCAATGGTCCATGCCCATTTACTTATGGATGTGTCTTTGTACTCTGACCTTGTTAGTGTCCTCTAAGAATGTACGAGTACACAATTTTTCCCATTTATTCAAACAATTCCAATGTGATAAATAATTTCCATACTTGTGTACCCTCTAGAATACACACCAATCCTCTATCATTTGATCACTTGACATGTGAAATGTTTCACATGATGTGTGATATTTTTCATAGCATGAAAACCCAAGATTTTCATAATATGGACTATATGGAATCATTTCTTGGACAAAAATTCTTGTAATTTGTAATTTTCCATAATTTCATGGTTCTTATACAAATATTCACTTGATCTTGAAACCTTGAATAGATCTTTTATTCTCATCATTAATCATAGAACTGGTGTTGACTGGACGTCACCGTTGCCTCTCATCAGAATCCAGCAATCAAATTTGAATAGGAACCAAAAATATATCACTACACCATATAAATTTCAAAACTCTTGAACTATAGAACCTCTAATATACCTCTTATCACACAACATTTTCTTCTCAATAATATTTTACCCTTGAAACTAAATCGCATCCATGGTATCTATTTGTTGCACTGAAAAATGGTCACACAATTATAAAATACTAGATATTTGGTAAAACTATAACATATAAATTTCTTGAGATGAATATTCAATGAAACAGGGGAAAATTATAATATTAAAATTGGTGGAAATATGAGGTGATATTCATTTTATACCTGATTATTTTTTGTTTGAATGGTCAATAAATAACCAATAATTAATCAAATAATATCCACACTAACCAACAATCGATTGGTGAACCGGTATTGTTAGGTGAATGGGTTCATGTTTGACATGTAAAACCTAAACAAGATAAATAAAAATATAGAAAATGCATTACCTTGGGTTTGGATCTATCACTGATGAGGAATGAATCTGCATTATCATCAATGTAAAGATACTCAAAACATTATGTCATTAGGAATCCTTGTGATATCCTGATCATCAATAAACAATTTGATATCTTCTAATTATTACCTCCATGAACCACTCAAATATCTATTGTTATGTGTATAACCATTTTATTTTCCAATAAAAGAGATTAAATAGAGGTCCTATTATAGTAAAGTAATTGAATAATAAATTTATAATTAATTTATAATTTAATATTTCACCAATTTCCATACTTTAACCAACCACCCATCACAAGAAATTTTTATGATGCACCGAGGTTAAAACCCATATTCCACACTCATCGATGGTCTTATATTTATCATTTATGTCCTCATTAGGTAGTTATTCCACTATTTTATTAAAACTACTAAAACGTGATATTAATATATTCAATATTTTTATTAAATCATTTATGAGATCATCTAGCTACAGAATCTTATTATATCTCAATTCCTAGCTCTAAAAATATTGTAAGATATATTTTAAATATTTGCATATAAAAAATAGATATGTATAATTATTCCCACATATGGGATTTTTTGGTCAAAAATCAAAAAAGACTACTCATAAAGGTGTGAGTACTAAGCTCACATATGGGTCTCCCTCTATCATGTTCTCTCCTAATGATTTATGTGTTTCCACTAGATAAGAACCAATGTAATTTTTTCCCATGAATGATATTCTATTTCTGGTACATGATATCCCCCATATAATCAGAATAGGAAGCTCCATCCTCTTGTTTTTCTCACCCCAGTCACTAAAATATGATAGTTCGTTCATGTACCACCTCATTTGTGCCATTTGGATGATATAATAAACCTTCTCTATCTATGATGGTAAGACTAAGTTGTGCACTACCTCTACAACCCTACATAATATCTAGAAAGATCTAATGAATCTCAAATATAACATTCCACCCTAGCAAAATCTATGTAATCCAAGTAATGGTGATACCTTTAGGAACACATGGTCTCCCTCTTTAAACTCTAAAGGCATTAAATTTTTATCCATGTAAGAATTATGAGGGATCTGAGAAGTATTCATCTATTCCAAGATGATCTGAACCTTCTATATTGAATCTCACACTAACTTTGGGCCCATTATTAGTGTCTCGCCTTTATCATTTCAACATAGTAGTGACCTATAGGGTCTTCTATGAAAATACTCAAATGGATCCATACCAATGGAGGAAAATTAGTTGTTTTTGTATTCAAACTCCACCAAGGGTAGGTGATCCTCCCAACTATGGACAATGTTTAATATAAAATCCCACAACATATCCTCCAATAATAGAATGGTTCACTCAGGGTGACCCGTAGTCTGGGGGTGAAATACTATTCTCAAACAAAAATGATTCCCAATGGTCTCTTAAAATCATCTCTATAATAGTTTCATGATGTGAACATCAACATAAAAAATGATATTCGATGTAACTCCTTGAAGCTGGACTATCTCTTGCATGTAAAGGCTTATGAAGATCTCTACTAAACTCTCCCCTCTTAATAAAATGATATTGGGGGTGTTGTTCTATTTGTCTATCATCACATAAATGGAATCTATTCATCTATATTTCCATGATGCCCCAGTCAAAAATTTCATAGACATACCATCCCAGTACAACTCTAGAACCTCTAGTGGTTGAGAAAACCCCATTAGAACTATGTGCTCAATATTCATTAGCTGATAAATTAGGTATCGAAAGATACAATCAAATACACTGTTCTTAATCCCTAGCAACCCAAACTAACATGGAATGTTTTGGTACATGTTCATCATGCCTTTATATACCACAAAGGGGGATTATGAAACTCTATTATAACCTCCTCACACGATGTCTTTGGGAACAATTTATATCCTCTAAAAAGGATGATTTGATCCTCATCGTTAAAAAATCCATCAAGAGGATATCTAATGGACATCTAAGCAAGTGAGTTATCATAATCAATATGCCTATATTGGGCCTCCCTAATTATCAATAGAAGTATTGGGGTAAAAAACATATAATATAGATAATCCACACCATTGAAATTAATTAAGTACAATTTAAATGAGGCTAACTGCGATGATGCCTCATCCAACAATTGAGAAAAAAATTATCTTCTTAGATAATCTTCCACTAATTTTTTCTTTCAATGAGTATAGACTATCTCGAAGTCATAATCCATAAGGAACTCTAGACATCGCCTCTATCTCATGTTAATATCCTTTTATGTGAAGAAGTAATTGAGACTCTTATGGTCATATTAGATAATAAATCAATCACCCATAAATAAATATTGTCACATCTTGTGGGTGAATACTAATACTAACAACTCTAGATCATAGGTCACAAAGATCTACTAAGGTATTCTCAACCGTTGAGACCCCTAGAAAATCACTACTTGCCTCTACGTCAGAAAACAACCATGTCATGTCCCTGAGGAGTCAGAGAACACTACGTACTAAACACCCTCCATCAGAAATATCAAGATTGGGGTTCTTGTCAACCTCAAATACAACTCATAAAATACTCATTGTCACATTTCCATCTATATGACAGGCTTCCCATTTTTGGTTAAATCAGTCAAGGGAGAGGATATCCCTGAGAAATTGGAAAAACCCCCTTTTAGTATCCTACCAAACCAAGAAAGATTTGTGTCTCCATAACACTATGGGGTGGATCTCAAAATAGAACTACATGAACCTTTGATGAAACCACATCCATTCCCTATCCTAATATTAAATATCCTAGAATTTGGGACTCTTAAATCGAGAACTAACACTTTGAGATATTCCCATAAAGTTCGTGTTCTCAGAGTATGTACTGGCACATCCTCCAGAGTGTCATGTGATCCACCTTAAATGCCACGTACACAATTATGTAATCAATGAAGATCAACACAAATCTATCTAAGAAATTATGTTCCCCATTAGAACTATTGTATCACTCTTCATGCTAAAAGGAATCAATATGTACACATAATGATAATATCAACATAATAATTCAATCTTCAGTATATCCAAATATCATACACGAAACCGTTGATAACCTAGTATTTGTTTTTTATTTGAGAACCATCTCACCCATCTCAAATAATAAAATCATTTTTTCATCCATGTTAATGGATACATATTATTTAGAGTCTCCTAGTTGAGATGAATGTAATCCACACACAACCTCATGCTCCTCTTCAATTTTTTTATGAAAAAAACTGGGGCTACTGAGGGGGGAAACTTGGGTCAGACAATCCATAACTTTTAAATTATTATAACTACACATTCATATCACAAATCTATATGGTATAAATTCAATATTCTGGCCCAGATATTGAAGAATTCCTCAGTGCATGTCAGTGCAGAAGTCTATACGTCGGTGGAGAGGTAAACCGAGCACATTTTTAGGAAAGTTGACACCATACACTACCAACATTTGAATAACATAAAAACCCATATCAACCCATGATCGAAGGGTAAAACATTAAAATAGGAAATTAATTGACTATATATTCCTATGTATGAGCACATACATCTCTTCCTTGATTTTCTTCTAATCCATAAATAAGTGCCTCACCCCATCACTACAGATTCACTATATTATCCATCTAAAATATTCTATCTAGAAATTAACTATGGATAGAAAATCAATATCTAGGATGAAATAATAAAACCCCATCGCTTCTATATATATATCCCATAAAAATATGTCTCCTCTAAGAGTCGAGTTACACTGGTGGGTGAAGTGTAAGATCATTGAGTTGACTTTGATCAGAGTCTCCAAGTGCAAGGGTCGAGATAAGGGTTATATTAGAATCTCTATGTTTAAAACAAGATAACTGGTAAGAAAATAGTGTATCATGCCTATATCTATCATTGCGACAGCTAAAGTAGATAATACACCTCTACTACCTGCAGTTCTCCTCATCCCAATCCACCATCTCTATAATCCTTGAATGGACCGCCTGGGGCTGGTTGTAGCAACAAGTTAAGTTGTCTTCCACAAGAAGATTATCTACCCACTCTTATACCACATCCATCACTATGTATACCTCTATTCTCCTATATTTGTTTGCGTCTAGGAGGTATATCAAAACTCTACCTATCAGTTGTAATTTGGGTCAAAATATCACTATGCATACTTCCCTGACCATCAAAGGAGAATAACCACCTCTCTCTAGGAAGACTCCAGCCATATTTAGTCTTCTATATTTACATTGTGTTATGAATCATTTCTTATGCCCATATCTCTATGAATAGTTTCCTCCACAAACTATTGAGGTCTCATATCATGTGTTCCCCCTACATGCACCCATTAGTAATGTCTTTTATTCCTGTAAGATCTCCACTACGAAATCCCACTCAAGAACTCTAACATATGTGTGAATGTAAGGATAGGTCACTAAATACCTAATATCTCAGTTTAATCCCTCCCAAAATTCTCATTATTTGAAAAATTATCTCAATCAAAATCTAGATAGTATCACAAACGTTCAACGAAATTCATTGAATACACATCTAAGGTATTATTACCCTACTGTAACTATTGATTTTATTGAATGTGTTCCAATTGGATCATGTCTATATATAACTCTTCCATAAATGGTTGCTTGAAATATATCATGGAGAGAGTTTTTGTAACATCCCAAGCTTGTAAGGTACTCTCCTCTTTGAATAATACAATAGCATGCGTTGTACACAACATCGAGTACTAACACACCACGACCAATCTAACTAGCTATTAGGAATAGTAATACCCATGATTTGAAATTTTATAAATTTTATTTTTGAAAATGGACTTAATTGTCTGGATTCAATATATCAAAATTATATTGGGGTGAAGTTTTGGTATTTTACTGAAAACGTTCAATTTTTGATAAATAGTGAAAAACACTGCGTTATTATTTAAACCCGAATTTATATTTAAATAATTAGTTATTTTATTTAAATTTTTCTACCTAAAATTAGATAAAAATACCTATATATTTTAAAAGTAATTCATGATCGTCATTTTATAATAATATTATATATATATATAATTTTATTGTACTTTTTACTGTCTTTTACCCTCCTTTTAGAAGCATTTGCAAATTTCCATAAAACATAATTTGACCACTTTTGTGAATTAAATATCAAAAATCTAAGAGAATATATTGAAATCAATATGTAAAATTTGTTTCAATAGGATGAAAATAATTTTTGGTGAATAGTAACTTTTGACTTTTATTTACCACAGTTAAATGTAAATAGGGTAATTAAAGGTAAAATTGATTTTATAATTACAATAACACATGTCCTAATTATATTTGATAAGTTTATATAGACCAAAATGAAACATAGGAATAAAATATGATCCTTTTGTCCACTTTTATTAGATTAATACATTTATTATTATTTTATTTAAAGAAGAGTTAAAAGTTTTAAATTCAATGTTTAATAACTAAACTATTTTTAATATTGGATTATACATGAGATAAATTGGACTATAATTATTAATTAGAAGGATAAAAGTATTTCATAAATAATGAAAATTTATTTTTAATTTTTAGACATTAAATAATTAAATTTATTTATGACACATTGATAATTCAGAAATTACCTTATTAATGAAAGATTAAAATAATAAATATTATAAATATCCAAATAAATATAAATTGATACCTCTGATGAATTAAACTAATTTTCTAGGCTAATATGACATGTTCGGTTAGATTAAATAAATTTATTTCTAATTGATAATGTTTTTATGACTTTAACAAAAAATTACCAATGATTTTCTAAATTGACATAAATGAGTATTTAAAAAAAATAATATATTATTAATTGATATAATATTTCTAAAAATATAAGGTTCTATAAAAGGACTTATATAAAGTAAGATATATAAATAATGAACCACTTGGGGTTCTCATGTCTTTTTATAGTATGTTTATTAACCATTTATTATAATAATAAAATATTACATGGTAAAAGTTAAACTATTTAACTAAGAGTTAAATCTAAAAGATAAGGTTAATATGGTGACTTAAACCTATCTAAGACCAATTGGTTGAAATTATATCAACCCATCCCCTCCTTATCCTTCAAATAAATCCTTTTTTGTCCATTATAAAACAAATATGATTGTATAATAAAATAATATTTCAATCTTTTCCTAAAGAGAACGTCACCTCTCTTGTAAAAGGGTACTTCCCATTCTCTAAAAATCACACCTCCAAATCCATTTGTCTCTTCCAAAACCAACTAAAATATCCGACCAACTACCCTCAATTAGACCTAGAGTCCTTACTTTGATCATAAATCCAACCTAAGTAGCCCTTTTGATCAAATCTAAAGAAAGCACCCGAAGAAGAGGTAATAATTTCATCACCTCTTTCAAAGTTATTTTCTTCTGCCACTTCCTCATTATTTGTTGTTTCCATACTAAAATTATAACTCCAATACCTTATAAATATTGTGATGTTATTATAAATATGGTACAACCGTATTCATTATTTTATCTATCCTATGAATGACAAGTCACCATACATGTGTACATATGGCTTACCGTCTCCACGTCAGGGTGTAGTTTGTTATTAAAACACTTCATTATGTGGATGGGTATAATAATTAGAATAATGGATTTAAATTATAAATATTACTAGTTAATGATTTTTTATATGTTATATACCATCCATTTACATAAGATTTCACCATCAATAGAATGATATTGTTTCTCGTGCATACGTACGGATTACCGTCTCCACGAACCTGATGAAATTCATTCCCCATCATAACCATGCATGAATAATTTTCATTTTATGATTAAAAAAAGTTTAATAACTTAATATCATTCAGGATATGAATCAAATACATCATATCCATAACAAAAATGTCTTACGTAACCAAGCATATAAAGGAAAATGAATCAGTTAACACCTGAAACAATGATACTACTGAAATATTTTTAACAAAGAAATATTAGAATATCATAAATGATATAATATTTATATACGTGGTTCTTATATAATTTAATAACTATTATTTAACTACTATAAAAGATTTTAACTCACCTTATATCATGGAAAATTACAAGGTAAGGGTTAATTTTACAATCTCTTTATTTATCTGAGATTTTTTATACATAAGTATCTACTAGGACATCTTTATCATCCACATCCGTGTTTCTTAAAAATTTATTTCAAAACATTTTTACTATTTCCTAGACTATGGTTTAATGTCTTGTATACACTTGTTTTAATTTTTATAAAATTTTTATAGAGGAATCATTCTATTGTTTTCCAAATAAGGTCATTTACAACCTTTTCGACAAAATTAAGGAAATCATGTTTTTTAAACTTATATGGTGGGTGCGGATATTTTCCATCATTATAACACCTTTGAAGAATCCCTTAAAATCTTATAATAATATTTTTAAAATAAATGTTTTATTTTATAATTACATGACTTTTAACTGATTTCGAAATAGAAATAGTTATTTCTCTCAAATAGTTCTGATTTCATCTATGTCATCATCCTTTGATGGATTTTACACTTTGTTTAAGTTGATTCATTATGATACAATCTTTCATATTTTATTTAAGGTTTTGTGATATGTTTGACTATCTATGTGTTATTTTTATACCATTCATAGTTTATATTTAAAGTATTAACATTTTGTATTCTATTTTTAATACGAATATTTATGTTATGTTTCAATCTTTTAATTTGAGGAATGCATTGGAATTAGTAGGTGATGGGTGTAGCTTGGTATAGCTCCTCAATGCATCAATAGGTATCATGAGACAAACTAGTGTCTTGGAACAAGTCCTTGAAAAAATCTTATTTGTATTCTTGGCACGAGGCCTTGACTAAGTAGTTACGATGTATGAAATTATGCATTCCATAATTATGAAATTTTCTATTAATATTACATGTGATTATTTGACTAGTAGAATATCCATGTGAATAATTAAATGGAATTATTGGATTTATCTTTTCATATTATCTTGAAGTTTAAGTTCAAGAGGATTGTCTTTTGGTCTTATACATTGCTTTAAATTTTTATTGTTATTTATGATAGTTTCTGCTATATTGTTATACTTACAGTGCATCTATGATCACCCATTTATTATGTTTTATTTTTCCCGGGATGTGAATAATTATATTATGATTAACCTGTAAGAATATTCTAAGAGAAATAAGAGTGTTCAAAGGGGAAACAATACTGTGGTTTTTTTATTTCATGATGTAATGTAAAACTTATGAATGTATCTATTACTTCCAAGGCTACTAAACTAGTCAGTCTTTTGGGACATGATACCATGTAACATGATAATGTAATGTAATAATGCGCCAACTTTGGGTAACTAGGGTCGGGGATTTTCAATTGGTATCATAGAAAGTTTAATAAAAACTTTTGAAACTAGATTTAGAAAAACTATAATTAGAGAACATTACCCTAAGATAGACATTGAGGATTAGTATAGAAGAACTTCCTAAAATTTTGGTAATGTAGATATTTTGTGTGTTTTCCAAGAAAATACATCTCTGTTTGGATATGACCAAGTAGAGGTGGCTCTGGCACAGATGTACCTAGGAGTGAAAACTCGGACAAGGAGTTTCGGGCTTCACCCGGGATATCCTAATACACGACAATTGGCCTTGCTGCACTCTTGGTTATGAAACTCTCGGGGGATAGACATAGGATAATTCATATTTTATTTACAAGCCAGTATAAAGGATTTATTAGTAAATACTTCGTCAAAGAAAACATTTTTCAAGATTATGTATTATATCCATAATCTAGTCAATTTATATTAAGTTTTTTACAAGTTTGGAATTATGTATTAAGATTCATAAACTAATCTAGTGAATGTAATTGCTTAGAAATATCTCCTAGTGTAAGGAATGGAAACCATATCAACACATGTGATCCATGTAGCAATTTTCCTCCTACTAAAGATAATTATAGTTTAGATGGTGATCCAACAGGTGCTGATAAGCTTATCGCCATTGTAGGACAACTTAATCAAGTTAAAAATAATAACATTACCTGTATGGATCACCCATATCCACAGCACGAAAGACAAATGTTAGACCACCTCATGAGGCAAAAAAAACTAAAATTCAATAGTAATCCAAATCCATTTGTAGATGAGCACTGGACTAGTTCCTCAGAGAAAATATTTCAAGCATTGGGGAGTAGCAAAAGGGAAAAAGTTTTCATGGATGTTTATCGCCTCATGGGATATTCAGATCAATGGTGGTAATTAATTAAAAACACAAAGGAAGATAAAAAAAGTCAAATATATAATGGAGGGAGTTTAAAGAGATTTTCTTAGAAAAATACTTTCCACATGACCATCGAGTGGATATGGAAATATAATATCTAATTCTGTTGAAAAAAAAGGATGAGAATGTCACAATTTATAAGGCCAACATTAAAAGGTTAGCAGGGCATGAAACATACTATATATGTAACCCAAGGAGTAATATTTATCGATTATTTGATGGGTTAAAACCCTTTCTCCATCAAGTATTAGTTTCAAAATCGTTCTCATCGTACGAGGATATTTTCTCATGTGCTATCAAAACAAAAAATGAATTCTCTAAGTCATACTACTTTAAAGAAAAGAAAAAGAAGAAGAGATCTGCTGAACACATTGGAAATAGAAATAAGGGGAAGAAGGGAAAAGTTTAATTTCTATCCAGCAGTAAATGTGGGAAGAAACACTGCAGTACTTTCCATAAGGGAATTGGAGTCTATTACAAGTGTGGTGTAAAAGGCCACCAAACTCATGATTTCAAGGGAAGGAAAGAAGATGTCAATGTTGAATTCTAAAATTGTAGAGAAATGGGGAATTATGCAAATGAATGTCCTAAGCGCCAAGTAAACTTACCTAAAAATGAATAGGGAGTAAGACTAAGCTTATTCAATCACTAATTTTGAGGTTGAAGCTATTAATGACATGGTGGCATCTAATTTAATGGTTTCCTCATATTTAGACAATGCTTTATTTGATTCTGGATCATCGAATTATTTCATATCATCCCTGTTTTCTTTGAAAATTAGATATTTCCAATTTGATTTAATAAGGGATCTGTTAGTAAAAACTCCTAAGGGGATTATCATCGCACCAATGTTTTATGAATCCATTCCCATTAGGGAATATAAATGTTCTTTATCTGCTGATCTCATCATCATATCCATTATTTAATTTGATATAATCCTCGTTGTGGATTGGATTTCAGACCATGATACAAAAATATATTATAATAAGAAAGAGGTTAAATTTTTTGAAGATGATAATGAGTACCTTATCATTAGAGAAGAAATGTCACCACCTGATTCTTATATAGATCCACCCCCACTTGATCAAATAAATTCAATTATTAAATAGGAAGAGAATTAAATAACTATGGGTGGGGAAAGGAATTTTCAAATAGGGAATGTACCTATTGTGCAAGAATATGTTGATGTGTTTCAAGAGGATTTACCTAGACATCCTCCAGAACAATAAATTGATTTTTCTATTAATTTAATTCTTGGTTCAAAGCCCATATCGAATACCCCTTATAGAATCTCCACATTGTAATTAGTGGAATTAGAGAAACAACTAAAAGAATTGAGTAGATAAAGATTTATTAACCATAGTGTTTCTCCCTGGGGAGCCCCTATTCTTTTTGTAATAAGAAAGATGGATCTATGAGGTTCTGCAATGACTATAGTGAGATCAATGCTATGATAATAAATAACATGTATCCCCTAGCTCACTTTGATTATTTATTCAATCAACTTCATGGAGCTCAATATTTTTAAAATATTGACCTTCGATATGGATATCATCAGTTGTGTGTGAAGAAGGAAGACATTCTAAAAACATCATTTCAAACTAGGTACGGGTATGACGAGTTTGCAGTAATGCCTTTTGGACTGACTAATGCACAATATGCTTCCATAAATCTAATGAATATAGTTTTCAAGGAATATATTTATGAATTTGTTGTGGTGTTTATTGATGATGTCTTGGTTTACTCCAAAAGCTATGAAGATCATAAAAATCACTTGCACACTATTCTAAAGACTCTTAGATGAAATGAATTATATGGGAACTTTAGCAAGAGTGAATTCTAGATTCAAGAGATTTATTTTCTTGGACATATTATCTCTAAGTATGGAATCACTATTGATCGTTCAAGGACAAGAGCAATACAAGAATGTTTAGTACCGATGAGTATAACTGATGTATGTAGTTTTATTGGTTTGGCTGGTTATTATCGTTGTTTCATCCAAAATTTTGCCCGATTGGCTAACCCATTAACCAAGATCACACGTAAAGGGGTTAAATTTGTTTGGAAAAAAGAGTGTGAAGAATGTTTCAAAGAACTAAAAAGAATATTAGTCAACTCTCTTATCTTGACTCTACAATCGGAGAATGGTGGGTTTGTTATTTATAGTGATGCTTCCAAAAAAAATTGGTTGTGTCCTTATGCACAATGATAGGTTTTTAACCTATGCAACACAAAAATAAAAATCCATGATAAAAACTATCTCACTAATGATCTTGAGTAATAAGTTCTAATCATTAAATTGAATATATAGAGACACTATCTCTACGGTGATAAATGTGAGATATAAACCGATCACAAGAGTTTGAAGTATATTTTCCCATAGAAAGAACTCAACATGAGGCAAAGATAATGTATTTAACTACTCAAATATTATGATTGCAGTATACACTACCACCCGGGGTATGAAAATAAGGTGGCAGATGCTTTGAGCAGAAAGGATCATGGAGTTTTGAACAATATGAGAGTTGAAAGGGATCATATGATCATGGATCTAGTAATGATGGATATGGGAATAATCATGGAAGGGGAAACATCAATAATTTTTCAAATGGTTGCCAATCCAACTTTACTAGAAAGGAAAAAGATTTCTCAGACTGAAGATGAAGAGTTTCAAAAGAAAACTAAAGTTGTGAATGATGGGAGATTTATTGACTTCTTATATGAAGGTGAAATTTTTATATTTGGGAAGAGACTTTTTGTTCCTGACATTCTTGATCTAAAAAGGGAATTTTTGAATAATTCTCATAGCTCCAATTTCTCTATACACCATAGTAGCACTAAGATGTATAGAGATTTAAAAAAACATTTTTGGTGGGACAACATGATGAGGGAGATTACTGATTATGTGTCAATGTATATGGTTTTTCAATAGGTGAAGGCTATAAGACAACAACCTGGAGGAGTCATGAAACCTATTCTGAAACCTATGTAGAAATGGGATGATATTACGATGGAGTTTTTCATGGGGATATCAAAGACTCTTAGAAGGAATGATGCAATAAGTGTCATTGTTGATCGTCTTACCAAGTTAGCACATTTTCATGATATAAGAGATGATTTACCACATGAACGTCTTGAAACACTATAAATAAATGAATTTTTAAGACTTCATGGAGTAACCCTATCGAATATTTTCCTATCATGATCCCCATTTTTCATCAAGATTCTGGAAATTTATTTAGAAGGCCTTGGATAATAAACTTCATTTTAGAACTACCCACCACCCTCAAACTCATGGATTATCAAAACATAATTTTCAAACCATAGAATACATGTTGAGATCTTTCTCACTTGACATTCAAGGTATGTGGAATCAATATTTACCTCTGGTTGAATTTTCCTATAATAATAGATTCCATTCAAGTATTCAGATGACACTATATGAAGTGTTATACGGAAAGAGATGTCACACACCAACATGTTGGGATGATTTTGGTGAAAGAAAACTCGTAGTACCATAACTTGATTGAGGAAGCAATGGAAAAGGTGAATATTATCCAAACACACATCAAAGTACCTCAAAGTTAGAAAAAGAGCTATGCTGATAATCGAAGGAATGATTTGGAATGTCAAGTATGAGATCATGTTTTCTGGAAGGTATCTCTATGGAAGGGTGCAATACGATTTGGTAAGAAGGGAAAATTAAGTACCAGGTACATTAGACCATTTGAAATTATAGAATGAATTGGAGTTGTAGCTTACCGTTTTGCAATGCCTCCAAGTCTCTCCAAAGTTCGTGATGTGTTCCACATATCACTGTTGAATAACTGCATGGTTAACCCGATGCATGTACTCACCTATGAAGTAATAGAACTTCAACCTGGCATGTCTTATTGCGAAGAGCCTATCAGAATTCTTGATACCAGAGAAAAAGTGTTGAGAAACTAGATGACTCATCTATTGAAAGTTCTATGGAGAAACCATAAGATGAAAGAGGCAACCTAGGAAACTGAGGAACTAATTATGATGAACCACTCGAATCCTTTTATGTATCAGTATTTTAAAAATTTCAAGGAAAAAATTATTTGGGGGGAAGAATATAACACCCCAAACTTCCACAGTACGCTTCTCTTTGAATAATATTATAGCTTGCGATGTATGAAACTTCAAGTTCTAATAGACCAAGACCAATCAAACTACCCGTTATGAATATTGATACCCACTTTTTGAAATTTTATAAATTTTATTTTTTTAAACTGGACTTAATTTTTTGATTCAGAATATCAAAATTATCTTAGGGTGAATTTTTGGTATTTTTCTGAAAAAATTAAATTTTTGATGAATAGTGAAAAACACTACATTACTATTTAAAACCGACTTTTTATTTAAATAATTAGTTATTTTATTTAAATTTCTTTTAGGTAAAAACTATATACATAATAACTATATATGTTCAATATAATTCATTGGAGTAACATTATAATAATATCATATACATAAAATTTTATTGAACATTTTACCATCTTTTACCCACCTTCTAGGTGCATTGCCAATTTTCATAAAACATAATTCTTCCACTCCTATGAATTTAATTTTAAAACTTCGAAGACACAGTTGACATCAATAAGTAAAATTTGGTAGGATAAGATGAAAAGAAGTTTTGGGGATTATTAACATTTGAATTTTATTTACCGTGCTGAAAATTAAATATGGTAATTAAAAGAAAAAAATGATATTATAATTACCCCAACACCTGTCCTAATTCTATTGGATATGTTTATTTCGACCAAAATCAACCATATGAATAAAATATGATCCTTTTGGTCCACTTGGGTTGTATTTTGACATTTATTATTATTTTATTTAAAGAAGTGTTAAAAGTGTTAAATTCAAAGTTTAATAACTAAAAAATTTTTAATATAGGGTTTTACATAAGATAAATTAGACTATAAATATTAATTAAAAATATAAGCATATTTCCTACCTAATGGTATTTTATTCATAATTTTAAGACATTAAATAATTAAATTTATTTATGACACAAAGAGGATGAAGTAAATACCTTATTAATGAAAGATTAAAATAATTGATATTATAAAAATAACAATAAGTGTAAATTGAGACATATGATGAATTCCATGAATTTTATAGATTAATATTACATGTTATAATTTATTAAACAAAAAAATTATAATTGATAAAGTTATGTTGAATTTCACCAAAACCAAATACTAAATAGTGTCAAAATTGACATAAATGAGTTTTTAAAAAAATACTATATAATTAAATGATATAATATTTTTAAAACTATTTATTTCATTAATTAAATACTTGGGGTTCTCTTTTAATTTTATTTTATGTTTATTAACAATGTAATATAAAAATACATGGACACATTGTAAATGATAAACTATTTATCTAAAAGTTAAATTTAAAAGATAAGGTTAACATGTTGAAATAAACCTATCTAAAACATATTGATTTATATTTTATTGACCTATCTGTCACGACCCGTCCTCAGGGCTCGTGCCGTGACTACCCCAAGCTCGCCTTCCATAGGCCAGGGGCTGGCGACTAGCACCAAGGCGTAAATCCCGGTCAAAGGGAAGGCATTGCCTTTGTAAAGTAAACAAACACCACAGAGCAAGCAAGAAGTACAAGTAAACACTGAGTACAACAGTAAGTGCGGAAAGGTAAGTGGGCCAGTATACAAAGCCAAACTGAAAGTAAATTACAACTGGAAGGAAAAACAACAACTGAAAAGTAAAGCTGTAAAGCCGAGCTATCCACTGGGAATCCCACCTGGAGGGTGGGTATAGATAGCCTCCACTACTCCTCGAGTCCGGTCGACCGCTCTGAGTACGTCCCACCCAGTGGTCCACCCCCAGGTACCGTCCTGCTCTGCAAGCCTCAATCCCGATCAGCGCTGTCCGTCGTCTGCAACCAACACAACGTAGTGCGGGCATAGCCCGTGCAGGGGTGAGTATGAGCTACTCAGTAGGGACCCCGAGACCCCTGAAGGTCTCCTAGAATCCACAAAGGAAAATCCACAAAGGGAAGATACAATCAAGAACTAACATCCAACACTGCTTAGGTATATGCCCATACATATACCTAAGTCATCAATTCTCGTTCGGTTCCAACATACGAGCCCAAGTACAACCCAGTCCACACAGTAAAGAAAAATGTAAATCCACACAAGATAGCACAACACAATCCTCATAGAAAAGAAAAACAGGATTTAGCTCACATAGGTATACTTCTTCGTAAGACGATAGAGATGATCAGATGTAGCCACTGATTCATCTAAGCCATCGGACCTACAAAGGATCGGTAGGTACTAACCCCCGCAATAACCCAGACAGGATCGATCATGAAGTTGAATCCAAAGCTATTGGGAAACTCTTTCTCTATCAAGTACAATGGTTATGTCGCTACAACCAAGTGTTTCCCTCTAACCTTGGACTGTTGTAGTACTCCACCTATCGAGTATTGTGGGCCAGCTACTACAACCAAGCACTTCCCACCATGGGTCTGCCGCTACAACCAAGCGCTCCCACTCATAGCCCCTAGAGGTACCCCTTCTGTTTAATAACACGGGTCTGCCGCTACAACCATGCGCTCCTCTGCCGTGGGTCTGCTGCTACAACCAAGAGCTCCCCTGTGCTGCTACAACCAAGTGCTCCTCCATCGTAGGTCTGCCGCTACAACCAAACGCTCCTCCGTCGTGGGTCTGCCCCTACAACCAAGCAATCCCCCTCATAGCCTCCAGAGGTACTCCTTCTGTTGAGTACCGCGGGTCTGCCGCTACAACCAAGAGCTCCTCCGCCGTGGGCCTGCTGCTACAACCAAGCGCTTCCCACTGGGCTATCCGTAACACGCCGAGTCGTTCGATCAGCAGTCGTCGAGTCTCAACCGGCTCTAGGGTTTCCACACACAGCAGGCTCGTTCCGGGAGGGTCCACTCCACGAGCCAAGAGGCCGATAAATCAACTGACATGTAGTCCGAATTTGATGTATCCCAAAAAGTGCCATAGTGGTCACTACCGAACCCATGAAGGATTCTTGTACTGTCTTCATTGTCGTCGCAGATACAGCCAGCTCTAGGGTTCCCGAACACAGTGAGCTCGTTCGGGAGGGTCCGCTCCACGATCTTAGGGGATGATACATAAAATGACACATAGTCTAGAGTTGATGTATCCAAAAGTTCTGTATCGTTAACAGGAATTCAACGTCACAGACGGTGCGTCAATCGGACGCCCGGTCTGAGAGTTATTGACATTTTCATCCCAGGGGCCCGATTGGTTTTTAAGTCAAAACCAACCTGACCATACTCCACCTGCATCCAATCCTCGGACGGAGTAAGACAAAAGATCTGTCTCACATAGAGGAATCCATCAAAGTCGACGGCACGTCAATCAGACGTCCGGAGCTCAAGTTATAAGTGTTTCCGTTCCGAGGGCCCGGTTGGTTTCGTGCACGAACCAACCTGGCCAAACCAAAAGTATTCCGAAATCTTGAGTGTAATACACCAAAACGACCGACCTGATCCAAGGATCACATCGCCGCTGACGGTGCGTCGATCGGAGGCTCGTAGCCCAAGATATGGGAAAAATACCGAAAAGGGTCAGAAAACGGGGGGTCTGGGCCCAGACCGACCCAGCCCAACCCCCCCTGGGTCGGCCCGAACCGGGTCGACCCGGTCCGGCCGGCAGGACCCAACCCGGCCGGCGCGGCCCGGACTGGCACGGCCTGGGTGGCTCGGCGCTGGCCGAGCGGCCGCGCCGAAGGAGCCGCGACCCCCGTGCGGGGGGGCACTCCATGTCACCGGACGTGGCGCAAGGCCGCGTCTCTTCCCCGCGGTCCCGCACGGCTGCGGGACCGGCGCTCACCGCCGCGGCTGAAGCAGCGGCAGGTCTTTCCGGTGGCGCGCCGGGCGCCCCCGCTTCCTGGCGGCCGGCAGCTGCCGGCCGCAGCCTCCGGGCGACGGGAACTTCCAGGGACCACCGAACACGCTCTGGTGGTCCGTTTTGCCTGTGGTTTGCACCTACGGCTCTCCCGGAATCTGAAATTTGCTGCGAAGGCCTCCAATCGCCATTCCGATCCCATTTCGTAAATGCCGTTAATCCACGCATCAACGAAAAACAACGGAGGGTTGTCGGGCCGTGTTTGTTTGGCCCACACCTCCGCGTTAGGTGATAACAATTGGGAATAATAATCAATGCATGAAAACATAACAAGCACAATTTTAATAAATTAAAATTGAACCTAGTTCCCAAAACAAAGCTCCCGTAAATAAAAAATCCTCATCCCGCATATAAAAACAATCGCGGATCAACATGATGATGAGTTGATCCAGGTTCTTTGTTTTAGAAGGAAACAACCATGGGAATAAATATTATTCTCAAATAAAACCCCTACCTCGTCATTGTCGTCGAACGTGAATTCTTCGCGGGATTGACCGTTACGGAAGAAGAGGATTGTCGCATCGCGGATGGGGGTGTCGCGTCGTCGCGGTACACAGCGTCGCGTCGGCGATCTCTGAGGGTTAAAGAAAACACACAGATTTAATTGCATGTTCAAACCCATTTTGAGGATAAAATCCACAAAGAAAAAGAGAACCGTAATCTCCTACCTCAAGCAGTTGATCCAAGATTGTTTCGGGGAAGAAACATCGCGGAAGAAGAATTGTCGGTGTCGCGGAACACGGAGTTGCGTCATCAATATTCGAGGGTTTGGCGTTCTTCGTCACCTTTCGTTGAAGGTCGGCATTCTTCGTCGGTGACGATGCATTCTTCACGTTCTTCACGTTCTTCGCGAAGGAGGATGATGATAGAGTTTCCCCAAATTCTCTCAACATGCAACCCATCAACAAAAAAAGGTGTTGCTCTTATTTTATTCTTATCCCAACAAACGAAAAACAATTTAAGAAACGAACCATTAATTCGCTGAATTAATGGTAATGTCTTAACTGTCCAATTAATAAGAGCGTTAAGATTTTAGAAAACGCGTCAGTTGACTTTCATTAAAGAGGAGTTTTCGCGGGTGCATTACTTAGGGGGAAAGAAACAGTGGGGCTCGTGCGGGCCCCACCTCACAAATATCCTACGAAGTGGGTAGGATATTTTGGGTTCCACCCTATCCGCTTCAACTCAGCTTAAGTGGGTTTAAGTGGATTTAAAAGAAATAAAATAAAGTGTTTTACCACTTTTATTTTATTTCTTAACTTAACCCCAAAAACTAAAAACCACACCCGAGCAAACGCAACTCTAGAAAAGGCGTTTCTAAGAAAATACCGAAGCTTCCATTCCATCAGTGCCCTCGGAATTCGATTCCGAGCACCGGTTCAAATGTTAGAAAAACCCACTCATTCGTTCATTGAACATACCCGAGCCAAACTTTGGAAAGTGATTCCGGGCACACCGGGACTCGGAATCAGGTGCGGTCAGAAATTGCGTTCTTCTAAAATTCCAAAGAAAATTAAGAAAAAAATTTCCTTGAATTTTATGGGTCTTTACATCACTCCCACCTCCGGACTTTACGTCCCCATAAAGATACACATAATATAGGGAAACAAAAGTGGGTACTGAGCACGCATCTGAGCCTCCCACTCCCAAGTTCTCTCCTGGAGGTTTTCGTACTGCTATCTGATGCGTGCTAGAGGAATTAACCATCCACGTAGGACCCGCTCCTGTCGATCCTCAATCTTCACTGGGACCTCCGCAAAAGTCTCCCCACCATCAATGTCCATCTCCCTATGGTCAATGATATGCATCGGGTCGTGCACGTATCTACTCAGCTGAGATACGTGAAAGTTGTCGTGCACCCGGTGCAATTGAGGTGGTAGAGCCAGGCGATAATCCACCTCGCCAATCCTTCTGAGGACCTGGAATGGTCTGATGAAGCATGGAGACAACCTTCCGCCTCGGCCAAATCTCTGTAAACCACATCGAGGTGAGACCCGAAAGAAGACGTGGTCGCCATCCTCGAACTCTAGTGGCCTCCGCCTTCTGTCAGCACAAGACTTTTTCCGGCTCTGAGCTGTCCTCATCCGCACTTAGATGACTTGGACCTTTCTAGTCCTACAAGAGCTGCTGAGATTTCTTCTTTTCTGAGAAGAGAAATCTGGTCTCATCCCCTGGATGAACCACGTTCTTCACCTAATACAGTCAATCCTGTCATGGATGATACTAACCCATGCCAAGGATGACGTCGTAAGGCCTCGACGCTACTACCAATAGATCCAACCGTTACTCTCACCTCCAAGGGTTGAGTCACACTGTCGGCATCAGTGTGTGGTCACTGGGTCTCCTCCAGTAGGTATCTCAAAGTGAGGGTCAAGTAAATGGTTTTTTTTAAACCGGAACCTCTTAGTAACAACATAAAGAGAGGACAGGAAGGTAAACGCCAAAAGAAAGGTGTCTTTTATTACTGCAGCTCAAAGTACAAAGACACAAAATATCTACAAACAAACATCAACAATGCTAGAAGTAGCATAAACAAAAGTCTTCAGGTCTGGATCTAGTCTCGCTCCTGTCCATCCGCTCCCGGAGCTCCATGATCGTAAGCCTCAGCTGCCTGAAGCTGAGCTCTCCCATGTCCACTAGCTCCCTGCGGTCGGGGTGGACCTCCTGGTGGTGGTGGTGGAAACACCTCGAAGCGTCATCCACCTCCAGCTGCATGGACAGCTCCCCTACCACAATCTCCTTCTCCATGCGATCCGCCTCGATCGAACCTCTGCCTCTACCTGGGAGGTCCTTCGTTCATCTGCTGGTCATCCGTATGGCGGGTCGGACAGTCACGAGCTATGTGACCAACCCTTCCGCATGAGTAACACTGTCCGCTCATGGTAAGTCTTTGTCCACCCCGGGTGCCTCGCACAAATGATCATGTGTCATGCGGTCGACCACCTGCAGGTCTAGTCCTCTTGGACCCCTGCGTCATCTGTCTATTGCCCGCTGCAGAAGAGTCTGCCGCATGCCGGCTAGTGGTGTGTCCTACTGCTGGAGACTGCTCAGCAAGGAAACTCTCCACTAAGAGGGCTCGCTCCAATACCCCTGTCTATGTCAGAATGCTTTGGGAAACAACTGAAGCTCTGATCTCTCACCTGAGCCCCTGCTTGAAGGTTCGGGCCCTGAAGAAAGGGTCTCGTACCATGTCCATGGAATAGCGCGAGTGATCGGTAAACCTTGTCACGTACTGGGCTACCGTCATGCTGCCATGTCATAGTTGTAGAAGCTCATGGATGCGCACCACACGGAGGGTGGCTGGGACGAACTCTGAGCAGAAGAGGATCTCAAAGTCCATCCAGAGGAGAGATGCCTCATCATGCACCTAGAGCATCACGCTCCACCATCTGCCTGCTGCCGCGTGCAGTAGGCTCATTGCGAGGATCACCATGAGGTCTGATGGTGTCCTCACTAACCTGAAAACGCATACTACTGCCTCCAGCAAATTCTCGGCTGCCTGGGGGTCCATCTCCCCACGGAACCAGGGCGGTCACTGACGCTGGAACTCGTGCAGTGCACTAAGGTGACGTGCATCATCAGCGGCCGGGGCTGGTAGAATCGGTGTCTCGGCAGGTAGAGGTACTGTCGGTGCCTCTACTGTCAAAGGGCCCTGTACCGAAGCCTCATCGCTCAGCTGGCTATCATCATGTACAACTCTCGGAACCCTAGCTGGCTGACATCATGGGTCCATCCTGAAAAGAAACGAGTGTGCCACGGTCAAACAGTGTACCTGGTGAGCTGACATAATTTAATCACAAAGAAAACTTGAAACACACATGCAATCAATGTTTTCACGCATTAAGTCAGAAATCAGAAGTCAAGGTCCTGGTGTACGGATACGTTGGCCACCGCACCAACACTGGACTCCCTAAACTGATAACCACACCCAATACGCTTAACAATATTTCTTTACATAGAAAAAGATTAGAGTCTCATGTTCTGCGGTAGAACCGAACTCCTCTGATACCAATTTGTCACGACCCGTCCTCGGGGCCCGTGTCGTGACTACCCAAAGCCCACCTTCCATAGGCCAGGGGCTGGCGACTAGCACCAAGGCATAAATCCCGGTCAAAGGGAAGGCATTTCCTTTGTTAAGTAAACAAACACCACAGATCAAGCAAACAGTAGAAGTAAACACTGAGTACATCAGTAAGTGCGGAAAGTTAAGTGGGCCAGTATACAAACCCAAACTAGAAGTAAAGTACAACTGCAAGGAAAAACAGAAACTAAAAAGTAAAGCCGCAATGCCAAGCTATCCACTGGGAATCCCACCTGAAGGGTGGGTACAGATAGCCTCCACTGCTCCTCGAGTCCGACCGACCGCTCTGAGTACATCCCACCCAGTGGTCCACCTCCGGGTACTGTCCTGCTCTGTAATCCTCAATCTCGAGCAGCATTGTCCGTCATCTGTAACCAACACAACATAGTGCGCGAATAGCCCGTGCAGGGGTGAGTATGAGCTACTCACTAGGGACCCCGAGACCCCCAAAGGTCTCCCAGAATCCACAAAGGAAAATCCACAAAGGAAAGATACAATCATGAAGTAACATCTGACACTGCTTAGGTATATTCCCATACATATACCTAAGTCATCAATTCTCGTTCGATTACAACATCTGAGCCCAAGTACAACTCAGTACACACAGCAAAGCAAAACATAAATCCACAGAGGATAGCAAAAGACAATCCTCATAGGAAAGCAAAACAAGATTCAGCTCACACAGGTATACTTCTTCGTAAGACGATATAGATGATCAGATGTAGCCACTGATTTATCTAAGTCGTCGGACCTACAAAGGATCGGTAGGTACTAACCCACGCAATATCCCACACATGATCAATCATGAACTTAAATCCATAGCTATTGGGAAACTCCTTCTCTATCAAGTACAGTGGTTATGCCGCTACAACCAAGTGCTTCCCTCTAACCTTGGACTGCTGTAGTACTCCACCTATCGAGTAATGTGGGCCTGCTGCTACAACCAAGTGCTTCGCACCATGGGTCTGCCGCAACAACCAAGCGCTCCCCCTCAGAGCCCCTAGAGGTACCCCTTCTGTTGAGTACCACGGGCTTGCCGCTACAACCAAGCGCTCCTCTGCCATGAGTCTGCTGCTACGACCAAGCGCTCCCCCGTTCTGCTACAACCAAGCGCTCCTCCGTCGTAGGTCTGCCGCTACAACCAAGCGCTCCTCCATCGTAGGTTTTCCACTACAACCAAGCACTCCCCCTCATAGCCTCCAGAGGTACTCCTTCTGTTGAGTACCGCGGGTCTGCCGCTATAACCAAGGGCTCCTCCGCCGTGGGTCTGCTGCTACAACCAAGTGTTTCCCACCGGGCTATCCGTAACACACCGAGTTGTTCGATCAGCAGTCGTCAAGTCTCAACCGGCTCTAGGGTTTCCGCACACAGTAGGCTCATTCCGGGAGGGTCCACTCCACGAGACAAGAGGTCGATGAATCAACTGACTTGTATTCCGGAGTTGATGTATCCCAAAATGTGCCGTAGTGGTCACTACCGAACCCACGGAGGATTCTAGTAATCTCTTCACTGTCGTCGCAGACGCAGCCAGCTCTAGGGTTCCCGCACACAGTGATCTCGTTCGGGAGGGTCTGCTCCCCGAGCTGAGGGGCTGATACATCAAATGACACATAGTTCGGAGTTGATGTATCCAAAAGTTCTGTATCATCAACAGGAACTCAACGTCACAGACGGTGCGTCAATCGGGCAACCGGTCTGAGAGTTATTGGGCTTTTCGTCCCAGGGGCCCGGTTGGTTTTTAAGTCAAAACCAACCCGACCGTACTCCACCTGCATCCAAACCTCAGGCGGAGTAAGCGAAAATATCCGTATCACTTAGAGGAATCCATCAAAGTCGACGGCACGTCAATCGGATGTTCGGAGCTCAAGTTATAAGTGTTTCCGCTCCGAGGGCCCGGTTGGTTTCGTGCACGAACCTACCCGGCCGAACCCAAATTATTCCAAAACCTTGAGTTTAATATACCGAAACGACCGTCTCGATCCAAGTATCGCATCTCCGCTGACGGTGCATCGATCAGAGGCTCGTTACCCGAGATATGGGAAAAATACCGAAAAGGGTCTGAAAACGGGGGGTCTAGGCCCGGTCCGACCTGGCTGGGCGTGACCCGGCCCGGCCGGTGCGGCCCGGCCCGGCCTCGGCGGCTCAGCGCTGGCCGAGCGGCCGCGCCAAAGGAGCCGTGTACCCCGCGCGGGTGCCGCTCCGTGTCACCAGACGCGGCGCAAGGCCGCATCCCTTCCCCGCGGTCCCGCATGGTCGCGGGACCGGCGCTAACCGTCACGGCTTCAGCCGCGGCGGGTCTTCCCGGTGGCGTGTCGGGCACCGCCACTTCCTAGCGGCCGGCCGCTGCCGGCCGCCGCCTCCAGCCGCTGGCGCCGCCGTGCCGGAAGGGCACGTCGGCGGGAACTTCCGCGGACCACCGGACGCACTCCGGTGGTCCGTTTTGCCTACGGTTTTCACCTACGGCTCTCCCAGAATCCGAACATTGTTGCGAAGGCCTCCAATCGCCATTCCGATCCCATTTCATAAACGCCGTTAATCCACGCATCAATGAAAAACTGTAGAGGGTTGTCGGTCCATGTTTGTTTGGCTCGCACCCTCCGCGTTATGTGATAACAATTGGGAATAATAATCAACACATGAAAACATAACAAGGCGCAATTTTTATAAATTAAAATTGAACCTAGTTACCAAAACAAAACTCCTATAATTAATAAATCCTCGTCTCGCATATAAAAATAATCGCGGATCAACTTGACGATGAGTTGATCCAGGTTCTTTGTTTTAGAAGGAAACAACCATGGGAATAAATATTATTCTCAAATAAAACCCCTACCTCGTCGTTGTCGTCGAACGTGAGTTATTCGCGGGATTGACCATTGCGGAAGAAGAGGATCATCGCATCGCGGAAGGGGGCGTCGTGTCGTCACAGTACACAGCATCACGTCGGCAATCTCCGAGGGTTAAAGAAAACATAGAGATTTAATTGCATGTTTAAACCTGTGTTGAGGATAAAATCCACAAAGAAAAAGAGAACCGTATTCTCCTACCTCAAGCAGTTGATAGAATATTGTTGCAGGGAAGAAACATCGTGGAAGAAGAATTGTCGGCGTCGCGGAACATGGCTTCGCGTCGTCAATATCCGAGGGTTCGGCATTCTTCATCTCCTTTCGTCGAAGGCCGGCGTTCTTCTTCGGCGACGATGCGTTCTTCGCGTTCTTCGCGTTCTTCGTGTTCTTCGTGTTCTTCGCGTTCTTCACAAAGAAGGATGATGATAGACTTTCCAAAAATCCTCTCAACAAGCAACCCATCAACAAAAAAAGGTGTTGGTATTATTTTATTCTTATTCCAACAAACGAAAAAAAAAATAAGAAACAAACCATTAATTCAGTGAATTAATGGTAACGTCTTAAATGTCCAATTAATAGGAGCGTTAAGAGTTTAGAAAACACGTCAGTTGACTTTCATTAAAGAAGAGTTTTTGTGGGTGCGTTACTTAGGGGGAAAGAAACGGTGGGGCTCGTGTGGGACCCACCTCAAAAATATCCTACCAAGTGGGTAGGATATTTTGGTTTCCACCCTATCCACTTCAAATCAACTTAAGTGGCTTTAAGTGGATTTAAGAGAAATAAAAAAAAGTGTTGCACCACTTTTATTTTATTTCTTAACTTAACCCCAAAAACTATAAACCACACCCCGAGCAAACACAACTCTAGAAAAGGAGTTTCTAAGAAAATATTGGCGATGTGACTCCATCGATGCCCTCAGAATTTGATTCTGAGCACTGGTTCAAAAGTTAGAAAAACCCGCTTGTTCGTTCACTGAACGTACCCGAGCAAATCTTCGGAAAATGATTCCAGGCACACCGGGCCTCGGAATCAGGTTCCGTCAGAAACTGCGTTCTTGTAAAATTCCAAAGAAAATTACAAAAAAAAATTCCTTGAATTTTACGGGTCTTTACATATCCCCACCTTATCCTAGAAATAAATAATTTTTGAGCCATTATAAATAGAATATGATTGTATAATAAATTAACATTTCAAGATTTTCCTAAAGTGACCCTCACCTCTTATATAAAAGGGTACATCCTCTTCTCTCTAAATCACACCTCCAAATCCATTTGGATCAACAAAAACCTGCACAAATTCCTTCCCAACTACTCTCACAACAACCTAGAGGCCTTAAATTGGTCAGAAAGTTAACTTGAAGAGCCATTTTGATCAAGTAAAAAGGAAGCGCCTGAAGAAGAGGTAATAATTTCATTACATCTTTCAAAGTTATTTTCTTCTTCCACTTCATCTATCTTTGTAATTTCCATACCAAAATAATAAATCCAGTACCTTATAAATACTGTGATATTATTATAAATATGGTACAACCATATTCATTATTCTATCTATCATGTGAATGAAAAAGTCACCATATGTGCGTATGTATGACTTACCATATCCATGTCGTGGTGTCGTTTCTTATTCAACTCCTCATTATTTGGATGGGTATAATAAGGAGTATGATTGATATAAATAATAAATATAACATGTTTATGATATTTAATATATGATATACAATCAAATTATATATGATTTCACCATCAATAGAATGATATTGTCGCTCGTGTGTACGTACGGATTATTGTCTCCACAAACGCGATGAGATTCATTCCCCATCATAACCATTAAATTTTTTTTCATAGTATGGTTAAAAATAATGTTTAAGAACTTAATATAATTCTAGATATTAATAAAATACCTCCCATCAATAACAAACCTGACTTATGTAACAAAACATATAAAGGAAAATGAATCTGTTAACACCCGAAACAATGATACTACTAAAATATTATTAACAAAACAATATTAAAAGATCATATATGATATCATATTTATGTATTTGGTTCTTTTATAATTTAATAACAATGATTTAAATATTATACATGAGGTTAATATACCCTAGACGAAGGAAAATTACAAGTTATTGGTTAATTTTACAATCTCTTAGCTTATCCGAGATTGTTTATACGTAAGTATCTTCTAGGACTTATTTATCATCCACATACGTATTTAATTAAAAATTATTTCAAAAAAAACTATATCCTTAAATATTGGTTAAATTCATTTATACCATTTTTGACTTTATATAAAATGTTTTGAATGGAATCTTAACGTCGTTTTCCAAACAAGGTACTTTATGACCTACTCGAAAAATTAAGGTAATAATGTTTTTTAACTTATATGGTGAGTGCAGCTATTTTACGCCATTATAACACCTTATAATATTTCATTACAAGATTATAATAAAATTTTCAAAATAAATGTTTTCTTTTATAAATATGTGACCATTAAATGATTTTAAAATAGGAATATATAATTCTCTCAAAAAGTTTTTATTTCATCTATGTCAACATCCTTTGATGTATTTTACACTTGTTTGAAGTTTATTCTTTATGATACAAGTCTTATATATTGTATTCAAGGTTTTTGTAATATGTTTGAAATTTAAAAATTGAGGATCTTTTCAGGTTTAGAGTTTTAGAGAATTAGGACTTAACTATTACATCTCAAAAGATTACAAAGTAGAAACTTTTACTAATTTTCCATTAAATAAATACTCTTAAAAAGAAACATGTCTAGTTCCATGTTTTAGGCAGGATGACATTCCCTTGATCCCATCCTTGACCCTATTCCATGTTAAGTCTTGTGAAAAACATTTCAAAAACTTGGGATGAGAATAAAAAGCTCAGTAAGAGATACAAAAAGAATGAAAACTGTTAGTTTTTCAAAACAACAAGTAAACCATGTATACTTTATCAAAGTAATACTTTTCACCTTTTCGAAGTAGTAAAACTCTTCACTGAATAAAAGTTCATTACTTACCCTTCTGTAACCAAAATATTACCATAAAACCCATATAAAGATCACATAACATATAAAGATAACTTGGGACATAAACATACGTAAGTGGAACAGCCATAAGGTCGACTTCAACACATATCACTTAATGGAATAGCCATTCGGCCAACTTCCATACATAATTAATGGAATAGACATACAGCCAACTTCCATACCCAATGCATTGGAGGTTATAACATAACCACATGTCCTGGTATTCACGGCACCACCCGTCATATGGTTTATCACCTAACCACCCGTCAAATGTCTAAGTACAATTATAAAATTATAACACATAAAACCAATATAAAGGAATGATAACATTTCCACATTTCAATCACAATATATCATTTAAATATATTTACATAATAGAATCATTTATAAAAACCATTTTCAATACCAAAATACATAAAAGAGTATATGTTATTTATTTTATTTTAAAAACATTACGGCTTGTTGAGGAAGCCAAAGATCAAATAATACTCACGGCAGCGGAAAAGGTCGTTGTCACCACGTACGTTAAAAGAAACATTCTTTTTTGTCGTTTAGTAAAACGCTTCGTAGAAAAAGATTCCTTTTGTATAAAAGTAAAATTCACAGGGGTTTATACACCGTATAAAAGAAAGTTGTGTATAAAACGAAATGTGCCTTAATGAAAGGAGATTGAGACGAAGTCCCTTACAAAGATGATATCCTTGGATTAAGGATAAATCAATTACATAATTATGTGTGAAAATTTAATACACCAAATATAAGTGGATATTAAGTGTAAAACAATCATATATAATGACATATTCAAAGAGTACAAGTTTATCCCAAAAAATGAAAATTGGGTTAAGAAGTTCCCTTGCAAAAATTCGACAGCCTAACGGCGTCACTTCAAAATTCAGAAAATCAGTTGATGACAGATAAAAAGGGTATATCATCACTTGGACATAAAATTGACATCAATAAGTATATAGAAGAACATATCCCAACATATGAAGATGTAATTTAAAAGACATAACAAAAGAAGTCTTTTTAAAAAGAGGAGGGTGAAAGGTTCCATTACCGACCTGGGTAACTTTCGAAACGTACACCCTTTTGAAGAAGGGTCAAACAATGAATATGTAAATACCAATAAATGAAATTATTTTACACAAGGAGTATAATAATGGGAAGTACATACACCAATCAAAGGAAATGGTGGCACATGTAGCATAAATGTCACAGGAATAAAAGTTACATGAAAAATCCCTTACGAAAACTCGGCAGCCTAACAACGCCACTTAAAACATCCCAAAATGGAATGATGAGATAAAATAGGGTCTATAATCATATTAAAATAAAATTTACAGCAAGAGGAATATAAAATAACATCCCCCAACATAACAAAGAAGATCTTAAATTAAGTGACATAAAGGAGAGTACTTAAACAGAAAGAGAGAGGTTGGATCCCTTACCTCGTGTCCGACATGACTCGATCGTTCTTTAATCTACTGAATAATAAAATTTGTTCAATTTATAATTGATTAAGGATCTCCTTTAAATATTATTATTCAGTTCATATCACATATTATAATGTTAAAATAATTGGTTGATAAAGTGAGTTCATATCAGACATTTTTGTCGATGTTCAGTACATGAGTAAAAATTGAACTTGTTGGAAAAGAATTTTCCATGTAGTTATAGGTACATCATCTAAAGAATATAATTTATGTTCTAAATATCATATATATACAGTATATATTCATTTTATAATATTCCATAGCATTTGGAGATTAAAATTAAAAGCACCGTTCATGGAGATGGTAGGTCGTACGTACGCATGAACGCTACTTTCATTTTTTGTCATATTAATGAAATTAAAACAAAATGAGAGATATATATTATAATTGAAGAATTATATCCATCATTTAGATGTAATATATTACATATATATCCATTATATATATGTACTTATAATAGTACATAACATTTGGAGATGAGAAATGAAATGCACCGTTCATGGAGACGGTAAGCCGTACGTATGCATGAACGCTACTTTCATTTCTATCTCATACTTTAATGGAAAGAAAATAATAATGATATAAAGTTATATTATAATTACAGTATAACATCATATATAATAACTTTAAATCCATCTTTTATACATCCCACATATGGCATTAACGAATCAAATCACTTTGAGGGGGCGGTAGTCCGCACTTCCTAAAACGAAGATATCGCATTTTCCCATAATGGAAACCATAAAGGTATGCCATAAATGAAAAATACAGATGCTTAAGTAATACATAAACATATTATATATCATATATAAATATAGTGACATGTTAATGGCCACCTTTTAAGGTGTTATATGAGTGTTGAACAATCATCGTTTCGTGAGGCAGAAATTCACCATCCACAGAAACAGTATGTTCTTTAACCATTATATGGAGGTGTGTGTAAGTGTAGCTATAATAATTCCTACAAAAAAATCCTAGTATATTTAAGATATTGGAGTTGTTACAAAAGAAATGAATAAAAAGAGTTTAGGGGGTTGGAGAAGCAAAATAAAACAAAAGAACTCAAGGGAAGACATTACCTTTAAATCGGGTAACTCTCTTTGATTTGATCTCAAAGGCTTCCTTGGAAAAGATTCTGCCCAAAGTGAGGCTTCAATGATGAATAGAGGGACGTGGAGAGATGAAATGGGCAGGGTTTGGCCGAGACAAAGGCTCAAGAGGTGTGTGTAAGGTGGTAGAGGTGGGGTCCTTTTATAAGAGGAGAGGAGGGGCACTCTTGGAAAGTAAAGAGATGTTACTTTATTTTAAAATGAGTTTCGGATTTAAAAGGTCGCACATTGATATTATTCGAGGATAAGGTGATAAGGGTTCGAAATCTACCCATAAAATAGTTTTTTGACATGTGTAGGTCTCAGATTTTACATTATCTTTTCATTTTATTTAAATCGTTAAATAATGAGGTAATCGCTGCATCATCATGATGTCATAAATAATTTAATATATTTAATGTCTAAAATTATAAAAAATTACTATGATGTAGGAAATCTTTTTATGTTTCTAATGAATATTTATAGTCAAAAATATGACTTCTATAACCCCATGTAAAAGTTTTTTAGTAAAACATCTCATGTTTGTGTCATTTTTACATTAACATTAAATAAAAAGTTATTTATGTCATTTCCCAAACAAAGAGGCTCCATGGGGTCCCCAAGTTAACCCATGGATTTTCTTGGTCGGCCATGACACATCCAATGATAGTAGGACATGTTTCAAGCTCATATCATATTATTAAAACATTATTTTTAACTTAAACTACACTAATTATCTCTAATCGCGATTAAAAACTTAAAAGTTACTATTCACCAAAAAATTATTTTAATCCCATTGAACCACATTTTACTTCTTAATGACAACCATGTATGTCGGATTTTTGAAATTCAAAACACGAAGGTGGTAAAATTTCATTTAAATGAAAAATCAGTTTTTTAAGTACCATTTAGTGGTTTCACTATTCATCAAAAAATAAAGTTTTTCAGAAAAATACCAAAAATTCACCATAAGCTATATTTGATATTCCGAATTCAAAAATAATTCCTATTTTACAAAATTCAAAACATATAAGTTGAATTAATTAATTTCTTAATTAATTCCTCCTGTCAAAACAAATAGCGTGTTTTTATGAAACAAAAAGTATCAAAAGATTGACACTAGTTCAAGTCCGATTTCAAAGTGAAATTAATTCTAACGACCACTATTAGATTAAATGGTAAAAATATATTCTAATTTCACATTAAAACAACTTCAAAAGATAATCTAATCATATTAAAAAATTAGATTAAGAAGAGGTTTTGAATTAAAATATAATATTTTTCACTATTCATTAAAAAAATGGTCTTTATCGGAAAAATACAGAAAATTTACACAAAGTAAATTTTGATGTCCTGATTCTAAAGAAGAATTTTATTTGGTCCAATAGAATGTATAAGAGTGAACAAAACTATATTTAATGACGGTTCGCCGTCAAAAGTTGATAAGTGGACCTTTAGTGAAAATTAGAGTATATATGCCTAAAATTGAATTCTTTTCGAATTTTAAGCCATTATCCTTTATTGGATAAATGTAAAAACATTTAACAAACATATATAATAATATTTTAGTTATTTCTATTCATGATTTCCAATACAACGACTACGTGTTAACTAACATTTAAAATAATATTATTTTATTATTAGAGTGCAACGTAAGATTTCAAAGGAACTCGTTGTTGCGTATTGGGTAAGCCATCAAGCATAGAGTTCCCTTTAAATTAATATTAACATTTTATTCACAAATAGGGAAAAATATAAAAATGTCATATTCTTTATTTACCTAGGGTGTTACATCCTTCCCCCCTTTTGGGAATTGCGTCCTCGCAGTTTTAAAATTGGGCTTGGAAACATCCTTGAAAGTCCCACATCGGAACAAGAGTCAGTAAAAAAATCACTTTAAAATAAAGACAGATTAGTATAGAGGTCTCCCGAGTTAACCCATACTAGGATTCCATGTAGGAAATCATGGATATGGAGAAGAAAACATAGGGTCATGTTCTGATGGAGAGTGATAGAAAACATGTTTAGGGGAAAGTTAACCACAAGAAAATCACAAACTTGTTATGGGTTAAACAGTATTCGATTCCCCAGTAGGAAAAGTTAATAGACAACATTTTTGTTTTAAGTTACTCTTCATTGAGGAATTTAATTTTGAGCTTAACTAAATCATAATGAAACATACTTAATTGTCACGTAGACTTCCAACTTTTACTAGATTCCTTAATCAAACTCACATTTTCTCCAAAAGATGAGTGTTTAGGAAGACTTGTTCACATTAAGAGTACTATAATCAACCTCCTGAGAATCACCTAATCCACAAAAGAGAACTATATATTTCCCATGTCTTTAGAAAATATCCAAAACCAAAATTGTTAGTATGAGATCAGATAACCCACAAGAGTATAATCCTTTATAAAAAGAAAATTCATTCTTAATCCCCAAAATTTGTCCACAAAAAAAACCCAAAGTTCAACGAAGACCATTCGATAAACAATTTTCCATAAAATTCATCAAATTAAACCAAACTAATATTGAAACTCAAATATTTTAATGATTTATTCACATAGTCTTCCAAGGTACAAATTAAATTTTATCTCCAAATAACATGAGTTGCTCTTAAATTCTCATATTGAAAAGTAATTAACCTAATCACATATCCTCCATGATAGGTTAATCATTTCCATAGATAACCAAAAATAAACATACTATTGATTCCTAAAATCACCTAACTAAAAAGAATTAGTCAAACTAACCAGGGACTTCACGTAGTCCAGTGGTATGTGATAAATACCAGTCGCACTTTGGTTGTGGGTTCGATTCTCGCAGCTTTGTCTGACACGACGGGTTGTCACACGGTCTGCGTGTTGTCCTTTTTCCAAAACTTTATAATTCATAAAACATTCCCCAAAACGAGATAAAATCTTCAAAAATAATCATAAAATATTTTAACCTCAAGTTTATCTCATGCCTTTAATTTTCCATCATAACATATAATAACCCATAATTACCTCAAAAGTAAGGATCATATAAACTCTAATGGTTACCTTTATAATTATTTCCTAAACTTTCACATCGATTGGTCATCTCATACATTATGCATTACAGAACATAACAAGGTTCAAGTAGTTGATCATGACTCCTTGATAGTTGGTTTAGAACAACCACGAGTTTCCTCATTGAATCCCCCATTTTATCTAGTATCTTAATCAGAGAACCACCACAGTTTCCTTCAAACCTGTTGTCTCTTTGGTGCCTGCTAGATCCATCCATTCACTAAAAACCGAAATGTCAGTGTGAGTATATCAACAAAACCATCATGTACTAATGAGAAAGGTAATCACTAAGATATACTTACTCATTCACTTTATCAAAAACTAGGAGTCCTGAAATCCTAACCATTATGGTACTGTCACTTATTCTTAGAGAATACCCTAACCTCTAAAGTTATCTAAACCGACCTCTAATACCAACTATAAGGCCCCATCCTTAAACCTTACTTAATATTGAATTAAATTAATAATTCTCATTGAGGATATTTTCAGGTTTAGAGTTTTAGAGAATTAGGACATAACTATTATATCTCAAAACATTACAAAGTAGAAACTTTTACTAAGTTTCCATAAAATAAAAACTCTTAAAAAGAAAGATGTCTAATTCCATGTTTTAGGTAGCATGACTTTCCCTTGATCCCATACTTGACCCTATTACACGTTAAGTCCTGTGAAAAACATTTCAAAAACATGGGATGAGCATAAAAAGCTCAGTAAGGGATACACAAAGAATGAAAACTGTTAGTTTTTTAAAACCACAAGTAAACCATGTATACTATATCAAAGTAATACTTTTCACCTTTTCGAAGTAGTAAAACTCTTCACTGAATAAAAGTTCATTACTTACCCTTATATAACCAAAAGATTACCATAAAACCCATATAAAGATCACATAACATATAAAGGTAACTTGGGACATAAACATACTTAACTGGAATAACCATAAGGTCGACTTCCACACATATCACTTAATGGAATAGCCATTCGGCCAACTACCATACATACTTAATGGAATAACCATACGGTCGACTTCCATACCCAATGCATTGGAGGTTATAACGTAACCACCCGTCCTGGTATTCACAGCACCACCCGGCATAAGGTTTATCATGTAACCACCCGTCAAATGTCCAAGTACCATTATAAAATTATAACACATAAAACCAACATAAAAAAATGATAACATTTCCACATTTCCATCATAATATATCATTTAAATATATTGAAATAATAGAATACTTTATCAAAACCATTTTCAATACCAAAATACATAAAAGAGTATATGGTATTTATTTTATTTTAAAAACATTACGGCTTGTTGAGGAAGCCAAAGATCAAATAATACTCGTGGCGGCGGAAAAGGTCGTTGTCACTGCGTACGTTATTAGAAACATTCCATTTTGTCATTTAGTAAAACGCTTCATAGAAAAAAATTCCTTTTTTATAAAAGTAAAATTCAAAGGGGTTTATACACCGTATAAAATAAAGTTGTGTATAAAATGAAATGTGCCTTAATGAAAGAAGATTGAGACGAAGTCCCTTACAAAGACGGTATCCTTGGATTAAGGATAAATAAATTACATAATTATGTGTGAAAAGAGAATACACCAAATATAAGTGGATATTAAGTGAAAAACAATCAGATAGAACGACATATTCAAAGTGTACAAGTTTATCCCAAAGAATCAAAATTGGGTTAAGAAATTCCCTTGCAAAAATTCGACAGCCTAACGGCGTCACTTTGAAATTTAGAAAATGAGTTGATGATAGATAAAAAGGGTATCTCATCACTTGGACATAAAATTTACATCAATAAGGATATATAATAACATATCCCAACATAAGAAGATGTAATATAAAAGACATAACAAAACAAGTCTTTTTAATAAGAGGAGGGTGAAAGGTTCCCTTACCGACTTGGGTAACTTTTGAAACGTACACCCCTTTGAAGAAGGGTCATACAATGAATATGTAAATACCCATAAATGAAATTATATTACACAAGGAGTATAATAATGAGAAGTAAATACACCGCTCAATGGAAATGGTGGCACATGTAGCATAAATGTCATCAGAATAAAAGTGAGATGAAAAATCCCTTATGAAAACTCGGCAGCCTAACGACGCCACTTAAAACTTCCAAAATTGGAATGATGATATCAAATAGGGTCTATAATCATATTAAAATAAAATTTACATCAAGAGGAATATAAAATAACATCCCCCAACATAACAAAGAAGATCTTAAAAGAAGTGACATAAAGGATAGTACTTAAAGAGAAAGAGATAGGTTGGATCCCTTACCTCGTGTCCGACATGACTTGATCGTTCTTTAATCTCCTGAATAATAAAATTTGGTCAATTTATAATTGTTTAAGGACCTCCTTTAAAAATTTTTATTCAGTTCATATCACATATTATAATGTTATAATAATTGGTTAATAAAGTGAGTTCATATCAGACGTTTTTGTCGATGTTCCGTACATGAGTAAAAATTGAACTTGGTGGAAAAGAATTTTCCATGTAGTTATAGGTACGTCATATACAGAATAGAATTGATGTTCTAAATATAATATATATCAATTATATATTCATTTTATACTATTCCATAGAATTTTGAGATAAAAACTGTTCATGGAGACGGTAGACCGTACGTACGCATGAACGCTACTTTCATTTTTTGTCATATTAATGGAACTAAAACAAAATGAGATATATATATATTATAATTACAGAATTATATACATCATTTAGATGTAATATATTACATATATATCCATTATATATATGTACTTATAATAGTACATAACATTTGGAGATAAGAAATGAAATGCACCGCTCATGGAGACGGTAAGCCGTACGTACGCATGAACACTACTTTCATTTCTATTTCATACTTTAATGGAAAGAAAATAATAATGATATAAAGGTATATTATAATTATAGTATAACATCATATATAATAACTTTAAATCCATCCTTTATACGTCCCACATATGGCATTAACGAATCAAATCACTTTGAGGGGGCGGTAGTCCGCACTTCCTAAAATGAAGATATCGCGTTTACCCATAATGGAAACCATAAATGTATTCCATAAATGAAAAATAAAGAAGCTTAAGTAAAACATAAACATATTATATATCATATATAAATATATTGACATCTTAATGGACACCTTTGAAGGTGTTATATGAGTTTTGAACAATCATCATTTTGTGAGGCAGAAATTCGCCATCCACAGAAACAGTATGTTCTTTAACCATTATATGGAGGTGTGTGTAAGTGTATATCGAATAATTCCTATAAAAACATCCTAGTATATTTAATATACTGTAGTTGTTAAAAAGTAAATGAACAAAAAGAGTTTAGGGGGTTGGAGAAGCAAAATAAAACAAAAGAACTCAAGGGAAGACATTACCTTTAAATCGGGTAACTCTTTTTGATTTGATCTCAAAGGCTTCCTTAGAAATGATTCTGCACAAAGTGAGGATTCAATGATGAAGAGAGGGATGTGGAGAGATGAAATAGGCAGGGTTTGGCCAAGCCAAAGGATTGATAGGTGTGTGTAAGGTGGTAGATGTGGGGGCCTTTTATAAGAGGAGAGGAGGGGCACTCTTGGAAAGTAAAGAGATGTTACTTTATTTTAAAATGCGTTTTGGATTTAAAAGGTACCACATTGATATAATTCGAGTATAAGGAGATACGGGTTCTAACTCCACCCATCCAATAGTTTTTTTACATGTTTAGGGCTTAGATTTTACATTATCTTTTAATTTTATTTAAATAGTTAAATAATGAGGTAATCACTTCATCATCATGATGTCATAAATAATTTAATATATTTAATGTCTAAAAATTATAAAAAAATAATATGATGTATGAAATCGTTTTATCTTTATAATGAATATTTATAGTAAAAAGTCTGACTTTTATAACCCCATGTAAAAATTGTTTTAGTAAAACATCTCATGTTTGTGTCATTTTTACTTTAACATTAAATAAAATGTTATTTATGTCGTTTACCAACCAAAGTGGCTCCATGGGGTCCCCAAGTTGACCCATGGATTTTCTTGGTCGTCCATGACACATCCAATGAAGTTAGGACATGTGTCAAGCTCATCTCATATTATTAAAACATTATTTTTACCTTAAACTACACTAATTACCTCTAATCGCGATTAAAAATTTAAAAGTTACTATTCACCAAAAAATTATTTTAATCCCATTGAACCACATTTTACTTCTTAATGACAACCATGTATGTCAAATTTTTGAAATTCAAAACACAATGGTGGTAAAATTTCATTTAAATGAAAAATCAGTTTTTTAAGTACCACTTAGTGGTTTCACTATTCATCAAAAAATAAAGTTTTTCAGAAAAATACCAAAAATTCACCCTAAGTTATATTTTATATTCTGAATTCAAAAATAATGTCTATTTTAAAAAATTCAAAACATATAAGTTGAATTAACTAATTTATTAATTAATTCCCGTTGTCAAAACAAATAGCCTGTTTTTATGAAACAAAAAGTATCAAAAGATTGACACTAGTTCAAGTCCGATTTCAAAGTGAAATTAATTCCAACGACCACTATTAGATTAAATGGTAAAAATATATTCTAATTTCACTTTAAACCACTTAAAAAGATAATCTAATCATATTAAAAAATTAGATTAAAAAGAGGTTTTGAATTAAAATACAATATTTTTCATTATTCATTAAAAAATGATCATTATCGAAAAAATACAGAAACTTTACACAAAGTAAATTTTGATGTCCCGATTCTAAAAAAGAATTTTATTTGGTCCAATAGAATGTATAAGAGTGACCAAAACTATTTTTAATGCCGGTTCACCGTCAAAAGTTGATAAGTGGACCTTTAGTGAAAATTAGAGTATATATGCCTAAAATTGAATTCTTTTCGTATTTTAAGCCTTTATCCTTTATCGGATAAATGTAAAAATATTTAACAAACATATATAATCATATTTTAGTTATTTATATTCATTCCCACCAATACAATGACTATGTGTTAACTAACATTTAAAATAATATTATTTTATTATTAGAGTGCAACGTAAGATTTCAAAGGAACTCGTTGTTGCGTATTGGGTAAGACATCAAGCATAGTGTTCCATTTAAATTAATATTAACATTTTATTCACAAATAGGGATAAATATAAAAATTCATATTCTTTATTTACTTGGGGTGTTACAAATAGTGTAGGGGTTTGCAAATAATGCAGATAAATAATATCCCATATATGGGAGGGAATAACCTAAGGTAACAATATGAAGGAAACAAAATCCAATAAAACAAAATGATGAATGTAATGTAAAACTAATACTACTTCATTAATAAATTTAAAACCCTAAATGGAAATATGAAAAAATTACTTAATGAAAATAAAGGTCCTAATAAAATTCCAACAAAAAAAATAAAATAGTCCAACCTGATCAAAAGGAGGGTATTTCTATCAAATGTATAAACGGTATAGCCCTCACTCTATCTATCCCCCAACTACGTTCTTCCTACACTTCATCCTCCTACAACCACATCAAATGGACTATCATCTATATAAGACATGACACATATAGGAAGATCTCAGGAAGGGGTGTGTATGACAACACTCAGTGAGACACAATGAAATGCCTAAACATAAAGCATCAAGAGTTGTAATCCCATTGATAGGTTTGTATATCAATCAGAATGTGACATATAACAAGATTGATAAAAACACAATATATAATCATAATATACTCCAAGTCTCAAATTGGTTTCAACCACACTAACAACCACATGATTCTTCTTAAGGTTTAAAGTTAATGCTCTTTTGGGAGGATCCACTACATGATCTGTGCTTTCACTAATGGATCTCATCCAATAGGTCATTCTTGATAGGTCTCGCCAAACATAATACTCATTAGAACTTTGAATTTCCCAATACATAGATAAGGCCCCCTCCAAGGACCACTGGGGAATGCCACAAACCCTACGGGATAAATATTCTAGATAGGGAATTGATTCCCAATTTCATGGTTGTCATGTTAATACCACAAAACCTACTTAGGAAAGGTATGATTTAGGATTCCCACCCTAGGACTCTTAGAGGGATACCATGAACTCTATCCATACAAGAACGTGTATATAGTATCATAATACTATGTTGATGAATTAATTCAACATTGTACCATCATAGAGATGGACCATGGGATCACACTCAACTAAAACTGGTTTATCTAGAATAGAATGAGGGCCTCACACTACCCTGTAAAATGTACATTCTGTATATTGTCAATATAGGGTGTGTTCTATCAATACATGGAATTCATCATCTTTCTTAGTCCTTCTTGTGTGTTATAGTCTATGTGCAAATACCTTTGGCCTTATCTGTGTACACTCGACATGTTTGGGTCCTCTGGACATATCCCAATACATATTCATGCTCATGTATTTTTCTCATCCCCATGTTTCTGGCCTTATCTATTCTCATGTACCATCTAGGATACATTCAAAGCTTCCGGCACCGAATCACACATTGTGTGACAAGTGTCACATATAATGTGTAGTTTTTCTCATCATGTAAACCCTATATCCATAGAAAATTGACTATATGGTTTTCATTTTTTGATTACATATAATGTATTCATGAATTTTATAGAAATTATAGGTTATTCTATACATCTCTTCTTATACCTACAACCTTTAATATAGACATGATTATCATAGAAAATCTTAGATCAAGGGTTGATCGACCTTTTCTTCCACTGATCTCTTGAATCTAGCCATACAATCTTAATAGGAATCACCATCACCGCACAATATCTCCGAATGTCAAAATCTATGAACCAAGGAAACTCAGATATGATTTGATCAACCTCTGATCTACCACCATCATTGTTACACCTCAATATCACCCATTATCATAAACCACACCCACTATATTATTCTATTTCACTAAAAAATAGTCATTCCATGATTTAATTCCACGTATTCATTGAACCTATAACCAAATAAATTATTGGTGATGAACATACGAAGAAACTATGGAGAAATGTACAAAAAACATGTGAGTAATGAACAAAAACCATGTTTTGGTTGGACTCAATTCATTACTGTTAGAACGATAATAATATAACAAACAATTAATCATAAAATATCATGTGTAACCAACCATAGATCAATGAACCATTCATGTTAGGATAATCTGTTCTCATATTACTTGGAAAAAACATGACAAATCCAAATAAAGTAAGACAAACCCTACCGCAGGGTTTTATTGATCACTGATGATTAATGAATCTATGTTTTCATCCTTACGGAGATCCTCAAACTCAACTAGCCTTAAAATCTCAAATCTTCTAAATTCCTAACATAGAAAATATTTTTAGATATACTACAAAACATTACATGTGAAAAAGAGAAATGTTATATATGTGTTTCATGAAGAAAAACTTGTACATCCTCATAATTGTGATGTTGAGTATTCCTTTGATGTCATCCCTATTTAAACATGATATCTAAGACTCCATACCAAATTGCCATAATGGAAATAGTAGAACTGAATAAACCACTGCATGAGTTGTGTGATATGGGATTTATATTCCCTAGTATTTCATTATAGAGAGCCCATATTCCTTTATATTAATAAGAAACATGGTTCTATTTAGTTGTGTATAAATTATAGGTAAATTGATTCCATTACTCTAGATAAGGATTATCATTTTCCCTTTTTTGATAACTTCTTTTATCACTATTAAAGAGCTTAATATTTTTCAATGATTAATATTTTTTCAGGTATCATCAACTATTATAAAAAAGGAATATGTTTCAAAGATGACATTTTATATATGGTATGAAAATTACAAATTTTAGTAATTACCTTTGGATCGACTAATAAAACCTCTGTTTCTTTGGATCGGATGAACAATGTGTTTTGGAATTATCTCATTGAATTAATTTAGGTATTTATTGATGATATATTGGTATAATCTATAGGATTTTATTGTCATAAGAGTCATTTGTGATTTAATGTTAAGACACTTATGAAAAAAGGAGCAATATGAAAAATTTATCAAATGAAAATTATGGCTTTATAAAGTTTATTTTCTTGACCACGTTGTCCTTATGAATGGAATATAAGTTAATCCTTTACAGACTAAGTGATAGAATGTAAAATACCAATGAATATAAATGAGGTATATAGTTTTCATATATTATCCTGTTACTATTGATTATATGTTTGAAATTGTAATCAATTAACTAACACATTGATGAATATGAAACCAAAAGGGTTAGTTTTGTTTGGGAAAAATAATATAAAAAAGTATTTAATAATTAAAGAGGAGATTGGTTAATACCTCAATATTGAAATTACCATCGAGAATTCATGATTTTTGATATAGATTATTACCTCAAATAATGGACTTAGATGTGTCCTTAAATTGAATGATAGAATTATTGACTATGAATCAAGCCAGTTAAAGATTAATGAATAGAATTATCAAACCAATGGTCTTTTATTGAGATATATAATCTTTTTGTTAAATATATGGATGAATTAAAATTATATTTAAAATTTAAAATATATATTGATCAAATAAGAGTAAAATACATATTCTCATAGAAAGTGATCAACATGAGGCAATGATGATTTCTATTACTTCTCAGATAATATAATTTCTTAATATATTATCACCCTATGATGGTAAATAAGATATCTTATTCATTGATAATGAAATATTATGAGGTTTTGAATATAATGATAATTGATAAAGATCATATATTCATGGATATAATAATTTGGATATGGGAATCATTGAGGAATGTTAAATATCATATATATTCCAAATTATTTCCAATCCATTCTTACTATACAGAATAAAAATATTATAGATTTATTATAATAATTTTCAAAAGAATATATATGTTATGAATGACTGGATATTTTTAGAATTAATATATGAAAATGATATATTGAAATTTTAAAGTCTATGTGTTATATCCATTCCTGAAAAAAAAAATTATTATATATAAAAAGATATCTCAGATATTTTTATACACCCTCTTAGCAAAAAAATGTATCGGCATTTATAGGAACATTTTAGGTGGGATAATATAAAATTGGAAATTGAAAAATATGAATCAAGATTATTTGATTGTAAAAATATATAGACAAACAAAAAATATCCTAAAGATTTCAGGAAACATATACCTATTTCTTTGTATAAATGTGATGATATTACTCTAAGATTTTGTAACACCCCTAAATTCAAAAATTAGAACATTTTATTTGATAGATTGTATGACACACAACAAAAAAATTAGAAGAAAATATAAAACCCTAATATTTTATGATATATTTATCTTTAAATAACTTCGGTATCTTTAACAAATTTTATTAAATGCAACACTGATTTTAGATCCCATTACATGAAACATCAGTTTAGCTTGGGCTACACTCAACACCATGTTGAAATGAAACGTGACAACATATTAAAATATTATTATTTAATATAATCAGTATACCTAGTAGTAAAATTATTATGATTGAATATTAATAAATAACTTATTAAATGTATGTTTATATATTTTTTACAAATAAAATTATAATCATTTCAAATAAATAATAATAATTTTCTGAAAAATTCAATTTTTTCTAAAAGATGGTTTCATCATGCTTTCTTCACATAATTTAAAAATATTTTTTACCACCTTTAGATATTTTTTTTATAAAATTAAATTAATTTTCTAAATTATAATATCAATAATATCTTATCTTAAATTTTTTGTACTTTTCGAAAATGTTTCAATTTTTGATAAATAGTGAAAATACAGAATTTTAAATAAAAAGAGACTTTTAATTTAAATTATTTATAAAATAAAATAATATATTTAATAGGTTTTTAAAGATTAATTTGTTAAATTACATATCTATTAATATAATTTAGTTCATTGTAATAATTTTCAACTTTTATATTTATATAAAACCTTTTTAACCATTTAAATGTTTTCTATTTAAAAACATGCTTTCTCATCACAACTATGGGATTAATTTTATATTACTTTTTTTCAATTATCTAGATGGAATTTTGAAAAATATATTCCATATTTGGAATAATAAAAATTTATATTATATAACATGGTCATTTTAATTCATTATCAAATGAATATGAAAAATAGTAAAAATAAATTAACATGGTTGTAGTGAAAATTTGTTTACCATAGGGATAAACTAAGAAGATAAGGGTTAAAATGGATCTACACCTTGTAAAAATAATATTTACTTTACATATTTCAAAATTATGCTTCTCTAATTCCAATATAGTCACATTTGGATTATTTTTAGAGTGAATGAATTTATCATTTTGAAATCTTTTGGAAAATTTCCAAGTAATCTCTAATAGGGTTCCCTTTCCCCTATTATAAAGTGGAACTCACTCCCCTCACTTCTAGAAACCACTAAAACAATTGGATTCAACACCCCTGGCCAAATTCACTCCCCAAAATCCTTAGTTACATTATATACATACTGGTACTCCCAAAAAATCATCCATATGGTCCTTAAGAGGACATCCAAAGGATGTTTCTCTTAGAGAATGTAATTATCTTAACAAATATCTTTCTTTTTATTTCTCATTTTCCTCAATAAATTATGTATTAACACATAAAATATAATTAAACTATTGAATAAAATATACTTATATGTTATTATATTTATGTGATAATAATTATCTATCTCTAATTCCATCAACTGTGAAACAAAATCATTGATCATGTGTACGGCAGACTACCGCCTTACGAACT